>JASEVX010000001.1:51722209-52447635 GCA_031761405.1 Serripes groenlandicus
GAGTTTTCTAAATAGGTTTTTAGTTACAACCGTTTCACGCCAAGCCCTCGATATATAGTCGCACATTTCAGGATGTCGGATCTCATATGTCAAGACCCGTTTTCCAATGCCGTTGATAAAATCAGATACATTAAGGTCAATATATCCGTATTATTTCACTACTTCACAAAAATCGATTAAACTAACACATGGGATATTGCTTTTGATATTCCCTTTCCATCTAGGGTATTTAAGTACGCAAGCAATCGGGTCACTGACGGCTTTTTACGTAAATGTACCTTGGGAATGATATTAAGTTTCAATGTATTGACGAAGGTCGGAAATAAGGTGACGTAGTACCGGTTACACTCCGAACATGACGTGTTCTTACTCACTCTGCTAAAAGCATTTGCATGAACCATTAAGGAACTATTTTTTGCACCAATAGATATTTTGGAAAACCAACTCACTACCCATAGTTTGCTTATATTCATGAGCGTCGTCGAAGATATTATTCGGGATAACGAGTTTAGCGAATACTTCCAACTGGTACGGAAAAGATTTTTAGCCTCGTCTATCGATGTATGAGTAATTTGTCATTTCCCCGCAATGTTTTCGAACGTGGTCTGCTGCAGATGCATCAAAATAATGTTGTACAAAAGCGGGAAACGGTTAAGATCTACAAATGTTGGATTTCATATGGCGTGGTTTAAAGCTAAACACACCATAAAGTTTCCGTTTATTTACAGGAACAATTGGCAAAATATTTTTTAGAAATTAGTCGAATGAGAGGAAATCAACATTGTGTATTCTTTGTAAAGTATCAACCCAGATCAGCCTAAGCATGCCGCGCAGGTTACCCGGACAGATACCTTTCACCTCCTGCGGATTTTCTGTTTCAAGAATCATTACTCTATACCTCTATTCCCCTGCCTGAGACGGAATGTGTCGACCCGGATTAGCTTGCGCGGACTGGACTGTCCATAATTTTGGTTTTCTCGTGGAACGGCTCAAATTTATTGAAAGGATAAAGTAATGACATTCTGATACAGTGGACGATGTATTTACTAAAGCAAATACATCTATCAGTTTCTGCTATTATAAAATCGGCATGCTCCCTGGTGGTTGCTCTAAACCTATACCACGTTATTTCACGTTCCAGACTCTTCATCATACCAAGGATCATACAGCAACCCCCCCCCCCCCCCCCCCCCCCCCCCCACCCCCCCCTCCCCCACACACACAAACACGAGCACGGATAACATATAGCACGCGTCCACTTTTGATCTGCAATCTCGCTAGAAGCAAAGTTCCCTTAAAATGGATGCCAGGCTCCTTAATTACGATGATCGCTTTTGTTTGATAACAACGGATATAATAGTATTATACCATACGTGTGACATGTTATGCAATTCCTAATTTATATCTAAACTAAACCATTCGCACCGAGAAGATAAAAGGACCAACTAAAATCAAATTACTGCGAGTATGAAGCTCCCGTGACCCCATCATTCGCCAATACAATCTATCGTTTTCCGGAAAGTCATTTCAATTACGGTGAGAGAATGAAATTTCCCTCTGTAACTATTATTGATACGCTGATACAAAATTCCAAATAAAACTAGACAGGGAAATACATTATTTCATCTTGGATGAGGCGATTATGGCGGTCTTTATGGGTCTCTAGTGACGAAACTGACTTGTCACAAAAGCTCCACCGGCTAAGAGAGAGCAAGCCGCGCCAATCAAATAGGGGCGACCGTCAGACAATTAAATTTCCATCTTCATAATATACTTAGTGGAATGCAACACCAGAGAAGTGATATTTAAGATTTTTTATAACTAATTGAAGCTAACCAAATACGAAATGATCGTTACATACCTGAAGGGTTTGTTAGAATTGCATGCGTCTATTTAGATTAGACATACTCTTCTGCAGTCACACGTGAGATAATGCCACATTTTCGGCCTCGTTCAAGTGTTGTCTAAATCAGTAAATCATTCCAACCCACTGGGCTGGAACAAGCATCAATCCGATTACAGAAGAAAGTCAGCGATCTTGGCTGTTCCAACAACATTTCTGACAGTTCCTCCTATTTTATGGGTACCCCTGAATTGAATCTATTTATTGTTTTACGAAGTTCTGTAGTCCTCTTTTTGCGATGGAAGGTGCTCAATTTGTTTCGTTGAAAGGTGTTTAACATTCATTCGCGAATACCACTCTTTGCTGGAAATGTATTTACTGGTATTTTGAAATAAGATTCCAAATAGACTGGTCTCCGAAATCTCCGAATCCCTATCTTCCTGCGCCGATGATTATTTTCATGCAATTAATGAGAATCGATTTATGCTCGAACCCGCGACGTCTCGTTCTCAAGACGGCCGAATTGAAGTAAGACAATGGTAAATCATACCGATTATTGTCTTCATATCATTTGGAACAATTGTTAGAATCATTCTCGAAACATTGTTGATTGAGAAGGATATGCTTAAGTCAGACAGATTACACTTTCCAATATCACTATTTTGTCAACAGAATTATCGTTTATGAATGCAAGGTTACCGTACGTATTACCTCTGGGATCCAGATACCAATTATTTCTAACGTAATGGTGTCATGCGTATGGCCATCTGCATGTATTTGCACCGGGATATGTGCAGGTATATGATAACAGTACATATAGACGGACAGTGAATACTGTTCAGATGCATTAATACCCAAACTCGCTAGACACGGCTTTAATAGAAGTGTAGACCGTCCTGTTGTACGTCTAGTTATACTAGCTCGGTGACGAATCAGATACATACAACCACCTATCGTGATTCAGATATGAGCCGTTCTGCGAGAAAACCAACATTGTGGACTCTGCGTAAAGTGTAGACCCTGATCAGCCTTAGCGTACCACGCAGGCTTACCCAGACAGACACTTTTCGCCTCATGTGGATTTTCTGTTTCAGGAATCACTACTCTATACATCTTTCCCCCTAAGACGGAATGTGTCGGCCGGATCAGTCTGCGCGGACAGCGCAGGCTGATCTGGTCGATACATTACGCAGATGATATGAGCCGTACCGCGAGAAAACCAACATTGTGGACTCTGCGTAAAGTGTAGACCCTGAGCAGCCTAAGCATGCCGCGCGGGCTAACCCGGACATCCTTTATTTATAGCCAATTAGCTTCGCTATCGGCGTTGAACTTTGAACTTTGAAAAAGAATGTTCATATTTCCTTTTACATCAGCATTTCAATAACAAAAATCCCATTTTCAATTCAAGCTTTCAAGTCATAATACCCGCGTATGGCAAACAAGTTCAACTGCTCCTCAGTCCTACGTTCGATTATCACAAAAGCCATTGTAAAAAAGTATTTCCATTACTTACATTGGCTGTCTTTTGACGATAGGTGTCGCTATCACACCGCCTTGCTGATTTACAAGATCGTTCACAATTTGGCACCAACATACATGAATGACATTTTAATATTTTCGGAAAATAAATATCACACTCTACGCTCACAATCCAATAACAATTTAGCATTGACCTACAAACCTAGAACAAATTACATGTTTAATTCATTTAGATGTTTTGGTTTTAAAGTCTGGAATAGCATTCCATCACATATAAAGCACTCAACGTCTATTGTATCATTCAAACGAAATTATAAGAAATACCTTCTGGAAAAGGTTCCATACTAACACTATCTTGATTACTTGCCGATATTATGTTAAGAATTGTGTTTGGACTAGTTGGAGTGTCTGTCTTCACATGATTGAAAATTAATTATATTTGTACTTCATGCCATAGTTTTTCATTGAAATTTGCATGTTGTTAAATGTAATGTTTGTGTGTGTTATATTATTGAAGGCCATATGAAAATAAGATATATATAGCCATTCTTAAATTGTCTGTATGTGTCTTAGATGTTACCTTCAAAAAATAAAGATCATTTATGGCATACGATTCCAACTGCTCCTCGGTCTTACATTCTTCTATCACGAACGTGACTGAACGTAAATCATTAATATGCTAAGACTATCGCTCAAACCATTCTGCAGTCACATGCTTTCAATTGTATCCAAATAAAATATATTCATATCGGGCGCGAGCTTAACAACATATAAGTTTTATGAGGATACGAAAATCATTCATTGATCCGAACAAATGAAACAGTTCCATGATTAACCAACGGATGATTGGTTTTCTAGAGAAGAGTATTTGCGTCTTTGTCAAAACAATCCTTTGGGAACTCATGACTAATTAATTGATGACCGTTTGAAGTTTAGCGGCACTTTCCCACACTGTTTTAATACTAGTAATTCAAAGTTGGCTAGTTCAATGGGTACTTAACACTTAGTATAACACTCATGATATAGTAAAAGCTTTTAAAAAATCATCTGTGATTCTGAATCATGTACTTTGATCTTCAACATTATAATACAGTTTGACCCGCGGCTCGTGTTAAGGGGACTCACCACATCTGCATACAGTGAGGACTCACATGACCATATACATACGCACTGTCTAATCCAGGGTCTTCACTATTAGCCTCAATGTAATTTAGACCTAAATGCATACATCTTATAAATACACACAACACAAGAAATGTAACCCTACCAGTTGTACGGCAGTGTAACTTGTAAATGGTATCAATCTCAATACCCAATAAAACCCCACATTGGTTGACGCGGCTTTTCCATCAATTCCATTAAAAGTGCATTGTTATCGTATGTATCAAAGGAAACAATTTAACTTTTTACCTGATCAACAAATAGAAAATTGTAAGCAAAAGTGAGATAAATGAACCGCTTCTGGTCAAAAGATATTTTTGTGAAATCCGCGAACAGTTCAGACTCATTCACACCGTCTCACCAGTGACTGCACTGCCCGTCTATCTGTTGACGAGATATATATGTGACTTCTAAGAGAAAGTTAGAATTGTAACCCCAACTAGTTTCAGCCCGGTGTATGCTTGTACGATACTATCTCGAAGATGGAATTAGATTAACAAGATCAGCTTTTCTTACGTAAAGCGTAATACAAAGTTATGTGGGTTGAAAGGCTGTTTAGCCAGCATCAATGATACAGATAAAACAAACCAAGTTAATCGTGGTTATCATCCGATACCCTGATACAGACGACATTTGACGCGCTTGAAGCAGACGAATTTGAAGACTTTGTGATGGAAAAAAAGAAATTGTACAAGCCGTCTAATTTTGGCTGAAAATGCAATGTTTTAAAACTCTGTATCAAATTGGTATTTTCAATTTGTCCAAATGTTACACTGCTAACCCTTTCCCGCATACGACAATTCTGCAGCAGACGACTTTAAACTTATTTTGTCAAAACATAGAAAATCTACATAGTTGAATGGATAACCTATGACAAAAAGTGGAAAACATTGTGGCAAAAGGAGAAATTGCACGTTTTGTGCAATTTCTTCTTTTGTCACTATGTTTTCAAAAAGCCGTCTGCTGCAGAGGCTTCAAAAAGCGTTTATATGAGGGGAATGATTAACCTCTGAAAGCAGACGACACAGACACAAATCATATGATGTAGTGGGTTGACAAAGGCATGTTTTACTTATGGAAGTTTCAAACAGTGCACACGTATTGACATCCTCAACCCTTTCCCACCTGCTAGAGTAGTATTCACAGCTCCTCGAAGATATTTTTTAAACATAAATAAGTTGGGTCAGATAAAATATGGTCTTATTGGATTTCTTGTTTAATTCGGTTTATGAAGCTCTTCCTATTTCCCTTAGGAAATACGATTTATCTTTCTTCTGATATGTTTTTAAAACCTTCTTCTAACGCATGCATGTGTAACTTTACGCCTAGGGTGATATTTATTCTCATGACAAAGATAACGGTTAAAAGCTTGACTGGACAGCGTGGGTTTGCAAATTATTTAAGCAATATTACTCGTTAATATTTCATTGGATTTCTGAGAACATTTAAACGGTACTGGCAGCTCAATTCAATATCCAAGCCAGGCCACGCGTAAATCGACCTTCGAATGTTTTCAAATTAATGTCAGTAACGATCATATTTTAATGTTATACTTGTTTGTTTAGTGGGAGGGGGACGGCTGGTGTTGCTTTAACCCTTTCCCACGTAACATAAATCTGCATCTTCTAAAAGGTCTGATACAAAAACTGGTAAAACTTTATAAATGAAAGTTTAATCATTTAATAGAGTTGAAAACATTGTGGGATAAAGGGGAAATATATTATTTCGAGAAATCCTTCCTTTTGACATAATGTTTTCGAAAGTGGAGTCCTGCAGAGGTTTCGTAATGCGACTGAAAGTACGACAAGCTTGTGAAGAGAGATGCACCTGATGTACCGGAGTGAGGTGCAGTGAATGTAGGAATGGGTTCAGAGATTTCCGTAATACTAGTACGAAAAACTAGTGCTTTCCTGCATCGTAGCAAATTCATTAATTAACCCTTTCCAACATACAACATCTCTGCAGTGGACGACTTTGAACATACTAGAGACACGATATAGAAAATCTCTATAAAGGGACATTTAACTATTGAAAAGAGTTGGAAACATTGTGGCCAAAGGGGAAATTGCTCGTTTTGAGCCATTTCTCCTTTTGCCACAATGTTTTCAAAAGCCATCTTCTGCAAAGGCATCAGAAAGCCTATTTTATGTGGAAAAGGGTTAATGATAACGTGAAACATATGAAAATGGCTCCGAATAATTAAACGTGCAGGTATTTCCATACGTGTACATTTAAGATTCAAATCAGAATAAATATCTACCTAGGTTAATCTAAGGGTTCCCCGTCCACATACATTCGATTGTGATGTCGTGCAACGAGCATAGCATTAACATACCATCAACGAGCATAGCATTAACATACCATCACTTTGTTTATTATTAGTGTTTACGAGGTAGGCACATTTTTAATCATGATCGAATTGCAGAACATATTTTACGTGCCGTAGTGTTATATTGATTTTTAATTGAGGTACGAGGTGCGTGCAACTAAGCAATTAACTGAATAATCACTATGAAAATTGATTCTCTTTAATAAATAATTTGCTCTAACAAACACTTCATATTTGATAGTGTCAATATCATCCTCATCAAATTTACTTATATGAAAATGATATCATAGTTCTGAAACAATCGAAGTCAATTTTAGAAACAGATTGTTTTCTCCTTTGCACACTAGAAAATCAAATATTATCTTAAAAATTGATAGATTCTGCATTTATTTCGACAAGAATTTTTTAGAATTGTCCAGTATCGCAATATTATTTCCATTTGTGTATGTATATTAACTCTTTCAGCGCCAAAGGCAATATTGAGGCTTTTGCAAACAATACTGATTCATGTGAGTCAGCTCGTAACGAGCTGTCTCACCTGAAATCAGCATTATTTGCCTTTGGGTTATCAAAATAGTCCAAAACAATTACTTCCTCAGAAATGGAGACGCCCGATTTTTAACATGGAAGAATGAATGTATATTGTTTTATGGCGCATCGACAGCTAAGGTTATTTAGCGCGCAATTAAATTTAATTATTCATGATCCCTGGGTAAACAAACCAGTACTAGGCTAGAAAATGTGCCTTGCCCAAGGGCACTCCACCATGACCGTAGTGCCGCGACTGGGGACACCCGGTTTCGAAATCCCCGACGCTAACCACTCGACCACAGCGGATTCCTTAACATGGAAGAGTCTACTTTAAACAAATCGGCGCTGAAAGAGTTAACAACGACCGTCCGGGACACCATGGATGGATCCTCCTTGGCGCTCATGTAGTCGGGATAGCATAACGACTGATGCATCCAGGTCAGGATAAATACACCGTGATATTACTGAAATACTATAGAAAGCGTTGTTTAACACCATTCACTCAAGCAAGCAATGTATCAGCCATGAGCTTTACATGAATAAGAGTGTGTGGAAATATCTGTTCGGTTCAGTTCTGATAATTTATGAACTCTTTGAACCGAAATTGATTGTGTTATTAGAGACACATCAAACGATACCTACCCTTCGGCGCCGAATTGTTTAAAGTAGACTCTTTCATGTTCAAACTCGGACGACTCTATTTTCATGTTATAGGATTTTTGGAATGTTTTTATAACTCACAGCCAAACAATGTAGATTTCATGTGAGACAGCTCGTTACGAGCTGACTCACCTGAATCTGCATTGTTTGCAAAAAGCTCAATATTGCCTTTGGCGCTGAAAGAGTTAATATTAACGACAATTGTAACATGATTGCATGGTTGTGTAATCCGTGTTAGGTCATACCATTTTTCCAGAGGAGCTTTACTGAAATGGGTCTTTTCTGTTTACCATTTTCCCATATGTATACAGCAAATCGGAAGTAGTATACTATAGAAACGTTTAGTCAAACATATATGGAAACTCTTTTAAAATGAAAGAACATTTATTGAATAAAGTTGAACAACGGAAGAATCTGCTCATTATGAGCTCAGTTCTCCGTTTGTCATAATGTTTTCAAAAGAAGTCTGCTGTAGAGCACGACAGAAAACGGCTATATAATCTAAAGGGTTAGAGAATGTACCAAAGAAAGGCATTTATTAGGTTGATATAGCCGAAAAGCAATATTATTGCTGTTGTCTTATTTTCAAGTAATTCTAACTAAAGCGAAATTAAGTGCATGCCTCGTTCCTGTTATGAATGAGTAGGCATTGGATCTAAACACATTGGGTTCAAGTCTAAAAGTTTTGTCCCAAATGAAATTTCAGGCATTCCAATAAGTTGGCAGTAAAGGCGTAAACACCAACACTATGAAAACAGCACAGCTGTAGTTCTTATTGATCGTATGATCAGGCATAACTGCTGCCAAACTGTTTTGAAATGGTTGGTCCGTTATAGGAAATGGAACGAGTTAAACAACATATTCGAATATTTACTCTTTCGAGTTATCGCGGGACCACTGTTTACCCAAGAGGGATCTCAATTCATTAAATATTCTATTATAAGTTTCCATGAAATGTAATGAGTTTTGAGACAATAATTAAAGACATTAATCACGTTTTATGTGTTATGCACTTAATCATTATACATGAGTTATGTGACAATATTTGCAGATTTTAATCAGGTTTTATGTGTTATGCACTTCTGCATTAAACATTAAATCAATGAGCCCACAATACGAAAATTGACAGTTTTATATTTGTGGACGACAGGTTAACGCACACCTTCATCCCTGTCACAACATGACACAACCGACCCTCAGGATATTGCGACCAGGAAAAAATCAGCCGATGCAGTTGTGCAATCATAACAGTGGCTTCTTCCTTGTAGACCATATTTTCTAAGCACCAGTAAGTGACAGAAGATTTCATGAACCCATCCTGTCTTAACAAATGGTTTGACGAATGAGTAATCCGTGCTGCACGAACAAAATCAAACTTGTGGCATTTGCGACAACTATAAATCCCGATCAACTTCAGCACTCACGCATTTTTATATGGCTCTGTCCTTCTCGCCGATTTATCGCAGAAGTTTTCAAGATAATTCAGACACATATTGGGTATTTGGATTAGTTTGTAGGTATTTTAATTATGAGACGCCCTCCCCTCCAAAGTAAAATAATTGCCAAAACTCTTAAGGTCTTTCGTCACTAATGATGATTTTGTTTTAAAAATGCCTTGTCAAGCTTTACATTTGGAAGATTCCATAGACAATTGTAGAAATAGCAAGATAGAAATAATGAGTGTTGATTATTAACAGTGTTAAGTCAGGTCAGATTGTGCAGGTACATCGGCTGGCCTAGCTCTATACCGGGTCACCAACTCGTTTCCAGCAGTAAAAGGGCTATGTACAAATTGTTGTGCTTTGCTTTGAGTAGCTGAAATTGACTGCAACTTCTGAAACTCCCTAAAAACCGTCGTTCCTTATTCACACAATGCAGTTTTCCAAGCACCTGTTTCGCACATGATTGTGCATGGCTAAGAAGAGAATATTTGTGGTACTTATTGTATGGTTACGTAATTAATTGATCGTTGCATTATTAACGAAAGTCTGGTGTACTTTTGTTAGCAGTAAAGAGCACCTTTGTCCATACTACTTTGAAACACCCTTAGTCTATATCCTGTCGCATTTTACATTTGGTTCTCCTTTACCTAAACTTACACATGTAAATTACACTAGTTAAAGGTATTGCACATCCAACGAGAAGATGACAGTGTGTATCAGAGAAAAACTGAATTATTATACTAAATGTTCAATGGTCATTTCCTGTCACAAGATGAAAGCTAAAGTAACATTCCAGTGTTTAATGAAACGTTTTGGTAGTTCATGGTGGCAAATTCACCAATCAAATCGTTTTTACTACTTCATATTAGTTGTAATAATAATAGCGTAGGATTTCCAATCGTGAGTTACCAAACGTTTCCACTGAACGCAGAGTAATGTTGCCGTAATTTGACAATCGTGAGTTACCAGAACTCTTTCATAAAACGCAGTGTTATCTCCCGTGTTCATTGACCATTCGCTGTAACGTTATTGATATGTCAATGAAAACTTATATTTGTAAGATGATCTTCGAAAACCAACTTTAGCGTAATTAGTACAAGTCTTGAAAGCCTAATATTTCACTCTAATGTTCCAAATGAATAAATACTGACTGCTTTACAGAGGTTTTCTGAACAATTCTAAGACTAGTCACCGAAAAGTGCCGAGCAATAGTAGACTGCTCGAAGGCGCTCGCTGTCATGGATCTACGAAATAAACTGTAACAAGAATTATCTTTAAAAAAGATAAACGGCGATCAATATGAGAAAACACTAAGAAATGGAACATGTGCATACGTCACATGACAGGAGATTACGCGAGGCTCCCAAGAGGTGTATAAGTTCCAATTGACGACAAATAACTGAAAACTTATCATGTTTCAAAAATAATTAATATTTTGCTCTTAAATATCATATTTCATACGTTTTCACTGATTTTTTCACTGAAATTAATTTCTTAAGGAAAACAATTAAAGGTTATTATGCAGAACATTTGATTTTAAAACTTCACCGTATAAGTGCCTCTCGAAGGATCGCCAACTTAACTATGAACCAATAAAAACGTTTCATTTCCTTTATTTCTTCGACATTATTCATTAAATACAACATTTGATTGGTCTACAATCTAGATCATTTGTTTAACATCTTGGTCAAAACCCATGTTAATCAGCTATCGCCGAAAAATATACTTAGTCAGTATAGAACAGACAGGAAAGTGGTCTGTTTATGTACTTGATCTTTCGTTTCGCAATTAATGTAATTGAATCATATATATATTCCCCTTACCCTTCACATGAAACCTTTACAGGCATCACCAATGCCATCATGCCACTTTAATATGCAGGCATGAATACATTATTAATAATGAGAATTGCCCAATGTTTACATTGTTACATTTTGCATGACCCTTTCCTCATATACAACACATCTGAAGCAGCAGCAAGGAAACTCTTTGTTAGCGAAAGTGCATTTAATGAATACAGTTGATCATAGTGTGTTAAATAACGCAAACTTGTTCTTTATCAATACTTTCTCCCTTGGCAACAATGTTTTTAAAAGTCGCCTGCTGTAGATGCGTTCAAATATCTCTTCACGTGGAGAAGACTTATTGGACACACTATCAACTAAGACACGACCATTTGTCTCTCGATACATGTATCTCACAATCCTATATTACTCATTGGTAGACAGACAATTATATGAATGTGCTAAAAATAC
Organism: Serripes groenlandicus; assembly: GCA_031761405.1. Lineage (NCBI taxonomy): Eukaryota > Metazoa > Mollusca > Bivalvia > Cardiida > Cardiidae > Serripes > Serripes groenlandicus. Next base: position 51,733,913 of record JASEVX010000001.1, read on the forward strand.
GAAATATATTCTTTGTTCCAAGACGCTTTCTGATGCAGCATGGTAAGGAGTAGGGAGACTATCCGGGTAAACGTCGAAAAGAATGTTGGCAGAGCTGGGGTTCGAACTAACAACCCCTGGATTGACAGCCCTCGTCGCTACAGACTAAACTACCGGGGCTCGGCTTCATTAATGACTACACATAACAGATTCATTACTTGTATATTCAATTTTAACATCATGACCATTCACCAGAGGTTTTCATGATGTATGTACCACTCGCATAATAGCAGTGACGATCCTCACCAGACTGCGCGGAGGTGCTGGTTGACCTGGATGATCGCTGGTCGAAAATACCCGAAGATCTGTTTGCGTGATGCCTCTACCACTCGCATTCTAGCAGTGAAGATTCTCACCAGACTGCGCGGAGGTGCTGGTTGACCTGGATATTCGCTGGTCGAAAATACCCGAAGATCTGTTTGCGTGATGCCTCTACCACTCGCATTCTAGCAGTGAAGATCCTCACCAGACTGCGCGGAGGTGCTGGTTGACCTGGATATTCGCTGGTCGAAAATACCCGAAGATATGTTTGCGTGATGCCTCTACCACTCGCATTCTAGCAGTGAAGATCCTCACCAGACTGCGCGGAGGTGCTGCTTGTGTCGGATATTCGCTGGTCGAAAAGTCACGAAGGTCTGTTTTCGTGTGGCGAGACTCGTGTGATCTGTTTCATCGCAGAATTGCTGACCACATTGACCCCAATATCGGAGAAGCCAGAACCAACCATTGCCATCGGGAAATTAAACCTCCCATGTATATGGTTCGCGTCCAGTAAAAAAGGTGTCCTCGTGCGCATGCGCGCAATGAAGACTCCTGATAGCTCTCCAGAGCCGTTTAAAACTATTAGTTCCTTTAAACTGTGTGTACATTTTAATAAGTGCTAAAAATAAACATCGACACATTTTCTGTATGAAAGCTTTAAAAATTGCCTATTCCGGCTCCCATCCGAATATGTTTGTCTCATCATTAAGCGGAGATACATCAGGACCCGTTTCGAGGATGCGACCCAATTATTAATTGCTTGCGGATGGCACGTTATGTACATGCAATGATGTGTGTGTGTGTGTCCGGAACTGAACTGTAGTTTCCATTTACGTTATTGCTTTATGACGTGTTTGGGGAACACTAAATATGGCCATATGTGGTAATGCTCAACGATAACGATCCATAGAAGCGTAAGTATATATTGTAATGGAATAAAGTTACGTTTTTTTGACACCAATACGGACGTATTAAAGTATTTCAAATTTAAAAAGTCTTATTTGACACCCAAACTATATGATGTAGGTAGTGTTTGATTCATATATGTGGAAAATGACCAGTTCATTCCTCCTTTTCTAGTCCTTTGCCAAGATATTGCTATGGTTGGTATCAGCCAAGTGTTATATCATATCAATTACATTTTCTGTGACGTCAGGCATAAGTAGAGCCTCGTCACTAGTTAACCCGGCCTTTTCAGACATAGCGACAGGAGCAGGTCCAACTCACACAATGCCTTCGGGTTTTCTGATCAGAATCTCACCGAAATACTCGTTGAAGCTATGAGCTATGAGCATGGTTTTACAGTGTCAATTGATTATTGTCATTAATTTGACTTTCTCACATGCAACACATCTGCGGCGGACCAGGTTTAAAACGACTAGGCAACAATATGGAAAATCTCTATAAACGAAAGTATAGTTATTGGATATAATTGTAAGCATTGTGGCAAAAGGAGAAATTGTTCATCACAAGCAATTTCTTATTTTGCCACAACGTATTTAATAGTCGTCTGTTTCAGATATGCCATGTGTCGAGATGCGTCTACAAGCGGTAAAGGGTTAAGATGACTATTTGTGCGTGCTGTGGCTCGATTGCCCAAGGTGAAAGTACACCAAATACATCCGCGGACAGGCTGATCATATAGTCCCTAAAAATGTTTGCGTAGAAATGAGTGTATAGCTTTAGCGGACTACTTTGAATATGTGAGAATAACTTTAAATTCATTGTGAATTTGTATATGATGCATTGGAAATTTAAATGGTATTCTTGAACCTCAACAGTATCATTCTTTCCTTGTCGTCATAAAAAGAACATATGAGTCGTCCCGTAAGAAAACCAACATTACGGCCTCTGCGTAATGTATCGACCCATATCAGCCTGCGCAATCCGCGCAGACGAAAAATAGAGTAATAGAGTAATTATTCATGAAACAGAAAATCCTCAGGAGGCGAAAAGTGTCTATCCGGATAAGCCTGCGCGGCATGCTTAGGCTGATCCGGGTCGATACTTTACGCAGAGTCCACAATGTTGGACGGCTCATATGTAAAGATACACGCTGCGGAAAAGATCGTCTCGTATTTTAATACATATGTGGTACTCACTCGATATTCACTATAAATGCACGAATATGAACGAGCGGTAACTCACGAATGCCTCGAAAAAAACTCAGTCAAGCACAAAACGTGCGCCTCGTAACTGTATTGTCAGCCCTCGTTATACCTATCTCATGCATATTTTATGCAAAAAGTCGAGTTGACTCTACATAACTAAATACAACGTATGGATTTCTTAATCACCTTTCAGTAAGATATACGTATAGCCTTTTTTGAAAACATAGTGACAAAAGAAGAAATTGCACAAAACGTGCAATTTCTCCTTTTGCCACAATGTTTTCCAAAAGCCTTTAAGATTTAAACGCAGTATGCGATGTATCACCATTACATACGAAGTGCGCTTACATACATATTCATAATTTCACAAAATCGGTATTCATCCACCGATTATTATGATATTTATCATGTATATGAGAACACTAATGAGTTAAGATTCATGTTGATATCATAGCAAAAGTCCTATTACTTTTGCATCACCCCTCGTATTTCAAGAATTTTGTATTTACACCTTTATCTCTTAAGTTGCTTGATTTACTGGAATCGTTTTCAATAAAATACTTCAGTTTAAACCAAACGACTGTTGAACATTACACAATGTTCCCTGTTTTACATCAAAATCAATATTCGAGATATTTTACGGCTTTAACCCTTTCCCCCATACGACAATTCTGCAGCAGACGACTTTGAACATATTTTGTCAAAACATAGAAAATCTCTATAATTGAATGGATAACCTATGACTAAAAGTGGAAAACATTGTGGCAAAAGGAGAAATTGCACGATTTGTGTAATTTCTTCTTTTGTCACTATGTTTTCAAAAATCCGTCTGCTGCGGAGGCGTCAGAAAGCGTCTATATGAGGGAAAGGGTTAACACTTCCCCATCATGTAGACGCTTTTCGACGCATCACCTACATGCGACTTAAATAAACATTGTGACAAAAGGAGAAAATGGCAATTTTTCTTTTTGCCGAATGTTGTGAACTCTATTCAATAATTAAACTATCATTTATTTAATAGTGTTTTCATATGTTTGTCTAGATATGTTCAAAGTCGCCTGTAGCCTATTTACTGTACTCGGGAAAGGATTCAAGTGCCTGTCGCGATGGCTTCTCGCAATTTAACGAAGAACCTCTTCAATTAATAAAATCTGTTATATTCCTATTGAAGTGTCTCGAATGACACTGTGAAGCAGCAAGTCGTTTTGACACATTGAGTATATTTTGCGATATAAACTCGCAATCTGACACCATTGTTATGTCGCCTGCGTATATCCAACAATGGAGCCGCGAACAGGGATTTGCTGTCTTCTGTACCCCTTTCCCGCCTGTAGACGCATTATGACGCAATAGCAGCAGACGACTTTTTGAAAACATAGTGACAAAGGAAGAAATTGCACAAAACGTGCAATTTCTCCTTTTACCACAATGTTTTCCACTTTTTGTCATAGGTTATCCATTCAATTATGGAGATTTTCTATTTTTTGACAAAATACGTTCAAAGTCGTCTGTTGCAAATTTGTTGTATGTGGGAATTCCAATATTTCTATAATTGTACTTTACATGGCTATCAAAACCAGCCGAAGATTGAACTTCTGAAAAAGGCCAGAAGTTAATTCTTACAAAATCTGTTATTGACCCTTCCCTACATGTGCAGCAGATGACTTTTCAACTGTATTCTATAAATACCCTTTTACTTATAAAGACTGATTTATTTTTGTAGTATAATGAGCCATATTTTCGTTTGCCACACTGTTTTAAGCCTTTCCCACCTGCAGACACATTTTGACGCAATAGCAGCAGACGACTTTTGAAAACATTGTGGTCAAAGGTGAAATTGCTCATGATGAGCCACAACGTTTTCAACTTTATTTAACAATTAAGCTATCTTTAATGAAGATTTTTCAGGTTTTTGCCACTAGGTTTTCAAAGTCGTCTGCAGACTTGTTGTATGTGGGAAAGGATTTAGCTGCGTGCGAAAACTGCCTATATGCACAAACCGCGGGAAAAAGGTATTTTATCGTATTTTATTGTTGACAGTGAGTGAAGAGCTTACGTTATTGAATTCGGCGCTGAAAAAATCCCGGACAGTCAAAAAGATCATAAAATCGACCGGCGCGGCTGACACAATATTGATGGGAGTCACCGAAATAGGTTCTGCGTTTATGTCACGAAGAATAATGGAAAAACGGTTTACTACACATGAACTTTTATTCCAACTGTTACAATAACGACTGTTCTAAATGAAATCACACAGTTGAGGATCCGCTGAGCCTGCGCAAACGCGTACATGTTTAACTTACAATACACTGTTCGCCGATGCAACAACCCCTAAACAATTCATAGAATATTGAACTATATTCTCGGTCAAGTGTCGCGAAAAAAGAAAAAAAAAACACAGTGAAGCAGCAAGACATTCCGACACGTGGTCTGCAGACTGCGTAGAATAAACCCTTTTCAACATACATCAATTATTGGTAACATTTAAGCGAAAAAGTGGACACTCTCTAGTATAAAAGTATATTTATAAAATATCCCACCAAACTGATTTAGAATGTTCGACCATTATATTTCCAAAAGTCCTTACTTCTGACAATGCGGGAGAAATATAGACATATTATTTTCTGATACTAATCAATTTTAAAGTATCAGAGGAATTTAGATAAAATGGATCCAGTTCCATGAGGAATTGTTGAATCCCTCACAAAAAAGAAAGTCATGATATTAGAAACATTCCTGTCACTTCCAGCAGGTGAGTAGGGTCACGTCACAATAAAGTGGACATTCGGAGACTTTTGTATTGGAGACATACCCGAAACAAATTTGAAACTCCCTATAACCCTTTCCCTCATACGACAATTCTGCAGCAGACGACTTTGAACATATTTTGTCAAAAAATAGAAAATCTCTATAATTGAATGGATAACCTATGACTAAAAGTGGAAAACATTGTGGCAAAAGGAGAAATTGCTCGTTTTGAGCAATTTCTTCTTTTGTCACTATGTTTTCAAAAAGCCGTCTGCTGCAGAGGCGTCAGAAAGCGTCTATATGAGGGAAAGGGTTAAATGAAAGTACAATCATTGAATCGCCTTGAAAACATACCCGAAACTAATTGGAAACTCCCTTTAAATGAAAGTACAATCATTGAATTGCCTTAAAAAAACATACCCGAACAAATTGGAAACTCCCTTTAAATGAAAGTACAATACTTGAATATAGTTGAAAACATGGTGAGCAATTTTCCATTTCGCTGTTTTCAACTCTATTTAACGATTAAACTCTCATTTCTGGAGATAGTTCACGTTTTTGTCACTATGTTTTGAAAGCTGTCTGTTGCAGAATTGTCGTATGTGGGAAAAGGTCACAATGATGCCAAACTGGTGAGGTAATAAGATATACACATCCAGATCCAGCCCATATGTCTAATAGATATTCGCCAACTCACAAATGTGTCTTAACTGTGACATTTTGGTTTTGACAGTTCGAGTCAAAGCGTTGAAAAAATAAAAATCTTATTGTAATCTAAAACAGTCAAATGCTTTTTTTGTTTGAAGAGTTTTAATTTCAGAATCAAGTGATTTTATCCAAGCGATAAGGTAAACGAACTTTTGCTGTTCGATGATTTTTTACTAGGAACTTAGCTATATTCGTTTATCACGGTATTTTGTTTTATTTTGGGTTTTACGCCTTTTTTCAACATTATTCTAGTTATATCGCGGCGACAATTTACTTATTCATGAGTCCTGGGTAAAAAACCCAGTACTAGGCCAGGACATGTGCCTTGTCCAAGGCAACTCCATCGTAACCGTTGCGCCGCGGTTGGATATCGAACCCGGTCCGGTTCCAAATCCCCGACGTAAACAACTCGGCAATGCGGGATAATCCGTTTATCACCGCATCTGGGATTGAAATAATTTACCCTTTTAAAAATCACAAACATTTATTATATGCCATTTACGTCTTTATTTACGCATTGAAGTCTAATGACAAATGCATGCTGTTAATGGCAATTAGTCTCCAAGGACATTGATATCTTTTCGGACTTTTTTTCTAATTGCAAAATATCACAAAAGTATGGCAGAATCCCTTTAATGACCCGAACAATTAAAGATTTTTTTCAAAACGCAAAACTGCAATACATATATCACTGGAGACTGCAATCTAACATAATGACAACTATCTAATAAATAATCACCTGGATATTTATTTGCGTCATGAATAGCATTATCAAGGGAGTTGCTAAAATGTGTTATCTATGAGAATGTTGACTACCTCGTTAATATTCATCCGAGACAGTAAGCGTCATTAGTTTTCAATCAACACCAGAACCAATGCAAGGTGTATACCCGCGGCCGTACAGTCACTCCCTTAATTTTACTTAATCAGCTACAAGTGTAACTCGACATGTGGGTGTGTAATTTATTTGCAGAGATGTGCGTATGTTAAAGACCAGGCAATTGCGACTAGTGTGGACACAGACCAGTCAGCTCAACATGTGGGTGTGTAATTTATTTGCAGAGATATGCGTATGTCAAAGACCAGGCAATTGCGACTAGTGTGGACAAAGATCAGCCAGCTCGACATGTGGGTGTATAATTGATATGCAGAGGCATGTGTATATCTGAACCTGTCAGCAAGAAGAACAATTTTAAGCCGCGCTCGGCAAAGACCAGGTATTTGCGACTAGTGTAGACACAGATCAGTGAGCTCGTTCGTGCAGTCTGATATGGATCTGCACGGTGCGTCAATTTGTCAAAGTAAGTTCCAAGAAACTTCCAAAAAGCAATATATCATGTTATCACTATCAGCAATGCACAGGCTGGCCTTTGTTCACAGGTGTGGTTATCAGGGGCGTAGCTTTGCAATAATCAATGTGTAGGCCGTCTCGTGAGAAAATCAACAGTGTGGACTCTGCGTAAAGTATCGACCCGGATCAGCCTAAGCATGACACACAGGCCTACCCAGATAGACATTTTTTCGCCTCCTGTGGATTTTCTGTTTCAGGAATCTCTACTTTATGCATCTATCCCCCTAAGACGGAATGTGTCGGCTGGATCAGTCTGCGCGGACAGCGCAGGCTGATCTGGTCGATACATTACGCAGATGTCTATCGCCGCAACTGCATTTTGGGAGCATTTTCAGAAAAACTGTGTAGGCACGTGCCTACAGTGCCTACAGGGAGCTACGCCCCTGGTTATATTGGTATTATTAGAACATCGATTAACTGGTACATATTCCTTGTAGACTAAAGTTATACTTTAAAATTACTCGTAGCATATAAGAAAGCCACTATGGCCGAGGGATGCAAAATACGAATTGCGGCCACAACCTTAACCATTGATTGAACAGTGAGAGCCGGCTAACGATTGGAGTCAATGCAACTCTTGAGCTCCAGCAGGTGGGGTGGTATATGTTTCATATCTTATATATTTTTTATCTCGATGTTAATGTACGGTATGCGTCAAATATCAACTTTCCTGTCCGATGCGATACGACATTAGCTGTTGAAAAGCGGCGTAAAACCCAAAACAAATACAAACGAGAAAGGCATATCATAATGTGTCATCAAAGTCCCATTTACATGCCATAATTCAATTCAGTGAACTTGCTTTGTGCTTTTGCATTCATTCTGACTGAAAAAAACACAATAAAGTACCCCCTCAGATAAAAGTGATAGATGAACATAATAATAACACATTCTTTCCAATAAATAAAACATGTACTGTGTCAGATTACTTGTATTGTTCAGGTTTCATGCATAAACTGACATGAACGCTTATTGATGTCTTTTATAACTAAAAAAAAGAAGTCGGAAAGATAATGATTGTATTACCCCATACAATTGTTACCTTTTGTTGTCAGCTGGGAGATCCTATTCCAGCTATCCATTACAGCTCACCTTTTATTGATTAGTGTCTTCTCCTACTTTTATCCGTTCCCACTGACAGACGCTTTCGGACGCCTCTACAGAAGACGCCGTTTTTAAAGACTTCACCGTTTAATACAAATGTCTAATGATTAAAAGGTCAAACGTATACAAACTTAGTAATTGTTTTAAATTTATGTTGAACTTATATTCAATGACATTCCTTCCGTTTGCTCTCGATCTGATTTCAGGAATACTAGTATGAGAAAAAATGTAAACACACATTGAAACACGAAAATAATCAGCTAAAACTTCTTCTAATTTTCCTAATCTTACACGTATTGTGATTTATATGGCACTGGTCGTATGAGATGCTGGTTGACGAGAGTGTGCTGATAAAGACAGTGAACCAATTTCTGAACGGCCTTTCTCAGTTCAGAAGTCTGCCATATGTATAAGAGACCGTTCATGGTCAAAAATACAATTTTTTTTTTTGTGAACAGCGTGTATCCGTTCTGATCAAAATACAAGCTTCTCTACATGCTGCTAAGACGTCCACCAGATGTACAGGCTGACACGAACCTATACTGTTCAGAAAGGCAAAACTGTACGTTTCTCCACGAACGGGCCCATAGTGTAAAGCCAGGGGCGTAGCTTGGCAATAATCAATGTGTAGGCCGTCTCGTGAGAAAATCAACATTGTACGTAAAGTATCGACCCGGATCAGCCTAAGCATATCACACAGGCGTACCCGGATATACACTTTTCGCCTCCTGTGGATTTTCTGTTTCAGGGCCCGTATTCACCAACCGATCTAAATTCGATTTTCGGACTAAATCTAAATTATCTGACTAAATTACGTCGATTTAGATTTAGTCCGTATTCACCAACGCGTCTAAATTGTAAATCGGACTAAATATTTAGATTTTCGGACTAAATATTTAGTCCGCTTCGGGGCATGCTAAATTAGCCGACTAAATTGGAAACAAAATGGCGGCTGTTTTGAACCCACCGCTAGAATATTTCAAATTGACTTTTAATAAGGGTAAAACCAGAATTTGGGGTCGAAAAGGGTTTCTAAGTGAGTCATTTATAGTTGTCTCCCGTTTCTAGCGGAAAAAAAGGACACACTTCCGGCCTGTGTCAAAATTGGAATATTGAGCTAGCGGACCCTCGCTGATGCTGGATTGTTGGTATTTTCGGGGGAGAAAACGACACTTAGGTGTTTTATACTGCCACATAAAGCTTTAAAGTTGGATACCAGTGAAGGATATTTATAATCAAAGATGTCGAATTACAAACAAAGAGTCTCGAGTCGACGAAAATGATGTGAACTCATGTAGTGATTTAGCATTCAGAAATTCAGGAAACGTATTTCAATGATCATGTAACCCGAAAGACCGACAAGAGAGACAATGTGGGCATGTCTACAATGTTCGTACAGTCAACATTTAATACTAAAGCGGCCAATCTTACACTGGTAAGTTTTTCAATGAAACAATCGATGTACAAAATCAATGGGTGGGGTGATTTCATAATATCTGTTGCTCTTGATTTGTGTCACGGGTTGATTCTCTTAACCGAAACTGCAAATCGTTTCACCTGCATTTTATTTGCATGACTTGAAGAGGACATCATTTAAAATGGGACTGTGTTCATATCAGACAGTCGAGTGTTTTTGTTTTGTGTTTAATTATTGTTGCAGTAGGATCAATGACTGAGTGATGAGTGTTATTTAATTTAGTAATCTGATGGTCTCGGCCCATTTTTGTCATCCCATATTCAAAAATCTTATCATTGTAGGGACGACTGTGGTAGGATATGTAATGTCTGTTGTTCGGATATTTTCTATCTTTATCTGAATATTAATACCCATATAGCATGAGCATAGGTGCTGCATATTCACATATTTTTTTGTGATTTATTCCCAATTTCCTAGTAGTAATGCTCTCAAATGCTGCCTGTTACTGTTATACTGATATAAAACAAGTAGAGCTACATTTCCATTTTTGTGGAAGGATGAATCTGTCATTAAGAACTCAAAAATGCTTGACACTCACGGTTACTCACGGTTCCGAGACCGCCGGAAAGCCTAGGGCTTCTAATGGTCCTTCTGGTATGTTTTTACTTGTATTGTTTGACAAGTGGCAGCGTGGGTCGAATTTCGAAGGGTGATTTATCCAGTGTTTATTTAGTTTATTTTTAAATGAGTTTACACTTGAAGCAGTAACTACATCGTCTGGGAGTGAATTCCAAGGGTCCACGGTCCTTATACTGAAAGCATTTTTCCGTATGTCAGTTTTTGAATGTTTTTTGAATAGCTTGAGACTATTGCCTCTTGTTCTGGTGTAATTTGAGAGTATTAATAAGTCCTCAGTTGATGTTGTGTCATATTTGTTCAATATTTTAAATACTTGTAGCATATCCGCTCGTAGTCTTCTGTATTCTAAAGATGGTATTCCTAGATATTTTAGTCTCTCGGTGTAAGTTAGAAATTGTAAATTGGATAGTAGTTTGGTTGCTCGCCTTTGGACGTTTTCAATCGCAATACAGCTCAATACTTTCAAAATAATGACAATAAACTGGTTAGTTCACAATTCATTTCACACCATACATCTATAGCTAACACTTTTCCACATACAGATGCTTTCTTATGACTCTGTAGCAGATTGGTCTGTCATGAGCAATTTCTCTTGCCACAGTACTTTCAACTCAATTTAGTAAGTGAACTTACATTAATGTAAAGAATATGTAATTCAAAATTCCATATGGAAAATGACTGAATTTAACCCTTGCCCACCTATAGATGCATAATGTTGGAAAGGATTAAACAAATTTATGTTTCTTTTCTTTAACTGTCAATCATTGTATTATAATATTTAAACATGAGCATGTTATGGCTTTTGTATTTTTCTTTAATTTCAGTTGGGAATGGTGACAAAAATTATACAGAATTCATGAACTGAAGGAGATGAGATGACAGCCAGCCCCAAATAAGCCTTACAATATCATTAACTGTTGCCATAGTCACACTCAAATAATACTTTCTTACACTTACTATGCTATTTTAACCCTTCCCCATATATATACAGACATCTTCTGAGGCCTCTGCATCATATGACTTTTGAAAACATAATATGCAGTTTCTTCTTTTTACAAAATGTTTTCATATATGAGTTAATGATTTCTCGATGATAATTAATTCTTACATAAATAGACATTTTCAAAACGTTTGCCTAGATTTTTTCAAAATAACATGTGAGGGAAGTAGAGGATTTGCTTGGTTAACAGAATTTCTACTTTTTGAAATTTTAATGTTTTTCAAAATATGTTACAACAGAGGCAACACTCTGTGTTGAGAAGAAAAATCAGGTTATGGCGAAAAGAAAACTTCTTTTAGGTTAACCATTTCCCGATTACAGACACATTTATTTTAAATATTGAGACAAAAGGAGACATTTCTCATAATGAGCAATGTCTCCTTTTGCCACAATGTTTTCAACTTTATTCCATGATCATACTTTCATTTAAGGAGATTTTCATTAAACATGACAGTATTTGCCTTAGAAGATTTTAAAGTTGTTAAATGCAGGTTTGTGTTGTATGTTGGAAAAAGTTTACCTTTCAAACTATAAAATCAGGGACTTTAATTAACATTTAGGGTACAAAAATTAAAGTCAATTTTTTGTTAACATATGCATTTTAACACCTGCAGCAGACGACTTTTGAAACCATTGTGGCAAAAGGAGAAACTGCTCATGAGAAATTTTTCCTTTTGCTACAATGCTTTTTACTTTATGTCCATGAATTATAACTTTATTTAGGGAGATCTTCTATTTTACCTAGATGCTGTCAAAGGTCATGTGCTGCAGCTTTGTTGTATGTGGGAAAGGCTTGACATAGGAATTAGTTTCATTTTTTTTAAATGTTCAACCAGTGCATGAACATTTACTTGAATTTACTTCTCAAACTGTAAAATCATGACCTTTATATTTAAGAATTAGATTATATTTATATTACAACAAGCAAAGATATGAAAAAATATCTGTAAGTGAATAGAATTGAAAACAGTGTGGGCTTGTGACAAAAGGAGAAAGTGCTTATGATGAGCATTTACCCTTTTTATCAAATTGACTACAAAATTTGCTGCTGCAGAGGCCTAAAAAGGCTAGTTTCTTTATTGAACAATAAATTTGTTGATGTAAAGTCTTAAATTTGTTCCATAAAAGAATAAGAGTACTTTTAAATTCAAACATTTAAAGTCAATTATTTGTGAAGCAAAGATATTATGTATTTTTTTAAAATTCTGTTAAAGAACAGAATAAATAGTACATAGACCCTATTTTGTTAACCCTTTCCCATATACAACAAATCTTCAACAAATCACTTTCTGTTTCAATGCATTTGCCAGTATTCAAAAATAAGGAAACTCTTTAATTGAAAGAACAATAATAGTTATAATTGAATAAAGTTGGAAAAAAAATCTACTTTTGCCACACTGTTTTCAAAAATTATTTGCTGCAGAGGTGCCAGAAAGTGTCACCAAGAACAAGGTTCAATTTTAATTGAAAAACTGTTCAACTAGTGCTTGAAAAATATATTTTGATGTTAAATATAAATATTGGTTCATCGACCTGTTAAATTAATTAAATGAATTGTTATTTAGATGTCTCATTACCACACAACATAAATCTTAAACCTTTTCCACCTGGCATTCAGATGCATAGATCTACAACTGACGACTGTTGAAAACATTGTGACAAAGGGAGCAATTGTTCAACATGAGCCATTTGTCATTTTGCTGCAAAGTTTTCAACACAATTCAATAATACAATGTAATACAATGTAATACTATATAATACAATGTAATACTATATAATACTATATAATACAATGTAATACTATATAATACAATGTAATACAATGTAATACTATATAATACAATGTAATACAATGTAATACTATATAATACAATGTAATACTATATAATACAATGTAATAAATACAATGTAATACTATATAATACAATGTAATACTATATAATACTATATAATACAATGTAATACTATATATATATATATAATACTATATAATACAATGTAATACTATATAATACTATATAATACAATGTAATACTATATAATACAATGTAATACTATATAATACTATATAATACAATGTAATACTATATAATACAATGTAATACAATGTAATACTATATAATACAATGTAATACTATATAATACAATGTAATACAATGTAATACTATATAATACAATGTAATACAATGTAATACAATGTAATACTATATAATACAATGTAATACTATATAATACAATGTAATACTATATAATACTATGTAATACAATGTAATACTATATAATACAATATAATACAATATAATACTATGTAATACAATGTAATACTATATAATACTATGTAATACAATGTAATACTATATAATACTATGTAATACAATGTAATACTATATAATACTATGTAATACAATGTAATACTATATATATATATATATATATAATACAATGTAATACTATATAATACAATGTAATACTATATAATACAATGTAATACTATGTAATACTATATATATATATATATATAATACAATGTAATACTATATAATACAATGTAATACTATATAATACAATGTAATACTATGTAATACTATATATATATATATAATACAATGTAATACTATATAATACAATGTAATACTATGTAATACTATATATATATATATAATACAATGTAATACTATATAATACAATGTAATACTATATATATATATAATACAATGTAATACTATATATATATATAATACAATGTAATACTATATAATACAATGTAATACTATATATATATATATAATACAATGTAATACTATATAATACAATGTAATACTATATATATATATAATACAATGTAATACTATATATATATATAATACAATGTAATACAATGTAATAGAATGTAATACTATATATATATATATATAATACAATGTAATACTATGTAATACAATGTAATACTATGTAATACAATGTAATACTATGTAATACAATGTAATACAATGTAATACTATATATATATATATATATATATAATACAATGTAATACTATGTAATACAATGTAATACTATGTAATACAATGTAATACAATGTAATACTATATATATATATATATAATACAATGTAATAGAATGTAATACTATATATATATATATATATATATATATAATACAATGTAATACTATGTAATACAATGTAATACAATGTAATACTATATATATATATATATAATACAATGTAATACTATATATATAATACAATGTAATACTATGTAATACAATGTAATACTATATATATATATATATATATGTAATACTATGTAATACAATGTAATACTATGTAATACAATGTAATACAATGTAATACTATATATATATATATATATATAATACAATGTAATACTATGTAATACAATGTAATACTATGTAATACAATGTAATACTATGTAATACAATGTAATACAATGTAATACTATATATATATATAATACAATGTAATAGAATGTAATACTATATATATATATATATATATATATATATAATACAATGTAATACTATATATATATATATATATAATACAATGTAATACTATGTAATACAATGTAATACAATGTAATACAATGTAATACTATATATATATATATATATATAATACAATGTAATACTATGTAATACAATGTAATACAATGTAATACAATGTAATACTATATATATATATATATAATACAATGTAATAGAATGTAATACTATATATATATATAATACAATGTAATACAATGTAATACTATGTAATACAATGTAATACAATGTAATACTATGTAATACTATGTAATACAATGTAATACTATATATATATATATATATATATAATACAATGTAATACAATGTAATACTATGTAATACTATGTAATACAATGTAATACAATGTAATACAATGTAATACTATGTAATACAATGTAATACAATGTAATACTATGTAATACAATGTAATACAATGTATGTAATACTATGTAATACAATGTAATACTATGTAATACTATGTAATACAATGTAATACTATGTAATACAATGTAATACTATGTAATACAATGTAATACTATGTAATACAATGTAATACTATGTAATACAATGTAATACAATGTAATACAATGTAATACTATGTAATACTATGTAATACAATGTAATACAATGTAATACTATATAATACTATATAATACAATGTAATACTATATAATATAATACAATGTAATACTATATAATACAATGTAATACTATATAATACTATATAATACAATGTAATACTATATAATACAATGTAATACTATATAATACTATATAATACAATGTAATACTATATAATACTATATAATACAATGTAATACAATGTAATACTATATAATACTATATAATACAATGTAATACTATATAATACTATATAATACAATGTAATACTATATAATACTATATAATACAATGTAATACTATATAATACTATATAATACAATGTAATACTATATAATACTATATAATACAATGTAATACTATATAATACTATATAATACAATGTAATACTATATAATACTATATAATACAATGTAATACTATATAATACTATATAATACAATGTAATACTATATAATACAATGTAATACTATATAATACAATGTAATACTATATAATACTATATAATACAATGTAATACTATATAATACAATGTAATACTATATAATACAATGTAATACTATATAATACAATGTAATACTATATAATACAATGTTATACTATATAATACTATATAATACAATGTAATACTATATAATACTATGTAATACAATGTAATACTATATAATACAATGTAATACTATATAATACTATGTAATACTATATAATACAATGTAATACTATATAATACTATATAATACAATGTAATACTATATAATACTATATAATACAATGTAATACTATATAATACAATGTAATACTATGTAATACTATATAATACAATGTAATACTATATAATACTATATAATACAATGTAATACTATATAATACAATGTAATACTATATATATATATATATCATTTAAGAGCTTTTCCATGTTTTTGCATAGACAATTTCAAAGTTGTCTGTGGCAGAATTGTTGTATTTTGTAACCTTTGGTATGATTAAGAGTTGCTGACTGTTAATAACAATATGTCTGAACGTATATTTTATTTTAAAGCTGACTGCTTGAAGAAAAAAAGGAAACATATGAAATATCTAGAAAAATTCTGGTTAAAGTTGTGCGTGCAACTACATTAGGAGTCCAAGTTGAAGTTAGAAATTTGGGATAGAGTTTTGCATGTAATGCCTTTCTCACAAACAGCAGATACTATTCAAACAAGACTTATCTAACTTGATTTATAGTTCTATACTATCAAGCCACTATCTCGGTAACAAGTCAACTGTTGACTATAGTATCAAATGGCCAAATAGTCGAGCATGCTGTCTTGCGGACAGCTCTTGTATAATATTATAATTGAGGAAAAGTTTCCTCAAAAGCTATGTTGTATAATTGAATGAATTAAACATGTGCTTTTTTGATATTTGTTCACAAAATAATATTCAATAATATGTTATATTTTATTAAGTAGACACAAGTGTTTAACTGTCGAAATTATAGTTTGATGCATATAAAGAATTGATATAGAATGAAAAGAATTCTGTTTGACTTCATCATTAACCCTTGGTCCCTTTCCCTAAATTTAAAGATGTCGCAAAGATATTAAGCACTTTTTTACTACATGTAATGACAAATATTTGTAATTATGTGTAATATATATATGTCAATACTTAGTAAAATCTATTTAAAAAATGGAAAATCTTTATAAATTGAAGTACATGTACATATTTGATTAATAGTTAAACATAAATTGTAGTGTAGAAGAAATTGCTCATGATGAAAATTCTCTGTATTTTTTTTAAAAATTCGTCTGCTCTAATCACATCAAAATATGTCTGCAAATGGGAAAGGCTTAATATTATTTGTAGCCAACAAGTCACTTGATTATGTTCTTTAGAGCAAGTAGTCACTAGTAGCTGCCAATATATTAGATTCTTGGAAAAGCACCCTTTAGTTATTGCGAGCTGTTCTTATCTACGTCCCTGCATAAATGTAAACACGTTTGAACCGTGTCAACAATTTGGGGTTTTGACACATTTTGTACAAGTCACTCCAGTTTAAAAAGGAATCAACCAGTTGATATAAGAGTTGAATTGTTGTCCAAATTTACAGTTCGATCACAGTTTGTTTGTAAGTTCACATCACATCCGTGATAAAAACATGTCGGCAAGGCAATACACCTAAATCGTGTTTACCGCGATATTCATGAAAGTGACACTTTAAAGCGAAAAAGAACGAATCAAGTAGACGGCGAAATTTACCTTGAAACAGACATTTATAGGGTTTAATTCTTTACACGTCTGCATTTTTGGATGACTATTGTCCTCAAAGTAAACTTTGAATCAAGTATGTGTAATCATAGACGACTATTTTAGCGATATTACGAAAAAACAAAAAGGATGAATGAAAATGACAGATGATCGAAAACGACAAAAACGAACTACAATAATAGCGACAGACGAAGTTTTCGTCACGCAACATAGTGGAAAAGGCAGATATTATACTGAACAGGAATTGCCGATCATTTAAGCAAAGCAAATGCATAGTTATGTGGTTTGAAAAATTGAGATGCCAGCTTTGTGAAATAACGATAAAAATGAGAATCTATAAATAGACTGAATGGTACTGTCTTTTATTTCAGCTCTTAAATTAATTTGGGAACCAGAGTCGGTGCGCGGCCGCTTACGACATTTACAAACTGGACTAATTGAGATCGGTTTAAAACGCGTTGGTGAATACGGACTAAATCTAAATCTCCGGGAATCCAAAAAGTGAACTAAATATTTAGATTTAGATTTAGTCAAAAATCTAAATTAAAAAGTTTGGTGAATACGGGCCCTGGAATCACTACTCTATCTATCCCCCCTTAGACGGAACGTGTCGACCGGATCAGTCTGCGCGGACAGCGCAGGCTGATCTGGTCGATACATTACGCAGATGTGTATCGCCGCAGCTGCATTTTAGGGGCATTCTGAGAAAAAATGTGTAGGCACGTGCCTACAGTGCCTAAAGGGAACTACGCCCCTGAAAGCTATATTCCTGTACTGAGGTTGTTTCCCCACGAACGGGCCCATAGTGTAAAGCTATATCCCTGTACTAAGGTTGTTTCCAAAACTCCAATATGCAACGGAGAATGTTAGTCCACCCTAGGGTGCCATTAAGCACAGCGAGGCAAACAATTGTTTGCATGATAAACATAAGACGTCTCTTCCTAAATTAGCACTCTCGTTGTATTAGTTTGGTGTGTCGCGTGGGTGGTGCCAACCCTGAAGCAGACGACATTAGACACGTTTGCAGAAGGAGAAATTGCCCAAACTCTCCTGTAACCGCATTGTATCCACCCTGTTTAAGATATACTCGTACATGAATTGTATTTACCAGATGTAACAATGATTTCAGAATGTTTCAATTTTAACCAGGCGAGAGAGCAATTGCTTAACAATGCATCACACACTTTTGGCATGGAAAATACTATGTACCTATGTCAGATTTGAAAAAGATGAATTTGCTTGTTTACTGCTAGGCGCAAAACAAATACAAGTATAATTTATTATAACTTATATTTCGACTCTCTGAATGATTCACATTCTTTAATCAAGTAGCTGATAGTTCAATGTGTAGACTCGCGAAGGTTTCAAGTTTTCTATGATCAGTTGCCATGATTTATTGATCAATTGGGGTTTAAAGCAATTTAAGTTATACCAGGACGGCCCGTTAACATTACGTTTAGTCCATGTCCTTTTCGCAACTGTACTCCACATAACATTCCTCCCATGCAACTGGTTATCTTTCTTTCATAGACTTTTCAGCCAATTGGCGGAATAAAAAGGCTGCTAGTCACAGGGACTTTGTCAATCATCGAAAATGATAAATGGTCGAGCTTGGGCTCGAACCCACGACGGTTATGATTGATAGCCCTCGTAGTTACCGGTTGACCTGATTATGTAAGATTGATAACCGTTGCATCAATTGTAACAGAAATAAGAAATCAACAACTCATTGTATCATCTTCCTTATTCGTATTTCCGACACTTACTTTAAAAAAGACATTATCAGACTGAATGTATGTGTCCTTTAACACTTTCACTGCGACATTTATTGCGACATGCGTAGGCTTTCTTGTCTAAGGCAGGTTTATTGTTACCATGTAGGTGTTTCACTTGGTATCATCTTACAGTAATAGTATGGTACAGTGTATGTCTGTGAAGAACGTCATTGATGAAACCTACTTACTTTGTATTTCTCGCAAATTGTATTTATTGTGTCTGGTCTTGAAATTAATATATTGTGCTCTGTTAAATTGATGTTGCTTTTATTGTCCTGCCTGTGTTTTATAGCTTATTTCATATTCATTATTTTTCACACGCTAATATATTTATCATTTCCAGTAAACATTCTTCAAGCTTTAAAGATATTAAAGTTTTGAAACTCCAAGTTGATTTACTGACTGAGTTCGTTCCAGGATACTTTTAATCTTTCCGCAATTTGACATTTGAACAAAACCCCTTATTTATTGTTTAAGCATATGGAATGTAATTCCGTTCAAACCATCTTTGAATTTGTGCTGAAACAGACTTTGGTTTTGTTTTGCATGGCCATTGACAAGTTTATTTAAGAACCAATCAATGTTGACAGATATATGTTGAAATAACATGTACTCTGATTTCAGAGGGGTTTTGTTAGATACTTAAATATACAACAGAAACTGGTGAACAAGAGCAATTGTGTTTACTTCTCAAATGTGCATTAACCATCCTTTACCATATACAATAATTATACAGCAGACGACTTTGAAAAAGTTTAGTCAAAAGTATAATCTTCTGTAAATGAAAGTGATTTATATTGAAGAGCTTTAGATAAGGGGCGTTTTGAATTATCTAAAATCCTTATTTGACCCTCTAACCCCATGATATGGGTACTGAAAACAATCGTATCAATGAGACGATTCTAAGAGTTCCCACAGCATAGAGTTTGGTTGGATAATAAGAGAGATATGTGTGTGATGGGATGGGCGGGGGGGGGGGGGGGGGGGGGGTGGAGGGGGAAATAGCTGAATACTCCTCCTTATCTAGACCTCTGTATTAAGATCGATATAGAGTTTAAACATTGTGACCTGCAAACGGGTTAACCTGGCCAAATGTGCAGGAATTCTATGAAGAAAGTGTGTGTTGGTAATGGAATCATTACGAACTCAATCCATCAAATTATACAAATAGACAGTAATTTGACAATTAACGAAAGTGAAACGTCGGACAATGTCCTTTCTATAGTAGGCATTTTCTCTCAGTATAAGATAAGATTTCCGAGAATTTAGACCATGGTTTTGGTTCGTGTTCTTGCTCACTTTACTTGGCACAATTGAGTATAATTTTTTTTTACTGAAACAAACGATCATAAGTTGTAGCTTAGCGCATTCTATTAAAGTAGTCGCGTGTATGCACACTTGGAGATATTTCTTAGACTTTTTAAGAGTCGGTAGACGCCTGTGTAATAACAGTGGAGAGGAAACGGGATAATTCGAGATCGAAACGAGCCGAGAAATGACTACGAGTTATCGTGTTATTCTAGTTATACCCTGATTGTACTAAATACGTGTATGTAGTATCACCTTGAAACGGTCAAGTTAAACGATATCAAGCCCTTGTATGTTCGACTTATCGGGATTCCATTGTACAATATATTCTTTTTACTAGACAAACCTATACTATGAATTATTAAAAGAAATATCTCATTGAGTAACCACAATATATGGATATGAGGATCATTATTAGTTTTAAGACCATTAAACAGCATTATATCTCGAGCTAAAAACAGTTTGATTGGTGCGATCCCAGCTAACGGTCAATAGTTGACGGCCAGTGAGAGAATACGTCGTGTTATCTAGATTGAATCTAAGCTATGTTAGACAAAGTTTTCCTACAATGACTCCCGACAATTACAAATAGAGCTACAAATGGGATTACTGGTAATGAATGGGTTACCGGCCCCCTATTTTATTGTAATGTTACGTCTTTGTAAACCTAAAACTGAGAGATGCTTGCTGTTCTAAGAAATTTATAGTCTAGTGTCTATATAGGTTTTGTACTTTATTAACGCTTTCCCACATACACCAACTTTGAGACAATTGAGTTAGATTTATTTATTCATTCATAATTGTTTAACGACAACTTTGAAAATAAATATCATGGAAATTTTAAATAAATATGGCTCTGCGAAATCCACCACAGGATATTGCTACCAGTGTAGAGTCGGACCGACCACTGCTCTGTCTCTGCATTGTAGGTCATAGAAGGAATCAAGAAACGTTTGTAAACACGTATATATCCATTTGAATCCTCTAGCATAGAAGCACAGGCACGTTTTTGCTGTTGCGTAATTTACACTAACTTTGGTTTTCGCCGAGTACCGCTGAAATAGCGTTAAAAGCAGTTTGGCAATATGTGTCTCTGAGGTGATAAATATTCAGGACAATGTATGTCTGTGTGATTTTGTGTTGTCGGGAATTCTTTGAATTCATGACAATAGCATGACACAATATGACATAATGTAACACGTTATGACACATATGTCAACCGAATACAGATGGTATCTTGTTACAGTTCATATCTTTTAAAAGCAGCATAACGTGAATGATAATGTTCCCTCTATGGTAATCCGTTTAACTATTTATTATATGTTATCTAAAGAAATATCTCCTCAACATGCATCTCTATGTTTGAGAGATATACATCTTTGTCATAAATATTTCTCTTTTATGAATCAATAAAATTAGTTGTTGTCATTGAATGAATACATTGTAATTAAGAGCAATATCGTATTGACATGCAATCATAGTGACTGCCACAAGTTCGTCTATACGAGGAGATAAATATGAGACCTATCCCAACTCTTGGGAATAGGAAATGTAAATTGGTCAGGCCAAAATGGTTCTGGAGGCACACCCGTAACGGGATATCATAAAGAGTGATGATAGCGTATCTCCGTAGGGCTACACTTCTAGTCTTTTCGCAACAAGATATGTGATTACATTGAACACTCTGGTGCACAAGTTCGCGTAGTACTTGAATGTTGGCACGTGCAGTAATATCCTAAATACAGATATTTTCAATTTCAAGTGTTGCCACCTCCGTTTAATGAGATAAGAATAGGATATATGAAAACGCGAGACAAAACGACTTTAATGATGATTAAACAAGACAGGTTTCTCAAAAGTTTCTAGGAAAACGTCAAAACTCATTTAATGTTAAAGAAATTATAATGATGGATAAGTCTTTTATTTCTCCGCCTTAGTAGTATTTATGAATCGAAGTCAGAGCTAAATTTTAGTTTAAACTTATTTATTTTGCATCGATTGCGAAACAATCTTTAAGCTTATATTGATCGCGCTCGATGTCTCCTTAACCAGTACTCGCGCCGTTTGTGAGGGCAAAAACCACTCATCACGGGATTCGAACCTGGGACCTTTGGTATGAGAGGCCGACGATCTTCCACTGCATAACTATCTTTCACAAACTATATTTTGAGGTTTTGAAGTGTTTCTATTACGAACGCTATTGTATTACATTGTGTAATATAAATCGATAAATGTCAAATTAGCCCTACAAGGAAACTAAATCCTTAACTTGTGTACCT
This sequence comes from Serripes groenlandicus, assembly GCA_031761405.1. NCBI lineage: Eukaryota > Metazoa > Mollusca > Bivalvia > Cardiida > Cardiidae > Serripes > Serripes groenlandicus. Next base: position 51,757,073 of record JASEVX010000001.1, read on the forward strand.
CTGTCGTCTCTTTTAAAATGGCCGATATTTTGTGAAATATATCAGGATGAACGTGAAATATGCAGTCAGTGTCGGAAAGTAACGCAATGTTATTGGGAATTAACGTTTCCGCATGATACGAAACATGTTAAACAAACCAAATCAGGATGAACGAATAATACATTATATCAGTCTTAAGAATAGGCTAGTCCAAACGTGATTAAATAAATGTAACAAATGAACAAATGCGAAATCATGACGAAATCATTGAAATTCCGGTGGGCCATCATCGTCTGCTAACAATAGGAAGCTTCCTTTGGTTACAATGCAGAAAATATTTCCAAAGAAATTAAACAACTCAAGGAACATTAAACACTAAGTCTTGATCATCACCAAAAGATAGACATGACATTAAAGTGGCATTTCTATCAAGAGGGAAGAAAGTTCAAATCAATTTTTCTAAAAATAAGAAGCTGAATGGGTTTGGGATTAACCACAAACATGTTACACAAGAGCACACAATCACGAATTATACTTTTCTCCAAGAATTCAGGATTTTAAAAACAGATCCATTCATGATTAGAGTCGTAAACACAGCTATATTAGACATATGTAAAGGTTGGGTGTCATATACAAACCGTGGTGAGATACAATGTACAGAACTGTTATAAAAACACACTCAGTTCAATGAGGCATATACAATGTATACACAATAAGTATGTTTATCTAGTGCTTTTAAAAGTAATATAAATGCTGTTTATGGAAAAAAGATGATTTGGTATGTCACAGAAAACTAACATTATTTTATTTCCACAGTTTCTGAGACATACCTGAAATCATCTTAATTTACCCAGTAAGTAAATGTTTATTGTTTGGTGTAAAACACCGCTTTCAACATCCTGGGTAAGTTACCACTCTACTGGTCCATTTATCCTGACATCAGCCAGTCAGTCGTAATGCTAATCCTGCAACCTTCAGCGCCACGGAAGGCAGCCATTACTACAATTTGTAATGTGGTATGACCCGGCCAGGAATCAAACCTGTGACCTCCCGCACCCGAGGTGGACGCTCTACCACAACACCATCGAGGCGGTCAAGTAAAATGTTATCTAGTGCTGAACTAATTATACTTTTTATTAGATGATTTTCGGTATGTCACAAGAAAAACATTCTCTTATTTCACAATAATGAAGATCCTGACCAGTTTGTACTTATGCAGTATTATCATGGTCTTCACTATTAGGAAATACTAGAATGTTAGTTTTCTGTGACATACCTGAAATCATCTATATCCCAATAACAGCATAATTGTATAATGCTTTAACACTAGATAAACACACTTATTGTGTATATATGTGCTTCAATTAACTATTTTTATAACAGTTTTCTCGTGTACATTTATCCCCTCAATGTTCGTATTGGACACCAACCTTTAAAGAGGTATCATTTAGTTGTGATTCGGTCCAGTTATTTCTTGCAATTCCTTAATCGGTACCTACCGAGCAGGGAAAAAACTTTTGTATTCAAATAATTAAAATATGAAAGCTTTCTCATACTAGAGTCTAATTAGAATGAAGCATCACCTCATAAAGGTTTATAAGGGAAAACAATTGTTATTTTACTATTTTGTTTAGGAATTTCTATAAAAATGCAACTTTAACAACAAATGAACATACCTGTACATGTGTTTCCTCCCCTTTTGTCGAGAACGAAGGGTCGTCGGAGCTGTCTCAGTCGGGAAAAGTCAACACTTAGTCCATATGCACATGTACTTAATATACTTAGCAACACTAATATATACTGTGTCCGTCCAAACAGCTGCATCTGTAATATAGTGAAAATAAATAGACTAATAGATTGATGGATTGATATATGGATGGATTTATGTGTTCAGTTGTTCGCTCGCTCATTAATTCATTCCGTTAATTTGTTCATTCATAGGATATGCACAAAATATGTGTTTCCCTCGTGGAGAGACTCATTCTGACACGTTTCAAAGGACAAAATTACCTAACATTTACACATTCTTCTTTTGCAATAGTGTTTTCACCTCTTTTCAGTAACTATAACACGTCCTCTTTTGCAAATATCTTTTTAGAATTTCACTAACCAAACTAAGAGTATGGTCACATAGACTGGCTATAGAAACGGGTTAGTGGGAAAAACCAAATAGTGTTCCATTGCAGTTAAGAATTTGTAGTGTTTGTAATGCTCTGGAGGATGAGTTTCACTTTGTTTGTGAATGCAAATTGTATAATCAACTAAGAAATTGTTATATCCCTGATAATTACAAAATAAGAAAAAGTATGCATAAATTTATACAGTTGTTAACATGTGAAAATGACACTATTATGAAAAACCTTAGTGTTTATATATATAGAGAGAGCATTTGAAATCAAAAATGCAAACCATTCTCAACCTTAAGTCTGTATAGCCTTAACAAAATATATCATGTTTTATTATTATAATGTGTTTTATTTCAAACTTGTTACAGTAAACTTATGTTTTTAAATATGGCTGCACGGCATGCATATGTTTTGGAAATCACCATTACATTATTCATTCAGTTAACTATATCTTCACTTAAAAGCATCTCTTAAAATTAAATTTCCATCCTCATGTCTTTCTTGTTATTTCGTTTCTAGCAAGATTGACATATTTAGAATTGAACGCATACAATATACTGGTTTCCACGTTTGTGTCCTGTTCTGTGTCAATATAACAAGATATACGGAGTTGGAAGGCACTTATACTGTTTCGTATTTTTCCCGCCATATGTTTGCCATATGTTTGAATGTATGTTGTGCAAATGCTATATGCAACGAAAATTGCTTTGTAACCGTTAAAGGTTGCCATTATTATAGTATATGTTAGTTTGGAAAAAATAACCTACTGCCTTGTTTGACATGTAACTTGTAATTTTTGTAACCGTTAAAGGTTGCCATTATTTTATTATATGTAAGTATTGAAAAAATGACATACTGCCATGTTTGACATGTAATTTGTAAGTTTTATGTTTATCATGTTTGTATTTTATCTGTAATTTGTTGCCACATGGGTCTTTGACCTTCTGGTTAAATAAATAAACTACTACTATATTTTGGAAGGGTTAAATTTAATGGATACAATCTAATCAATGTCCGCCTTCATTCTCATATATCACGATTTTGAAAATGTCAAGCATAAAAGATCAAATTGCAAACTCAGTTCCTTTTAATCTTCAGGACTTCACCGTTTTTTCATAGTGCTTTCATTGCCATGGATCACTCGCACTAGCATTTATTTTGCCCTATATCAACCAGTCTCGATGTCTGTTTCCTAGCTTCCTAAAAAGGTATAAGTTACGATGTGTCTGCGAGCACTTATCTTAGTGTAATTGGGTTAGTTTATTCTTTTTGCGTGTCAAGTTTTCCGTCTCTTTCAACAATTGTCCAGTTATATGAAGGCATTTCCTGGGTAGGTTACCAGTAATACTAGTCCATTTCTTCTGGCCCCAGCGAATCGGTCGTAATGCTTACCCCCACAACCCTGGGCACCAAGGCGGGAAAGCCATTATTACAATTGTAAAGTCTTTGGTATGGCCAGGTCAGGGTTCTAACCCGCGACACCCCGCACTCGAGGCGGACTATTTGACACGACTAGTATATGCTCTAGGTGCTTATGATATCTGGCAACCCCTTGCTCTTGCGTCATGAGTGTAGGGAAGTCCTGAACAATGACTTTCTCATGAGCTGTTCCCCTTTCAAGAGCCTTCCGCAGATGCCACTAGTTGAAATTTTGAAGGAAAGGGTTTATTTTCATATACAATATATCCACTCAAGAATGGCATTTCTGGAGAGCGAACCCCTCTTAATAACGACATGTTCTCCCTCGCGTATAATTTTATTGTGAATTAACTTCTATATAGCAACACCTCTGTAGAGCCACACAATTGACTAGCGTCCGTCTGATGTAGTTATAGATAGTCTGTATTCTATGATGAAGACAAACGAATTAAACTGTTAGTATGACCGAAGCAAACTGGCTATCATACAGTTCCTGCTTGCGGTCGTTCCAGGAAAAGTCATTTATCATTACATGTACATTGACTTTTAAAGCAATTGGTTGATTTTCTTATAAGTTCATATGTGAGAACATATTTCTAAATTCAACATTGATATATATATATATATATATAATGTATTGATAAAAGTGGAAGTTGCTCATAATGAGCATTTTTTTCCTTTTGTTGCAACGTTGTTGTTATTTTTTATATCAATCAAATTATTATATTTTCATTGAAAGAGAGATATTAAAATTCGTCTTCTGCAGATTTGCTACATCTGAGACTCATATAGACGCTTTCTGACGCCTCTGCAGCAGACGGATTTTTGAAAACATAGTGACAAAAGAAGAAATTGCACAAAACGTGCAATTTCTCCTTTTGCCAAAATGTTTTCCACTTTTTGTCATAGGTTATCCATTCAATTATGGTGATTTTCTATGTTTTGACAAAATACGTTAAAAGTCGTCTGCTGCAGAATTGTCGTATGAGGAAAAGGGTTAAGATAACTAAAGCTCTTTTGATTCTGTGTGAATATCAGCATTGATACGCATAATGGAATTTATATATACACAGTTTGCAGAACAAATGAAGAACGTGATATTTCGTGCCTTTTCTGTGGTAAACATTGTTTGCATTGCTTTACAAATATGTACAAAAGAATAAATCTGATTACATCGAATAATATAGCAGAGTCCATGGAAATGCGATCGGGCGTTATGTTGATTCCTTTATTCCATACAATGTCAGTATCGTTTTGGATTGGTCAAGACTTCAAACAAGTTCGTCATGCGAGACTTTTCTGTGGTTTTTTTTTTAATAAATAAAGAATGAAAGAAAAGTTCACTGCTTGGCCTGAGGCCTTTGAGTTACTGCACTAACATTACTAAACTACAACAGTTGGTGTAGCAAGGCGTGGTTTCGAACTGTTTGTTTTGATTGACTGATGCGGCCTCACGAAATTGTACGGTATTCTTGCGGTCCCAAATCTTTAAGAGACACTCCAGATGTAGTCGTGTGTCCAATGCATTACTCGGGCATGGCTACAAGTGATTGTGACTGTGGTACTAATTGAGACCGGTGATGCCGCCTTCGTACTTAACCCTTTCCCACTTGTAGATTCTTTTTAAGGCATCTGCAGCAGACGTCTTTTGAAAACATTGTGGCAAAAGAAGAAATTGCTCAGAACCAGCTATTTCTCCTTTTGCCACAATCTTTTCAACTCTTTTTAATAATTAAACTCTCATTTATGGCGATATTTCACTTTTTTTGTATATAGGATTTCAAAGTCGTCTGCTGCAGATCTGTTGTATGTGGGAAAGGGTTAAGCAATGTAAACGGCATCCTCGAAATTTTATAAATAATACCTAATTGAAAGGAAAACAATTTTTAAGGCAAGTCTCGTCAGAACATCTTCAAATATGTTCAACCCCATTGTCCTGTGAACGTCAGAAATGTTTCTAACCATTCCCACGTACATACGCTTTCTCTGACATATAAGAAGGAAATGATATTCTGATTCTATTTGATTAAAATGACAATGTTTACAGGTTCGAGTGCTATGAGGATTATTCGTAAATCTTCCTTGTTCTATAGCTAAAGTATGCAATGACGTTCTAAATCTTGCTAATGCTGTTCTATATTTTGTATAAGTGATTAAAGTACCAAAATATAGAACAGCATTAGCAAGATTTAGAACGTCATCGCATACTTTAACTATAGAACAAGGATGATTTACGAATACTCCTCGTAGCAATCGAACCTGTAAAAATTGTCATTTTAATCAAATAGAATCAGAATATCATTTCCTTCTTATATGTCCAAAATACACAGACTTAAGAGTGAACAATTTGAAAAGGTATTATTTCACATGGCCAACGACACACAAATTCATCAATCTCATGTCTGAAACATCTAAAACAACTATAAGCGGATTAAGTAGATTTATTTATGAGGCAATGTTAATCAGAACTTAAAATTTATCCACCTACAATCACCACTACTTTGCTCTTCCGAAAATTGTATGTTTTCCTTTACGAAATTCATGTCTTTGTGTTAAACTGTATTTGCTTTAAACATGTATGTATGTTTTATGCAATAAAGCTTATTATTATTATTATTAGTCGCCGGGCAGAAGCCCGCGACTTCTATTTTTAATAGGTTTTCGGAAATCACATGGGAAGGCGGCTTATTATTAGAAAGAAACAAATCTAGATGATTTGAACATATTACAATTGTGGTTGTTTACGAACACTAATAAATGACACATCTAAAATGAAATAAATATTACGATTTTTTAATGTTTGCAGTTTTTTTTATTTCACTCGCATTTAAGTTTTTTGTCTTATTTACGAAGACAAAAGTGGTCCCTTCAAGACGTGAACCAACACCCCCTAATGCAGACTCTTATGTGTCATCATTGAGGTCAATTTTGGATTCTCCTTTTAATAGCAATTTTAACTTACTAAATGTTGTTTTCATGTTCAAAGAGATGTCTTGATTTGTGTAGAATTCATTTAATAATGTTAATCCATGAATATCTAAAGTAGGAACTGTTTCTAAGCTAAATATAGACCCTATTCTGTTGTGTAGTTTCGTGACCTTTAACATCGATTTTCGCGCATGCGCATTTCGATATGAAAAAGCGAGTGATATTATTTTATTTTAGACAAGTACAAGACGAATGTTTGACGCAAAGCGTCAAAGAGAAGCCGCAATATTTCGTTGTACATGTAGAAATAAGAACAAAAGAACATTTTTAAATCCACAAACAATAGAACAATTTAAACTGTAGACGGTAATGCTGATATATTTCTCCTTTTGAAGACTTTTGTTTTCTTCAAATTACCTCCCTTTAAAGCAATACCAGGATATTTACCTTGTGATTCGAATAAGATTGACAAACATTGAAATTATATGAATGAATACTATTATTTAAATAAGTAACAACAGCAAAATTAAATTTAAGCCAAGATAAATGTGTACACATTTCGTTAATTTTTTATAGATACCCTAATGTATAGGTATGAATATAAAATTTATAAGCAAATGTTTGAATAGACTAAGGAAAGTCAAGAATACATAAATAAATCAATGCAGTCTTTTCCGGCGACATTGATGCCTTGCATCAACTTTCTCTTGTTATTATTATATACTTATCAGACTGCACGGATGTGCGTGGGCCTATTTGGGTCTGTAATACCTGCGCGTGCCAGTCAAACTCGTTTCGCTTGATCACAACTCAGTTAAAGACATTCACGAATATATTGATATAAATGACTAGCATAATACAGTAAATAATTCAACAGGACATGCAAAACATCCGTTTGGAATGTTCTTTATATAAAATGCATCAGAAAAACTCAGATGATTTTCACGTAAAAAAATAATAGAAAACTCGTTATTTTCTCGTTATACAATTGATAATGCTTTATCCTTTTATAGAAAGAGTCAAGTTTCGTGCATTTGGTATGCATCATAGTCGAGGAGAAAATGTAAGTTCACTTCATGCAACATTAAGACACTAAAAAGAAAATCTCGAAATGAATAGTGAACGATATGATATGATCAATTCATAAACATGGAAATGGTTTCCAGGTAAGCGTTTCTGTTTGTTTTGTTATGTTTTTCAGATTCTTTACTAATATGTGTTTAACCCTTAATCACTTGCAAACGCTTTTTGACGCATCTGCAACAGACAATTGTAACAAAAAATGTGGCAAAAATAGAAATTCCACATTATGAGCAATTTATTCGTTTGTCCAAATGCTTTGACCTTAAATTTAATTATTATATTTTAATTTTTAATGATTTTTCATATTGTTGTCAAGATATTTTCGAAGTTGTCTAATCTATAATTATTGCATGTGTGAAAGGGTTTATATGTCGGGTACGTCTTCAATAATAAATTACCTTTAGCTATCTGGAAAGCACTGTTGTATATATCATTGAGAGTCCAATGAAGAAACACGAACTCTTACCCAGCGCGATATTCTATCGGAACAGGTTTATTACATATATGAGAAAAAATGCTTAAAATATCTAAGATTCATAAATTCGTGTTTCCAACGAGGAAGGTTAAGGAAAGTTTCATCGATTTTTCCAAACTTAAACTCGTAGTTCATTCCAGTTGTAACTTCACCTATTTACGAGATGTTGTTACGCGTTTACTGAAATCTGAACCCTGTGGTTTTAAATACAAACCCCCTGACGCAAATTAAAATGCATCGGGAAGAGAACTTCTCCTATTTTGGTGCTACTTGCAGTAGCATTCTTAGACCACAACACACGAAAACCGGCCTTCTGGATTTCACGACGAAGAAAGATCCAGATCAGCCGAGCATTCAAATCATGATCTTTTATATTCCGCTATCTAGTAAATTGACGCATCATTGAAGCCTCCCGAGAACAGTGATGACTCGAAACGCATATAGCTCTTTCCTACATTCAACAAATCTGCAGCAGACGGCTTTGAAAACACTAGTCAAAAATATGGTGCCTCTCTTTAAAGAACAATTATTGAATAAAGTTGAAAACATTCTAGCAAAAAGACATATACAACATATCTGTAGCACATGACATTGAAAACATCTAGGCAAACGTACAGGAAAATCTCTATTGATGCAAATTAAATAAATGAATAAAGGTGAAAACATTGTAGCAAAAAGCAGAACATTTACTTTTTAAGCATGTTCTCCTTTTGTCAGTATGCTCTCAAAAGTCGTCGGCTCGTCAGAAAGTGTTTTAAGACCTCAAATACTCAGAGGTCATAATACGTCAACTAAATTCATTCTTTCTTTACATATAAAATCGTTTCAGCCCTCAATTGTCACACTTTCTAAGTGTTTCTCATGTAAAACAACCTATATCATTGAAAAGAGTTGCATCTAATCTTTAAAATAATCCAAAGGAAGGAGGGCGTCATGCATTCTGAAAGAAAGAATTGAACCGGCGAAAATGGTTACCGTCATTTTGGACCAAACCTGTTGTTCTCTTTCAAACAAGGTCAAAATACTTAAATGATCAAACAAATCATAACCAATGCATTCTATACACATTTACAAGGAGTTTAAACTAAATGGCATATATACAATGCATTCTGGAGTTGGTATACACTCATTTCTACGCAAACAAATGTTTGTTTAGGGACTGTTTGGCGTAATTGGACCTAGCCGTGACTCACAATCACAAGTAACAGGTAGAAATATACTTGACTATTTCAATGAAAAGGAGGTTACTAAATTAATAATTACATTGTTAACTCTTTCGGCGCCAAAGGTAGTATTGAGGTTTTTGCAAACAATACTGATTCAGGTGAGTCAGCTCGTAACGAGCTGTCTCACCTGAAATCAGCATTGTTTGCCTTTTAGTTATAAAAATAGTCCAAACCTTTATTACATGAGAAATGGAAACGCCCGATTTTGAACGTGAAAGAGTCTACTTTAAACAATTCGGCGCTGAAAGAGTTAACAAAAAAATGAATGAGTGAACAATACACTGAAAGAAAAAATTAAAAATTGTTTTGTCTTCACGAATCGATCGAATGGTGCTTGTCGGTAAGGCATTATGTCAGTGTATTGGGGGGGAATAGGGCTATACTGGGAGAGTGCGTGATTAATAATTCATTCTCGGGATAAGTTGATCCCATCGAAATGGTCACTATATGACCCTAACATATCTCTTAAAATATGACCCAATAAGTTCTTTTAAGAGTTTCGCATCTGTAGAAAGATTATATCTAAGTCTGGAAAATGGAGATGGCTTCCTGAAAGAAACAAAACAAAAATTGTAAGAAAAGAGGAAATTTACGATGCTCGAGAAAATCAAGAAAGCTTTCCTTTATCTGGCTAGGTTTTCCTAAATTGTTTGTTGTAAGAGTACCAATAGATAAACATTTCATGAAACGTGATACAATGTGACATCCTTGACATTATAAAACGTATCCCTTCTCTGTAAATTACTATATATGAGACGTTCCACGAGAAAACCGGATCAGCCTAAGCATGCCGCACAGGCTTACCCGAATAGACGGTTATGCCTCCTGTGGATTTTCTGTTTCAGGAGTCATTACTCTATACCTCTATCCCCTGAGACGGAATGTGTCGGCTCGGATCAGTATGCGTGGACTGTGCAGGACGATCTGGGTCGATACATTACGCAGAGGCCATAATGTTGATTTTATCGCGGGACGGCTCATATGTGGGTTACTGGCAAGTACTGGGCTAGGAAATTTGACTTGTCAACGGGTACCATATGACCGCCTATAACGGCGGATCGAACCCTCGACACGCGGTCTCAAATTATCCACGTTAACCAACTTGAATGAAGAGTGAAAACTACAGCAATGCCGAAGAGAAAGTGGACAAGCCGTGATTTTAGATATTCTCAACTTTACACATAATGTATTCAAATGTTGTCTGCTGAGGAGGTATCAAAAAGTGTCTGTTTCAGGAAATTTTCCCACGTTCAGCAATTCTGCATCAGACGAATTTGAAAACATATATAGGCAAAAAGTGAAAAATCTCCATAAATGTGAGTTTAAGTGTTAAATAGTGTTGAAAACATTATGGCTAAAGGAGAATTTGCTCATCATGAGCAATTTCTTCTTTTCCCACAATGTTTTCAAAAGGTCTTCTGCTGCAGAGGTGTTAGTGAGCGTCTATATGTGGGAAAGGGTTAATCACAGGAAAAGTACATCTTAATATTCTACAAACCTTGCCAAAATATATAAAAGCGGTTGTTTATTTAAACGCAATATTTAGACACCGGCATATGTATAATCAGAATCTACATTGTTTGGCAAATTATTCAAACAAGAATCCAAGAAACTTCCATTGATCAGTGCGCCTTTGAGCGTTGCTCTTCAGTGAAACCCCATCCTAAGAGCGTTTATGACCAGTGTAGATCCGGAACTAGCTGCTCATCCGCGCACATTGATCTGCACTGAGCAATAGAAGGTTTTAGTAAATGTCCGGGGAAAAAAACAGTGTCTATGTGAATGCCAATAGCGTGGATGCACTGGCAAATGTTTAGCTACGTATTCACTTGTAATAATAACGCTAAGGTTGGTTTTCATGGAGCACCGCTCATTTGTATCAGATAACATCAATGATAGACTGATATTCATCATTACAAGTCGTTAATACGCCCATGTTAAATATCGTAGAATACAATATTTATTATCATGTTATTATATTTGTTTGTTTGTTTGTTTGTTTGTTTGTATGGCGTTTAACGCTGAGTTCAACACTGTTTCAGTTGTATCACAGAGTTTCCTGTGTACGTTACAAGTTCTACTGGATCAGTTGTCCTGACACTAGCGAATCAGTCGAAATGCTGACCCAACAACCATTAGAACCAAGGATGGAAACCTATTGCTACCATTTGTGTAGTCTTTGGTATGATCCGGTATGGGATCCAACAAGCGACCTCCTGCGAACGAGGGTGTCGCTCTTCCACAACACCAGCGGGCGATAGTAATTTGGTTAGATAGGGCAGAACACAGGCTAACACTCCTCAACCTGCTTCAATCGACATTAAACATCGTCAGTGTGTTATGTGGTACATGAGTTCAACCCTAAACCACATACATATTCTACCTGACGCCTCTGCAGTAGAAGACGTTTGGGAGCGTTTTTCTTAAAGAAGGAATTGTTAATTTTGCCCTAATGTTCTAAACTCTATTTAATAATTAAAATCTCAAACATGGAGATAACAATCTTGCAAATGTGTTGTTTGTTGTGTTAACCCGCATCTCCTAGAACGGCAGACCAATATCAGTCAACTTTAGTGCAGTCTATTATTATTGACTTGCATAGAATCAGGGCTGATGATGTTGGTTGTAGGAGTGCAGAAGAAGAAAGGTTGTAAATGTGATGGCACGACGAGATAACCGAACATGCCTTTTATGAGTTTGTAAGCTACCATGGCAACAAGCAAAAATATACCTCTCAGGGGAATTCTAAATCACAAGTGTAAATATTACATAACACGTCTTCTAATTTCTGTTTATAACTGAGCACGCGTGTGTTAGATAACGAGAGAGTACGCCGTTTGCTTCACACCCATATGGCTGGGTTTAAAATACTCAATTATAGAGTTGTTATACAAAAAACCAGTTAACACTAATTTAAACGACGTCAACTGACTTAACAGATATTGTTGTTTGAAAACAATGTCAGAAAAGAAATTTAAATTTAGTTGAATTAGTTAAACCTCGCACGCGGCTTTAAAGCCATTTGGCGAGCAGGGGCGTAGCTTAGCAATAATTAATGTTCATCCTGATATATTTCACAAAAGATCGGCCAGGCGTAGCTTGACAATATTCAATGTGTAGGCCGTCTCGTGAGAAAATCAACTTTGTGAACTCTGCGTAAAGTATCGACCCAGATCAGCCTAAGCATACCACACAGGCGTACCCGGATATACACTTTTCGCCTCCTGTGGATTTTCTGTTTCAGGAATCACTACTCTATCTATCCCCTCTTAGACGGAATGTGTCGTCCGGATCAGTCTGCGCGGACAGCGCAGGCTGATCTGGTCGATAAATTACGCAGATGTGTATCGCCGCAGCTGCATTTTGGAGCATTTTTAGAAAAAAATGTGTAGACACGTACCTACAGTGCCTAAAGGGAGCTACGCCCCTGGCGAGCGAGCAAAGAGATTGACATGTGAGATAAATTACGCAGATGTGTATCGCCGCAGCTGCATTTTGGAGCATTTTTAGAAAAAAATGTGTAGGCACGTACCTACAGTGCCTAAAGGGAGCTACCCCCCTGGCGAGCGAGCAAAGAGATTGACATGTGAGCAACTCTATCTAAGGCGGTATCAATTCCCCAAATACATTTTCGACTGGGTTGTCGGCACGCAATACCTTTTTTTAGGTGTTTGGGTATCTACTTGACTACATTAAGTGGCGACACTTCAAGTATTTGGTCAGTAGATGCAGAAAAGACTGACAATGAAGATCCTTGTGAAATATGCGCATGCGCACTCTTGGCGAAATAGTCACAGAAAGCTATCGACTTAACTTAGAATAACAGGTACAACAAAGACCTTTTTGTTAAAGTTGTGAACAAGAAATATATCAAGTCTCAATACCAGTTGGTAATGATAACATCATAAACAGCAATATGGTCACCCTTTCTTTCCAACATACAGACGATTTGTTATGCCTCTGCAACAGACGACTTTAAACAAAAATTGAGGCAGAAGGGGAAATAGCTCACTATGATGAATGACAGACATTGCTGAGGAAAATATCCCTATTGTTATCACTTAGCACCTGTCCCTCCACGGCACATTCATTGTCCTAGATATGTAAACTGACCTTTGTTATGTATTCAACATGTGATAAATTGATTAATCAAGAGATATATTTGACCGGCGTTCTTGGAACATCTACCTGGGAGCATTTGCGTACAATGTAGACCCCGACAAATCGGTACACCCGTGCAGATTGATCTGAATCTGCACTGGGTTTTTTAATAAGTCACAGATCCTGAGAAGATTGTTCTGACACACGTTGTTCCTGGAACACCGCTCAATAGTATTAATTACATATACCTGAGACCCTGAGCTTTGTGACAAATCATTATTATGAGGTCCGTCTATATGATTTCGTCATATTCAAACTGTTTTTCCTTTATTCCACCAGCAATCCATAAAGTTCGAGTGGTAAGCGTCGGGGATTTGAAAACGGGCGACCCGGGTTCGATCCCATGGTACATTAACAAGTCTATACTGTTTACCCTGTGTATTATGAAGACTTGAAATGTCGCGGTGATATAACTGAAATAATGTTGAAAACAGCGTAAACCCCCTCAATAAAACAAATCCAACAATGTTAGTCCATCAGGTGTATTTTAAAGAATCAAATCACATTAATGATTATCATATAATCTTCATATAATCTTCAAATTAATCTTTATCTTAAGCAGGTAACTGAATCCGTCAATGTCAGTACCCACAGCATTTGGCGGGAAGCTTAATGTAGCTTTAAAGACGTTTCATGTACAGTATTTTAGTGATGAGTTTGACGGGGTTCGTAGGTATCGACTTGCTGTTGTTATACGTAATGCATTTATGTACCAGTGATACAATTCTATCATAAAAAAAACCACATCAGCAGCTCATACCAAAGACTACAAAAAATAGTAGTAATGGCTTTCGATCCAGGGTTCTCTATACAACAAAATAATATATTCGCTTAACCCCTTGCCACATGCAGATGCATTTTGACGCAATAGCAGCAGACGACTTTTGAAAACATTGTGGCCAAAGATGAAATTGCTCATGATGAGCAATTTCTCCTTTGGCCTCAATATTTCCCAACTTTATTTAACTTTATAAAGCTATCTTTTATGAAGATTTTCAGGTTTTTGTCACTATGTCTTCAAAGTCATCTGCTGCAGATGTGTTGTATGTGGGAAATGGCTAACTATAGATAAATAGGCTTTTACATTATTAGTTTACAATCTCATGAGAATTGTTATGAGTAATTTGATTCTCAACTATTGACTATTACTCTGCACATCACAATGTTTAAAGTTATGTAAGGTCAAGTAAGATATGGATTTTTCCACGCTACGAGTCGTGCAATACGAACCCATTTATCACTCCTGCAACGTAATAATTATTTTAGTATATACCTACAATCTATGAAGAGCGAAATAATTAACAAATATACAGATTAAATATATTTTATATTGGGAAAACAATTTTTTAATCGTGAAATGAAAAGATGAATGGCGGATGAATATTAACTACAATACTTTGGCCACGCTCCTAGAAAGAGTTCTAATACGTAGGTCCCGCCCAATAACATCATCAAATTAAATTTCCATTGTTTTGTGGGAGAAAATAACAACAAAATCTTTATTTGCGGGATTTTATTAAATTTGACGCTAAGTTTTCGATACATAAAATAGAAACGATTTTCCTAAATAGTATTGGTTTTCTGCATTATTTACTACGTAGCGCAGATTCAAAACGGGAACCTCGCTGAAAGTAGTCAGCGCACTGTCTGACGTCACAATCCTGTATTTTCACCAGGTGGGATACGGAATTTTAATGTATTTGTGCCGGAAAATGTACAGGTATATAATAAAGGTTAATATTTCTCCCCCGATACAAACAATTGTTAATAAGATTGTGCGAACAAGGGTTCGAAAAGAAATAAAGAGAATGGGCAATGTGAGCAAAATTAGCAATGTCCAATTTATCTACAACATTTTCATTTTCTATCTTTATCTAACGTGATACTTTCAGATATTCATTTACTTTCGACATTTAAATACAAAAGGCACTAACATATCCTATTCATCCATTCAATCACGTTTGGTTTACTAATTTATGTTTACGATGAAATAAAACATATGATACCATTGAACAAAATATCGCAAACTATCTCTACTAATTAACCATTTACAATTAACAGACGCATTTTGACGCCTCTGCAACAGACAATGTTTTGTAAATCTGCTTCAAAAAGGTCAAATTAATCATAATATGCGATTTCTTCTTTCGCCACAATGTTTTCAACTCTTTTGAATAATCATATTTTCATTTATATAGAATTATCATAGTTTTACCTAGATGTTTTCAAATTCGACTGCTGGAAATTCGATGTATGTGGGAAAAGTTTGTGATTAGACATCAGGTGAGACTAGATAACGAGTACAATAGCCACGATAATTAAGACACCGTTTGATAGAAGACGCGATCTTTTCTTTTTCTTGTGATACACAATACTTGTATTCATATAATAGAATTGTCTTGTTCAAGAGGACAACAACATATAACCTTCCATTTAAGTCACTGTATAATCGTATACAGATCACAACATATTATATTTTCGATAACAATTGGAAATCATTTCCATAAGATTTTTAAGAACGTCTTCTACAATGGCGTCACTTTTCGTTTATTTCACTGTTAAAGCCATTCATTGTGGCTTTAGTAATCCGCCGTGGTGGTTAACGTCGGGGATTTGAAACCGGGCGTCCCGGATTTGATCCACAGTCGCGGCACGACGGTCATTGTGGAGTGCCTTTGTGCAAGGTATATTTCCTAGCCTAGTACTGGTTTATTTATCCAGGGATCATTAATACGTGAACTGTCGCCGGGATATAACTGACATAATGTTGACAACGGCGTAAAACCCCAATAAATCAAATCATTGTGGCTTTAAGGAGGATTCCAAAATAGAACACATCGATTAGACAACGAGGGGTGATCGATAATGTGTCGGTGCCCGTATTGTAAAGGGTATTTATCTCACCCTAACATATATGATTCGAATCCCCATTATACTATTGACCATTAAAAGGTCAGGGTTAAACTTATTTATCACATAAAGCCCTCTCTGGGAGAGTCAAAATCCAATTACATAAATATCATATGACACGCGGAAACTAAACGGTGAAAATGACGTCACGTCAGCGGTTTGACGTTATATTACGTTAGTCTTTGGCGCCCAAACCGGTAATTTTCATGTACATTATTTCGAAATACGCCTCATAAATCTCTTGATGTGATGTATAGATTATTTTATTTGTGATTATTTATTTTTATTTTTTTAATAAAGGCTTACTTAGCTGAATATGACGCTCGCTAAGGCTCGCGGCATATCATCTTAGTAGGCTCGTTTATTAAAAGTGATAATAAATAAACACTCATGAAATATCCTTGATATCTCTATGACTCATATTTAATCAAAGACGTTACACGATATATATGCCGTTCCACGAGAAAATCATCATTGTGGACTCTGCGTAAAGTATCGACCTCGATCATCCGGCCTAAGCATGCCGCGCAGGCTCTCCCACCACAGGATTGTCGGGTTTACATGACGACTAACTAACTGGTGTAAGGATTAACGCACCAGTCGTACTGGTACCTACCCGGAAACATCTGTATACAACTGAACAAATACTGAGAGCGGCATCATGAACAAAATCCGAAAACAATCAGTTTCATTCTACCCACGTTTATGACTATTTGAGTGGAACAAGTGATAATACAATTTCATTTTGTCATCAGAAGTGCCATATGTTATCAACTTACATGGATCGCGAAGGATTTTTGCAAGACTGCGCTTGTGCACATGTTAACCCAAATATTTACAATTCTCGTTTGAAATTTCCGATGATTGACAAAAGTCATTGCGTCATGCGTCTTCCACCAACAGGCTAAACATTGTATGTGGGGATTTATCCAGTTGCCTGTTATGTACGAGAAATCCAGGAAAACACTTTACGAGAACTGGCCGCAGTTGTATAACTAAAATACTGTTGAAAACGTGTTAAACATCAATTAACTAATATCAAGTACAGCAAGACCAAGTTTCCTTTGTCGTAGGTCATATGTTTAACAAACCTGTGTTATAATCACCATCCCACTTGCAAACACATGACTCATGTGCAGTAGACGACTACTGAAAAAATAATAGCTAATGGAGAAATGGCTCATTGTAAGCCATTTCTCCTTTTGCCACAACGTGTTCAACTGTTTTCATTAATTACACATTCATTTATAGATAATTTCAAAAGACTTGCTCATATTTTTTCAAAGAAGTCTGCTGCACCTTTGTTGTATGTATGTTGGAAAGTGTTTTAATGATTATCATGAATCCGGAAGGTATAGCTGTTCGTCAGATGAATTTCGTATTCCGTCGCTTGTCTGACGTCTGCTTCTTGCCATCAAACAATATTGCGTAATTTACCGTGATTTGTCGCTTAATAAAGTTGACCAACACTCCCCGTGGTTCATAGCCGACACAATCCAAATGATGTCCGTCTCGCGAGAAAATCAACATTGTGGACTCTGCGTAAAGTAGCGACCCGGATCAGCCTAAGCATGCCACATAGGCGTACCCGGATATACGCTTTTCGCCTCCTGTAGATTTTCTGTTTCAGGAATCACTACTCTATCTATCCCCACTTAGACGGAATGTGTCGGCGGGATCAGTCTGCGCGGACAGCGCAGGCTGATCTGGTCGATACTTTACACAGATGTGTATCAACGCAGCTGAAATTTTGGAGCATTTTTAGAAAAAATGTGTAGACACGTTCCTACAGAACCTAAAGGGAGCTACGCCCCTGAACAAGAACCTAAAACTACTGTCGTATGGTCGTTTGAATTTCGAGCAATTTATATCCTTTTTTTTCCATAACATTTTCTGCTAATCGTTTGTTGAAAGCTGGTAGGAAGTCGTCCTTTAAATAGGTAAGCGCAGCATAGCTTAAATTGGAAGTATTCATTGAACACATGAGCATGAACGTTGTTGTTAAAAACCGTTCGCAAACGACCATTTGTTATGACTCGGTCCTGTAGCCTTTGGTCATTCGGAAATCACCTATTGATTGACAGACGAAATGTCTGAGATTTATCGGTCATATATCAAATCTTTTCTAGCGGTTATAGATTTACTATCAGAAAAGTGATATATATTTGGGTAGTTTGCTTAATGTAATCAACAATCTTAAACCTGAAAGTTATTTCGCTTTTGAATACCATTTAAACAGTGCATATATTCAGGGAAAACTTGCGTATTTTACCATTTGAAAGAAGTGTACACCCTGCAAAAAAAATTATATTTAAATTTCGAACGCGTTTCTTACCATAAGGACACCAAAGAAGTCATATATGAACAGGATAGGTCTTGATCAGGTTGTGTGTATGTACATGCTGATCTGGATATATGCCGTTTAGAAAAGCCAATGTGTATCGTGTCCGCGGACGGACGCATCTGTAAACTAAATAGAACATTCGATCATGTTTTTCTTTCTTCTACATTGTGTGCTACTTTTGTTTCACTAACATTTATGTATTCACCTTTAGTAGAAGTTAGTAAATAATGGGATAGTAATTTGACATTGAAGTGATTTACCATTTCAACTAGTCAGTAAATAGAATGGCTGATTGATTGATTGATTTGGGTTTTACGCCGTTTCCAAAAAGTGTTCAGTCTTATCCCCTACTCATGTGTTTCCTGGCATCCCCACACAAGTAATCCACACTACAGACCTTCCAAACAACTGATTGCTTTTCCACATAGACTGTTCGCCCATCGGTGGAAAACGAATGACGCTTGTATTGCTTTTTATCAAATATCAAAAAGAATGTTAGCCGAGCTGGAATTGGACTCCTGGATTGACAGCTCGCGTCGCTACCGACTGAGCTACCGAGGCTCGTAGAATGACTAGGTATTCCAAATACGGGCATATCTAAGGTCATTGCATTCGAGGATAACTATTCTTGTTTGACACACTTCTATGGTGACAATACAGGTTTTGGTGCTGATTTAATTAAAGACACGAAAGTCTTTCCAAGTAAGACAGTTTCTTTGAAAATTGAATTTCTCGCTAAACAGTAATCCAATCCGGATAGCATTGTAACCAAGTTAGACCGTAAGTCATGCCATGTGTAAATGGGCCTAATCATATGGGCCCGTAGACCGTAAGTCATGCCATATGTAAATGGGCCTAATCATAAGGGCCCGTAGACCGTAAGTCATGCTATGTGTAAATGGGCCTAATCATATGGGCCCGTAGACCGTAAGTCATGCCATGTGTAAATGGGCCTAATCATATGGGCCCGTAGACCGTAAGTCATGCCATGTGTAAATGGGCCTAATCATATGGGCCCGTAGACCGTAAGTCATGCCATATGTAAATGGGCCTAATCAT
This sequence comes from Serripes groenlandicus, assembly GCA_031761405.1. Taxonomy (NCBI): domain Eukaryota; kingdom Metazoa; phylum Mollusca; class Bivalvia; order Cardiida; family Cardiidae; genus Serripes; species Serripes groenlandicus. Next base: position 51,776,783 of record JASEVX010000001.1, read on the forward strand.
ATGGGCCCGTAGACCGTAAGTCATGCCATGTGTAAATGGGCCTAATCATATGGGCCCGTAGACCGTAAGTCGTGCCATGTGTAAATTGGCCTAATCATATGGGCCCGTCAATGCAAATTGGCAATTCTATACAGTGAAGGTTCTGATCATTTTTCCCATCTGCCCACTAGTCCTATCAGAATTTAAACGATATTACGAGGGGGTTTTAACACGCTTATGTAGGTAATATTAGAGTAGAGTTGATCGTAATCAGATTGTATTTATAGTCAGGCTGATCTTGATCTATACTGTTCATAAAAGCAAAACTGTGCCTATTCACAGTGCTTGGCGTCCGGGATTTGGAACCAGGCGTCCCTGGTTCACCCCTGTCGCAGCGTTGTGGTCAGTATGGAATTGTCTTGGACAAGGCATATTTCCTAGCATAGTACTAGTTTGTTTACTCAGGAATCATGAATTAGTAAACTGTCGCCATGAACTAATGTTGAAAACACTGTAAAACCACAACAAAACAAACAAAACATATATATGAGTATCATTATTGAATATAATTGAAAACATAGCGACACAATGAGACATTGCTCAATATAAGCAAGTTTTCCTTTTGCCACACTTATTTCAGAAATCGTCTGCTTCAAATGTGGCAAAATGCATCTTCAAGTGGGATAGGGTACTTATATCTCCGGTAATGTACAACGCAGCGTTGTTGTTTTGACGCGTCTTGCCAAGTGTAGACAACAATTCTTAAATGTACAATAGAGCTTGAATGATTTCTATTGTTTCCAGTACATTATTGAGTCGAATGCCTTGTTTAATCTAATTGATTAGAAATTATTAATTAATCATGTATTGTTTATCCGCACAATGCGGGCGATTCAGTGGAGCAGTAGAAATATCCCAGCAAGCATGGCGCCGAAAGACAAGTCACGTGCTAGATTGAGACACGTTGTAACATCACCTGACCTTATTGCCATGACAACATGTAGGTCGCGAGCGTACATGTCGATAAGCATTAATTGCCTATTAATGTTGTACTCACCGTCGTTCTTTCGCCATGAAAGCACAAAGACAAAAACTTGTAGTTGTGAGCAGAGTAGAACCAGATCAGGCTATTCACATAAGCTTTAACCCTTTCAGCGCCGAATTGTATAAAGTAGACTCTTCCATGTTCAAACTCGGACGACTCTATTTTAGTTATAGGATTTTTGGAATATTTTTATCACTCACAGCCAAACAATGCAGATATCAGGTGAGTCAGCTCGTTACGAGCTGACTCACCTGAATCTGTATTGTTTCCAAAAAGCTCAATATTGCCTTTGGCATTAGGTTTCTATAAACGTGTGTATATTATGATAAAGCGAAGCAAATAAGCAGGGTCTTCTGAGCCTACAATGTACAGAAATGCTAATTTGTACTTGCATTGACGGATTCATTTTACCTTGGATGTCTAGGAAATAGAATGTATGGCTATATGGGGTATCTTTTTCGATATGGCTGTTTAACATCACCATTGACATAATTTGTTTAACCAATGAAATGTTGTTTTAAAATGTGCGCTATTTAAATGTGTTTATCACGAAAACGAAATAAACTTTTTTTTGACATAGGCTTCCAGTTGGGCGTTTTTTGTTTACTCATTTAAATATTAAAGAGATAAACGCATTTACATTAAACAAATCAGTAATCAAAGTCAAGTAATCGCACTGAACTTGAACAGAATCGCGAAGTTTTGAAGTATAAATAATAATTATATATATAAATTGGTTTCCCTGGGGAAGCGCACATTTCATCAGATTAATGTTTTGGAATAGTTGTGTTCTTCTTCGATACTCACGTGGTTAGTAGACAGAATGACAATATCCTGATAAGAATGCGTGGATGCGCAGTGTGATCTGAATGTTCGTTATCCGTCTACTGCACGACGTAGGAAATATTAGTAGTATAAATGATATTGTATGTACACCTATGTCCTGTCTTGGTAAGTCTACCCGGTAAAATGTTCACCATTAACTACATGATTGAAAAATATCTTCACTTGTGACAGGTAAATGTGGATTTGAATGATTTATTGGTGTCTACGCCGCTTTAAACAAGTGTTCAGTTATATCACGGCGTTTCCTGGGTAAGTTACCAGTACTACTAGTCCATTACTCCTGGCACCAGCCAGTCAGTCGTTATGCTAACCTCGCAACCCTAAGCGTCAAGTAGGGCAGCCACTACTACCAGTTTTAAAGTTTTGGGTATGGAAGACAGTGGTGCGGTCTCTCTTAACAAAAGGCCCTAGGTCCCAATCCCGCGATGAGAGGGTTCTGCCTATTTGATTTTCCCATACAAACGGCGCAAGGACTGGTTAAGTCTCCAGGAAGCAGACATTGAGCGTGATTAATACACGCTGAAAGCTTGTTTCACAATCGATGTTACATAACTCAGTTTAATCCAACAGGTATGTTGTCCATGTTGAACAGTCATGTCTTGTAAATATAATCATTTATACCACTATCCAGAGATCATACAGCATATTTTAAATGATTAGATAATGTGAAAAGGCCATTTTAAAATATCATGTTATCCCTTTGATGCCGTTCATTCTACATCATAGTATAGTATGTAAAGTTGTCGTTATAATTCCCTAAACATTGATGAATATTAATAATTTACCAACTTGTGATTCTGTCCTTTATCGAGTTGATGAACCTTAATCCTTTCCCACGTACATATACTTGTTGACGTCTCTGCTACAGACGACTTTTGAAGACATTGTGACAAAATAATTTAATCGATAAACGTTCTTTCAATTGTAGAAGGAGTCCATAGTTTAACCTTTTCCCTCATATAGACGCTTTCTGACGCCTCTGCAGCAGACGGCTTTTTGAAAACATAGTGACAAAAGAATAAATTGCACAAAACGTGCAATTTCTCCTTTTGCCACAATGTTTTCCACTTTTCGTCATAGGTTATCCATTCAATTATAGAGATTTTCTATGTTTTGACAAAATACGTTCAAAGTCGTCTGCTGCAGAATTGTCGTATGCGGTAAACGGTTAAGTTAAATGTTTTCAAAGCCAACTGCTGCAGATTGAGTGTATGTTGGAGAAGGTTTAACTCGTATCAAACCTGTACGCACCTTTAACAGCATCTACGCGTACTGTTTCCGTTGCATTTCTATTATAGTTGTGAGCAAAGTAGACACAGTTGACCAACATTCGTACACTCAGACATGGGTCTACATTGTTCACTACTCGTTTATTAATATCTAGTAAATAAGTCTTCCATATCGAGGGCTTGGCGTGAAACGGTTGTAACTAAAAACCTATTTTGAAAACCCTTGTTTAGGGGGCAATTTTGACCCCTTTGTAAACAATGCAAATTTAGGTGCCATTGCTCAGAACGAGCAATGGCACCTAAATTTCCATTGTTTACCAAGTAAAATGATTTATTGCTTATAAAGACTTTATGGCGAGGTGATTAACCTTGGTAAAAAAAATACCAAATTAAGTTACAACCGTTTCACGCCAAGCCCTCAATATATGAGCCGTTCCATAAAAGAAAACATTGTGGTATCAACCCGGAACAGCCTACGCATGCCGCGCAGGCTAACCCGGAGATGCTCTTCTCGCCTTCTGTGGATTTTGTGTTTCAGAAATCATTGCTGTATACCTGTTTCACCCTGAGACGGAATGTGTTTTCCCAGATTAGACTACGCAGAAATGTTGGTTTTCTCGTGGAACGTCTCATATATGCCAGAATTTGTTGAAAACAAACAAGGGTTGTGAATCTAGTTCTAATTCACCGCCTTAAAGATGATTAGTCAAGATTAACCGCCGTCTTTCCATTAGCCAGCTCAGCCATTCAAACTCTTCGATGACTGGCAACATTCGTTTTGAATTGTGTCTTTCTACGCACTTCCAACTGGCTAATAGATAAAGATAGTAGACACACAACGAACAGTATCTCCTTTTCCGGTAATGGTTACAACGCTATTTCCAATTCATACTTCATAATTTATCAGAAGTGCCATATTCACAGATAATTTAGCCCTGCAGCAGACGACTTTTGAAAAACATTGTGACAAAAGGAGACCATGAGCAATTTTTCTTAAGTCAAAATGTTTTGAGCTCTAACAAATAATTATCTGTTTATCAAGTGACGTTTTCCATATATTTGCCTAAATGTCCTTTGTCGAAATTGTGTTCCATTTGAGAAAGGGTTAAAATCAAACGGCTCTAAAATATTAAATCGAGTAAAACGTTGAAATAACGTAACGGGCCGAGGTACCTTGATTTGAAAACGCTTCACTGTTTGTTCAATTAAGGGTTGTTCAACGCAATATTGACAATTTGTTTTTATCAAATTAAGTGGATTGCTACGGTTATTCGATGTCACAAAAGTTATGAAATTAAGAGCTTGCATTAGACCCCGGGCTTCCCTTTCCGATTCATAATGTTTTTGAAAGCAATGAATTTCGATTTTATGAAAATATTTAGACACACAATTAAAGGTAGGAATGAGAGATGGAATTTTGATATTCAAGATGACGGTCACTGTACGTTTTCGCGAGGGGGCGTTGTAGTTGATTGTTCAGGGGTTAAACGCCGCTTCAACGTGTTTTCAGTTATACCACGGCGTTTCCTGGTAAATTTACCGGTACTACTGGTCCATATATGCTGATACCAGGGTGTCAATGCAAACACCACTATCCTGAGCGCCGGGGAGGGTAGCCATTACTACCATTTTTAAAGTTGTTTGTATGAACCAGCCGGGAAGCGAACCCGCGACCTCCCGCACAAAAGGCGGCATTGCGGGCATGAGTAGACCAATAGAGTCTGAACTCTTCGAATGTTCATTTATTTCCACAGATAGCACGGACAGTATTAACCTTTTCACTCTTGCTAACGAATAATGACGCGTCTGTTGCAGACGTCGTTTGAAAAGCATCCTATCAAAGGGAGACATTTCTCAAATTGAGCCATTTGCAAGCAATTTTATCATGTTTATTCGGTGAGTATACTTTGAATAAAGGAGAAGTTTTCCACAGTTTCGATGTTTTCAACGTTGTCTGCTTTAGCTGTGTGGTAAGTGGTAGAGGGTTAAACGACTTTGATGATCAGAAAACTTGAAACACATAGACCTTTCGCTTCGTTAACTCTTTCAGCGCCAAATTGTTTAAAGTATAGACTCTGCCATGTTCAAAATCGGGCGTTTCTATTTCTCTTGTAATAAGACTTCTAGAATATTTTTATAACTAAAAGGCAAACAATGCTGATTTCAGGTGAGACAGCTCGTTACGAGCTGCCTCGCCTGAATCTGCATTGTTTGCAAAAACTTTAAAATTGCCTTTCGCGCTGAAAGAGTTAATAAGTTAGGGTTTAGAGTTTCGTTGAACACATCAGATGAAACGTGTAATTCAACCCTTTCCCTCATACATACGCATTTGAATGTATGGAGATCTGCGAAAGACGACGTTATGTGACAAAGAAAATAATTGTTCATAATGGGCATTTATCCTTTTGCCACGTTTTCTACACTTTTCAATAATTGAACAATTATTTATAGAGATATATTCCATATGTGTGCCGGGATGTCAAAAGTCGTCTGTTGCAAATTTGTTTTGGATGTGGGAACGGTGTAAATGGAGACACTACACATCCGTGGGTTCTTACGGGTTGTTAACTCGATATCAAAATGATATTGTTGCTGTTCAAAGCCTCGTGTTATGATTGAATTTCAAGTTATTTAACGCTCCTGTATACTATCAAAAGTGGTACCTTATTTTGCATGAATTCCATTTAATTATTAAGATTTTAGATTCTATTTCAAAATATATGGACAAAAGAAAATTTCAAAACTATACATTTGACTTCTTTTCAAATTTCGCCATTTTTCTAGCGAATTGAACTTATCCTCCTTTATTGTTTATAAGAGAATCCCAAATTGTTGTCGTCTATATAATACAAAATTGTTGTCGTCTATATAATACAGATAAATATCAGTGTAATCTTTCCTAAGTACAAAACAATCTAAGGAGAGGATTTTAAAATAATGTAGGTAAACATTGGAAATATCTCCAACATGTAGACGCTTTCTGACGACTTTTGATAACAATGCGGCAAAAGGAGATATTGCTAATAATGAGCAGTTTCTCCTTTTGTCACAATGTTTTCAACTCTATTCACTTATTAGGCCTATAGATCTACTTTTTTTATTTAGAGAGATTTTCCTATATATTTTGATAGTCTTCTGCTGTAGGTTTGTTGTATGAGAGCAATGGTTAATAAGAACTCTCAGTCCATTCAGGTGAGAAACCATGTCGGTTTTCACGAAATATTCCTGAAACATTTGTGTTTCGCAAAACAAGTTGCAGTTTCAATTTCGATTGAAACCATTATGGACTCTGAGTAATGTATTGACCCATATCAGCCTGCGCAGTCCGCACAGGCTAATCAGTGCCGACCCATTCCGTCTCAGTGTGATAGAGGTATAGAACAATTATTCCCGAAACAGAAAATCCACAAGAGGCGAAAAGTGTCTGTCCGGATTAGCCTGCGCGGCATTCTTAGGCTGATTCGGGTCGATACTTTACGCAGAGTTGGGGGTTGCCTCTAGACACATATTCGCCTGCCGAGCCTCTTATTGAATTGAAAGCATGGGGTAAATTTGAAAATGACCGGCGCTCTGCAAAAGCTTACCGTAATGAATATTTACCAAATATGGATCCTGACTCGGCATTGTTCGTAAATTATTCATAAAAGTTTTCAAGAATATTCTGTAAAGCCCTATCCATTTTGGTTCTTTTTCAAGGATGTGCATGCAGGTATTTTTCCGCATGTGTAATAATTACGTTAAGGTTGGCTTTCCTGGAGCACTGCTCAAACAGGAAGATTAGATTAGTATTGATAGAACAAAACATCCCGTAAAACGCATATAAATATTTTAGCGCATTTTTTAAAAATGTGCCGGAGTTTTTTTATAGAACACATTGATCTTGTTTTCGTTCTGACAACCGCTGAGTGAAGTAGGCGATCAGGCTATTGTAACCGTCTGTCTGGTACTTTTTTTTAAAGTCGTCTGTTTTGTTTTATTGGGATTTTACGCCGCTTTCAACATTATTTCAGTTATATCACGGCGACAGTTCACTTATTCATGATTCTTGGGTAAACAAACCAGTACTAGGCTAGAAAATGTGCATTACCAAAGGGCACTCCACCATGACCGTCGTGCCGCGACTGTGGATCGAACCTGGGACACCCGGTTTCGAATCCCCGACGCTAACCACTCGACCACGGCGGATTCCTTCGTCTGTTTTGAAAAGACGAATTAAAAAATCAACACCTTCACTATTAGGAATTACTTCTATTTTTTTAAATAAAGTTGATAACGTAGTTGGATAATGAAAAACTGTTTAAATCATTTTTTTACAATATTTTCGAAATACGTAAGCTGCCTAAAGCTTCCGTAGTCTTTTTTTTTTTAGGGAAACGGTTCAATGTACAAAATTGATGCATTCAAATTATGTAAATATATTCAATGTCAATAGGATTTTTTTTTCTAAAAGAAAGTATATATATTAAGGGTAATCATCTACATGTTATTTATCTTAAGCTTACTTCCCCATATTTTGAACTGTCCAACAGTCCAGCGAATAGTCCATCTTAACCATTTCCCACATACCGACGCCTTCTGACGCCTCTGCAGCAGACGACTTTTGAAAACATTGTGACAAAAGGAGAAATTGCACAAAACGTGCAATTTCTCCTTTTGCCACAATGTTTTCCACTTTTTGTCGTAGGTTATCCATTCAATTATAGAGATTTTCTATTTTTTGACAAAATACGTTCAAAGTCGTCAGCTGCAGCATTGTCGTATGAGGGAAACGGTTAACAAAACGATTAAAGCGCTCCTTCATGATAACACTAGCAGTGATCCTCGTATATATAGACGGTTTTCTTCGTGTTCCATCTGCGTAAAGTAAAGACTGAGATAGGCCTATGTATATGCATGGTCTCAACAGAGTCTTCACTGTCCGTCTCTGTGTTGTATAGACTTAAATACATATGAGCCGTTCTACGAGAAAACCAACTTTATGGACTCTGTGTAATGTATCGACCCAGATCAGCCTGCGCTGTCCGCGCATGCTAATCCGGGCTGACACATTCCGTCTCAGGAGGATGGAGGTATATGGTAATTATTTCTGAAACAGACAATCCACAGGAGGCAAAAAGTGTCTGTCCGGGTTAGCCTGTGCGCCATGCCCAGGCTGATCCGAGTCCACCATGTTGGTTTTCTCGTGGAACGGTTCATATGCTGACAAACAAATAGTAGTGCATCCTTGCTGTAGTTACTCTCGTGAAATTGTACACGATGTTTTACTGTAGAAGCTGTAAGACCCCAATTCGAAAGTATTCTCAAATACTTTTATATTTATATACATATATCAATTTTGTTTGGCCATACACACAATAAAGGTTCGAAAACCCCGTATGATGAAATAACGTTAACCCTTTCGCTCATATAAACGCTTTTGGACGCCTCTGCAGCAGGCGGCTTTTTGAAAACATAGTGACAAAAGAAGAAATTGCACAAAACGAGCAATTTCTTCTTTTGCCACAATGTTTTCCACTTTTAGTCATACGCTAACTATTCAATTATGGAGATTTTCTATGTTTTGACAAAATACGTTCAAAGTCGTCTGCTGCATAATTGTCGCAAAATATAAAGCTTTTAATAAAGATAAACTGATATATATTTATCAATTTTCTTTGGCCATACACACACTAAAAAGCTTTTATGGAGAAATAACGTAGAACAATGACGCGCAAGTTTATAAAAATAATATAAGTTAGCAATGAATAAAGCTTATACTAAAGATAACCTGTTATTTATGAATAAAGTTCATCAACAGCTACCATAAGTTTAGCTTGTGAAGTAATAATGTAAAATGTTAATGCGCAAATGTATCAAAATAATAAAGTTTAGCAAAGATACAAAGCTTATACTAAAGATAAATAACTTTTATTAATTTAGTTCATCAACATATACCATGCGTTGAGTTTATAAACTACTATATTAGTTTAGATTATTAACTACTTTTATTTATTCATTCAATTCATAAACTAATGCATATATTTTGCGAAGAAACTATTGTATATGGAAACTAAATAGGATCTTACCGATCTGCAACATGCATTTATCGTTTGTCCAAAGTTTGTGGCTTGTATGTCCATATTTGTGTATCGGCTGGAAATATCTTACTTTTTATTCCTTAAAAATTATACAATTCCTTTTATATAAAATAACGTGTAAGAAATTTATACCTTTTTTCACAATTTTTTTTCCCGAGTAGGAATAATTCCAAACAATTCCGAAAAAAAAAGTTTAATTCCTCAAATATTTAAAACAAATAATGAAATGTGAATATGAATTCAAGTCTTTCTTTCCTAAAAGTAAAATGGAAGAGGAACACACAACCGGTGGCTTTAAGTATGGTGCTAAACTGAGTCAATTTGACACTTTAATCCTTCTGTAATGGTTTTTAACTCGTCTGTTACGGTGAACGATTGTTCTCTGTTTCAACTATAATTCCTAATCGAACGCGATCGAAAAAATTCCGTCTATTTGATTCCTTTATGTTGATGAGCCACCCACGAGAAATGTATTCAAATCCCGCCCAAAAGATAATCTTGGACAAGTTGTATGTCGGCTGCTGAAGCGCGCTCTTCCTTAGCACTGTTTCTGTATCGAGTTGGTTACTCGTCCAATATCGACAGTCGCTCTACGACGTCATCGGTTAGAAAAACAGGCGACCATGTGATCAATAGTGCCGATCATATAGGCTAGATTAATATATACATTATTAATAACTAAATCGCCTAATACACGCATATTTAAAATCAAGAGTCGAAAGTCAATAATTAATACACTGACCGCTGTCAATTCATCATCGTGGCTATTCATCCATGCAGTTACATTTAATTTTCAATGGATGCGATAACGCCATGTTAACGATCTCCCTGGTAGCTATGACTATTGACACCGGTGTTCGAGACTAATTTGAAAACATTGTAAGAAATGTAGACGTTGATCACTTCTTTAAAAAGTGATTTTTTTATAAATCATAGTGAGAAAGTTTCCCTTTCCAAGTAACATTTAATTGTTGATTATATTTTCTGTACTTTCTATTAATAATTAAAATATCACCGAATCATTCCACTTTAATAAATGTTACATCTTATGCGCGGTCTGATAGCTGTTACAGCAAATACAATTGTAGGTTGTTTAACCATCAACCAATATTGTTAGTATAAATCTTTATTTCCTACATTTTAAAGATTATTATAAAAAAAAACACCACAAATTCATAGACAAAACGAAAAGAAAACATAAACAAATAATCAAATGAACTGATATGAATATAAACAATCACATAGTGAATTGATGATATTGAAAACAACAAAATGATGTGAAAAAAAGATGGAGAAATTGCTCATAACAGGGACTAAGGATTAGTAGCTCAGCTCATAATGAACATTTTCTTTATTTTCAGCACATTTTAAACTCTATTTAATAACTTTACTGTAATTTATTGCGATTTTTCCTACTTTTGCAGAGAAGTTATCAAAGTCGTCTGCTCCTGATATATTGTAGGTTTTGACTTAACTCTTTCAGCGCCGATTTGTTTAAAGTATACTCTTCCATTTTTAAAAGTGGGCGTCTCCATTTCTCTTGTAATATGGGTTTGGAATTGTTTTACAACTAAAAGGCATTCCATGCAGATTTCAGGCGAGACAGCTCGTTACAATCTGACTCACCTCAATCTGTATTGTTGGAAAAAACCTCAATATTGCCTTTGGCGCTAAAACAGATCATTAGTGATTTGTTTTGTTTGTCATTTGTTTGGTCATGACTGAATTTACAACCGCAATGTACAATAACTAAATATACCATGATACCATGAGATACACATTTGTAGGAGGGGAATACATATTTTGCTGACTTTATTTATTTATTGTACCGCTTAGAATCTTTAATCATACTACATATTATACCATGGAACATGTCACACGAAAACTGACCTGGGAGACTGCGATCAGAGACGATCCAGACCAACCTACTCCACACAGTCTAATCAGGATCTTCTCTGGACACCATCAAATATGTTGGCATGATGTGCGGTAATGGCAGATCTCAACAATAATTTATATGAGCCGTTCCACGAGAAAACCAGCATTATGGACTATATCGACCCAGATCAGCCTGCACAGTCAGCGCAGGCTAATCCGAGCCGACACATTCCATCACAGGGGGATATATGTATAGGGTAATGATTACTGAAACAGAAAATCAACAGGAGGCAAAACGTGTCTGTCCGGGTTAGCCTGCGCAGCATGCTTAGGCCGATCCGAGTCGATACTTTACGCAAAGTGTACAATGTTGGTTTTCTCGTGGGATGGTTCATATATTTTAAGTATACATACTATGTGGTCGTGCCTGTTATTAATTTCAAAATCTACGAAAATCGTTTTCCTTATGACACGGTCCACATAAAGGATGGGATAACCTAATGCTGGAGGCTGCTTTTCGAGTGTTTGTTTTATTACCTCGTTGCGTTATCAATCAAATCGACGCTGAAATTAAATAACAATATTGAACTTCAATCAATGGATTAGTTTCGAATGTGATATTAACACTGCTTTGTAAGCAACGATTCGTCACCTTTCTCACCGATGGAACCGCCGCGGTGTTGTAGTGGTAGAGCGTCCGCCGCGGTGTTGTAGTGGTAGAGCGTCCGCCTCCGCGGTGTTGTAGTGGTAGAGCGTCCGCCTCCGCGGTGTTGTAGTGGTAGAGCGTCCGCCGCGGTGTTGTAGTGGTAGAGCGTCCTCCGCGGTGTTGTAGTGGTAGAGCGTCCGCCTCCGCGGTGTTGTAGTGGTAGAGCGTCCGCCTCCGCGGTGTTGTAGTGGTAGAGCGTCCGCCGCGGTGTTGTAGTGGTAGAGCGTCCTCCGCGGTGTTGTAGTGGTAGAGCGTCCGCCTCCGCGGTGTTGTAGTGGTAGAGCGTCCGCCGCGGGGTTGTAGTGGTAAAGCGTCCGCCGCGGTGTTGTAGTGGTAGAGCGTCCGCCTCCGCTGTGTTGTAGTGGTAGAGCGTCCGCCGCGGTGTTGTAGTGGTAGAGCGTCCGCCTCCGCTGTGTTGTAGTGGTAGAGCGTCCGCCGCGGGGTTGTAGTGGTAGAGCGTCCGCCTCCGCGGTGTTGTAGTGGTAGAGCGTCCGCCGCGGTGTTGTAGTGGTAGAGCGTCCGCCTCCGCGGTGTTGTAGTGGTAGAGCGTCCGCCTCCGCGGTGTTGTAGTGGTAGAGCGTCCGCATTCGCGGTGTTGTAGTGGTAGAGCGTCCGCATTCGCGGTGTTGTAGTGGTAGAGCGTCCGCCTCCGCGGTGTTGTAGTGGTAGAGCGTCCGCCTCCGCGGTGTTGTAGTGGTAGAGCGTCCGCCTCCGCGGTGTTGTAGTGGTAGAGCGTCCGCCGCGGTGTTGTAGTGGTAGAGCGTCCGCCGCGGTGTTGTAGTGGTAGAGCGTCCGCCGCGGTGTTGTAGTGGTAGAGCGTCCTCCGCGGTGTTGTAGTGGTAGAGCGTCCACCGCGGTGTTGTAGTGGTAGAGCATCCACCGCGGTGTTGTAGTGGTAGAGCGTCCACCGCGGTGTTGTAGTGGTAGAGCGTCCGCCTCCGCGGTGTTGTAGTGGTAGAGCGTCCGCCTCCGCGGTGTTGTAGTGGTAGAGCGTCCGCCTCCGCGGTGTTGTAGTGGTAGAGCGTCCGCCTCCGCGGTGTTGTAGTGGTAGAGCGTCCACCGCGGTGTTGTAGTGTAGTGATTCGAATTCACCGATACATGAATAAACAGTCTTTGTCGGAAATGCCTGAGCTCCTTTAGGCTATTAGTGCATAGACAAATGAATTAACCCTTTCCCCCATACGACAATTCTGCAGTAGACGACTTTAAACGCATTTTGTCAAAACATAGAAAATCTCCATAATTGAATGGATAACCTATGACAAAAAGTGGAAAACATTGTGGCAAAAGGAGAAATTGCACGTTTTGTGCAATTTCTTCTTTTGTCACTATGTTTTCAAAAAGCCGTCTGCTGCAGAGGCGTCAGAAAGCGTCTATATGAGGGAAAGAATTAAGTATTTTGCTAAGAGAAACCCGTCAGACGGCCGAATGAATCGATGAAAATCGGATCAACAGACTTCTCATCCAATATAATAAGCGGTTACTGTCTCGCACCATAAATGAATGAGAAATAGTAATGCCAAATAAATAGTTGCGTAGGTGGATACCAAACAAGCAGAATATTCCGTTAAAGTGTACGTCAGCTGACAATGACAGTAATTTGATACATCTGTTCGCTTTAGTCAGCGAATGTTGCAGTTTACTGAACACATTGTCATTTATCATCAGGTTACATATTGTAACACACACTGTAACTCATGTGAGAAATACACAATTGGATATCGAGGATGAGTGTCTAACCGGATATTATAATATTTCAGCAGCTACGTTAATAAACCCATGCCTACTTTATGATATGTATATTGACCTAAGCTCAAAAGTTGTCAGAATGTTCACGAACGCATGGGCAGCTATCCCCGGTGACACAAACCAGTATTGTAAGTTATGCTCGGCGTCCGTGACCGATGGTATTAAACATGCTCTCTGCGAATTTCCAGGATCTATTGTTCAGAAAGCATTTTACAAGACATACGATATAACATTCACATTAAGCTCGCGGACGAAATAGACATCGACCCTCCGATCCTCCCCATACAGTCAAGTTGAAAGCCCTGGGATCGGAACCTGATATAGACATTGATGATGAATCAAAACTGCTACTTCGTAGACGCTCATTAATTTATTCATACAACTGTTTAAAACAACTATCATGATTCCTGCATTCAGGAATCCTACTCATTTATGTTTCTACTGAATGATGATATACTTAAAAGACCTTAAAATTGCATGTACGTTCAAAAGTACCTTACAATATGTACACACATACATACAGAGAAAATGTAACCTGGTAAACGAGCCAAAATAGATTAAATTAAAATTAAAAACGTCTCCATTCCATATATTGAAACATATGTAGAACCATTTTAGATTATTTTGATACACATGAATCGCATTAGAAATATTGAAAACAACACTTTAAACACATGTAAATAGCTATACGACCCATTAATAAGGAAACCGAACGCGTGCATAATTCAAGCATATTTTAAATTCAGTCACGATAGAGGCCCGTCCGTGCTAACAGGTACACATGAGCCGTCCCACGAGAAAACCAACAGTGTAGACTCTGCGTAAATCATAGACACGGATCAGCCTAAGCATGCAGCGCAGGCTAACCCGGGCAGACACTTTTCGCCTCCTGTGGATTTTATGTTTCAGGAATCATTACTCTATATACATCTATCCCCCTGATACGGAATGTGTCGGCCCGGATTTGGATCGATACATTACGCAGAGACCACAATGCTGATTTTCTCGTGAAACGGCTCTTGTAACTTTTATTTCTCTAGACTTTAGTCCCTGTGTCCTTGTATGGACTTTTCATGAACGCTTTAAAGGTCATTCCGGACAAAGGGGTCGCATAATCGAGTATAATCAATACACATCAGGTGGTCGCCACCCTTGGGGGCAATATAGTCATGTTGGGCAATTACCCAGTTATGGTGGCATAACACAGTTGAAAGCTGATTTTCTGTTTCCTGGGACATCCCAACTATTATCCTCTCATTATTTCTCATAATATCCATACTGGTTCGATAAAAAGGGTTTTCCTGTATTAAGGAGTGCCAGAATTGTAGGAAAATGACTGGAAGTCACACTCTCGGTCAATATTATGGAAAGAATTGGCCACAGAAGTGGTCTGAAACAGGGTGAAAAAAGTAGGACAGAAAGATCAATTTGACCCTTTATTCCAAAAATCACCAAACAAAAAACGCATGGGGTTAGTGTAAAATTGAAGAGCTGCTAATTCTCTCAAAACAATAGGCAGTCTGTGGATGCAGTCAGAAATACCACGTTTCCAGCTCCTTTTCAAGCAATTTTTGACACGAAACTAGTATTCAAATTTACCTCTAAATTCACGCCTAGTTCTGCAACCAGTGTTGCCAAACCGGAAGGAGAAGTGGGTTCAACTGAAAAATTCAATCCCATGCTTAGAGATGACTTTTCACATTTATAAACATCAAAATCAACTGTTTACCCAAAAATGTACACAAAACTTACTATTTGTCATTATTTTTATTTTTTACCCTGGCCAAAATCCGAATATCCCGAAAGCAAATGTTATGTGTCACCTATACTATCCTATTCACGGAGCACCACATAGAGACAGACATACCGAGGACTTGGTGTGAAACGGTTGTATCTAAAATTGGTATTTTTTACCAATGTTAATCACCTCGCCATAAAGTCTTTATAAGCATTAACTCATTTTTCTTGGTAAACAATGGAAATTTAGGTGCCATTGCTCGTTCTGAGCAATGGCATCTAAATTTGCATTGTTTACAAAGGGGTCAAAATTGCCCCTAAACCAGGGTTTTCAAAATAGGTTTTTAGTTACAACCGTTTCACGCCAAGCCCTCGAAACGTACCCTGCTCCGCCATTTACGAAAATATGACCAGGGAATAATAAACCACTATTTCTGGAATATTTCTGTTAATGCATTTGTATCATGCGGGTAGCTTTGGCTATTATTGCACGTTTGCTTTAAAGATATATCATAATCCTATATTTACCGGAATCAAATTTCTTTGTTTACGTTCATGCACAAATTCCAAGGTTTAAATTACATTTAACAAGATAGCCGAGTGGAGCAGACACTATTTATATAATAGAAATTGCTGTTTAAAACTCTACACATAGCGTTAGATAGTTTAAACCATTTCCCACAAACAACACACCAACAGCAGACGACTGCGAAAACAACTTTGCAATAGTATAAACAATGTTTGTAAATGAAATCATAATAATTGAAAAGTATGTGTCAACGGGTAGGCCATATATTAAAATAACTTAACTCTGATCTGATTCTGTAGTTGCTTTCCCTCGTTGGCGCTCATGATTGTGACTGTCTTGGTGGTGTAGTGGTTTAGAATTCGCCTCGGGTGCAGGAGGTCGTGGGTTCGATCCTCGGGCGCAGGAGGTCGTGAGTTCGATCCTCGGTCGAACCATATCAAAGACTTTAACAATGGTAATAATTGATACCCTCCTTGGCGCTCAGGGTTGCGGGGTTTGTATTACGACTGACTGAATGGTATCAGGATAAATGGACCAGTAGAACTGGTAACTTACCCAAGAAACGCCGTGATATAACAGAGAAAAAATGTTGAAAGTGGCGGAAAAACAGTAAACAATAGTCGGTGTCAAGAAAAATGGACGAGTAGCTTGAAACACCGTGACATAACTGAAAACAAAATCAATGTTGAAAGCGACGTTAACCACCATTAAAACAAACTGGATAAGTATGTATACATTGGATGTAGTAGCTGAAATGTGACTAGTGGACTGGGTAATACGGTAATCTGAAAGCACAGCATCTGTAAATCGTTACACAATAATCCGCGTCACAAGAAAACATGCATTAGGAAGTTATGTTTGTTTGTTTTTTATTGGGGTTTTACGCCGTTTTTAACATTATGTTAGTGCAATTACGGTGACAGTTGATTTATTTATGATCTCTGGGTAAACAAACAAGTACTAGGCTAGGAAATGTGCCTCGCCAAAAGGCACTCCGACATGACAGTTGTGCCGCGGTGGGCATAAGAAAGTTTAATATTATTAAAAACCTTAATATATATACGTTATTGCAAATAGTTGCATAAGGAAGGTAGAACTTATTTGCAATTAGTCAATTACGTATACGTTAGGGTTTTTAATAATTGCTTTTAAGAGGTCGAGGGCTTGGCGTGAAACGGTTGTAACTAAAATTGATATTTTTTTACCAAGGTTAATCCCCTCGCCATAAAGTCTTTATAAGCGTGAAATCATTTTTTTTTTTTTTGTAAACAATGTAAATTTAGGTGCCATTGCTCGTTCTGAGCAATGGCACCTAAATTTGCATTGTTTACAAAGGTGTCAAAATTGCCCCTAAACCAGGGATCTCAAAATAGGTTTTTAGTTACAACCGTTTCACGCCAAGCCCTCGAGGTGTTCATGATACGCTGTCTTTCGGTCGATTCTCGTGCGAGCCGTACCGAATATTTGTTTTTCTTTTAAAAGCGGAACTTATGGTTGTCCCTCCTTGGTGATTAGCATGGTGGGGTTAGCATTTCTACTGAGTCGCTAGTATAAGGATAAATGGACCAGTAACACTGGTAACTTATCTAGACAATGCGGTGACATCACTGACCAATTGTTACTCAAATCTTTTTACTACGTATGCATATTTCTTGCCAAATTTAAATTGAAAATGGATAAAGGCAATGTACGATGCTAATAAAATGTATGTATGTATGATGATAGACGTGTTCTACACCATACAAACAAGCAAACAAAATGAGCCACACATTGTCACGGAAATCCTGCATACTGAAGTTAGAAGTTATTGCAATAACGATCTTATTTCAAACTTATAATGAGTCAGGTTTGGTAATAATCATTCCCCAGAGGCGTCCATGCTGCGGTAACTAGAAGCCTCTGTCTAGCCGGCGTGTTGGCACAAACAGGGAAACCCTTTATCAATTATCAACCGGAGGCTGACCTTGATACCCGCTGGTGGCTTAAGTTAAGTTTGAATCGCCAAAGAACGGATGACGCATGGCAAACTTTCATTTAAAAAGAGCATGTCGTAAAGAAACATGATGTTCATGATACCATTAATCGCTCACCTGAAAATGTACCTTTTCAGACAAGATCGATATTTACAGGAGATTAATTATTCTGATCAATAACAGGTAACTCTTGCTCACATTAATTAGTTCTCCAATTTAAGACCAACATGGCTTAACTCAACGGACCATGTTGCCTATTAAAATAATTTCAACGCACTTTGTAGAGGGTCAACTTTAAACATTTCTGGGGAATCCGCTGTGGTCGAGTGGTTAGCGTCGGGGATTTCGAAACCGGGTGTCCCGGGTTCGATCGCCAGTCGCGGCACTACGGTCATGGTGGAGTGCCCTTGGGCAAGGCACATTTTCTAGCCTAGTACTGGTTTGTTTACCCAGGGATCATGAATAATTAAATTTAATTGCGCGCTAAATGACCTTAGCTGTCGATGCGCCATAAAACAATATACATTCATTCATTAAACATTTCTGCAAAATCATCTTGCAATTAGACAAGCAATACTTTGGACGTTTTGTCATTTTACTCCTTTATTGATGACACCACCAAGCGGCTATGCCCTCCAAAACTTCAAAGTGTCTTTGTTTTTCTAGAAAATTAAATGTGAAAACATTCGGCCAACCTATGATGAAATTTAATATGTTCTTTCAGGCGAGACATTTTTCGAAATGAGGTCATTTAACACATTGTACCATGTGGCCAAGTGGCAATGCTTTCACGCGATCAATATGTGTTAAACAAATTCTGAAGACGGTCACGTAGGGAACATTTCTGTAATATTGGCTTGGAATCAGATAAGGACATTTAGAGCAGATTAATTTAAGGTTAAGTCGATTTAGTTTAATTTCATGCCGCCTGGCGGCCAGCTTCTCTGATAAATCAACATTGCTTGAACAGTTGAAGTGTAAGGTCACATAAGAAACATTTCTGTCATAGTTAAATCATCGTAAAAACAGGCCAGCAAAATCAGAGGAGAATCATTTCAAAGTGTTGTCATTCCGCTAGATACCGCATCCAACATAGTTGTATTATAATGTATTTATTTGAATAAGTTAAAACAGGACCACCACACATTCCAATTATGTTTGATTGAAGTGTACACAGTATTGTTAGAGGCGACTTTGATTAAAGACATTATTTACGACACCGAACAAAAGGTTGTCACACAAAAAAGACTCTACGTCGAGTGCCGTAAAGACTCAGAAGAACAGTAGCAAACGCTTTAGAAATAAATATTCATAGAAAAACTAAATATGGATGATTCAATTAAATCGCATTTTACACAAAATAACATTTGTAAATTTATCTTATATGACACGTTATTATAAGCAATAATTTCCTCCCACATTGTAGATATCAGACGAAACCATTATTATTATGTCTAATAGAATATACGACCAGAGTGTCTTCAGATCGAGACAGATTATGGTCGTTTGATAAAGATGTATGCTATGGTGTGTCTGTAGATTAGATAGAGATTTATTTGAACCGGGACTTTGTCAGTGTCGGTAATTAAAGATGACAAATCCTTATTTCGATGTAACGTCTCAAGTGCTTCACCCCTCTGTATAGGGGAATATACCATGTCGTCGTTTGGTGGGGGTTAAATGTTCCTTGTATAATGTTTTCGCCACATTTAACAATTCTTCAATTATATCATGGTGTTTCCTTGCGTAAGTTACCAGTACTACTGGTCTATTTATCTTAGCACTAGAGAGTCGGTATAACGTTGCTAACACTAATTATTGTGGGGTTATCATAACGATTGATTCGTTAGTGTATGGAATAATGAACCAGTAATACTGGTATTGTATCATGGAAATGCCGCAATGTATGATGAAATATTATTGAGAGCGATGTAAAACACCATATATCATTCGACTACACGAAAAATAGTATTTCAAATGTATGTTAGAGGCAGGGAAGGGGGTTATATTCCGTTTTAAAGTGCAGGTGTTTTTTATGTGATGCCTAACCCTAGCACCTAACACTTAAAGAAAAGACTGGTTAACAAGTATAAATCCTCAGTTACAATCAACACATACATTTCCGCTGATAGTTAGGCATTAATAGAACGCAGGCGTTTTATGGTATATGAAGCATCGCAATGAAAACAAAATCAGCAAATAAATCCTCGTTAGCTATTCATTACAGTACCTTCGGCAGTTAAGGAGTCCCGTAGTTTCGTGATGTCTTGCATTAAAGATACCCAAGTCAACTCGGAAAACACTTTTCGCAATAAAGTACGCATAGAGTTACCACGGATGTTTGCACTGCGTTAACGAATGCTTAATGTTGTTTACCAGCTGACCTTTGCTACACAGATTGAATAGTGTATAACTTTACTCAATTCAAAGTAATAATACACTGGAAGGCACTTTCTTTAAATTTCAAATGCTAAAAAGATGACTGTGTTGAAAATGAATTTATGATGTTTCTTTGATCAACATCTGGTATTGCACTCGATCTCATTTTGGCATTTGACTACCCTTACGAATGGTTGAGTGTGATAATATGCACTCGTAGTTACTGTGTTAACGTTATCATAACTGAATTCATGTGAGTTATAATATCATCATCTCTCTCAATTTGGCTTCAGATATGTAAATTAGCGAATAATTGAACGGCTCAGGCTCCTTTCGAAATCACCCGCAAAACTGTTGCGACCAATGTAAAACTAGATCAGGCAGAGCATTCGCGCAATCTTAAATGTATCTTGACTGCTCGCTATTTATTCAAGAAGACTTCAAAACATTTCTGTTAAGGTAGAACGCGCCTCTAAAAAAGTATTCGAATTACCCCACGAATTGTTGCATCACCATAATACAGCATATGCCCAAAAATATTCTGTCCTTACTTTTTTCGTATCTAAAACAGTTTTGAAACTACGAGACTTCAAAGTATACCACTGACGTCACCTTTGATATGTCTCTCAAATGTCCCTCATTAAAACAACAGCAGCTGATAGTTTGGTCAATTTTAGGTTGATAGCTGCGAAATTATATCATGATTTGCATCTTAAGAATGTAATTTTCATCTTTGTGTCGTACGTTTAAAAAGAATAACGCGTCTAGCATAAAATGCGCAGCCAGATATTTGACCGGGCGTGTTAAAAGTACGATAAGCTTGTCCTTCCTCGATCACCGCTCACATAGTTCACTAAATACTGGCCGGTGTCAGGATAAATGAATCAGTAGTACTGGTAACTAACACAAGAAACGCCATTATAGTACTGACAAATTGTTGAAAGCTGCGTTAACACCAATCAATCAATCAATCAATCAATCAATCACTAAATGCAAGTGCAGACTTATCGTGCTCTAATGTGAAAAGTGTTTGCTCCCTCTACCTTCCTAGAGAATATGGTATAGAACACGATTCCTTCTGATCTGTCTGTTCTGAGAGGATTTTGTTAATATGTAACCAATATCATTTAATTTTCTTTCAATTGTCCTTGACGATTTAAATTTATTAATCTGACCTCCAGTGCCCATGTCAGGTCTATCTTGGTGTTAGTTTAAGTTTTTTCCTGTGAATACATGTCCAACCAAATGAATCAGTAGTACTGGTAACTAACACAAGAAACGCCATTATAGTACTGACAAATTGTTGAAAGCTGCGTTAACACCAATCAATCAATCAATCAATCAATCAATCAATCAATCACTAAATGCAAGTGCAGACTTATCGTGCTCTAATGTGAAAAGTGTTTGCTCCCTCTACCTTCCTAGAGAATATGGTATAGAACACGATTCCTTCTGATCTGTCTGTTCTGAGAGGATTTTGTTAATATGTAACCAATATCATTTAATTTTCTTTCAATTGTCCTTGACGATTTAAATTTATTAATCTGACCTCCAGTGCCCATGTCAGGTCTATCTTGGTGTTAGTTTAAGTTTTTTCCTGTGAATACATGTCAAACCAAGAGTTATCCTCTCCATTTGTATTTAGTACTTATTTGTCTGTACAGTCATGACATCTTAATACAGGTGATTCAATCTTAAGAAAGTATGCATCACAACCACTGGATTTACCGATCGAGCTACCGGGGCTGGGTGACTACTCCTACGAGAGGTCGTGTGTATTAACAAGTACCCTTAGTTACTATGTTAACGCTAAACAGTGTAAGACAGTGGTAGATCGTCAGACTCTCGCACCAAAGGTCCCGGATTTGAATCCTGTGATGAGCGGGTTCTGCCTTTATAATTTGTCCATACAATCGTAGCGCGTACTGGTCAAGTCAAGTTAAATCAATATATTTATTGATAATAAAGGCCTCCGGCCCAAACTATATTGTTACACATTCATAATACATATGAATATTAAAATTTATATAAAGGACATGATATACAAAAATACAAATATTCTTTAGAGTCGTCTCGGAATCAGAGCTCATGGTTAAGACTCCAGTAAGCGGACACCCAGCATGATTAATATAAGCTGAGAGCTGGTTTCGCAATCACTGTCAAATAAATAAGTTTAAAATTAAAATAATGATAAATTAGTGAACAACTGAGCGGTTTCTTACGAAATCCAACCGTTAAACACTTGATATCATCCAGTGCAGTCACGCAGTCTGATATACTCATGCATTCTTGGCGTATTAATCATATTTTAGTAATAGTTGTATGTATATAAGTATGAAGATCAACATGCCTTAGAATTGTTATCTCGCAACATATTCTAGAGAAAAGACAAACTTCCACTCTTACGACTAATTTATTGTTTAAGCACTGAAAAGGGGTGACTTTTTTGGTTAACGTTCCTCGTATAATTACTGGATAGATTTAGATTCAATCATTGCTCGTCTGTTTTTTCTTAGTCGAAATGAATAATTATAAACGTCAGAAGGTATGTGACTTGTTCATATAGACATGCGTATATTTTGTTTCATTTGAAAGTTTTGAACGGTTTTTGAGTTATGAGCAAAGCTAAACGTTTTGTATGAATTTCTAAGTCCAAGAAGGGTCATAACTGAAAAAGATATTAGAGCTATGGGACTTGGTATAGACATGCGTATGGTTTCTAGAAACATGTGTACCAAGTACGCCAAGAGTATCACACTAACATGCAAAATCTAACATTCTGTTAAAGCATGTCAAATGTCCCTTAAAACGTGGTGGAGTGCTATTACGTTTTAACAGATTAACATTGTTAAAAAGATATAAATGTCTAAATGAAAACCCGGATATTTCAATCGGAAACTGGAGGATAGGTCGAAAGTTAATCAAAAACCTGACAAATCGATACTATAATTTACATTCACAAGCCTTACATTTCACCTGTTCACTTAATGCCTGGTTGATGGTGAACAAAACAGGTGACTGATTGTGTTCAATTCTGACACAGACTGGTCGACATTCGGGTCGATGCCCAACGAAAGGGTATTCAAGTGCTTTCTAGTGTGTTGTTAACCTTATCCCCCATATGTGCGAATTTATTTATTTTTTAAAACATAGACGAAAAAGGAAAAGACAACTAAACCAGTAAACACGAAATTTCTTTACTTTTACATTTTTATACGACTGAATATCAAGCTTATACTTCAAATTCTGAAGCTGATTTTTGTTCTCCAAGCAGACTTCCATAAAATATATCACCAGGTACACAATAAAGGCATTTCGTAAATCCATAGGAAAACATTCAAGTTATCATCTCTGACATCTTTACCGTCTTATCAGAGTCTATATAATACGACAGAAGCTTCTCCTTGGGAAGATTGTTTAAGAGATAAATATTTACTTTTTATATGATTGTATTTTTTTTTTAAACTTTTCACGTAGTAGTTTTATATTCAAAAATATATTCAATTGTTTTACATAACAATTTAAAATTCACATTCAATAATTGTACATACTAAGGGTATTACCCAGCGGTGTCTTCCCGATTGTCACACATTTTGAAAATGCTATTAACCCTTAATGCGGAGTGGTGACGAGGGGTAAGGGAAAGGTGAGAATACAGTCCGGTTATTTTGTCTATTCCAGGTTAACATTATTTACCTATCCCGCTATCCATTCCTCGCTCGATTAAATTGCACATGTGCATTCTGTATATATAAAGCACTTTTACTTGCACCTTATACTTTTGTGCATAATATTAAATAACTTCACAAACAGTGTAAACCGAGACCAGCTTGCTATCTCATCTTGGTCATCATTGTTTGTTCCATTATATTATGGCCCTGTCACACTATTGCGTATCGTACTAGCGTATGCCAGCTCATGACAAATATCACTCATACGCTGGTATACGCTGACATACGCTAGCGGTACGTTAGACATAGGTTGTATACGTTTCAAGCACGGTCGCATACGCCGATGCAGAATTTTTGTTTTAAGCATGCCTTAACATTTCGTGCGTATTCGCAAGACATATACTAAAAACGCTCGATTAACGCTAGAGGTACGTTACCCATAGGTCGAGTACGCTGGTCATACTCTGACATACGCCGGTTCTAGATCTTCTACAGTTCTTCGTGAACCTCCGACGCAGATTATTATCAGCAATTTGTCATGTGATAGCGGTACGCTGGACATGCGCAGCTCATACGCTTCTCATTCGCTAGCCATACGCAGACTACGCTGGTAATACGCTGGACATACGCTGGCGATACGCTACTCATACGTTCAATACGGTAAGTATACAAACAATTCTGTATTTTCAAGGGTTTTTTGTGCGTATGAAAATTAATTTAAATTACCTCATTTGTATACAGTGGACGACCCTGTGTTTAAAGACTACCGATAGGAAAGCAACAATCTGTTCTTTGTTCACAGGTGGTCTTTAATCGCATTGTCATTTAAGCAGAAAGTGGGTAATTGAAAAAGGCAGATGTCTTGGATTTAAATGAAATAAGAGATATATGCCAAAACCTCCAAAATGCAAGAAAAAATACCCTTACTTGAACCCAAAACAACATGAAAATGTGTTAACATTCCACATTATGTGCGAGAATGAAAAATCAAAATTAAAAAACTGAGTAAATCCGTCAAAACAATATGTGAATAAATAAGTAAACCACCTGAAGACGACATGTAGCCAGTCTATATAAGATTATTACTACTTACACATTCCAAAACATTATGTGCAAAAATGAAAAACCTTAATTAACAAAACGGAGTAAATTCGTGAAAACAATACGACCTGTAGCCAGTCGATTTGAGATATCATAACTACTTACACTATTCAACCTTCCAACCTATATATTTTTCAAACGTTTAGCCATTCCTCTATTAATAATCACTCATATACCTCAACATTTAAGTTTGTTGTTGTGTGTTGTTGTTTTCTTGTTGTTTGTTTGGTTGTTTATCTTATGTCAAAGTACCTTCATTGTGCAGCCTGGTTCTGTATTGTATTGTATGTTGAAATTTAGATATGTGTTTTCAGAGATTTGTCTTGTACCATGTACATAATCCTCTGAAAACATACAAATTATGTGAAGCGAGTTAATAAAATATATAAAATTAACTAGTATAGATAAAGATCAGACTACATCGATATTAGATGCTCAGGAAAATTGTCAAAAATGGAACATATGCTCACAATAAGCAACTCCTTTTCTTTCCACAAAGTTTTCAAATGTATTTTATAATGCTTCTTTCATTTATAGTGGGTAAATATTACGTTTGGTCTAGATGTTTTGAAAATTCAAGTTTCATATATACACATATTTTTAGATTTCTTTACCTGTAGTTGTTATTTAACACAAATATAAAATGAATAGCAACCAGTGTAGATAAATATCAGGATATATGGACCCTAAATGCTAAGGCTTGACTATTCATTTCTTATCAGCAATATTGAGTGCACTAATTTACAAATAATGCATAAATACGATCTGTTGCCTGATTGACATTAATCTGATGCATGGGTCTTCTGTTTAGAGTGTTGTTTTAACATTGAAAGCTCACGTTAATTAATATACCTGTTGTTCATTAGCAAGGAGAGATTGGTAATAAAACAAAAACTTTACAGCTAAGCAAATCTCATGACATTCCCCAATAGTGCTTATCCAAATCCCTTTACACACAATGTTATTCGTGCACACACCATATTGCATTTGATTATTACATCTAGGATCAATTTGGATACAATAGTCAGACTTTTGACTAAATAAATTCAATTCAATCGACCACTTGCTTGTTTATAACCAGGATTATCAATGCTAATCAATCTTGGTTTAAAGTCATATTCCACCTTGGTGAACACATCAAACACATGAACCATGAATAATTCTCCATAGGGAGAGCAATGCAGTTATCTAAATAATCCTTAATAGAACTAACGGAAGCGAAAAAGGAAAAGCCAACAAATGCATTGCGTACTTGTTTGTTTAAGTCTTACCCCCGAGCGCAGCAGATAATATTCTATGCGTTGATTTGTTGACATACCAGATTTAGTTACTTCAAAATTGAATATGGAATATAAATGGCCCAACATTATTGAAATTGATGAAAACAATTATAGATGACAAAAACTAAAATAGTTTTGCACTTTGAAACTTTTAAAGCGTCGACAATTAATTAAATTATGAGATTATCTGTTATTAGGAAGTACAGGTATTAAGCACTGATACATTGTTTGGTCAACCAACCAGCACAGTCATCTCCTTTCATCAGTTTAATATTGTGCTTGTGGATGTGATACGCTGAAATACTCATCATCAACCTTATCACACTGTTGGACTTGAAGCCACCGGGTGTTGATCTGATGATCTAGTGCAAAGAACTAATGAATCATCATGTCTAAGGAATCTTTGTACAGAAATTTCCGTTTCGAAAAGATCACACTAAAAATATCAAATCAACTTGAGAATTAGTTACCTGTCTTTTTACATAGTCTTCTGAATGCAGCAATCTCAACTATAAGATCACCAAACAGCTTGTTTTTACTTTTGCTAAAGTATAAAGTTGTTGAATGTTAAACAGAGGCTTAAACTGGAAAACGGCAGGTGTTCAATATGGAAACGTTTTAATGCGTGATATTCATAGAAAGTCAAATCATAGGAGTAAATTCAAAAATCTCCTGAAACATTTGCGGCAGCCTAAAAATATCAATTTCGACAGAATTTGGGTGACATGACACCAAAGTTTCATTTCATTTACTTTACTTGACCCTATCACTTAGTCTTGATTTATGTTGTTATACCATCTGAAATCAAAGCGCCAATGGCACTGTAGTGGCGATCGTATGGAAAATCCTGCAAAGAAACAAGCAGTATATCGGTGTAGGGCTTGCGATGACTCTGGTGCGGGTATATTTGAGAATGTATCACCCCTGCAGTAGAATAATGTTAGTTTGCCAGAATGTTGTCTTGGTGATTATTTAGTTACGTTCTGAAATTGGTCATGATGTGTTCAAAATTAGGCCATTCCAAAGTTATGAAAAATCTAGTTGGTATTCGATAGACTACCGTTTTAGCTCAT
This sequence comes from Serripes groenlandicus, assembly GCA_031761405.1. NCBI lineage: Eukaryota > Metazoa > Mollusca > Bivalvia > Cardiida > Cardiidae > Serripes > Serripes groenlandicus. The sequence goes on from JASEVX010000001.1 coordinate 51,804,035, forward strand.
TAGAATGGCTATTTGTAATCTAAATTGTTCGGGTAATCACATGTTTATCACCAGGTCGCTAGGCCATATTAAGATAAAATATATTTTAGAAATGAATAAATTATCAAGAAAGGAGAGAAAACAGTATCCATTAGTTTGGTGTTTGTTTCAATGATGTCCGATATCAAACAGGTCTGTTCAATTTAGTCCCTTCACATTGCATGATTGAGGGTTGTCAGAGACATATAAACACAGTGTATGTATATGTCTCTGGGGTTGTTAAACTGCTTCGAATAATGTGAGTGCAAAAACAAACACAAAACATGCTCCAAAAGCACAATTTCACTATTTGCCAAACTGTTCAATTTATAAAAATATAGGCATATATTATAATGCTCGATCTCCAAACTAAATTAGGCTACACTCTCAGCATTGATTGCTAATTGACTCTAGAACGTGCAGACGTGTATACATAACGTGTGTACACACTGACATCGTGTGTCCTTTAAACCTTTGTAAACCAGTCTTATCATCTAGACGCTTTCATATATTTAAACAAATACAAAATAAAGCGTTTATAATATTGAGATTTACAAGCTCTTCTGGTTTTTGGTCTCGCGAGCTATTTATAGAACCTTTTGGAATTTCCAGATTTGAGTATCATCAGAGTTGCCGTTATTTGCAAGGCAGAACGCGCAATGATATTTATTATCTGCCAAATCATGACGAAGATAATATTTACATATTTTAACTCTATGTAGATAATGTCTCGATAAATATTAGTAACAATCCGGTACCAAAGTAGCACTGACATAATTATTATTAATCACGTCTCTGCATCAATGATGGAACTATAACGGATGTGAGTAAATTAGTTTGCAGTAAGGTAAAAAACATATCAACCGATTGTTCAAAACCGACTATATAAATATTTTTCGTTGTTGTTGTTTCTGTTAGCATTGTGGCGATTGTCAAACCAATCGCCACAAAAATGCTTTCTATGTGATGTTGGAGTTAAAAGACACAACTGTTGGTATAAACATTATATTTAGTTTAAAACTGTAACGCTGTTGGTGATCAAGCAACATGGTCTTTAACAATGGATGACATTCTCGCAATGCTATGTTTAATGGTAGACTTTAAGTAATTAAGATACCTCTAGGCACGATTTGTATATAGTTAAGCCAATAATCTGTTACGTAACAAAATGGGGTTGTTGTTCAGACAGAATTTTCCATTTTTACTGGAAGCCATCTAGCTAGTTGTGGTACTAGTTGCACATTACTGATGTAATGGTTTAAGTACTGGATGAAGTAAGTGATGCTGTTGATAAAAGCATATTACTGTATCGTCGAAGAAGAAATATGGAAGATTGTAATCTGTTTCAACGATGGTACGCTTTCTGAATTTCTTTGTAAACTGATAACAATAACCAAGTAGATACATGTAGGACAATGTGGCTCATGAACTGATCGTTGATGAAATCGTTGCTGAATTATTTCTCATTCTAATTGTATCATTATATTGAAGTATTTGTGATTAGGTCAGTGTTGCTAGCGTTTCTATAAAGCCATCGGTCTGTGTCCGTCTAGTAATCTTGGTCGAGACAATGAAACAACTTTCATAAATTATATATAACCTTATCCATTTTTAGCATCTGATACTTTAACTTTTCCTTGAAACCTTTAGATGTCCAATGGCTACCTACTGCATACATGTGTATAGTTGACACATTGGTTAAACATCACGTCTTGAACATAGGTGATCTTAAACGTGAGAGATGCAACAATACTTCGGGGTCTCTCAAAGTAAAGAAACCAACATCTAAAATATGCTGTAGTGATACGTTGATCAGAAAATAACTCGTTGAAATTCAATATGGTACATGACTAACTAATTTCTGTTCGAAAAAATATTACAAAGGAACAATCGGGATTAATTAGTAATATTTGTTATATATTGAGACCCGTTTTAAAATAGAAAATATCATTTCACTTTGAATTAGAAAAGTACAATCGCATATCGAAACAATAGTTTAATTGGTAACCTTTCAAAACATATCTTGTAAAAAGTATAAACGATAAAAAATACATCAACATTTCAATTACGCCTTCTAGAATATATTTCATTAAATTCTGTGGATTTTTTAGTTGGGGATACAGGAATGAAATAAAGTGTATAACTAGGGTGTCAGGTGGATATAAAAGAGTCCAGCCCGTTCATGAGAAAAGATACAAGTTGATCTTTGTGAACAGTAATGGTCCATATTAGCGTGTGCATCCGCAGTTTGATCAAGAGTTTACACTGTTCACGTACTACTTACACAAGCTAGTTAGAAGATTCTGTCATTTAGTGCAAATTCCGATAAGACACAACAGGTTGACAATATGATCTGAACCTACACTGTTCAGAAATACCAACTTTTACCTTTTCTGATGCACTTGCTCAAATATTGAATGATACTCTCACATGTGCGTTTCCCTTTCTATGTTTTAAAGGTTACCGAGGTAATCTAGATACGATGGGCAGGTAAACATGTACTGCGTACGCCAGGGTGATCTGGAAAGAGATTACTATTACAAAATATTTGGAAATTATTCATTTTTAACTCTTAGTTCAATTTAATCTGATGGCAAACGGACTCAGAAGTACATGTATATCATATTTACAGTGTGCTGTGTTATTGCTTTCTAACGTTCACTCCCTCCTTTACATTAGTGTGTGCTGTCTGACTAAATAGCTTAATTGTTTGAATTGAAATTAAACCCCGATTTCAACAGTCTGTTTGGTCGATTCACTAGACAGTATAATTCCTGGTCGTCTCGTGTCAGTTCTGTGCACACCACTCTGCCCCAGTAACTGGCTTTTCGACATCCTATATATGTAATAGCAGTGATCTGTTAATATGTGTTATGAATAGTTTTTAGAACATTTACATATACGTAATTTGATTTTACTATTTCTATTGAGCTTGCTTTCAATTCATCTAAAGTGTCTAAGCGTGATATGCACGTATTCGGTTTTAATTTGTAATTATGTAGAATTTATTCCACAAGTATGTGCATCGATGTTCATGAAGTGAACAAATTCAGGGGGAAAAACTAAATGTTAATCCGGTATAAAAAGGGCATTCCTGAGAAGGCGGAAGTTAATTATATTGCCACAAATCAATAACAGCATTCCAATTCAAAAAACGTTTTATGTTTTATGTTTAATTCATGCTTCGGCAATTGTGAACAAAAAGATTGAATGGGTTGATTTGATTTCCGACACAATCGAGTTTACATTTGGATCAATAAATTGTAATGTTATTTCAGTGCGTTGTCAATAACTTTTTGTTACTTTCTATAAACCCTTTTCCATATACAATAAATCAGCAGCATACGACTTTGAAAACAGCTAGGCAACCGATATGAAAATTCTATTTAAATGAAAGTATCGTGATTTAAAAGAGTTTTAAACATTGAGATATTTTTCGCAATTGTGACTTTTATCACAAAGTTTTCGGAATGCATCTGCTGCAGAGGCGTCAGAAAGTTATCATTAAAAAGGTCAAAAATTACCATTACTCGAAATATACTCCTTCTTTCATCTGAAACTCGTTAATTATAATTGACAGTACACATGTATTTTTGTTGTATATTCAATTAATTATCTTAACGTTTCATGTTCCATTAAACGTGTTAAGACTTAGGTCAAAACTATATGAAAGTGACATTGAAGATTATCAGTTACTGATTAAAGAACCACTTAAATTTAACTTTAATTCGCTCAACTGATTGCGTTCTCAAATAAACATCGAAATACAACACATAAGTGATACTTCGAATAAATCCTTTAACTTGAATCAATTCCTGAAACGGATCTGACCTTGAAAAAAATAGCGTTCTTGTCATTATTTAAGCATAAATCGAGGGATACCTGGAGCACGTCGGTAACGTTGACAACTCGAAGCAATTCATGATTCCATTTTGACTTATCGGGAGGTATCGCGAGTTACCGCTAGTCGACTTCATTGAAATATGGTGATACAATAATGTTCATAAATATCGCCTAATGAAATATAACTATCAGTATTACTATGGAACTAAATGAAAATGATATAGCGTAGGCTACCAAATGTGCTTCTGTGCCTCTTTTTAAGATGTTGAAAAAATATCGAATTGTTTCTTTGTGTGTGTTAAATCTGTTGTTTGAGACTGTCAAAGCACATACTGCATTTTTGTTAAAAACAATGTTAATTTGACATACGAAGGGATAATTTGACAATCTCTTTATTGAAATAATCGCTGATAAGATATAATGCATGCGTACTTTTGACGCAATCATTTTTAAAAACATTCAGACTACTTAAATTAGATAAATGTTATGGATTGTCATTGTTATTTATAGAAGTAGAACATATCATTTTCTTGTATTGATATAATTATCATCAATTCATACCAATCATTAAATGCATGTAGACTTAAAAGGAAGTTTGACAGTTACAATGAAAGACATTGAGCACAAAAGAGTTGCGTTACCATAAACAAATATTAAACAATATCTGATAGTTTCTATCTGAAATACTGCCATCATGACAAGGTAATGTTCTTTATCATACAACAAACTAAATTTGACTGGGATAACTGGAATCACCAAGTTGATTGGCTCGTTTGTTTGATGCACCGTCAGTTTAATACATGAAGGTAATGAGGCGATCTACTTCTTCATGTGTAATATTTTGATGTAGCTAGGTAAAAATGCTTATCGAGAATTGCAGATGTGTAAAAAACGCGTTTTTGGCGTTTCCCCCATTTAGCTTGCATTTTAAGCTCTACTGGCCAAAGGCCAGAAAAGCTTATGCCGTGGTGTGGTGTCCGGCGTCCGTGCGTGCGTCCGTAAACAATTACTTGTGAACGCGATACAGTCTTCAGTTTTAATTGAATCTTAATCAAACTTATACAGTAGTTAGATATCTATGAGAGCTCGGTTCCTTTCACAAACCAGCCAGATCCGTCTATGTAAGACTGGATTATGGCCACATTGTGAACACCATAGAGGCTCCACTTACTATCTGTTCTTCACCAAACTTACACAGTAGCTAGGTATCCATGAGAGCTTGTTCCTTTTACAAACCAGCTAGATCCGGCCATGCAAGCTGGATTATGGCCCTTGAAATTGTCAGAATTGCTATAATAGAGCTTGTGAACGCGATAAAGTCTTCAGTTTTGATTGTATCTCAATCAAACTTATACAGTAGATAGATATCCATGAGAGCTCGGTTCCTTTTTCAAACCAGCCAGATCCGCCCATGCAAGACTGTTATAATTGAGCTTGTGAACACAATAGAGGCTCCATTTACTAACTAATTTTCACCAAACTCAGATAGTAGTTAAATATTGATGAGAGCTCGGTTCCTTTCGAAAACAAGCCAGATGTGCCCTTGCATGACTGGATTATGGCCCTTGAAATTGTTAAAATTGCTATAATAGAGCTTGTGAACACAATAGAGGCTCCATTTACTATTCAATCTTCACCAAACTTAGATAGTAGTTAAATATTGATGAGAGCTCGGTTCCTTTCGCAAACCAGCCAGATCCGCCCATGCAAGACTGGATTATGGCCCTTGAAATTGTCAAAATTGCTATAATAGAGCTTGTGAACACAATAGAGCCTCCATTTACTATTCAATCTTCACCAAACTTAGATAGTAGTTAAATATTGATGAGAGCTCGGTTCCTTTCGCAAACCAGATCCGGCCATGCAAGACTGGATTATGGCCCTTGAATTTGTCAAAATTGCTATAATAGAGCTTTGAACACATTAGAGCCTCCATTTACTATTCAATCTTCACCAAACTTAGATAGTAGTTAAATATTGATGAGAGCTCGGTTCCTTTAGCAAACCAGCCAGATCCGCCCATGCAAGACTGGATTATGGCCATTGAAATTGTCAAAATTGCTATAATACAGCTTGTGAACACAAAAGAGCATACATGCATGCTCTGGATTGAAAATGACCAAAGAACCATACCAGTAGAGCATAGGCCCTCATGGGCCTCTTGTTATACTTTGTAAGCATGTGTATTACGTCTTGTGTTACAGACTATATTAATCGAAAACCAAAACCTTTGACGTTTTACTGAATCTTCGAATAAACACTTTCAATCGACAAGAAGTAAAGGAAACGAAAACTCTATCATGTATATAACAAAAGCGGAAATTTGGGAGCAATTACATAATGTGTTTTTCTTTAGTTTTTGAAAAGTTATTTTCCGTTATTGACCAACATATTGTTTCGAAAAGTTAGAATATCCAATGCGAAAAACAAAATAGAACGAAGAAATTAACTTTAATTCGTCGATGTGTTAGCAATAGAATCATGAGTTAGTCAAATAGGAAGTCAAGGATGTATGAATGATAGATGTCCCGTGAAATTAATATCCTTTGCACTAAATCGTCCAAGACTTGATTAAATTAAACCCTGAATATATGCTATGCTATAGTTTTAATTCATCAACTAATGTTATTCAGAAAAATATCGATTAGATCTCTATCCAGTCTCGATATATTAAGGTAAAGGGCTTATATTCATTTAAAACCCATAATGCAGAATTATAAACAAAACCGATGGTTGCCAGCAGCCGTTCATTTGCATAAGAATAGTCTGCAAAAGAAACCCTTATAATTCAAGATGCACATTTAAAGAACAGTGAAAACACTAAAACCAAAGTTCAATGTAAATGCAATCTGCCTTCATAACCGGATTAATATGGTAATTAGTGAGAAGCAGGGGTTCTCGATAAACAACAGTGGGTTTTGGGAGAATAGATAATTCACCTAATAAAACTGATACATATGAGTCAGCAGAAGTATATCTTGGACCTCTGATGTGGAGATAATCAATATACTTTAACCCTTTCCCTCATACAACAATTCTGCAGCAGACGACTTTGAACGTATTTTGTAAAAACATAGACAATCTCCATAATTGAATGGATAACCTATGACAAAAAGTGGAAAACATTGTGGCAAAAGGAGAAATTGCACGTTTTGTGCAATTTCTTCTTTTGTCACTATGTTTTCAAAAAGCCGTCTGCTGCAGAGGCGTCAGAAAGCGTCTATATGAGGGAAAGGGTTAAGATATTTGTAATCAACCTAATAAATGAGAACCTTCTTAGTAACATTACCTCTTTACCATCAGAAGTGAGTATGAACAATGAACTCTTAAGTTTGCAATATTTATTGTTATATCTAGAGTTTGTTAGACTTTAATGCGATCATATTTTGGTATCTCGTCTTTCACGAGTATTATAAGAACAGATATCATTTTTAACAACGTTGTCTCCAAATTGTGACAGATTTATGACACGTTTATTTGAGTCAGATATATGTTATATTGCCACGTGTCTCGAACGAAAGTAAGTTATGTGAATCGGGACTTTGTCACAGGCAGCCATTTATAATGCTAAATGTCTACTTGACGTTATATCTTCGGTGTTAAACATCTCTGTTGCACATTGTTTTGGTCCGATGCAATAAATTCTATAATATGAAGAGTTAAGGTCACAGATTACCAAATAGTTTATAGACTGGATTGGTCAATCGAAATAGTCAACAAAATTAAACTGTTTTGGCTTGAAATGTATGTCGCTAGTTGACTGTGATGTATATGTGAAAGTGAATTAAGAAGTAAATATGTATATATGATGGAAGAGTTTGAATTGGAGATATTTGCCGATTTCATTTAGAGATAGGATTACCTAATATGGAATTACTTCTAATGGGTTTGTAAATAGGGGTACCAAATATTAAGCAACAAGTATTAACTTGTCAGATATATAGCCAACGCCGCCCTCCCCTTCTCGTTTTCCATTGATTTTGTTTTAAATATGATAGGCGAGTCATACCATGGCAATATGTTTAGTGTTATTCTTGGGAGTTGAACTTTGTTAATTTATATTGGCAACAGGAGAAATTATTGTAATATTCTATAACCGTTTTAATCAATTTAGTATTATATTCATGCACTGGGCTATAAAATTCAAACGTTTCATTTAACAGAAATTAAATACCTTGAAATTAATTAGATATTACATTCGAGCCAGTGCATGAGAAAATGTACACGTTGGAGATTGTGAACAGTATAAATCCGGGTATACACTGTTTATAAAATAGTTTAAAGACGCTTGTTGCAATATATCCGCTTAAGTAGATTCTTATATTTTAAATAAATACTTGAAAACTTGAAAAATAAGACTGAGCCGGTTGACAATATGGTCTGAACCTACACTGTTCAGAAATGTCAACATGTACCTTTCATCACGTACTGGCTCATTTCGGTTTAAAGGGTGTCGTGTTATACATAATCACTACAGACAATACTCAACGGTACAACACGAGTACATCGAAATCAACGCTTATGTGTTTTGTTTCATGTAATAACCATATTCGGTTTCAGTAAAGACGACACATTTTTGCTTCGGAATATGTCGAGATAAAGTTTTACTGAGTGAACATAAAAAAAAAAGACATTTTCGCGAGTCTTTTGTTTTTTGCGATTTGAAATAAAACTCGATATCACAAAAAAAAAACGTCCTTATTAATTCATTCTTCACAAATAAAGACATCTCTTTGGACATAAAAATAACATTCAGTAAGTTAACATTGCTATTAAAAGGAGAATTCGACGTGATTTTTATCTCGATATTGACACATAACAGTCTTCTGCAAGTCTAATAGGGACTGTTTTGTCCTCGTAAATAAATCAAACAAACAAACATAAATGCGAGTCAAAATAAAGAAACTGCAAATACTTTAAACAGCAGAATATTTATTTCACTTTTGATGTTCAAGACATTTCAATTTGCTTTAATAACTTTTCCTCCCACGTCATTTCCGAAAACCTATTAACAATATAATTCGCGGGCTTCTGCCCGGCGATTAATAATTATTCTTATAAATCGATCTAAAAAAAAGCTTTTAAAATAAATGAACTGCAGCATTGATTAACCCTACCTTCGTAGATAAATCTTTATCAATCCTCAATGAAAACATCATATTGACAAATATGGAAATTATATAAAATAAAGGACGATGTATCTTAGAAAAAAAGAAGAAAATGGTACGGGGAAAGATTTCGGAATACTCGTGGTTAAATATACGAATCCAATATAAATCATTGTTGGAAAAGTAGATATTGGTTGTTACAGGCATTATCTCCGTTCTCCAAAATGCTTTCATGTAAGAATGTGTCAGTTTGTTTAGACTATTCCATAGATATAACAACTTGTCAGCGTTATAACAGTTGCAGGAATTGGTCGAAATAAAGGTTTATTTCTAGATACAGCTAAATCTTCAAAACATGTTGCTGTTGTTGTGGGGGGGAATGTTAATGTTCACTTCATCTTTAACATGACAACAATAGGTTTAACTCTTTCAGCGCCAATGGTAACATTAATGCTTCTGAAAACAATACAAATTGGAAAAGTCCTTTATTAAATTCAGCGCTGAAAGTGTAAACAGACCAATGTTATAAACTGCACATGAAATGGCAAAATCATTGAATGAACAGACTGATACAATGTTCGCTAACGATCTATCCACTCCATACAAAGGTATTCCAAATAAATCATTGGAAATCTCGTTATCCGGAAATTACGAATAAAACATAATGGCAGGTGAAATCATAAATTATTTTACAACACAATTAATGCAAACAGCTTCCATTCATTACATTTAGTCAATGGCGATGTCTGGATCGACGCTACAGTAATCGAACAAAAGGACGATAGCAAATCTTAGTTCTTGGTTGTATTTAGATTTACTCATGTTTGCTCGTTAAAAAACTGTAATTGCTTCTGGTGGATTCTGCTGACAACTTCCTAACAACCTTTCCGTTGTGATAAATCCGAAAACGCACATGTGGTGACATGAACTGGGGACGCTTCTGTTTTATAGGTATATTTGAGGACTTTTCCATGCGGATGTTTCTGAATGAATAACGAAACGCATACTGTACATATTATATTTTGAACAGTCATTGTATTATATAATTATTGTTATGAACTTCATAACCCATAAATTCATACTGAAACAGATCAATAGGGAAAAGAAATGCAAACATTAATCTTTATTTAAACCTAATTGTTTTATACTACCGTTTTAGGGTAATCATTAGGTCCTGTTTTAAATCCAAGCCTACAGTTCAGTTGCGAGCAGATAAAGGATTTTTTAGATAAAAATAGAGAAAATCGCCAAATAAATTACAGCTAGTATGTATGTATAATTTAATTGGTTGATTCAGTACTATAAGTTGATTAAACAGAATATTTGAATGACCTGCTGATGAACGTTGCTTCATCAATAACACGTTTAGTCCGAATAGTGAGATTAAATGTGTATAACATAATATAACAACTTTGTTCTGTATATATGAATTGTAAATAATGATGATAAAGATACTGTACATTGGATTGAGATTCATTAGTTATGCCTAGGTGTTTTCAAATGCGTCTGCTTTCCCTTTCTCTTGATTATTCCAAATTCATTTGCTGCAGATTTATTTATATTGGAAACGGGTTTTAATTTACTAGACTTAGCTGGCTGTGTATATTAGTTCTGAATCTCCTGGGAGTATGAGTAACAAAATAATTTACGATGTCAAATGTTTTCTTTCTTTTGATGTTTGAATACTTGAGTAAAAACACGCTGAACTGTCAAGTGTCACACGTATATTAATGGCTTTTAAATTAATTTAGTAATGGAAACTTCAGAAATGTGAACGCTAGACAATATATGTGAGTTGGGTGTAGTTTCTGTTACTTCAAATGAAATGTTTTTTGATTAATTGTTCGTATAAAATGTGTATTTGATTACAGAAATGTTCATAAAGAAGATATAAAAAAGGTGTTGATCAGTTTATAAGGTTGGACTAGCTACATGTATCAGATGTATCAGATGAGTTTTTGATACAAGTATACTGTCAACCTCGTATTATAGTAACCGATACTTTATGAAGCGAACTATTCTTTCTTTCGAAAAACAGCATTTTTACCGATTTTTATCGCATTTGCAACATGTATTTGATAACATATTACTTTTTAATAATATATTTTTTTGTGATAAATTAATAGTTTTTACAAACAAGAAGACCCTGATCGCTCACCTTAGTAATGCATTGTGATTTGTCTTGCCAATCACAATAACTCCATTTCCACAAGGCCTAATATTTTCTGTCTTTTGTCATATAAATTCGACTTGAGTAAACTGATAGACGGTCGCCAACGAAATGTTCAGGTAGAGGGTCAAACAAAATGTGTCATTATAGCCATATAAGGGAAAAAAACAGCCCCGTCCCTGACGGCCTTGTTTCTTATCAATCAACATGGTTTAAAGGAATCTGATAGAGCGTCACCGAAAATTTGCCAACCGGTTTTGTGAAGGATTATTTTTAAAGTTATTTTGCTTGGTTGCCATGGAAACCAGAATTCAAGCATGAATAAACAATTATGAAGGACATGTGGTAAGGACATGCATGCTGTGAAGATTAATATCATTTGACCGACTGGTTGCATTGGAGTTGATATTGACGGTTGTACGAGTCACGACGGACAAAGGGTCATCGCAATAACTTAAGCATTTCGTCCTCATGTAAGCTAAAACAAACCCTTTTACTGTTTTCTCCGCTGTTGATGTAAATTGATTTTACCAGCCACATTTTGTGCCAGCAGCGTTTAAATAGGGCGTTGGCCGAAGCCCCAGTGTTATTAATTCGTCTGTTGATTATGAATTGTTACCAGACTCAAGTAATGTTAACTCTCCTGAAATCGGTTCATTTATCCAAAATGAAGTGCTTACTAATACGCAGCCTCATAACAATTACCAGTTAAGTGATGATACAATTAACTCAGAACAAGTCAATCGTAGTTGCGATAATCCTCAATCAAATAATTGTTATGTTAATGTTGCCTGCTGGAATATAGAGGGCCTTATGAAGTATCAAGATGATATTGACTTTCAAACGTTTGTTTCATCCTTTGACATAATTGGTTTATGCGAGACGTGGACTGTCCAAGATAATGCGTTTGATATACCAGGTTATACGCATTTCGGTTATTCTCGACCGAAAAGGAAGTCAGCAAAACGAGGTTCTGGAGGTGTTTCAGTTTATATTTTAAACTTGTAAAACGTATTTTTAACAAATTTTCTGATTGTGTTGTTATACTATTTAACGGTTCATTGTTTCATAATGTAAATGATATTGTATTTATTTTTTCATATGTGTCGCCAGAAAATTCACCTATCTACGATGAAAATTATAATAATGGTATTGAAATACTTTTAAAATACTCAGATAAATAATATTATTGCTGAATACCCTAACGCGGAACTCTTTTTATCTGGCGATCTGAATTCTAGAATTAAAGGGACTGAACACCATAATGGTCCAAAATCCTTACATTTTATACTTATTCTAATTAATCCACAATACGTCGATATATATGTAACGGAATGTTATAGAAGGTCGTACAAGTCTTGTTTTTCATTATTTCATAGGAAAAAAGCAGTTAAAAAAACGTGTTTTCCCGTTTAAAAATACCGTGGAATTTCCTCTTGCTCATTTGAATTTGTGGATTCAATTCGGCATTCTCTAACACTATCGACTCATTACATTCATGTATGAATGAGTGTAAGGAACAACAACTCTGGGAAGGAGATTGTCAATTCGGTTGTAGTGATCACGTGATAACTATACAGCGATATTTTTAGATTTACTGGGTTACTAACCCAGTAGATTTTACAATGCAAAATAACGAAAAATCTCCGCAATATTAATAGTGTGCATATATTGTAGTACATCAGTCAGCAAATATCAATGCCGTACATGCAAAAACATCAAGATAATAGCAATTTTTAACAATTTTCTTTTTTTTTCGCTTTTTTCTCATATGGAATTCAGTCCCTTTAAAGATTTTAAAGATTATATTCCAAATGATGATATTTCATATATTTTGGGTGATAATGTTGACTACCCTTCTGATAATTTTACTATTCCTAGAAATTCTAAAGATGATAAGTATAACCGTTTCGGTTTGTCACTTGTTGAATTATGTTGTACGTACGATGTTCATACTTTAAATGGACGCCTATTTACATGTAGTGATACTGATGGTAATTTTTAATGTTTTGCCAATAATGGTGCAAGTGTTGTTGACTATATGATTGCCTCATCAAACTTGTTTAAGAATATAACTGATTTTAAAATAGGTGATAAAGATAACTCTGTACACTTTCCACTTCATTGTCAATTTTGTTTCAAATCTTTTGTAAATAACCAATGTGTTAATGATATTGATAGTTCAAATGTGCATACTTGGGAAAAGTATAAATGGATAGATGAGTTAAAAGACGATTTCTATGAACAATTGTGTATTAATTTCCGTTCTTTTAATGAAAAGGTCAGCTCCTGTAATGCACGATCTTTTAGTTCATATATCCCAGACTTTATTAGTGTTTTTAAAACTAGCGGTGATAACATGAAATCAAAGTCAAATGTTAACCATTACTGTTCAACACAACCTTCGTGGTGGGATAGTGATTGTAATACTGCTATAGTTGAAAAATCAAGAGCTTTGCCACATTTTAGAATCACTAATACTAGAGAAGATCTTGTAACGTACAAAACACAAAGAAATCGTTTTAAATCTATTTGTCTTATTAAAAAATCTTCATTAGCTAAGAAAAAACGTAGTGAGTTAGTAAGTTCGCGAAAGAATGCTAAGACATTTTGGAAAACATTAAAAGGTGATTGTAAAAATCGTGATAACGTTATTACACCTGACAAATGGTATGATGTTTTCAAAAGTTTATTTACTGTTAACAAAAATAACATCAATGTGCATAATAATGATGATATTTTTCAACATACACCTTTTGATTCAAGCAGTTTAAATGTACCCATTTCAAATCAGGAAATAATTGGTAGTATACGTCATTTAAAATCTAATCGTTCTGGAGGCCCAGACGGTATTTGTATAGAAATGTATAAGTACACAAGTAATGATAGTTTGCCGTTTTTAAATCCACTCTTTAATGAAATATTCGATTCAGGTTCGTTTGCCGATACGTGGAGCGAGAGCATCATTACGCCACTACGCAAAAAAGGTCCAGTAGATGACCCGAATAATTATCGTGGCATCTCACTTATTGATTCATTATGTAAAATATTTTCTCACATTTTAAGTAATAGGTTAACTAAATGGTGCGATACTTTTGATGTTATTGATGAATCACAGGCAGGGTTTAGAAAAAAATATACAACCACAGATAATATATTTACGTTAATGGCGTTAGGGCAGAAGTATCTGTCAAAGAGTAAAGGTCGTTTTTATTGTATTTTTGTTGATTTTGCTAAAGCATTTGATAGTATTCAACACAAAAAACTGTGGAATGCTTTTGCAAGAAAAAATGTAGATGGAAAGTTCCTTTGCATTTTACAGTCTATGTATAGTAAATTAAAATCATGTGTTAATGTTAACAATCGTTTAACTTAAATATAATATAGGAACTAGGCAAGGCTGTATGGCCAGCCCTATAATTTTCTCTATGTTCAAAAATGATTTAGTTACATTTTTACATTCTAAATGTGATCATGGTATATTTGTGTCTGAAGATATAAATGAGTTAATAGCCTTAATGTTTGCTGACGACGTCTCCAGTTTCTCTGATACTGTTGTACGTCTACAACGACCAATTAATTATATTGAACAGTTTTGTACATCTGTTAATATGAAAATTAATCTCGATAAAACAAAAATTGTTGTTTTTAGAAATGGAGGCATCGTCAAGCAAACAGAGAAATGGACTTATTGTGGGGATACTGTAGATATTGTTCAATTTTATAAATATTAAGGTGTTTATTTTACGCCGAAACTATTATGGTCAAAAACACAAGAAATGTGTTTTGGAAGGTTTTGCAAGCATTGCAATGTATTAAATCTGTTGCATGTATATTTAGATTCCAGCGTAAATTTGGACATTTAAATTCGGTAGATATGTTTAAAGTTTTTGATGCAATGCTTAAACCTATACTTTGTTATTGTTCTGAAATTTGGGGTATAAGTATGTTGTAAAAATCGAAAAAGTTCAAATCAATTTTTGTAAACAATATTGTAATTTATCACAAAACACATCTGATAGTTTAGCTTTAGGAGAATGTGGTAGATTACCTCTATGTATAACTTATTTTCCAAATTGTATTAAGTTTTGGTTAAAAATATTACGTATGGAAAACCATAGATATCCTAAACAATGTTATAATATGCTAAAACAATTTGATGAGGCTGGTAGAAGAACTTGGGCTAGTAATATTAAAGAATTATTATTTACGTACGGTTTGGGTTATTTTTGGATTGCTCAAGAAGTTGGAAATGAATCAAACTTTATACAATTATTTAAGACACGCATTAAAGATTGTTATTTACAAAGATGGAACTCAGGTTTGAATGATTCATCCAAGGCATTACATTATAAACATTTTAAATCCCATCTTTACTCCGAACCATATTTAGATGTTGATTTGTCCTATATTTTAAGAAAGACTTTATCAAATTTTCGTTGCTCGAGCCATATTCTAATGATTGCAAAGGGCAGGCATACATCAATAGACAGAGATTTAAGATTATTTCCTTTATGTATAAAATAAAAAATAATATTTATGTAGTCGAAGATGAGTTTCATTTCTTCTTTGAATGTAATGAATATGAAATGCTTAGACAAACTTTCTTTAAACCTAACTGGTTAAATAATAGATCTCTTAACATGTTTTACATACTTATAAGTTTAAAGGATGAAAAGAGTTTATTCAGTATTGCTCGATTCTTATTTAATGCATTTGCAAGAAGAAAGGGAACTCTTGATTTATAATATTAGAAATTGTATACACACTGTAGATAAGTTAAATTTGTTATGTAAATATCATTGAATAATGCATTCAGTTAAATACGATACTGATACCTGTTTCAAACAATTATTTTCAATATCAACTAAATATCTGTTACTATATTGAAATGCTTAAAAACTATAACTATAAATATATTTTCATTTACAACTTATTATGCTAAACTATAATTGTTTAATCATAAAAGCTTAAAAATGTATATGTTTATTTGAATACCACCAATATTTATTGTTTGCTTCACTCTATTTGATGTATTTACATGTTGTATTTTGGGCCGGAGGGCTTTATTACCAAATAAAATATGTCTATGTCTATGTCTTTTTAAATATTACATCAGTGAATAAATATATGGGACTTCTTTTTACGCCTAAATTAATTTGGAATAAAGCTACTAGAAAACTTGCTGCCCAATCTCGTAAATCGATATACAAAATAAAACATTTCAAAAAACCTTTTGGTTAATTTAACCACAGAGAGAACTTTAAAATATTAATAATTTCACCTCTACCTACCTATGGAGCAGAGGTATAAATATGTAGACTGCATAGAACAGATCCAAAATAAGTTTTGTAAAGATTTTTTAGGTGTTTTAAAATAATTATGTAAATAATGATATGGCTTTAGGAGAATGTGGAAGATTCCCTACTGCAATACACTAGCATACCAAGTTTATTTATTATTGGATTCGATTATTTAACAAAGACTCGTGTAAATATCCTAAACAATGATAGTTAATGCTTAAATCAAATGATCACTAAGGAAGAAAAGGTCTCAAAAGTAAGGGAAGTTTTATTCTTACATGGATTTGGTTTCGTTTTGATCTCACAGGAAATAGGTAAAACGAACCAATCTTTATCACAATTTAAACAAGGCTAAAATACTGCTACTTCCAGACATGGCATGATGATATAAAAAAAACTCTTGTATGTGTGGTTATTATAAAATCTTCAAATCTATACTCAATGTTGAATATTTTATATTATTAAACATTTCATCACACTATTAACGTGCATTAACACAGTCATAAACTAAACATTGAATTTTGATATCATTTCAACATTAACAGAGGAGACAATGTCTGTGCTTACTGTTTTACACAAAAATATATTTTTATTACAGAAATAGAATTCTACGCCGTTTTTATTTGCGATAAATTTGCTGATATTATAACAGATAATACGCATTTACATTGTATAATGTTCAACCTAGTCTTGACAAATTATTTTCTGTATTTTGCAGATTTTAAAGCAGCAAGCTATTTATGTGACACAATTATTACAATTAACGGACTAGGCATATCACATCTATATATTCTTTTGTTTGTATTTAATGTTGTATTGTGGCCTAATTACTGTATAACATATTATATCTTTAACCATTCGTTGATACAGACGACTGTCGGAACCTCTGTAAAAGTCTCTACTGACAGTACGATTCCTTTATCTTTACCATTAGTTATCCTGAAGACGTAGTTCTTCCACGTGAATATTATGGGCAATATCTTTCTTAAATTGTCATTGAAGTTATGTGTTGGCTGTATCGCGAACACTTTAGAAACAGATAAGACTACATACATGTGCACTTTGATTGAGATTAACACTGATCGCAAAAACAGTAAAGTTTGATTTCCAGGAATACGGCTGATTTTTGCGCGGCATGATTCATTAACCAGGTTTTTCTGTTGCCATAATGTGACATGTATGATGTAATTGTCTTTTAAACTGATTTAGCGGCTTTTCATATAAAAACAGACATGACACACACTATAAATAAAATAGGTACATGGCAATTTACAAACAATGTTTCCTTTAACATCAAAGTTTTCAAAATTGTCAGCGGCGGGATTATTTGACAGCCTCTGCATGTGGGAAAGGTTTGTTCCCACTTTCCCAACCTTTTATTTTCACACATACCAATTATCCCCAATTATCTCTTCGCACCTCAAACTTACCTTTATTTTCTATACTGTTTAAAAAGTAAATGAAAGACACACATAAATGTGTACTTGCAGTGTATTATTTCAATGTTGAAAATACATACTTATTCTAGAATAAAACTATTTTTTTGTTATTTTTGTTTCCAGTGCATATGCATATCTATAAGGAGAAAAGCGTTTGTTTAATTGTGTATAGATAAAATACAAATTGTCAGTATGTACGTTTAACAATAATAATTCAGATAAAGGTTCATAATAGTAAATAGCAGACATAGTCAGACTCTGGATCTAAATGGCTACATGTACAGCCTGAAAACGGGAGTGTTTCTACTGGAACTGTGTCAACAAAGCATGCAATGCTAAAATTAACACTAAGAATGAGCTTCCTACCAAAATCGCTGATGAACACAATCACCCAAGAGATGACAGTATCATTGTTGCTGCGGACATCATGAGTGGTGTCCGAAAGCAGGTCCGAGGGTCAACACAGCCGGTGCCCTCCATCTTTAACGATATGCTGGCAGAAACAAGATCGATCGAATGTGACAATTCCACTTAAGAGGTTGTGGCTTATCTATCAACATTCTACGAAGCCAAATCCAGTTTATATAGACAGCGGTTTAAGACTAGACCAGTCCTGCTAAAGACAAGGGCGGATGTCAACTTGGAAGGGAAGTGGACAGAGTCGCTTGCCATTCCTAATCGCCAATGACTGTGATGTGGAGCGAATGCTCATATTCGCCACCGTTGACAACCTGGACCAGCTGTCTACAGCCGACACCTGGTATATGGACGGTACCTTCTACGCTTCGCCGTCATATTTCTACCAGGTATACACCATCCACGCCATGATCGACGAGTATATGCGCCCCTAGTATATTGACTACTTCCAAATAAACAGGAGATAATTTACACCAGATTCTTCACACTCATCTAGAATTTCGCCCGTGAACATAACATTCCTCTGTCCCCAGAAACGATAATGATGGAACTCGAAACAGCAGCGTGGCGTGCTGTCAGTATCGTGTTTGTTGGTGTTCAAGTCCGCGGATGTTTCTTTCAATTCACACAGTGTATGTGGAGAAAAGTACAATAGTGTGGTCTTGTAGCTGACTTCAGGGACAATGAAGAAGTGTAGAAACTTGTGCTGCGTGCTTCGGCACTGCCACTTGTCCCCCTAGCCTCTGTCGAAGATGTGTGGTTCCAAACTCTGGAAGAATGTGACAATGACTCGGTGCTTGTGTCTAAGGACTATAGACCTGGTCCAGAAAGAGCAGGCTGCTAATGAGGCAGAGTTGTTCCAGCACGCCAACAGTGGAAAGCAGCGACCAAGGAAGCGGGTATACCGTGAGCTTGAGCAAATGCTCATCAGACTAAAGCACCAACTGCGAACTAGCGAAATGTACAAAAATATTTCAAGATGTGCTATTTATATATATTTTGTGCTATGCATGTTCATCAGTTATTCCCAATTCTTTGTTCCATGTTTTAATCTATATTTGTGTTTGTCTTATACATGTAAATATCTATGTTTTGTTCATCCTCGTATATGTATGTGTTATATCAAATTAATGCTTATAACTCAAAATAAAGAATATCTATCTATACGAAACTTATATTTATGAACAACTTTTCCAAATTTAGAAACACAACTTTTCAGTACAGTATAGCAATTTTCGCCAACTATCACCTTTCAATACTATTGTTACACCAAACAATACATTCCCCAACCCCTACCTCAATTTCTATAGGACTAATTAAAGGTTGAGAAAGTGGGAAAGGGCTAATGTTAACCTGTTATTCATTAAATTGTACTAATATTGAATATGCCAAGATTGCTTTAACCGTCAAAGAACATCGCTTGGGATCACTTTAAATGCCTTATTCTTGAACCTTTTTATTTTGCAATTAAGATGCATATTTTTGAACAAAATTGTACTATTGAAAAACACTCCCTTGGAAATTAATTGATCGTTTAATTATTTAACGTAACTATTATAATAAATCATTCTAAAACTTCGTAATCGAGAAGTAATGTTTTATTAAATAATGGCATTCATATATTCAATTTGTACACAATAAGGACGTATATTCACTAAATTGATTCCCATCATAATAACTCATCTGTTTTACTTTTGTAAAGGAGAATACCGATGCTATCGCATGTCTCACAGTAAAGATACAGTCTCACCATATTCGATGTGCTCATGAACACTAAATGAACGAAATACTAATCTAGTATTCTGCGTACTTTAACGGAATCTATAATGTTATATCAGAGACAGGTTACTCGACTTTGAAAAATGTATGAACAGTGACGAAAAGTACTGACTTTTACTCGCAGTGTGTTTAATTAATTTTTCATTTTCAACTGATGGTAGCAAATCATCCAATCGAATTTCATAATCAGTTTAAGTTCACAATACACCAAATAAATGCCTTCTTTGTTTCCATGTAAATCAACCAGTTTCTACCCTCAAGTATCACACTTTCTGGGCGTTTCTATTGTAGAACACCTTATATCATTGAAAAGAATTACCTCTAAGTTTTCTGATATTCCAAAGAAAATATCTTCACATAGACAACAAACAGCCTCCAAATGTGCTCCATCATCTATATCTTCTAAATCTTCTTTCACTTTCTATCTCTTTATTCACCTGTAAATAATGTTTTAAACTTACAAAATTCCTTATTAGCTGGCTTAGTTATACTGTTTAAACTATTATATTTGTCTTTCGGTCTCATTTTACATTTTTGTTCAAAACTAGAATTGCCATATCATGTATCAACTTTTTCAATGTAGTGGAGAGATTTACTATAAGCTTTACTCTTTCAATAAATCCGTTTTAAACTACAGAAAATGGGGGTCATGTATTATGCAAGAAATAATTATTTTCACATTATTTACTTTCCTTTTAAGATCAAATCGACATTCCAGTGCATCCTATACACACTAACAATGCATTTAAACTCAATGTTATATATTCAATGCATTCTGGTATTAGTATACACTCATTTATACGCAAACGAAAATGTTTTAGGATCAGCATGGCCGCGAATGTATTTTGTGTAATTTTTGAACGGCTTAATGGCAAAAATATGAATATCATGACTTTTTGAACGGCTAGATGGCGAACAGGTAAATATCATGACTTTTCGAAAGCTAGATGGTGAAAAGGTAAAAATCATGATTTTATTACGACTAGATGGTGAAAAGGTAAATATCATGATTTTTGAACGGCTAGATGGCGAAAAGGTAAATATCATGATTTTTGAACGGCTAGATGGCGAACAGGTAAATATCATGATTTTTGAACGGCTAGATGGCGAACAGGTAAATATCATGATTTTTCAAAACCTAGATGGTGAAAAGGTTAATTCATGATTTGTGTACGGCTAGATGGTGAAAAAGTAAAAATTATGATTTTTGTACGGCTAGATGGTGAAAAGGTAAATATCATGATTTTTGAACTGCTCGATGGCGAAAAGGTAAATGTCATGATTTTAGAACGGCTAGATAGCGAACAGGTAAATATCAGGTTTTTGAACGGCTAGATGGCGAACAGGTAAATATCATGATTTTTGAAAAGCTAGATGGTGAAAAGGTAAAAATCATGATTTTTGAACGGCTAGATGGTGAAAAGGTAAATATCATGATTTTTGAACGGCTAGATGGTGAAAAGGTAAATATCATGCTTTTTGAACGGCTAGATAGTGAACAGGTAAATATCATGATTTTTCAAAAGCTAGATGATGAAAAGGTAAAAATCATGATTTTTGAAAGGCTAGATGGTGAAAAGGAAAATATCATGCTTTTTGAACGGCTAGATTGTGGACAGGTAAATATCATGATTTTTGAACGGCTAGATTGTGGACAGGTAAATATCATGATTTATGAACGGCTAGATTGTGAACAGGTAAATATCATGCTTTTTGAATGGCTAGATGGCTAACAGGTAAATATCATGATTGTTGAACGGCTAGATGGTGAAAAGGTAAATATCATGATTGTTGAACTGCTAGATGGCGAACAGGTAAATATCATGATTTTTCAAAAGCTAGAGGGTGAAAAGGTAAAAATCATGATGTATGTACGGCTAGATGGCAAAAAGGTAAATATCATGATGTATGTGCGGCTAGATGGCGAAAAGGTAAATATCATGATGTATGTACGACTATATGGTGAAAAGGTAAATATCATGATGTATGTACGGCTAGATAGCGAAAAGGTAAATATCATGATGTGTGTACGTCTAGATGGCGAATGTGTAAATATCATGATGTATGTGCGGCTAGATGGCGAAAAGGTAAATATCATGATGTATGTACGACTATATGGTGAAAAGGTAAATATCATGAAGTATGTACGGCTAGATAGCGAAAAGGTAAATATCATGATGTATGTACGGCTAGATAGCGAAAAGGTAAATATCATGATGTATGTGCGGCTAGATGGCGAATATGTAAATATCATGATGTATGTGCGGCTAGATGGTGAATATGTAAATATCATGATGTATGTACGGCTAGATAGCGAAAAGGTAAATATCATGATGTATGTACGGCTAGATGGCAAATATGTAAATATCATGATGTATGTGCGGCTAGATGGCGAAAAGGTAAATATCATGATGTATGTACGACTATATGGTGAAAAGGTAAATATCATGATGTATGTACGGCTAGATGGCGAATATGTAAATATCATGACGTATGTGCGGCTAGATGGTGAATATGTAAATATCATGATGTATGTACGACTAGATGGTGAATATGTAAATATCATGATGTATGTACGGCTAGATGGCGAATGTGTAAATATCATGATGTGTGTACGGCTAGATGGCGAATATGTAAATATCATGATGTATGTGCGGCTAGATGGTGAATATGTAAATATCATGATGTATGTACGACTAGATGGTGAATATGTAAATATCATGATGTATGTACGGCTAGATGGCGAATGTGTAAATATCATGATGTGTGTACGGCTAGATGGTGAAAAGGTAAATATCATGAAATATGTACGGCTAGATAGCGAAAAGGTAAATATCATGATGTATGTACGGCTAGATAGCGAAAAGGTAAATATCATGATGTATGTACGGCTAGATGGCGAAAAGGTAAATATCATGATGTATGTACGGCTAGATAGCGAAAAGGTAAATATCATGATGTATCTACGGCTAGATAGCGAATATGTAAATATCATGATGTATGTACGGCTAGATAGCGAACAGGTAAATATCATGATGTATGTACGGCTAGATAGCGAACAGGTAAATAACATGATGTATGTACGGCTGGATAGCGAACAGGTAAATATCATGATGTATGTACGGCTAGATAGCGAACAGGTAAATATCATGATGTATGTACGGCTAGATAGCGAACAGGTAAATATCATGATGTATGTACGGCTAGATAGCGAAAAGGTAAATATCATGATGTATGTACGGCTAGATGGCGAAAAGGTAAATATCATGATGTATGTACGGCTAGATGGCGAATGTGTAAATATCATGATGTGTGTACGGCTAGATGGTGAAAAGGTAAATATCATGAAATATGTACGGCTAGATAGCGAAAAGGTAAATATCATGATGTATGTACGGCTAGATAGCGAAAAGGTAAATATCATGATGTATGTACGGCTAGATGGCGAAAAGGTAAATATCATGATGTATGTACGGCTAGATAGCGAAAAGGTAAATATCATAATGTATGTACGGCTAGATAGCGAATATGTAAATATCATGATGTATGTACGGCTAGATAGCGAACAGGTAAATATCATGATGTATGTACGGCTAGATAGCGAACAGGTAAATAACATGATGTATGTACGGCTAGATAGCGAACAGGTAAATATCATGATGTATGTACGGCTAGATAGCGAACAGGTAAATATCATGATGTATGTACGGCTAGATAGCGAACAGGTAAATATCATGATGTATGTACGGCTAGATAGCGAAAAGGTAAATATCATGATGTATGTACGGCTAGATGGCGAAAAGGTAAATATCATGATGTATGTACGGCTAGATAGCGAACAGGTAAATATCATGATGTATGTACGGCTAGATAGCGAACAGGTAAATATCATGATGTATGTACGGCTAGATAGCGAACAGGTAAATATCATGATGTATGTACGGCTAGATAGCGAACAGGTAAATATCATGATGTATGTACGGCTAGATAGCGAACAGGTAAATACCATGATGTATGTACGGCTAGATAGCGAACAGGTAAATACCTATGTAGTATGGTTTTGTTGTACGGCTAGATGGCGAACAGGTAAATATCATGATTTTTTAAAGGCTAGATGGCGAATAGGTAATTATCTTTTTTTTATAACAGCTAGATTGCGAACAGGTAAATATCATAATTTTTGAATGGCTAGATGGCGAACAGGTAAATATCATGATTTTTTAAAGGCTAGATGGCGAATAGGTAATTATCTTCTTTTTTTTAACAGCTAGATGGCGAACAGGTAAATATCATGATTTGTTTGTACGACTAGATGACGAATATGTACTAGATCGTAAACAGATACAGATCATGATTTGTGTAATACTAGAGTATGACGATCCTACTCAAATGCGCAGGTTAAACGGCATCATCACTGGTCGAAAATTTAGTTTTTAGTGTGACTTTTGTAGGATTTTTGTCCTGACCTGGTACTATCCGAAATAAATCCATTACACCTTGATAACTTCGTGAGGAAGGTCTAGACTCTCGCCCTCTCAATAAATATATAATGTCAAGCAGGATTAGCCACATTCCTTATCAAACTGCATAGTTAAGGTTTTTGCAGCAGACTGAAAACTTTAATAATAGACGAATTGATCATCGTTATCAATATATCCTTACATAACAATAGGAAAGTTGATTCGGAAAATTTGAAACACACTGTACATGGACAAGCCATATACAACACAAAGACACTTTCCTATGTATGTATAGTATACATCATAAACACGACTTACTTCCTTAATATGTTTGTGTTTCATAGCATTCCTTTTGAAGAAGAAAATGTTGTACAGAGATATCCAAAAAGGAGCTCAGAGTTCAAGGAAATGAAGTTTCGTTGAAAACAATATGGATATATTTTATTATGCAAAAGAAGATGTACAATCCATTAGCATATTTGGCAATTAATTTTTGTTCGGCCGTTTCTCTCAGCAGAAAAAAATAACTGACCAGCTTATTGACGCCGCGCGGAAGCGCGGCGTCAGTATGGGATAGGTTTTAATTTTGTACCATGGGGTGACGTAATCGAAAAGGGAGCAACTAACAAATATTATTGTAAAGAAAAACTCTGTAATATGTTTGAAAAAACAGCCTTTATGATTGAATAAATTGTATTAACTGATTTAAGATACAACAAGATACAAAATATGTACATCTTTTACCGTTGTTACAAAACTTTAGACACATTTAAATTGTTTTTGGAATAGGGGCGTTTCGCCACTATCCCATAGCGAAGCCGCTTTCGAAAAGTCGGATTAAAGCTGCAACCGCAGTCCACATGTGTATACCTACACCAAAATCGAGTTTTGATTAATAACTGTTCCCCAACAAACTAGGCTAAGCCTTTTTTTATGAGTAGGTTTACGGAGTTCACTAGGCTACGCTTTTTTAATTGTTTGGTTTACTGCTCTGACGACTCGATTCATCAAAGCTCAGAAAAAAGATTCGGGTGATGGTTTTTCCTATTTATTTCTGTTGTATTACTAAATTTAAAACGTTCCTCCCCATGAGAACCCTTTCTTTTAATTTCATAAATGCTTAATTTTGATATTAAATATCTTTAAACTTGTTAGAATAATTTGTATTTTTTGTTTATTTACTCTCGTTTTTTGTTATCATACTTTTGCTCAACTGGAAGGAGAATAGACTTCCCTCTTTCCTTCCAAAGTTTGTGTCACACTTAACTTATAACTAGAGGCACTTAAGTTATATCTGGTAATATTTCAGTATCTATGTTTTTGTTTATCTAATTGATCTAGTTAGAACAGATTTAAAATTAAGAAACCTTAGCTTGTATGTCATTTTAGTGTTGCAGTCAATGTTAAGCAAACGGTAAACCAAATGGTTTGAAGACTTAACTTGTCATTTAACGACTAAACTTTACATGCTGAATATCACATAGATCGTAGCATATAAAGTGTATAATCCCTACGTCAAAATGGACCCTTTTTGCTCTTGATAACATTTTATTATAGACTATGGTAACCAGGTAAGCCATAAAGGAACATATTGGCCTTCTTGTTTAAGATAAAGGTACATTTGGCCTTCTTGTTCAGAATATTTACATCCTGTCCGTTTGCACAGGTTATTTAAATGTATTGAACTGCATCTGCTTCCCTTTAAGTCATGCTTTAAAATCATGCGCGGCGTCTTTGATGCTTAGCATCAAAATTTGTCTTGTATGTCTATTGAATACAATTACACTTACAATATACATGTATTAGGTTATAACAAACACATATAAATACAAATTACAAATTATGTTGAGTATTATGGTAAACCAACAGGAGAGAACGAGATGGGTGTTAATGAAGACTAATTTGTTTGTGCCCTAAAACTTCAAAGAAGAAGTGAAAGTAAAAATTGAGCATTATTATTGTTTATATACCTATTGTAATAGAGATAATCACTGTTCTTGAAGCATTTGTATAGGAATTTAGCGAGAATTTGTTTTCTGACATGTATAATTCTATGAGTTTATACATATTTGGTATTGTCGTATTTAATAAGCAAACTAATCCAAACAACACACAACATGAGGTCAAGAAACGTTCACGAGGTTTACAACAAAATTATAAACATTAATGGTCAGGCGGAGACTGTCGCTTAACCCATTACTTCACATGACATAACAAAGGTCGTCTGTTTTACAATCATCAGACGGACAATTTTACCAATCAAGAAAACTGACAGAATTATATTGATAAAGACTTGAACAAATTACAATAAAAGGTGAAATTGCTGGTTTTAAGCAATGTTACCTTTTATTGTAATGTGTTCAAAAGTCGTATGCAACAGCAGGCGTCAAATGTCGCCTGTGTGAAGTAGTGGGTTAACACAAACTGACTTTGTCCGACGTCGTGTTTCTAAGTCCCACCATTCGTACAAGTAATTTTTATATGTAGTCTTCTCTGCACGTATTACATTTCCCATGTTTGGCGATGCACTGTCTCAAGCAATGCTGTGTCAACATCAGACATAAACGGTGAACAGCATGCAACAGTCTCTGAAAATAAATTTGTTCCATTCTAAATTGATTTTAACACCGCAAAAACACCACGAAAATCTATCGGAACCAAATCGGATGAGTATGCAGGTTGGTCATCTTATAAGAATCCAAGTAGTCTACAAAGGCCTATACAAGTTGTTGTTTGTTCTGTCTTGACTAAATGGGCTCTTCCATTGTCGTTACTGTGTTTTACTTTTAGGATCATAAGAATAAATCAATGTCTCGTCTATCGTCACCTTCATTGTCCAAGAATTCGTCACCTTCTCAACGATAGAGGTTGTAAGTAATTTCCTCGTCGCATTCACCCTCCTCGTCTCGTTATCATCAGTGAGTAAGCGAAGTATCCATATCACACGAGCTTTTCTTTCTGTAACTGTTAGAACCTGATTTCCAGTATCATAACTGTAGCCTATTACATCACAGACATCGCCATCACTCTCCTTTTGCTGTAGACGTCGTCATTAATTGATGTGACACACGTCATGTACATAGACGTTCTATGCGTGTAGACATTTTCTTCACTTTGGATGCATAGTTTAAACTTATTTATTTTACATCGATTGCGAAACAAGCCTTGGGCTTAGATTAATCACGCTCGATGTCTGCTTCCTGGAGACTTAACCAGTACTCGCGCCGTTTGTGTGGAAAAATCCCAAAGTCAGGACCCGCTCATCACGGAACTCGAACCAGGGACCTTTGATACGAGAGGCCGACGCTATACCTCTGCACCACTGTCTTCCACTGTCTTCTTTGGATTCATGCTGTACCGTTTCCCATGTTTTCTTTTGTGAATATCAGGATTCAGTTTATGAACATAGCGCTTTTCTGAGTTTGGATAGCATTGTATAAGTATCTGACAGTGGATACATTCAAGAGACAGAGTTAGATACAAGGGAGTCCGGGTGCGACACATCAGCTCTTTCATGTCAAATCATCTCGAGCTTCCTGTATCTTAATTGAATCAATCATGTGGATTTTAATAAGGTTTGTATTGCTTCGTTTTTATTTTCCCCTCGGTTAACGAAGTTTGCGATGGGGATATAGTAACGGGACTGTCCGTGCGTCCGTCCGTAACAACCTTGTGACCGCTCTACACTGAACATCCTTCTTAACCAAACTTCGTATACAGTTAGTATATGGCAAGCTCTAAAAGCCTATTTATTTTCATAGGTCATAGGTTAAAGGTCAACGGTCAGAATTGGAATTTGAATACCGAGGGGATGCATCCACTTTGCGGTGCCCTTGTTTTGTTTTTGGTATCATTATTTTATTGCGTTTATGGAATGAAACGGCATTTGCAGTAAAACATATTATATTATTTTTAGCTCACCGGAGCACGAAGTGCTCAATGTGAGTTATTGTGATCTCCCTATGTCTGGCGTCCGGTGTCCGGCGTCCGTCGTTCGTCAATGTCTTCTCCCCAGTAATCAGTGGGTCAATTGTGGTGAAACGTCATAAAAAGCATCCTCTCAATGACCTCACCAGAATTCCTTCAAATGTGTGGGATCCTTGCAGAATTCTTGGGTGACCCTCTATCAGATTCCTTCAGGCAATGTTGATTTGTCAAAAAACATGGCCGCCAGGCGGGCGGGGCTTTTTTACGTTATATAGTATAGTGGAAACTTAAAAATCTTCTCCTCCGAAAGACTAAAGCTGATCTTCTAATAAGTTTGTAGAAATGTTTCTTGCATTCCTTCAAGGCATGTTGGTTGGTGAAAAGATATGGCCGCCAGGGGTCGAGGCTTTTTTGCCTTATATGACTATAGTGGAAATTTAAAACATTTTCCTTGGGTGACCCTCTATACTATTTCTTCAAGCCTTGTTGATTGGTAAAAGAACATGTTCGCCAGGGGGCTGGGCTTTTTTTTTTTGGCCTTATATGGCTATAGTTGAAACTTAAAAATTCTTCTCCTCCAAAAGAATAAGGCCGATTTTCAAATATTTTTGCTGAAATATTACTTAAGCGACCCTCTATCAGATTCCTTCAAGCCATGTTGATTAAAAAATCTTCTCCTCCGAAAGTGTAAAGCCGATTTTCAAATAAATGTGTAAAACATGTTCCTCGGGTGACCATCTATTAGACTCCTTCAAGCCAGGTTGATTGTCAAAAAACATGGACGCCAGGGGTGGCGGGGCGTTTTCGCTTTATATGGCTATAGTGGAAACTTAAAAAATCTTCTCCTCCGAAAGTGTCAGGCTAATTTTCAAATTATGTTGTAGAAATGTTTCTTTGGTGACCCTCTTTTAGATTCATTCAAGGCATATTGATTTGTCAAAAAACATGGCCACCAGGGCGCTGGGGCTGTTTTGCCTATATGGCCGATTTTCAAATAATTTTGTAGAAATGTTCCTAGTGTGACCAGTATCAGATTCTCTCAAGCCATGTTGATTGGTCAAAAAACATGGCCGCCAGGGGGAGGAGCTGTTATGGCTTATATGGTTATAGTCGAAACTTTAAAACATCTTCTCCTCCGAAAGTGTCAGGCTAATTTTCAAATTATGTTGTAGAAATGTTTCTTGGGTGAACCTCTTTTATATTCATTCAAGGCATATTAATTCGTAAAAAAACATGGCAACCAGGACGGCGGGGCTGTTTTGCCTACATGGCTATAGTGAAAGCTTGAAAAATCTTCTTCTCCCAAAGTGTCTGGCAGATATTTTAATAATTTTGTAGAAATGTTCTTTAGATGACCCTCTTTGAAATTCCTTCCAGTCATGGTTATTAGTAAAGAAACCAACATGGACGCCAGAAAACAGGGCAAATCACTTTGCATAATTTAGGTGAGCGATTCCAGGACCATCATGGCACTCTTGTTTTTATATGTACTCATTCTTCTGAGAACTCATATCTATCCTGAAACCCTTATTGATATATCGATTGTAGTTAATCGCAGTTTTCAACAGTATTTCGGTTATATCATGACAGACAGACAGTTCAACTAACCATGCGTTTCGTGGCTTTCTCGCACCAGTAATCAACACATCTTTCGTCCCAGGGAACTGGCTATTTTTCAATGCAGACTATATAGGCTCACTGTCTCATGTCAATCATCGTGAAATATGTACCGCCGACCCGAGGTTCGAACGTATGCCCTTTGGAAAGAGATAGCATTCGTCTTTAACGAATGATCTTCCTGTTTGTTCCAGGTAGAGGTTCGCCATGAAACCAACTTTCGAGACCTTGCGAGCGGCAAAGATACATCAGGATATTTTTGTATTTGCAATCCAGTCACATGGGCATCATTGAAAGGCCCGATGAAGAAAAAAATGACAATGAAAACAAAGGTTCAAGTGTGGAACTTGATCGTGATATCTCCATATCTCGGTGTGCGTATGCCGTCGTCACTCCTTGTTATAAATACCAGTACTCAATAGTTCATGGAACATGGCATTTACCATTTCAACAATGCAGCAAATCTGCAGCAGACGATTTTGAAAACATCTAGTCATAAATATGGAAAGTCTCTACAATTCTAAATACGATTATCAATTAAATTGTACCAAAACAATGTTCTTTTGCCATAATTTGTTCAAGGGTCGTCTATTTCAGATACGTCTACAAGTGGGAAAGGGTTATATCGTAGTCCGTTTATGGAAAGCATTTTTAACACAATTACAATACTTTTAAATGAATGGGTATTAATGGCTCCCTTCCTTAGCGCTCGGGTTCCTGGGATAGGTAAACAACTGATGCAGCGGTGTCAGCAAAAACATTACCAATAGTACTGATAATTTAAACGAGAAACGCCGTGATGAAACTGAAAAACTGTTGAAAGCAGCTCAAAATACAATTCAATCAGACTAACAAAATACCATAATAAAATAACCTGCTAGTTTCGTATTATGACTCAACTAAGTGTGTGTTCATGTTTATTTCGTGTAAGAACAATTATATGTCATATCCGGTTACTAATCTACCGTACGGCCCATTTACTTCAACTAAAATAACCACTTAAAATAGAATACTTTATGCGTAATAAAACTCGTCATTTAGGATTATATAATTCCGTCAGTTATTGTCGAATATAATGTCAGTTTGTTATTTGTCAAATAGTTGGGAAGATTCATATCAGATTCTCCCGATCAGTGCATCCGTGCATGATTGGAACAATGTTTATACTTAACCCTTTCCCACATGCACACATCTGCAGCAGACTACTTTGATATAATCTAAACACAAATGAAGGAAAAGTTCTTTAAATGGAGGTATAATTAGTTGATAACAGTTTAGCAAAAAGGATTTAGTTTCTCATAACAGGCTATTTCTTCTTATACAAAATACTATTTTCCAATGGCGCCTGCACCAGATGTGTCAACATTTCTTCAATAGTTAGGAAGGTTTAAAACGTATAGTTCAGTTCTGGTACAATGGTGTAAATCGCCCAATATGAAAATATTGAAAATAAAATATGTTTAAAACTAAATTGCCCAATATATTAACGTTAACATAAATTATGTAAACTATATATAACAACTGCACTAAGCATGTCTGTCTTGTGGCCCAAAGTTGTGAATCAATATGGTCAGAAAATATGTAGCGTCATATGAGAATTCGTAGACTATTTCCGTATGAAGTCATAAACGATAATCGTATGATGTCGTAAACGATTCCGTATGAAGTCATAGGCGATCAGTATGAAGTCGTAAATGATTTCCATAAGAAGCCGTAGGTGACTTCGGTATGAAGTCATAAATGATTTCAGTCTGAAGTTGTAGACAATTTCAGTATGAAGTCGTATACGATTTCCATATGGAGTAATAGGCGATTTTCGTATTGAGTCGTAGGCGATTTCCGTATGAGTTCGTATATTATTTCCGTAAGAAGTCGTAGGTGATTTCCGTGTCAAGTCGTAGGCGATTTTAGTATGAATTTGTAGACGATTTCAGTACGAAGTCGAATGCGATGTCCGTTTGGAGTCATAGGCGGTTTCCGTATGAAGTCGCAAACAATTCCCGTATGAAGTCGCAGGCGATTTTCGTACGCAGTCGTAAACGATTTACGTGTTAAATCGTAGACGATTTCCTTATAAAATCGTAGACGATTTCAAAATGAAGTCTAAAATCATTTCCTAATGAAGTCGCAGACGATTTTCGTATGCAGTCGTAAACGATTTCCGTGTTAAATCGTAGACGATTTCTAAATGAAGTCTAAAATAATTTCCGTATGAAGTCTTAGGCGATTTTCTTATAAGTCGGAGGGTATTTCCGTAAGCAATCGGTAGGAATCCGTATGAAGTAGTAAATGATTTCCGTATGTAGTCGTAGGCAATTTCCGTATGCAATAAGTAGAAATCCGTATTGTTTGTTGAGATGTTTGTCATTGTCGGATATGACCGAAAAACCACTAACAATAAATATCTCTTAAGATTTAGGTATGACTGCTTGGTGTTTTATGACGCTTTCAACAATTGTTCAGTTATATCACAGCGTTTTCTTGGTAAGTTACCAGTACTACTAGTCCATGTTGATATTAATAAAGCTCAAATTGCATATAAGTCGGTTTTCCTGAGACGTTCTACAAAGGAATTGCATCAAGCAAAATAGGTCTATTCATTTCTATATCAGTATCACATAAACAAGTGTAGGTAGAAATGCACCATTGTAGGCGTTAATCCATTATTGTAAGCGTACATCCATTAATGTAGGCATAAACCCAAAAGTGTAGGCGGCGATAATCAGATAGGAAGAATGATTGTAGTAGGAAATCTACCACTGCAGGAGTAAAACCGTTAGTCTAAGCGTATATCTATATTTTAAGCATACATCCAGCAGTGAAGGCGAAAATCCGCTAGGAAATTGGTCTGTTGCATGTCCATATCAGCATCACATAAATAAGTGTAGGCGTGAATACACTTGGCTACATTACCATATAGGCCATGCATTTCGAAAAATCTTTAAATCATTTTTGACACGTGTATAATGTGTTCATTTTGCACATTCGTAATCAACCGGATACCCACTATTATATCAAAAACATGCTGTTATGCTTCCTTGACCTATAAGGGTACATCGCAGGCCCAGATCAGAGTGCATGGATGCGTAGGGCTAGCTGTGTCTACATTGGTCACTAGAGCGATGTAGTGGACTTTCCTGTGGCGTCGTTTATTTTAATAGTTACGTATATGGCTGTTCTATCATGTTGACCGACAGCCAATGACTTGACGATACCTACCGTTTACACAGACACTCCCGATTACTCTCTGTTTGCACATCCGCTTTAACCAAACACGGCTCATTAACATCAAGATGTATACTTCTTTTATGTAAATTACAGTGCATGCCAATAACGTTGTCACATTCATAACGTTATATAGCAACTGACCTGCGTGCAAAGGATGGAGTGCATACCTATGGAACGTCTTTACTGTCTTAGTATGTTATATTGTATTATGCAGGACATTTTTATGTATACGCGGTACATATTTCAGTTGACATGGTACATTTTGCATGATATACAGTGCCTTTTTTGTTATATATGGTGTTATATGTGGTGATTGTATAAAACATATGCAGTGTAAACGTGTGCAGATACAGTAGAATAACCATTATATGGTATGAAAACAGCATCATATGGTATGCAAACAGCATCATATGGTATGAAAACAGCATCATATGGTATGCAAACAGCATCATATGGTATGCAAACAACATTATCTTGTATGCAAACAGCATCATATGCAATACAATGAACATTATATGCAGTTCAAATGACATTATATTCAATCAGTGTTACGAAACATGTGGTTTTGCCATTATATGTGGTGCATTTTTTATTACGATCATACTTTCCGGCATTTCCCGGAATCATTTCGGGAAATTACTGAGTATGACAATTCTTTAAAAAAATATATAAATAGTGGTGTACACATTTTCTGATGTGCATAAGGTCGTCCATGCAGATGCTGCAGGTTTAAGCAGGCAACTGTTGAAATCATTGTGGCAAAGGGAGAAATTGCTTATCTGGAGAAGTTTCTCCATTTGCCTCAATGATTTCAACTCTCTTTAATAATTATACTATCATTTATAAAGATGTTCTATAGTTTTGCCTTAACGTCATCTGATGTAGTTGTATTTTGTGGAATACTGTCACCCGAGCCTCAGGCGAGAGTGACAGTTTTTCTCCGAAGGATGACAATATTACTGTCCAATTCAAAGCAATTTGTTATTTATTTTATTATACCAAAAAATAATACGGCCGTGAGACATGTCAAATTAGTAATGTACCTCGTATACATGAAAATGTAGTGCGTAAACTACAATACAACATATTAAGACGGTAAAGGCGTTCCTTACAGATCCATTCATTAGCTGATTGGTCGTCCGACGATCAAGCTATTATTGCTGGTACTCGATGGTACAACGTATAGCTGAGTACCTTTGTCCTCACGGAGAGAAGCTAAAAAAACGGTTTTTGTATACGCACGAGATGTATGTGCGATAGCTATTTATAGCTTGGGCGTTTCGAGAACTCACTTCTAGCGAGACAATCGACAGAGGCAGTCGCATCTTTACTTCTATACACGCGTCTCCCTGTACGCACAACATAGAGTAGTGTTGTTGTTTTATTTTGAGCGAACTCAGTGAGGACGTATTGGATAAATATATCGGAATTGTAAACCCATCATAATGAAGAGAGGTTACATTTGGCACCAACCAGAAATTCGACCATCAAACCCGGGAAGACCAGCAATGTTAGTTCATTGCTTGCACAACCCTAATTTTCTTAAAGTTCTGTATCTACAATTTGGTAAATGCGTTTATTCACAGACAGTTTACTATAATTCGATTGTATTATTGTGCATAAAATTGGCCCAGTCAGGTTTTAGTGCTGGACAACCTATGTATTACTCGACAGTATTGACCTGATTCTGGCCTCTGTGCAAAGATATATAATACTATGAAAAACATTCACATACGAATGTTGTGATTTATTTAAAAAGATATACATATTGTGGGATAGATCGTGTTTAAATTTGATGGAAAAACCAATAAACATGTATATATAGATATATACAAGTTATATACATTTTTGCAAGGACCAGGGTCAGGATCCGGTGACTATTGTCGAGAAATATGTACTCGGAAGAGATAAGACCGCCAACTCAGCTACTCTTAAAGTGGACGTTCTAATCACTGCATCACAAAGGTGATCGACTGCTCCTAAGTTAATTAACTTAGAGGTAATTATCCGGAAAAAGGGGGAATGGAATTATGTAAATGTTAAGACATTCAGGTGATTGCTTACTGAGATACTAGGCATTGTAGACTAACTGTCAATTATTATAAAGTGTTTAACACTTTCCCTCCTATAGACGCATTCTGACGCCTCTGCAGCAGACGGCTTTTTGAAAACAAAGTGACAAAAGAAAAAATTGCTCAAAACTAGCAATTTCTCCTTTTGACACAATGTTTTCCACTTTTCGTCATAGGGTATCCATTCAATTATAGAGATTTTCTATTTTTTGACAAAATATGTTCAAAGTCGTCTGCTGCAGAATTGTTGTATGAGGGAAAGTGTTAAATGCTATAGCGTCTGCATTAACTCCTTCGTCAGACGCACACATTTAATAACATTTCTTAAGATGTGTGATTTCGTAACTATAACGTGTCAATGCCCTTTTCGAGAAAATATTTAGCTCTTCATCTAGAATAAGGCAAATACATTTATAAAACAAAGTAAGAAATTGTATTATCATTAAAGATAGATGATGGTACATTCTCCAGGAGCAGGAACCAACATCGTGTTTGTGTCATCATAATCGGCTGAAGGAAGCATTCCATTCAGTCACTTTACAATCTCATCTCGCCGATCAGATGCCGTGTTAAGAAAGACGCAATAGATCTCGATCTACTGCAATTCCCTTTTTCTAAATAAATGCTTTGTTGCGTGTTTCTATTGTTACTGTAAAAACATTTTACCGACGGCAATTAACCTATCTTCATATGATGAGTTTTTAAAACATTCGGGGTACATGCGAAGTCTTTTAAAAACAAGCAAATTCTCCTTTTTCTACAATGATTCAATTCTGTTTTAAAATCATACCTACGAATTTCCAAATAATTTAAATAATTCCTCAAAACAGACGAACATCAAGACTAAAGATATTTTAAGCCAATTTCAACACTATTTCAGTTTTAACGCGGTGTGTTCTGAGTACTTTGCCTATTCTTCTGGTAAATTTGACCTGGCACGATGCATCCCAGATCGCCGTGAAAGCATATTTATTAAGTGTTTTACGTCGCTTTGATCATTTGTTCAGTTATATAACGGCATTTCCTGGATTAGTTACAAGTATATTATTGAATGAGTCAGTCCCAATGCTAACATCACAATCCTGAGCGCAAATCCTGGGTTAGTTACCATGACTACTTGTTCATTCATCCTGACATCAGCAAGTTAGTCCCAATGCTAACATCACAATCATGAACGCAAATCCTGGGTTAGTTACCATGACTTGATGTTCATTCATCCTGACACCAGCAAGTCAGTCCCAATGCTAACATCACAATCATGAGCCCAAATCTAAGGTTAGTTACCATGACTTCTCGTTCATTCATCCTGACACCAGCAAGTCAGTCCCAATGCTAACATCACAATCATGAGCCCAAATCTAAGGTTAGTTACCATGACTTCTTGTTCATTCATCCTGACACCAGCAAGTCAGTCCCAATGCTAACATCACAATCATGAACGTAAGTCTTGGGTTAGTTACCATGACTACTTGTTCATTCATCCTGACACCAGCAAGTCAGTCCCAATGCTAACATCACAATCATGAACGTAAGTCCTGGGTTAGTTACCATGACTACTTGTTCATTAATCCTGACACCAGCAAGTCAGTCCCAATGCTAACATTACAATCATGAGCGCAAATCCTGGGTTAGTTACCATGACTTCTTGTTCGTTCATCCTGACACCAGCAAGTCAGTCCCAATGGTAACATCACAATCATGAGCGCAAATCCTGGGTTAGTTACCATGACTTGATGTTCATTCATCCTGACACCAGCAAGTCAGTCCCAATGCTAACATCACAATCCTGAACGTAAGTCCTATGTTAGTTACCATGACTACTTGTTCATTCATCCTGACACCAGCAAGTCAGTCCCGACGCTAACATCACAATCATGAACGCAAATCCTGGGTTAGTTACCATGACTTCTTGTTCATTCATCCTGACACCAGCAAGTCAGTCCCAATGCTAAGCCCGCAATCCTTGGTGCAAAGGCGGGCAAACATTTCTACCATTTTAAAATCTTTGGAACAATAATGAAATAAAACTAGTATTGTAACATTTAAACATGAGAGGTATATAGAATGAGACGATCTAGGCTATTTGTTGTTTAACAATTCCGGACTTTTGTGAAGGCAAAAAGCTCGAGGGACGGCTCATATCAATATATCTGCGTAATGTATCGACCAGATCAGCCTGCGCTGTCCGCGCAGACTGATCCGGCCGACACATTCCGTCATAGGGGGATAGATGTATACAGTAGTTATTCCTGAAACAGAAAATCCACAGGATACGAACAGTGCTTTTAATGTTACATCAACATTACTATATTACTGCATAGCAGAAGTCGTATATCACGTGACCTTTACATACAAAACGTTATCCGTAGCGTCAACATGATCTGTACATTTCCATTTGGTTAACCAATTAACCATTTGTCCGAAATGGCAATTTATATTTAAGCCGATTGCTTTGAATAAGTCTCAATATAAAAAATGTAACATTTAGACATTTTGGAATTTATCTTTGAAACATAGATGAAAACTGTGTAGGATAGAAGAAATTGCTTAACCTTTTTAAAATAAAAAAAGAAAAAAGAAATGTCAAAGCTATAAATTGCTTATTTTGAGCAATTTATGCGTTTACCACAGTGTATTCTAGACTGGTCTGGTGCAAATGACGTCAGAGGTTGTCTGTATTATTCAAAGAATGAAACATTATAGTTTCGAATAATAGATTGAGTAAATCTGCGAACAACTACTTTAACGTTATTACTACACGTGTGGGATCTAGGCTGTGAATCTATGCTAAGGGTCCAAATGGATACTGCTTAGAATTTTCTTGAAACCTTCTAAGGTTAATTGCCGAACAGTGCATAGCCAGATCAGAGTGCGCGGAGGAGTTGGCTGATCTGGATCTACATTGGTCCCAAGTGCCTTACGGTTGGTATTCGCTGAAACTATTTCTTAGGACTTATAACTTATGGTTCAGAATGCTTTCAGAATAGACCGAATACTTCCCATATGTTGACTTCGAAAGGTTTCCTTTCCGAACGCTTTCCGTATGCTTTCAGAATGCTTTCAGAAAACAGCGAATCAACCTAGAATGGACCGAACTCTTTACGCATGCATTCTGAAAGCGTCCCGAATACACATGGACGCCACATTCGGATGATTCGAATGGTCGATGAAAATTATCTTGAACATGCACAACACATTTTTGGAGCTACGAATGCCATTCCGTTTGCATCCGTACGGAGCCGAACAGCCAGTAAGCTCCTAGAACACACCGAATGCTTCCCGAAAATGATCCGTTCGCTCCCCGAACATCCAAAGCAAACGGAATGGCATTCGGCCCAATGGATCGCCCCATAACGCGCAGGAAAAGTCAAACTAATGACCCAATTTAATCAAGAGATTTGACTGTGGGACTTTAAGATCGAGAAGTCGGCGATTACAGATCCGATTTATTCAATTTGAAGAAGTGATAAACTAAATAACACTTCTATTGCAGGTCCCCAGTGTAATAGAGTTGAGGACAGAAATCACATTAAAATATATCCATTGGTTGATTTCCTTGCACAATGGCGGTAACCGCTACATGCTACGGGATGTAATGTTACTACAAAACTACATTCAATAGTATTCGATAAAGACGGCTACAGAGAGACTGTGTATCAACTGAAGAACAAAGCGAAATGAATATAATCCAGAATACC
This sequence comes from Serripes groenlandicus, assembly GCA_031761405.1. Taxonomy (NCBI): domain Eukaryota; kingdom Metazoa; phylum Mollusca; class Bivalvia; order Cardiida; family Cardiidae; genus Serripes; species Serripes groenlandicus. Next base: position 51,843,114 of record JASEVX010000001.1, read on the forward strand.
AATGCAATGTTTAAAAGCATCTGCATACAACGTATGGTCTCCCTAGGGACTGCTATGCAGAGGTAAATAGACACAACACTACAACAAACAGCCATATCAACCCCGGTCAAATGAGAACCGACCGATGGAGGCATTTTAACCACACACAGACGCTTTGTGAAGCCTCCGTAGATTTCGGTCGGTTTTGGTTTGCTTTGTGTTTATCCCGCTTTCAACAATTTATGAATTATATGACGGCGTTTGCTAGGTAAGTTACCTGTTTAATTGGACCATTTATCCTGATCCCAAAACCTCCAACACCGAGGCGAACGCTCTAAAACTACATCACTGACCATCTGGAGATGACGACCACCTACTTCCGAAAACATTTTGTCAAATGGAGAAATTGCTCACAAAGAGCAATTTCCCCTTTTGCCACACTGTTCATAACTCCTTGCACTTACAGAGAATGTTCATATGTTTGCATTTGTGTTGAGTGATGGCAATGGTTATTAACAATTACGATTAACTTGCATACTTATACTTTTTCCGGGAGTCTTAAATGATGACTAGAGTGCAGCAGAGAATATCCAGATCAAAGTCCGAGGATTAATCTCTTCGCTGGTCGTTACGGTCGGTTTTTGAGTGGCCTGGCTCTTTTTGTTATCGACAGCATTCGTAGTGATAGTATCAGACAGGGGAGACAATCTACAGAGATATCTTAGCCGGCACACTAGATGTGCTGCGTATGCACAGCGAAGACTCAGATAATAATGCGCATACTCATAGTCCGATTATAATACACATTGATAAACATATAAAGTGTTGTTGTTTTTTAACTATACAAAGACTATTGTTTTTTCAAATAATCCGTGTGTATTTCTGTAGATCCTATATAAAAATATTTAACAATTTTGTCTTATTACGAAAAGAAATTCTTTGGTCTGGAGAAGAACGTTGATTTAGTTTGTGTGTGATTGTCTCACTGGCAAATGTTCGTTAACATCACTTGGATGTAAATATCGGTATAACAAGCATATGATCAGCGCTTTGCGGAAACAAACCATAAGGCATTTTCTTCTGCTAATACAGATCAGCTAGCATCCACAGATTCTGATCTGGGTCTGCACTTTACGTTTATTAATCATAGATTTCGAAACAATCCCTGAAGCCCAGTATCATTTAGGTCCTTAGCATGGCATCACAGGCAGGACTTTTTCCACAGTATCAAGGGTCGTTTTACCGGAGAGCACCGATCATATATTTTCATTTCGAATTTATAATTATTATGCATGCAGGTAAATTTGACATATGGGTAAATGTCAGCGGAAAAAAAGCAAAATGTAGAGTCCTTCTCCCCCCCCCCCCCCCCCCCCCCCAACATCATGATGGACTAATGTATCGACCCAGATCAGCCTGCGCGGTCCGCGAAGGCTAATCCGGATCGACATATTCCGTCTCAGGAGGATAAAGGTATATTATGATTCCTGAAACAGAAAATCCACAGAAGGCGAAAAGTGTTTGTCCGGTAAGCCTCCGCTGACTTCTAAGGCTGATCAGGGTCGATACTTTACGCAGACTCCACAATGTCGGATTTCTCGAGGGACGGCTCATATCAATATATCTGCGTAATGTATCGACCAGATCAGCCTGCGCTGTCCGCGCAGACTGATCCGGCCGACACATTCCGTCATAGGGGGATATATGTATACAGTAGTTATTCCTGAAACAGAAAATCCACAGGATACGAACAGTGTCGGTCCAGGTAGGCCCGTGTGGCATGCTAAGGCTGATCAGGGTCGATACTTTACGCAGACTCCACACTGTTGGATTTCTCGTAACTCGGCGCATTTGTCATGTAAACACAATCGTCTGAACGGAGTATGTAGGTTATCTGGGAACAGTGCAGATCTTGATCAGACTTGCAGTCTGATCTGGTCCTCACTGTTCACGAAAGCAAACGTCTGTCCGTTCCAAAGGACGGGCTCATATGTGGAAACTTGAATAATCATGTTCACTCTTTAGAAAGAGTATCATAGATATCTGGGTTACAAAACTTAAACAGTTTGAATTCAATTTTGCCTAGTTTTATATTTTATTTAAGTGACACGCAATGCAAGTTACACATACAATTGATTAATACAACAGTATAACATTCACATTTGTTAGTAATAATTGTACATATTGGGCGTATTACCCAGCCATACAAATGGCTTATGAGTCACTAGACATCAATCAATATAAGTACTAATAAGAAGTGTAATATATAATATTACATTATAATATAATACTATGAATAGTTATTAATCTTGATTAAATGGAGTAAACTATTTCAGATCTTTTTAAATAACAAAATAACTAATCTAAAAAGTCTGGCAAATTTCTAGTGGCATAATTATAAAATAAAAGTCTCAAGTGAGAGTATTTTATACATTGAAACAGGAAATGATACTGCATATAGATATATAAAGGAAATATTTCAGTGAGAAATGACAGATATACCAAGACACATACAGGAGTACAAATTCCAATTGTCTCGACTAGAAGGTGACTACAACTAAAGGAAATTTTTCGCCAAACTACATGATCTGCTTTCTCGTTATTAGCAATTCTCACGTTTTCCACATTCGTCTGCTAGTGAGGCGTCAACGCTCGTCTGTAAGAGGGGAAACATTAACCCTTTCTCTCATATAGACACTTTCTGACGCCTATGCATCTGACGACTTTTGAAAACATTGAGACAAAAGTCGAAATTGCTCAATTTGCCACAATGTTTTCAACTCTATTTTATATTTATCTCATTTTTTGGAGGTATTTCACGTTTTGTCAATATGTATTCAAAGTCGTCTGCTGGAGACTCGCTGTATGTGGGAAAGGGCTAAGCCCCAATTTATGTCATGGGATCGGATTTACAATGTACAATAGAAAGGTTTTTATCTGTTCTTACAGAATGTAACAAATTACAGGGAAATATCGCACTGACGCTCGAACTAGGGTTAACCGTTTCCCACATACAGCAAACCTGCAGCAGACGACTTTGAAAGCATGTTCGCAAACACCCGGAAAATATCTATAAATTAAGGTACAATAACTGAAAAAGTTTAAAACATTTTGGCAAATGACAATTAACGGAAACTATGGGAGTTTATTAGACGTTAGAAGTCTTACAGATATCATTAACCAATGAACAAAAAACAATATATACCGCATGCAATAAACGGGTGCGTCAGTACAGGTTTGTTATAAGGAGGTGAAAAAAGCGCTTGGTCAGATTGATTGATTGATTGATTGATTGATTTGGGTTTAACGCCGTTTTTAAAAATTTCTCAGTTATATCACGGCGGCCAGTTCACCTACTCATGCATTTCCTGGTTTTCTCACACCAGTACTCCACACAACAATCTTCCCAAGCAACTGGCTGAACTTTCGATTAAATTGTTCTATGGTTTAGTATACATGACAATCGATGAAAATCAGTGTCATTTCTCGAAATTGATATATTTTGCAAATAGTAGATGTGTTCGTAACGCAAGCATCTGTTGCATCGTAGAACATGACGTGTTATATTACAACATTTCATCTGTGCTTCGTTCTCTTTGAAATGAGCCATGCTCATAAAAAACGTCGGATAGTATATATCTAGATCAACCTTTGTTATCTCGTCCTGCATGGTCTGCCGATTTGTCACAGGTTTCTAAATGTGTCTGTTTTAATAGATTGCATAAATGCACAGGGAGAGCTTTTCTCACTTATCCCATATACATTAAGGTTGATTTTTTTCCTGGAAGACGGCTAAAATAGACCCTTCATATGTTTGATCCATATCTCATTATTGTGCCCTCGTGTGTTATTTATATCAGATGTTTTATTTTCTCAGACAGTCCCATTACAATCCTCTATTGGGTGGATTTTTTCTCAGAATGTCCTCGCTTTGTAAATAGTATCTGCGACTTACAAACGTTTAAGATACATGAACAATGAAGTCACGGTATGTTCTACCATAGTGGCTCCTCTTGGGAAATATATAAGATAACGTTGGAAACGCTTCCCAGAGACATTGACGTTCGTTTACAAATTTAACTCTTTCACTGCCGAATTTCACAAAGTCGACTCTTGCATGTTGAACATTGGAATACTTCATTTTACGTCCAACAGGAAATTTGATAACATTTAACGTCTGAAGGAGCCATCACACCGAACTAGTTCTCACTACGTTCTGAAAAATAGAGCCGGGCGGGCTAAAACTGTGTACAAACGGGGTGGACGTAGTAGCAACATTTTACAGTTTGTTTACGAACTTCTTGTACGGGCTAGGACGGGTTCGGAATAGAGCTCCAGAACTTTGAGCATGTACATCCCATCCTACAATGAGGCGGAGTGACAACGTACTTAAAACAAGATGGACGTACTTCGAACGGAATTGCCGTACTTATATCGTACTAGGGACATGCTATGAAGTTGTGTCACGTTCACAGACAGACCCGACTCGACCACATTACGTCCTTAGTGCCTAGTTTTCCGTCTAAATACGATCCAAACAAACTAACATGTTTTGAACAAGTTTGCAACACGTTTCTACACAGTTCTAAAAGTTAACAGTAGGTCTCAGTACGCTCTACTCGTTTTGAGAACGTTTATTGCGTTTTTATACAGTTCTTAAAACGTCCACCCCGTCTGCAGTACAATCAGACAAGGTATGGTATAAATAGGGGCAGTTTTATCACTGGTTCATCATTTGGGCCAAATCATTTTACAGAAACATGGATAGCCTTGCAGCTCTTAAATATTATTATTGAATGTTGGTTTCTTGGAATTTGTGTTTGAAGCAGAGCAAGCATACAATGAGATGATAGAAGAAGAGAGAAGAAGAAAAAGACCAAGAACCTGATTACATTTGGTTAAAATCGGAGAGAAAATTCGCCATAGGACATATCATCAACTTTTTGAGAATCACTCACCGATGTTCGACGAACTTCTTGAACGCATCATCCGCTTTATATAAAAAGGAGACACCAACTACAGAAAGGCTCTGGAACCTGGGATGAAGTTTGCCGTCACACTGCGTCAACTGGCAACAGGAGATTCTTATGCCACCCTTCAATATAATTTCCGGGTAGCCAGAAACAGAATATGCTTATTGGTGAGAGAAGTATGTGCTGGAGCTCAAGAATGAAGCCATCACCTGTGGAGGGGTTCGTGATGCGATGAAATGTCCCACATGCCTGTGATTCTATAGATGGGAAACATGTTGCTATCCGAAAGCTTCCTAAGACTGGAACTATGTACCACAACTACAAAGTCTTTCTTTCAATCGTTCTAATGGCCCTTGTAGACGCAGATTACAAGTTCATGTGGATAGATGCTGGTGGTTTTGGAAGCCAGTCTGATGCCCAGATCTACAACCAGTCAGAACTGAGGGAATGCTTAGAAGATGACTCGATAGGATTTCCTCCTCCTCCACTCTTGCCAAATGATGTCCAGGACTTTTTCCCTATTTCTTGCTGGGAGATGACGCTTTTGTCCTTCGCTCATAAATGACTGCTAATTACAGAATCTCTAGAGCCAAACGGGTGGCCGAAAATACCTTTTGCATTATGGCCCAAAGATGGAGAGTCCTCTTGTCAACAATGCAGCAGATGCCTGTGACTGTACAGACCATTGTTGAGGCTTGTGTGTGCCTTCACAACTTCATCCGTCTCCGAAACCCAACCATTCAGAACACACAACTGGATGCAAAAGTTGGTGCACAACCTCATCCCTGATGCATGGAGAAAATATGTTAACCTAACAGACCTTAACGTGCCACAGGGAAGAAACAGAGAAACGATTTTTGAAGCTGTTGTTGTGATCGGGATCAGCAGTTATTGATTGTCAGACCTCCGTCTTCTTCATCTATGGGGTATATAGTATATACAATTATGATCACACATCTATTACATGATTTGTGTCGGTAACGAGTACATGTCCGTGTATCAGTGGATATTGTAAGTAGTTCGAGAGGCTCGTGCATTTACACTTGGTATATATGGAGCCAGAATTGATAAGTTATTCAGCACCCACTGGTCTCTATCGGAGTGTTCACAAGCACCATCACCAGACTTCTTCTCCTTCAACTTGGTCTAGCGGGTCCTCATACTGTTGTACCAGATCCTCAGCTCTTCAACGCTCACAAGCATAACTTCTGCTTGCTTCTGCCACAGGAACGCCTTTTTCTCGGTTTCCTTATAGCCATCCAGCTTCTTGTTGTAGAGGACTTCATGGGTCTTGAGCCAGTCAACCATGGCTTCTTGTTGATCTATGGTAAGTTGGGTGTGTCGTCTTAGTTTTCTTCTCTTAGGGCTTCTGACTCTGTCCTCCATCATCGACCATTATCCGACTTTATGACTTTGAGGCTGAGTCATCAGAGGGTGCAGGGGATAAATCACCCTAATTCTGTTTACTTTTAGACTCAGTGACAGGCCCAAGAGGCTCAGTAACTTGGGGGTGATCTAGCTGGGCCTCAGTTGAGCAGGAGATTGGCGATCTTTGGGTAGTGACTGGTTTAACACGCCGAATCTGTCTGGCTCCTCTCTTCCTTGGAAGCATTTAATCAGAAGGATGCAATGATTACAACAATGGTCACGATGCTTGTCACAACTGTTGGGACTTGATCTTTACAGCTTTAAGCGGTGAACGATAATGAGGACTTGTAGAAACGTGCTGGGTTTTTATAATTGTCAGGCCAGGCCGTGATTGTAATTACGTTCTGAACGTACTAGGGACGAGATGAGGACGTGGCCAGAACAAGTTAAACCGTCCGTGAGCGAGGTGATCGAGTGACGAACTGACTAGAATGGATTTCGACTTATAAGGAACGAAGTAGAACTAGTTACGAACGGGTTTTAAATGACTACAGACGGGCTTGGACTCCTTGGAAACGGTGAAGTTTACCCGTTCTGAGCTTGATATAGACGGACTGCAGACGGGATGAGGACGAAATGGACGTATCGAGAACTGTTTAACATCTAACTAGAGTTGCAATTTAGACATTATCCGGCCAAACCTATACATTCTAGCCAGATCAACCAGTTTGACGATTTTTTTTACGACGGTTTCTGACGTTTTGATAACTAGTTTGGTGTAACTGAGGGTTAAGAAGTAAACATTGTAGATTATAGGAGAGAAAGCACGTTACATATATGTTGACATTCTGATATGTACGGTGGCACTGAGGTGACATCCGCAACACTTTATTTATATTGTGGCCACAATTCAGTAACTTGTGGACACAAGATAAAAAGTTTTGACACAATTTACTAAGTCGTGGCCACAATTTACTAAGTTATGGCCACACTTTACTAAATTGTGGCCACAACTTAGTTTAGCCAATCAAAAAGCCGTTTCATCTTAGCTGCTTTATGGTAATAAACTGATGTAAGTCTATGTGTATATGTACAAGTATACTAACTTGTATATGTATGTTATAAATATACACACACCAGTTAGTATACTCGTACACACACACACACACACACACACACACACACACACCAGTTAGTATATTTGTACATATACACATAGACTTACATCAGTTAGTATACTCGTTCATATATGCACAACAGTTAGTATATTCGTACATATACGCACACCAGTTAGTATATTCGTACATAAACATATACCAGTTAGTATGCTCGTACAGATTCACATACCAGTAAGTATACTCGTACATATACACACACCAGTTAATATACTAGTACATATACTCGTGCAGGTACACACACACTACACCAGTTAGTATACTCGTACAAATATACACACCAGTTAGTATACTCGTACAAATATACACACCAGTTAGTATACTCGTACAAATATACACACCAGTTAGTATACTCGTACAAATATACACACCAGTTAGTATACTCGTACATATATACACACCAGTTAGTATACTCGTACAAATATACACACCAGTAAGTATACTCGTACATATATATACTCCAGTTAGTATACTCGTACATATATACACACCAGTAAGTATATTCATACAGATACACACTCACTTCCACCAGTTAGTATACTCGTACATATATACACTCCAGTAAGTATATTCATACAGATACACACTCACACTCACTTCCACCAGTTAGTATACTCGTAAATATACACATACCAGTTAGTATACTCGTACATATATACACTCCAGTTAGTATACTCGTACATATATACACACCAGTAAGTATATTCATACAGATACACACTCACTTCCACCAGTTAGTATACTCGTAAATATACACATACCAGTTAGTATACTCGTACATATATACACTCCAGTTAGTATACTCGTACATATATACACTCCAGTAAGTATATTCCTACAGATACACACTCACTTCCACCAGTTAGTATACTCGTACATATACAAATACCAGTAAGAATACTCGTACATAACTGGTATGTGTATAGGTATGAGTTTACTTACTGGTATGTGTATATGTACGAAGTTTATACACCCTTACACCAGTTAGTATACGTTTACAGTTAGACATACCAGTTAGTATACTCGTACATATACACATACCAGTTAGTATACTCGTATAGGTACACAATCAAGTTAGTATACTCGTTCATATACACACACCATTTAGTATACTTGTACATATACATACACCAGTTAGTATACTTGTACATATACACATAGACTTACATCAGTTTATTACCATAAAGCAGCAAAGATGAAACGGCTGTTTTGATTGGCTAAACTAAGTTGTGGCCACAACTTAGTAACTTGTTGCCACAACTTAGTAACTTGTTGCCACAACTTTTTATCTTGTGGTCACAAGTTACTAAGTTGTGGCCACAATATAAATAAAGTGTTGCGGATGTCACCTCAGTGCCACCGTAGATATGCATTTGTTGCATCTCAAAAATACCGCCTGGGAACTGCTAACAACAACAATTTCAAATAAGTTTTCAAATCGTTCATTCCAAAGATATTTTAGTTACTGACCAAAACATTTAAGATTAGTATTAAGAACAGTTTATGAATGTGAAAACAACAATTGTGGCAAAAAGGAAAAATTGCTCATGATCAGCAAAGTCTCTTTTGCCAAAATGTTTTCAAAATTCGTCTGCCGTGGAGGTGTCATAAAGCGTATGTATGTGGGAAAGGGTTACTATGTATAAATAAAGATCGATACAATGTACCATAATTAAATATAGGAGTCGAGTCAAGCGGAAGTGGTTCTTGATGTGTTCCCGCAATAGTGTCATATAAAGTGGAATATGGGTGAAACAAACGAAATTACAATAACAGGTGTTTTGTCCGACATTATCGTGTATATGACATTTGTAGGATTGGCAGACATTAACGACTATATACACATGCTCGTGTCTGAGTCTTCACTGGTATACATGCTTAAAGCCCCCATTTCACTAAACGCGGTTCGTATAATAATGGAACCTACTATCGACACAAAACGTTATAAGATGACTCTGTTTGAATTGAGAGAAGTGTGTGTTCACCCTTAGGGGATTTCAAAATTACTGTAGTTGTCATCTCTTTCTTTGATATCCGGCAAGGTTTTATCGATTTGGTACAAAAAACCAGGGAAATGCATTGATATTTCTGAAAGCCTTTACATTTATCCCATTGCCCCGTATATCATTATTATTTAATACAAAAATAAACATTCTAAGTTGATCTACTCAAGCATGGTAGATAGCAATGTCACCCGTGAATATACTTCTTATAAAATAGAGGAAGGGAAATGTGTTGAAATGGAACAAACAAACAAAAAGAAAAAACTAATATTTCTTTCTCCAACAATGTCTCTAAAAGTCGTCTAATAGTATTTAAATGTCACGAACAAAGTTGGAACACAAGCTATGGAAGGATTAAAACGCGCCAGCAACAGAATTTGTGAAAATTAAAGTTATTGAAATACAATTTGAGCTTCTACCAATGGTAACAATCAAATTTACTGTTCAGCCTTGGGCATTTTATTTTGAAGAAGTTTTATCTTACTACTGTCACCGTTTTGAAAAAGAGACAATAATTTACAGACGTTTACATCTATCGCCATACCAAATAGATTACTATTTAACCCTTTCCGAAATGCAGACGAGTTTTAGCGCATCAATTTAGAGAGCAGACGCTTTAAGACCACAAATCACCAGAACATTGACTCCGCGTGTACAGTAACAGACTGCATAATGACAGCTAACACGGTATAAACATCGGCTCAGAAGTAAAACAACGTGATATTTACCAAAAGATGTTTCACGATCAGATCATTTGGTGATTGAGTTTGACCTTTGGAATTTAAAATGTTTGGGGGTGTTCTATGTAAACCATCACGTGAGTATTGTAGTGAAGTGTCTCTGACTATTAAGGGATTTATGCCGATGTGAAGATTGTTTAAAGTCTACACTGGTTGCAGATACATTAACACCCCAACTCATCAGACGACACTCGTATATAAACAAACTATCCCAATGTATGGTAATATATCGCATAACGACAGCATACACGGTGTAAGGGACAGACAACGGCTCCGCAGTAAAATACCGTGTTTTTCCCGATAATTCCAATTCAAATTTTATCGTACGAAAGGCCCATACACAATTGATATACAAATACATATTTATTACGCGATATCACATAATGGAATTAACAATTATGCAAATGAACAAATATCTGCCATATCAGCAATCAGCATCTTACCTAGTGTTGTCAACGTCTTATATAACATATATGAGACGTCCACCGAGAAATTGATTGATTGATTGGGGTTTAACGCCGTTTTTAAAAAATTCTCAGTTATATCACGGCGGCCAGTTCACCTTCTCATGCATTTCCTGGTTTTCCCACACCAGTACTTCACACAATAATCTTCTCAAGCTTTTCCACATAGACTTAGCCCAGTGGTGGAAGACGAATGACGCATATCGCATAGACTTTTGTCAATCGTCGGAAAGAAAGTTGGCGGAGCCGGGATTCGAACACAACCCCTGGATTGACAGCCCGCGTCGCTACCGACTGAGCTACCGGGGCTCGGCTCCAGCGAGAAAACCAACGTTATGGACTCTGCGTCAAGCATCGACCCGGATCAGCCTAAGCATGCCGCGCAGGCTAACCCGGGCAGACAATTTTTCCCTCCTGTGGATTTTCTGTTTCATGAATCATTACTATATACCTCTATCTTCCCCCCCCCCCCCCCCCCCCCCGCCCCGAGACGGAATGTGTCGACCCGGATTAGCCTGCGCGGACTGCGATGGCTTATCTGGGTGGATACATTACGCAGAGGCCATAATGTTTTATTTGTTCGTGGAACGGCTCATTTACTATGTTTATGATATCATATAATATCTCACTATTCAGTTTAGCAGATGAACCTGTGTATCTCCATGTGTATTTAACAACCATGTGACACATACATAACACATAGCAAAGTGCATGTTAAGTGTATTATCAAAAATATGCATGCGCCAAATCACGCACACAAAGTAAAACAAACATGATATCATATCAATAACATAAACATTCCGTTTCACATTAATGATGTAGACAAACACTTCGCACAAGTTATATAAGACGAAACTTGGCCACGAATCATTAAGTAAGAAAACATGTCATATCAATCTAATGAGATAAGTATCATCATATCAATCATAAATAAAATTAATAAAAAGAATAAGTTTATTATTGTGTGAAAGCACCCATTTGAAGCAAAAATATGTGTCTACCCTATTGTATACAACAGAAACCATATAAGAGAATCACAATTGCTCATTTAACTATGTTGCCAAGAGATAAGTTGACGTTTTTAGGATTGTTTCGCAGGTGATAATGTCTAAACTGAGACCGTGTATTTGGACGATAAATAGAATGTTCCTGTGGCTACCTGACCTATGTTGATCTGTGACGAAGTATCAACTCAAACTGCATTGGGTATATAGTTTCAACTGTCTGTAACGCTGTTGAACCTATATGTTCAGCGGGCTCTGAAAGTCTAACAAAGCTTCTGTTTGGAACCGTCTCTTCCGAACCAACTCTAACTCTGAGCACCCTGTGTGAAATGGCCTAGTGCTGAACCGATGCCGAAACACTGATGTAGATTCGAGCTGTTCACCCGATGTAGGACGTTTCAGCTGATACTCATCTGGTAGAGTGGTCTGTATATGTCTAATAGACGTTTAAGGCCGCAGTATTTCGTTTAAAAAGATAGTGTAGCGGCTCCCCATTTTTTCTTTTGGGAAATATGCATTTGTTATATTTATCCTAAAAAGAATTATATAATGGCTTTTGACTGAAACTTATATTAAAGATAAAAAATAAAGCGAGACTTCTTTCGATAACACACTTTCATATATACCACTTTATGTATAAAATTAACCTTTTAATATACGAAAACATGAAACTAAAACATGTCCTTCTGGCGGGTTCGCGAATATTTCAAAGGAATAAACATACGTAGGGAGAAAAATTTCACGATATTTTTATATAGTTCGATAGAGAAATGCATTATTTATTGATTCCGTATTTCAATTACATATATTTGTTCGAATAATTTAAAACAAATGAGTTGAAGTGAGGAGACCCTCCAAAACCTTGTTGATATTTATGAATAGGGTCATATTTATTTTTAGAGGAGCACGTCTTTGTGTTTGTACATGGAAGAGTCTACTTCAAACAATTTGGCGCTGCAAGAGTTAATCTGTGTTTGTCCAAAAGTCCAAAGGCTAAGGTTTTCATGTCCATTCATTTATTGAGCACATTTTGAATTCCATATTTCTTCAAAGATGAATGTTATTTAGATTGTCACTCAACACTTGCTGATGCAGCATTGACATTCGTACAGTGTTGTGCGGCATGGCTATATAGATATCATCATCATGCAGAGCATTAGATAAGATGCGTATTTCACGTTACCCATACTAATCGTCTCCTGTGGATTTTCTGTTTCATGAATCATTACTACCTCTTTCCCCTGAGACGAATTGTAACGGCCATGATAAGCCTGTGCGGACTGCGCAGGCTGATCTGGGTCGATACATTACGCAGAGTCCATAATGGTGGTATACTCGTGGAACGGCTCATATGTATTTGAACAGGTGAGATGTTTTTTCAGGCAACCCGAATAATCGCTACACAAAGGGGAACAGCATTGTAAATATAAAAGTTATCTCATTATGTTCTACATCTTTATTTACAATTGAAGATATTGTCTACGTATCAAACTAAAAATCATTTCTAAATGATTACGCCAGCTCTTATACGTGTCTCACACCTTTCAGTTCCATCAATATGCTCCCGTCACTGTTTGGGCGTAAGTCTGATATACCTGGCTTCTCACCATGGTAACATCGTGACGTACTTAAATTATATGCGTGGCATGTTCGTAAAGGCCATTGTACCTTCCCCCTTAAAGACATTTTCCACTTTAAAAATGTCCAGCTCTATATCAAAAGAGATCAATGGAGGCTAAAGAAAGAGGTTAACAACTCCATCATCTTTCCAGTACAAAAGTACAATTTACATATCAAAACGACAGTAAAGATTAGCTAGAAGATAATAATAATAAAAAAAACATTTACTACGGCAAAACAAATCAACGGCCGTAGAGGTATTTCATTCACAACTATAACATATTGTACACATGTTTTTCCCTACACGAAGAGAGTTCGCCAGGTAAGTGTCGTGGCACGGAGCAAGATGTGTATTTTATGCTATCGATTTCATTTTGTCAAAGGAGAACGGCATGTTCCTGATCAAAATTTAATCCGCGAACTCATCTTCACATGACAAACAATATACCGGCAATTCCACCTCGATACAGTTGTACGGACAATAGTCTGGTTGACCAAGCCAATTCAACTACACCTCGAACATAGAACATATGAACAATTTCCTTTTGCCGCAAGCTATACAGTATGCGAAGAGGACACCTTCGCTCATTTTAACTACGTATAATAAATACTAATAACGCATTAATAAACGCAAATACAATGAAATAATAATATGAAGATCAAATAACACAATTAGTAAAAAATGACGTCATAACAATATATCAAATGTCACTGTATAATCAATTTTCACAATTATTATAAGTTAAATTATAACAATATTAAAATTGTAAATGAGTCGAAGGATCATTTACAGCGTTGTTTACACAAGAACAATGTATTAGGCGCGACCGGACTTCCATGGAACGGTTTCGTCTACTTCTGGATGGTAGTAACATCCATTCGTTCACCGAATAAACCGGGGGTAAGGTTTGTTCCTAGTATGTGTGAGGGTTTCTTGTCCCTCACCCAGCGCCTTATGTGCTGTCGGTGCCGTCGCAGCCAAAACAATTGGTAGTGTGTGTCTACTATTTTCCATTGTGTGGAACTCGAACTCAGTCGAAGCCGTGTTTCACTGCTCTGGCTGTTTCACTCATAAAATTTGGCAGACAAGTTTTTTGACATTTTCTTTTTCTCAGACAATAAACTATGATAATTACTACCACAATAAGAGCAAGGCTGAAGCTAACATAATACCATATTGATCTAGAAATGTGCATGCTTGACTCATCCACGTCAAAGGTAACGTCCATTTCTAACATCAATTGATTCAGAGGCATATCATTAATGTCGCTTAGTTGATAAGGAATTTTAACCAACCTTTGTGTTATTCAAGAATTTGTCTTGGAACGGCTTCCAAATGATATTTTTCGAAAAGTTTGCAGCTTTTAACTGAAGAAAAGTCTCTTCGTGGCTGATCGATTTTCCTACAACATAGGGTGTAGATAAAGTAAAAATTGAAGCTGTGCATTGCCTTTCTACCTTTATTACGTCGAAGGGTGAGTTCGTTTGCAACTCGGATGTGTGGCCACTACAAACTATTGCAAAGTTTAAACTCGTCCTTGAGATAATAATCCAATTCATATTAAATAGATAAAGTGCTACAGGTATAATATATCTAGTTACCTGTGTTAGGCATACTTCTGTTACATTTTCACGCGTCGTGGTAAATAAGCTTATCAAACAGGTGTTTCCTAGTGAAATTGGAGATACCGGACTCTGAACAGGACAGAACCTAACATTGTCATAGCTGCAAGATATTAATTCTTCGTCTGACAATAACTGATAGTTTTTTCGAGATTTATCTATTAGAAAACCTGTGGCTTCTAATTTGTATTTTGCAATCATATCTGTGTTTCGTTTCGTTATTGTATTGATAAGCTCTACAGGGAAAATGATAGGTATAGAAATTACTTTGTGCACTTCAATTATTAAGTGGTATAGACATGACAATTAATATACCTATAAGATACCTATAAAATACCCACAAATCAGTTCTCGGGTTATTTATCAATGAAATGAGACTAGGTGTAGACTCTTGTATTTGTAGTAACAGCATCTGGGGAGCAAGAGGACTAATAACTGTTGTCGATATTTTTCCGATTGCGAGAAAATCTTATTGGGATTTTAAGTTCATGAGATAAAGCCTGGCATCCTTTAGCATGATCCATATCTCTTCTAAGACTAACCCTAATCTTGTATAGACTTCAAGAAAACGTCGAATTTCACTGACTTTTCTTTCTAGGTCATGTTTTATGTCATTAATTGTTGATTCCATTTGTCTTATGCTACCAATTATGTCGACTATTGATTGGCGGTTTTCCTTGATCAAAATTCTTGACTCATTTATAACAGAAATGCCTTATTCAACGACATGTATTACTGGTTTTTGATTAGGGGCAAGTGTTGATATTTGATATTTAATCCTATCTGTGTCTGTATCAGATACTACACCAAATAGCCATGACAAACCTTCCCCAACAAATGGTAATAATGATCTTTTGACACGATATTCTTCATCACGTATGCCTTCTAGCACATTTCGAAACGCCTGAAAATTTTCATTTCGTCAAAATCTATGACTAATGTTGCTAGCCATTTCGCTCTGGTAGTCGAGATCTCAATCTTTTATAAAATACAACGTTATCTTTAATAAGAATGCTATATATAAATGGCATAAACAAATATACTGCCAAACTATATAACGTGTGTCGACATATGGTCTGAAATGATAACCAGAAGAAAGAACATTTAGTCCTGACGCGAACATATTTACATAAGAAGCCTATGTTAAGACGACCAACACAACTCACATCTATACGTATGAGTATTTCTTTTCTTTTTTTACTTAAATACTGTTATAATCAAAGAGCGATTTTCTAATCAATCTACTGTTAACCCTGTTTATAATTGTACATGACCTTTTCCAATTTGTATCTGAACTTTGATCACTGTCCGAAAAATAGGATTCAGTAGAGGTATCATACTCAGCAAGTATACGTTTATCTTCGTCCTTGACTCCTGCCTGTCGTGACCTTATTTGATCACGCAGTTCAGCGAGTGGAATATTATCTTCATCAGAGCTACTACTTTATAAACGCTCTCGGCGATATCCTATCTGTTGTATTTCTTTTGTTTCTCAGGTCATCACCCCCTTCTGATTCAGAACTATAGCTAATTGGTGGAACAACATAATTTGATGGTCTTAATTGTTTTGCCGGTTTTATCTTTAGGAATTTCCCATTCGTATTTAAGGTGTCCTGCGTGTACCTTTGTGGTGGAGCCATCTAATTGTTTTGTTATGATAAATGTAACAGGGGATGTTTTTCAATGATACTGTTGTAGGGCTTCCATTTAGTGTCTTCTATTGGTTTTATAGTAGACGGAGTCACCTACTTTTAATTGAACTTTTTTGCTATTTTTATTTGCATTTGTATTCCTTTTTTGTGTGTTTCTTTCGGTTCTGTTGTACTAAAGGAAAGTATTCATGCTGTTGTTCCAATACAATTGTATGTGGTTCTTCACCATGCAATTTCGTATTGGTTGCAGTAGGTTATCAAATGGGAGTATACACGGTTATACTTTCAAAAGAGATTTTTTTTTGTGGATTCATTTACACAATATCTAATAGTTGCCAAAGCTTAATTCTAAATCGTATCCCAAGTACCTTCATTATCGTTTACTTTTTTGAGATTATGTCTATCAAAGTTCGATGATATCTTTCAACCAAACCATTACTTTGAGGGTGATACAATGACATAGACACGTGTCAGATTTTGAGGGCTACCAGCGTTTCCTTAACAACCCGTTATCGGACAAACGTTCAAGCGGACACGAACACCTGGGCAATATTTCATCATTGATTAATTGTGCTATCGTATGAGCCGATTTATCTGGACAAGCAAATGCTTCTGGGTAACCACTATATAGGTAAATCAGAGTTATAATATCACGATTGCCTGTAATCTGTGTGGGAAAGGGACCACACACATCAATAGCACATTTTGCTCACGCAAAAGGGCATTCATTTCTTGAACAGGTGGTTTTGTTTTTTGGTTGCTTCGTAATTGACAAGTAACACCCTTCTTTACATATATCGTAACATTCTTTATACAAAATAACCCAATAGTACTTGGCATGGATTGCTTCATGGGTCTTATCAATGCCTAAATGTCCTAATGCGGCATGGTATTCAGTTATAATAACATCTTGTAACTGATTTGGAATACAAAGTCTTAAACATAGGTCTTAGTCAGATTTAGAAATGTTATACAATAAATTGTCCAAGAGTATATATTTCCTAGCAACAGTAGGCGATAAAGTATCATGTTTTAAGTCTCGTTTCAATGTGTGTATGACCTCATTTTTATCTTGTTCGTCTATCATATAAAGAGATGTTGTGTCCGAAAATTGGGGCTTACAACGTGCATAATCCTTCGGATCAAACGATTGGAATTGAGAGCACCTATTGCATAAGTTCTGCTACTTATGTCAGGATCGTTCAAAGGGAAATCCTCCGTATGTTCCATGCTATGTGGCACACGGAAAAGTAGGTCAGCGATCAAATTATCCTTGCCTGGAAGATACTCAATCTTAAAGTTAAAGCCGGCAATGGAAAGAACCCATACTGAAATCCTTTTGTTTTGCATAGGCGATTCCAATAAGTACTTTAGGTGAACTCGGAATAATACAAATAATGAACTAGTTTATGGAGAGCAAGGTATATGGCATAAGCCTCTTTTTCGATTATAGACCAACGTGGGTATCACCTAACGTATGTGAAAGATAGTGAATAGGTCGTTCAACTTTTGACCCAGATTCAATAGTTTGAGTCAGACAAGCACCTATATATTTATCACTAGCATTAGTATAGAGCGTTTAAGGAAGATTTGGGTTAGGAAAACAAAGGAGTGGTAATCGTACAAGTGCATTATTGAGTTCATCGAAAGCTGACCGACAGTCCATTTGAACTTGGCATACTTCCGAATCAGTTCTGAAATTGGTTCAGCTACTTTGAAAACATTGTGGATGAAACGACTATAGTAACTCCAATGAAACTCCGTACTTCTTTAACAGTCGTAGGGGGCGGTAATGTTTTGATTACATTAAAAAAAATTGAGCTCGACTTGTTGGATATGTGCCAAATGTTTGTCTAGAGTTTCCGAATAAATTAAGATATCATCTAGGTAGGCTTCCTAAATCTTTCGTTGGTACGTGAATGATGTTTTTTCTTTCCTATTCTCGACCATTAGCACTTGCCAGTAGCCGGATTTAATGTAAAGGGATGTGAAATATTTGGCCTTGCCTAATTAAGTGAGGATTTCATCTATCACGGGAAGAGGGTATGAATTTGTTTTTGATATTTTGCTGCGTTAGCGAAAATCAACACAAAAACACTTTGACCCATCTTTCTTATCTACAATGACCACAGGTAAAGACCATTCTGACATACTTCTTTCAATAATGTTTACATCTAGCATTTCATCTGCAGCGTTATCAATTATTTTTCTATTAATTAACTGGACAAGATAGGGCTTCAGTTTAATTTGATGATGGTCACCGGTATCTATTTTCATACTAACCGTATATGTATGACGTAGATGCGCATCAGTGTTTTTGTATTTTGTTTGAACGTCTACGTTCTCAAAGTCATTTGGGTCAAATTGTTCTAGTACATTTTTCCTAGCATTTCTTGCATGACCTTCTTGGCATATGGGGGAGATTTCCGATAATTTAAGTCGTTTAACTATAGAAACAGGTGTACGGCGTTTCAAGGTTATGGTCTTATTTGTCCTATTCACGAGCATAACAAGTACCTTTCGATTGGTGTGTGACTCATAGTTAAACTCCCCAGAGTAAATTTGAACTCAGCATATCCATCTACATGCAGCGGTGTGTTTCTTGCGGTTGCCAAAGTTATGTTATGCCTATACAACTTAGGTTTGACCTTGAACAATTATTATACACGTCAGCTGATTAGTGATACCTCTGCACCCGAATCTAAGCGAGATCTATATCTTTGTTTTTCATAATTTATTGATAAGGGATACACAGAATTAACATAGATTACTGAGTTGTGTTGCAGCATTTGAATGTCGGTCTTCAGCATGACGTTTGTAGCACTCGTGCGCATAATGACCTTCTAGTTGACACTTGAAACAGACAATTTGCTTACGCCTTGCCTGGTCACGCACAGTAGCTTCACTTATGTTAAGATCGCGTTGCCTTAACTACAATCTCTTATATCATGCTATTTGTTCTTACATACAGTAATGACATTTGTCTATTGAACGTGTGCTTGTGTATTAGACGAGTTACCTGAATTTTGACCAATTCTTAACTGAAAACGTTTTTGCAAATTGTGTTCCCGTGCTATGATAATGCCGGCGGCATTGAAGTTATCGGGATTTTCCCTCATGACTCTCAGGTGCATTGCGTCATTGTACAAACCATCTATAAAGTAGCCTATCAATTGTTGTTGTGCAGCATCATTTGACTGTCCCTCGAAAGAGTCCTCACTCAACGCCAAAAGTCGTTCAGCGTAAACTTGTACAGTTTCCTGGGGCCGTTGTTTGACTTTTCGCAAAAGCAATACTGCATGTGACGATTCCACAACATCCCCAAAACTAATTTTTAACTAGCCTTTATTCTATTCCAGTCATGCGTTGGATTTACTTCTAAATATCTCTTCAATAAGTCACTGACTGGATCTTTACTTGCTTGATATGCTACTAATTTAATTCGGTCATCAGGTACATTTTGATAGAGTTGCAAACTTTCCGATACTTTTGATCCAATCTTTATATTCTTTTGGATTTGCCCCATCAAAATTTGAAACTATTTTAGCATTACCTTGTGGCTATACCTACTACTCATTTTAAAAGTTCTAAATTTATCATTTTGCGGAAAGATAGAAGTGTATCCAACATATGCTTATACATATAAACCTATATGATGTACAATGGAGATGGAACAAGACGCGAGCTCGCCAGACACTGGATCATGTACCGCCTCGGCGGTATAGTGGTAGAGTGTCCGCCTCGGGTGCGAGAGGTCGCGGGTTCAATCCACGGTCGGCTCATACAAAATACTTGCAGGGTCAGCATTACGACTGACTGACTGAGTTCAGTAAAAATTGACAAGTAATACTGGTAACTTACTCATGAAAATCCGTGATATTACTGAAACATTGTTGAAACCGGCGTAAAACACCAAGCAATCAATCAACCAATCATGTACAAGTATACAAATAACCTTTCCACACAGAAAACCAACATTTTTCTCAAACCATGTATTCTGTTTCATAAACATGCCTATTGCGACCAGTGTAGACCCAACGGAAAGCACACGGGTATATCTAATGTCAACAGAGAACACCGTTATCAAACAGTATGTGATTAAACAAGAGGTCCATGATGGCCCTAGATCGCTCACCTAAACTATGCAATGTGATTTCTAATGCAAACCACATCAAGAAGATTATTCTGACAAAGGTTCAAATGAAACCTCCAGTGTTAACAAGATGTTCTTTCATTTGGTATATGTTTTACCTAATATGACCCATATTCGAACATGGACTAGATATCATCAAGACAAAGTTGCAATTTGCTCAAAGTAAGAATGCGGCCTCCGGAGTGTTAACACTATTTTCCTTCAATTTGGCCTAGTGACCTAGTTTTTTACCCAATGTGACACATATTCTATCTACGCCTAGATATCATTAAAGCAAACATTCTGCCAACATTTTAAACTGCTAACACAGAAATTGCGGCATCTAGAATGTTAACAAGAATGTCCTTCAATTTGATATAGTGACCTACTTTTTGACCCGACATGACCCATATTTGAACTTGACCTACATATAATCAAAGTAAAAGTTCTGATAAAGTTGCAACATGCTCAAGTTAAGAAGGCGGCCTCCAGAGTGTTAAGAAGATTTTCCTTCAATTTGTCCTAGTGACCTAGTTTTTGACCTGGCATAACCCATATTCGAACTTGGCCTAGATATGATTAAGATAAACATTCTGACCAAAGTTTAAGCGGCTGAACAGACATGACCCAAATTCGAACTTGGCCTACATATTATCAAGACAAACATTCTGATAAGGTTTCAACATGCTCAAGTTAAAATTGCGGCCTCTAGAGTGTTAACGAGATTTTCCTTCAATTTGACCTAGTGACTTTCTTTTTGACCCGACAATACCATATTCTAACTTGACGTACATATCACCAAGACAATCATTCTGATAAAGGTTCATCATGTTCAATTTAAAAATGAGGCCTCCAGAGTGTTAACAAGATTACCCTTCAATTTGACATAGTGATCTAATTTATGACCTCATATGAATCAGTTTCGAACTTATTCAATATTTGATGGAAATGTATGTTCTGATACATTTTCATGAAGATAGGATGCACAATGATAACAAGGCAATTGTTGACGATGGGCGAAGTACGACGGACGACGGACAAAATGTGATCACAATAGCTCACCGTGAGCACTTCGTTCACAGGTGAGCTAAACACGAAGATGCAACGCAACCCCTAATTGCCATACCTGGCGCATGTAAAGGTATACGAATAACACACATTCTCTCCTCATGGACAATTGACACACTTCAAAGACGAGTTATGACGTTTTCCAAAAAGTACTTGCAGTTATTGCAACTTTCTGTTTCTTCTATAACACAGCGGGGATAGACATGCATTAATCATGCTGTCAGCTCCTACGTTTTCTGAGGACCAAACGAGGTAAACAAAATCGAACCCACTAATGATGGTTTGTTTACTTATATAACGTACCAAGCAAGAACACATTCCTCTGTAGTCGTTTTTATTTGCAACAATGCATTTTTCCCTCTTGTGGAAGAGATATAAGAATGAGCTGTAATACTTTTTCGAATTACAATAAATTAAGTTGTCTGTGTGCATATATGCTTATACTCAAACAACTAATATTCAGTTGTACAAAAACATATTGTGAAACAAACATGTATCCAGAAAAGTATCAACGCGCAAGCAACAATATTTTTTTCTTGACGGAATTCTTTACATAAATATAATAAGAAGAGACAAGGCATCGGCGAATGCACGAATGAACCTTCATTAGTTTTACAATTTGTTTAAGACAGCAGGAATAAGTAAAAATTAAGATAGAATTTATCAGTTTATATAAGAGGACTGTTCAACGTATTGTTGGCGTTCTGTCGGGCCACCAACACATCAAAACAACGAACAGCCAGATACAAGACAGTTATTTGATACCCGATTAGTTTCAACATTTTGCATACAGTCTGGCAAAATATCACTTTGAGTGATGCAATGAAAAGCACGTTAATCCTTTTCCACATACAACAAATCAGTAGCAAACGACATTGAAAACATCTTATTCAAAACGTGAAAAATCTCGTTTAATTACCGTTTAATTATTAAATAGAGTTGAAAACATTGTGAAAAATGGTGAAATGGCTCATCATGAGCAATTTCATCTTTGCCACAATGTTTTCAAAAATCGTCTGAAAGCATCTATATCTTGGAAAAGGTTACCGATATTGTGTGCATTCGATGTGAAGCAGATATTTTGACGTCACGAGAAAGTGTTAATGAACAGTTTCTCCACCATATCACCGGGAACGTAGATAAGATATTATATACGTCCCTGATATCACGAGTCACGCAGTCACTTGTATCCTCAATCATAGCAGTTGGTGAAGACATCTGTAAGTATCCCAAGTCTAATCGGCAAAAATCAAGTTGAAAAAAATGACAAATTCATGACAAATTCATGTCTTGAATCGATCTTTCTGTTACCAAAGTGGGATTTCAAACGAGGAAAGAACGCGAAATCGCATTGCATCAAACCCAGCTAAGACGATCGCTGTGGTGGGTCCAATTCGTTAACCATACAATTTCTAAAATCTCATACTTTCGTGATAGAGTATTTTACAATAATCACTGAAACGTAATAGTAAAATCCCATTTTCTTAGCCCAGCATGACATCCCATTAGAGTGAAAGGCTAACAGTCAACAGAGATAGCTAAGACAACTTGACCCATCATTTTCATGATCAGTGTTTATTTTATTTACTGATAACACTTTAGATAAAATCTCATGGATTTCTCTGTTTTTCGAATGCTGTATTTAAAATCTTTAAAATCGATAATAAGATGTTTGATACAAAACAAAAGTAAAATGTAAGAGAGTTAGTTTCCCTGTTATTTCTTTGCATTTCCTTCTGACTAGATTCTTTTTTTTTTTTAATCTCAGTTTTTATTTTTAATTTATAAATACTGATCTTATTTTTTCCAATTTCATTTTTTTAATTTGTTGATTCTTTTATTGATTCCTTCCTCCAGTACTAAGCTTAACCCTTTCCCACATACAACTAATTTGCAACAGAAGACTTCGAAATATCATAAACCTGTATAAATGAAATTTTAAAAATTGAAAAGAGCTGAAAACGTCACAATGTTTTCAACAGTCATCTGCTGCAGGGACATCAGAAAGCGTCTCAATGTTGTATTACTAAATCACATGCATATACATGTATATGATTTGACATGTTTGTGTTTCTATCCACCCTCTCCATGTCTCTTTTATTTTGGAAACTATAAAGAAAGGCAGCATTTTTACAGTGTTACAGTGCATAATACATTCCGTTTGCTATGAAAACTTTGCAGATTGTAAAAAGTTTTAAAAACATTTTTTGTTTATCATTGCCAGGTAATATGGTGAGCTGCAGGTTATGAAATTGTTAAAGAAGTTCCGTGTGCTAAGTGAAGAGAATTAGACTAAAAATTGCACGGAATAATTGATATTGTTTGTGGATTTCTTCCAGTACTTAACCCTTTACCACTTGTAAACGCATTTGACGCATCTGCAGCTGACGACTGTTGAAAGCGAGAAATTCCACCTTTTGCCACGATGTTTTCGATTTTTTTCAGTAATTATACTGTCATTTATAGACAATCCATGTTTCTGCATCATTGTTTTCAAAGTCGTCTGCTGCAGATTTGTTGTATGTGGGAAAGGGTTAAAAAAAAACATAAATAAGTGAGAAGATTCAATTTAAGGCGGGTTTTTTTTTCAGAGATTACTTGGTAGTATAATATATATCTTGAATGAAAAAGATACCGTTCCTGTAAGGGGCATGTAATACAATAACTAGAGATATACAAAATGAACTTATTAAAAGGGCATTTGAAAGATACCAGAAAATCATCTTAAGATTCATACAGACTTAATAGCAATTCTAAGTTTCTTGTCGAGCAGGTCCAACTTTCTGAGAGTGACATTGACACATAAGATATAAAACACAAAAGTCACTTTTCCAAACAAACCTGGAAGAAGATTTGCTGGTTTGAACACCACTGTAAAAAGTATTTTCAAGATACATCCAATGATTTGCTTTATTAAGATGTTTTTTATTTGAAATTTTAGAGTTCCTGTAAGGGGCATGTAATACAATAACTAGAGATATACAAAATGAACTTATTAAAAGGGCATTTGAAAGATACCAGAAAATCATCTTAAGATTCATACAGACTTAATAGCAATTCTAAGTTTCTTGTCGAGCAGGTCCAACTTTCTGAGAGTGACATTGACACATAAGATATAAAACACAAAAGTCACTTTTCCAAACAAACCTGGAATAAGATTTGCTGGTTTGAACACCACTGTAAAAAGTATTTTCAAGATACATCCAATGATTTGCTTTATTAAGATGTTTTTTATTTGAAATAATAATAAAACAAATCTCTGCTTTGTTTTAAAGAGTTGCTCCTAGATCCTACGTGATGCTTCACATGCTCATTCAAAAGATACTTTACTTAGATTGACTGGTTCAGAAAAAAAAAGCTGTTGGAATTTGTCTGTTTTAAGACACATTCATCCACATTTTCAAATGCTAAAACCTTAACCATTGTACAAATCTATCACTCAGAGTAGATTTTAAAAAGTGCAAACAAACACTATATTGAGACGATGTCACGAAGTCGAAACTGTCGATATAGAACAGATATAATTTAAAAATGTGCAGTATTGAAGATAGTGACGGAAATCTGTTCCTTTCCATGAAGTTTTCAAAAGAAGCTTTTATGTTGTGTCATCAAAAGTACTTATTATTGCACATTGTGGAAACCTTCTTGTGTGTCTTTTGCTGTTGAATATTGAACACAAGAAGAAGAATTTGCACTTGAATAACAATAAATATCATCTTATATAATCATGTGGTATGATGTTCAGAGAGAAACTTCCATTTATATAACTTTCAATGTCAATATTACACTGAAAGTATTGTTTAACTCTTTCCAGCATTCAACAAATCGGTGGCAGACGACTTTAAAGACTTCTAGCAAAACTGAAAATCTTTTTAAATGATTTTTTTTTATTGAGTTTAAACATTGTGATGAAATGAGAAATAACCCAAAAGGACATTGTCTTCTTTGCTACAATATTGTTAATGCGGCATTCACCCAATGCTGATGATGCCCCCCGTTTGAGATCAGACAGCATTATGACACGAAACGTGAAAAAGTCGCATTACTATCCTCAATGATCTGCAATGTCCTACCACTGAACGCAGTCGTATTCGTTCGTAACAGAGTCCTACATATCGGGAATGGTCCGGAGAGGTCGGCCAAGCTCCCCGACAGTCCTGTGCATCCCGTAACATTCGGAAACTCAGCTGATTTTGTCTAGTCGGATTGCAATCATGACTATGTCTTGACAGATTCTGCTATATCGGATCAAAATCGCAACAATGTCTTGTGGAATGGGCATGATCTGGAGAAATATTTCATTGCTGTTTCTTGCTGATTGAGTCCAGATCTTGCCGAATGCGAACTGTCTTTGCCGAAACCATTCCGGAACAGTCTCGTAATTAATACGAAATTCGGCAATCATACCCACATTAGAGTCCCGACTCATCGAGCGCGAGTCCCGACAATTACAGAACACGATACGACTGAGTCCAGACAAAGCCTTTTGCAATGCGGTACAGCAGACTGTGATAGGATTGCGTTCCGACGTGTCCCGATCATCCCGAATATGGCAACAGTTGTATAATTCAAGATGTGTGGATTTCCAGAATCGGCTGAGCTGCTCACAAATGGTATGCTTGAATGTGTCATTCATTGCCTATTCTTTGATCGGTCCACCATAAATGTTTATCGTAGGCTGAGACTTTCTGCAGAAGGCTGCTCTCATGGAGCTGAGAGAAGAAGATCAAGAAGCTTTCATCAACTACATAAGGCTGCCCATGGAACTGTACGATTAGGTCCTGGTTCAGTCCAAACCCCGCATCACCAAATAAGATACCATGTGAAGGCAAGCCTTTAGAGGCAAGCCCTTGATCTAGGACTGAAGTGTGCCTGTACCATGATGCATCTGGCATCCGCCAAAGGTTACATCAGCATAAAGTGGAATTTCAGGGTTCCGAGTAACACCATTTCATTATTTGTCCCTGAATACTGTCGAGCCATCTTTAGTGAGAACGTTGCAGAGGTAATCACCTGCCTCACTACCCCCAGCGGAGTGGAAGGAAATCACAAATAAAGACCTCCGCATATGGACCTTCCAACATGCATGCGGTGCATTGGACGGAAAGCCCATTGCGTGCAAGTGCCCACCAAATACCGGATCTACCTATCATAACTACAAAGGTTTCTTCTTCAAAGTCCTGATGGCCCTCGTAGATGCGGACTTTAAATTTATCTGGCTTGATGTTGAGCCAGATGGAGCAGCTTCAGAAGCACAAATATACAACGAGTGTGAGCTGAAAGAAGTCCTGCAGAACAAGACTGTGGACTTGCTTGACTTTTCCTACTGGCTCACCATCATCACCATACTCTTCAGTAGATGAATGCATAGGATAAATAGAAATATACTTCCTTTTCCTTGGTTGTCTTACAAATTTCGTCATGGCAGGCAGAGGCTTGTTCTTAGCAGGCATAGTGAAGTGACTTACTCCTTATAAAGATGGAACTATATAATTTAAATGGAGACAATCTGTCAATAACTGACGGCGATGCTCCTTGTATAACTGTTCAGGTTGGAGTGAGAATCTGCTATTCTGTTATAGGATGGGACTATCACATGAAACACTTTTCTTACAGGACGGAACTATCATGTGAAACAGTTTTCTAACGGATGTCTTCTGTCAGCGTCGGTTCACTGTCGGATCTCTGTGGCATTGCCTTCGTGAGAATCGGGTACGCTGTTGGCAAGGATTTGACGTTTTTTACAATGCTAATGAAACAAATTAGATCAGAATCGAATTGAGAAGAAGATCGTTTGTTTTAAAGTGCATCTACATTTCGGGTTTAAGGTGGAATCATACCTTTGAAATAACGTCGTTTTTGACGTCAAAACGTACGTTTTTGTGACAATGACAGTGTTGTTAAAGAAATCAACATTACTTCCTCATTTCAATTTGGATTCAGATAGAATGAACTTTAAACTGAAGAGAATACAATAACCTGTATGATGATATCAATTCCATACATCTGTCATGACAAGTAACGTAACATAAAGCGACTTAAAGTAGAAATTTCGCTAGAATATTTTAACAGTAATTTGATTATTTCTAATTTATTTAAAATTCGCCCGAGAGATTTTTTTTTAAATAAAATATAACATGGAACACCTATTCATCTACCATTTGCCAAACTTTCAAGCAAATCTATCGTGTCGATTTTTAATAAATCACAATAGCGTTAAACCTCGTGTGTGCGTCGTAACGTTCATTGCGGAATTAAACATTGAGACGCATCCAGGGTAATTAAAATGAATACTTTATTTTTCCTTATTGTTATCAATTTCATTCTAAATTTAAGCTATCCCCTAAAGAATAATGGTAGGTAGTATATATGTGCTTCTATTTAAAGAATTAAAGTAATTACGGTCGTAAATCATCAGAAAAACAACAAAATAATATTTGGATTTGTCATATGTATAAACTGACTCGTTAACTTTCCTGTTCAACTGTTGTTCTATATATGAAATATAATTATCACAAATATTATATGTCACCCTTGTTTTGTGTATCATATTTGAGATAACAGTATACAAATGTTGTTCTCAATATGCAATTTTGAGAATTTCGAAGTCTATACCTGTCATGCAAAGCTTTCTTGGTATTCTATCCGTGATAATGTTGTTGTCGTTTGCAGCAAGTTTTTGATTAAATTGTTATTTGTGTTTACACAGCTGCGCAGTTATGTGTGATTAAAGGAATGACCATTACTATCTCATATTATATTAACATTGATTTGAAGCAAATAATATAAACTCCGTCATGATATATAGTTCACAATTTTTCCTTAAATAATGTAATTTTAAAGCAAAACTTGGTTTATTTAACGAACTCGCTGACTAATAATACAGTTATTACCTTACGTCTAATTTACTAAAAAAAAAAAGGCCCTAGATATTTCTTTTAAAAGAAATCATTATAATTCAGAACCCCATTATTTCTCCAATTTATTCAAATTTGTTGGAAATATATCGGGCGGACTTTTAGTAAAACGCTATGCCGTAATACTGCTGACGTGCGCCGGTACGCGCATTGTGAAAATGAAACAGTCACGCATCCCTTCTTCTATCTTTGTTTTTTTTACTCCATATGTCCCCGTTATTTTAAAACTACATGTACTTCGGTTTGTCTTGAGAATTGTTTTTTACCCTAAACCCAAATTTCAAGACAAGCTATTGGGTTGATTTTAAGTAAATCACGATGCCATAACACCGTAGAAGATCACACCTTTGGTCACATGTTCGTACCTAATTACATGTGTTGTCGACACACTTCTAATAATAAAACAAAATGTATCATTACCCGACTATAAACTGTCTACAATTTCTAGACACCTGTGCAATGACATCGAAGGCTCACTACATAGTACAGACAACGATGTGATAGCACTCCACGGGATATGTATGTAGACAATAATAGTGGGTTATTTACCCAAACTATACAGGAAAATATTGTCAATAAACACCTGTTTTCAAACAGCTCTAGGTTGAATTGAACTGCGGGGCTGTGTGAATACAATCAATTCAGAACTTTCATAGAATCTTGTACATAAGGTTTTCCAAAGGGAAGAAAGTCAAATAGATATTCTCGATGTTTTTTATCATATAAAGTGTTTCCTTAAATAACAAAAGCATAATCACGGATAGAATAGATAGAAAGCTTTGCATGCTGTTCAGTTATAATCTTTGAAGTTCTGAACCTTGCTTTTTGCCTGATTAAGAGAAACGCATTCTGTATTTACTGTTATCTGAAAATACATCACAAAATACCTAGAGTGACAAATATGAAAGTAATAATAAAATATATTAACAATTTCTTCTATGATAATTCTGACGATGCTCTTGTTTGAAGAATATGTTGGGTTATGTAAAATCATGAAACTTCATGTTATATCGAATTACTATTTGATGTTCCCGTATCAATTTGTTTATGTAAATGTCGAATTACATGTATTCGAATAAGTGAAATAAGATCTATCTATAAGAACTGCAAGCGACGGTTTGAGACTAATACTAATACTAATACATGGCATGTGAAAAAATGATTTAACAGATAAACAGCGAAGTAGACAGGTCAATTTATATAAAACATATGTAATATTATAATAGATACAATTTACCACTTTCGTAAAAGAATAAAATTTATTATTTTTATGAAAAATCGGGAGTTCATTTTAATAACCCTGGGTACGTTTCAATTTAAATTCCGCAGTGTACGGTTTGTCGCGTAACAGAGCCTTAACGTCATTGCGATTTACTAAAGATCTGCACGATAGATTTTCTTGAAACTTTGGTAAATGGTAGACAAAAGTTTGTTCTAAATCATATAACTTTTTAAAAAAAATCTCTCGAGCGAATTTTTAATAAATTTGAAATAACCGAATTACTGTTAAAATATTTTAGCGAAAGTTTCATTTTAACTCCCCTTATGTTACGTTAATTGTCTTGGCAGTTTTATAGAAATTACATCACTACGTAGGTAATTTTATTTTCTTCGGTCTGGTGTTAACTCTTTCCAAATACCACTTCAAACGAGAAAGCCATGGTGATTTCTTTAACAACACTGTCATTGTCGCAAAAAACGTACGTTTTGACGTCAAAACGACGTTATTTCAAAGGTATGATTCCACCTTAAACACTTTCCAACTCATAAACATTTTGGAACAGATTTCGAAAAAGTTGGGCAACCTTTGGAAATTGATCATCATGAGCAATTTCTTTTGTGTGCACTTTGATATTAACATTTTCCCACATACAGCAAGTTTGCAGCAGACGTCTTTGAGAACATCAATGCAAATATCTCTTTGATTGAAAGTTCATTTATTGAATAGTGTTAAAAGCATTGCTTAGTATGAGTAATTTGTCCTTTTACAACAATGTGTTCAAGTGTCGTCTGCTGCAGATGCAACGAAATGCGTCTACAATTGGGAAAGGGTTAAATGTGGTATGCTATAGATGTGTTTTCATGTCGGAAAGTCATGACTTTAAACACATTTGTGAATATGCATTTAGCATTTTATCATGTGTTAGTATGATTTAAAAATTGAGTAGAAATCGTTGTTAGAAAAGAATGAATTGCTCATTTTGAGAAATTTCTCATTTCTCACAATTCTATTCAAATGTTTTCTGCTGCAGATGCGTCAAATATTGTTTGTGCTTGTAATAGGATTTACGTGTACAATTCTTACATGAGCATTGTGTAAGAATAGAAATAAATATTTGTAAATTTCTATTAGTCATAAATAGGGAAAAGGGAAATGTTCTAAATTTTAAATTGTGCTGGAATGTTCAAAGCACAGTTTTATACTGGTAACTCTTTCCACTATAGAATATGTTTTACTAATGATTTTAGTGTCAAACTTGTTAACTCTGTGTACGGGGTATGCTATGAAAACAGTAATATCTGGAATAAATTATTTTTTTAAAAATATATAGGGTTGAAAATATAATTGGAAAAAGTGACATAACCTGCCAGGGGCAAATCATCAAGTCTTCTTTTCCTAAAATGTCTCCCAAAGTCGACTGCTGAACACGGTCAAAAACATACTGTGTTTCGAAAATGTAAAATACTTCAAAACTTTCCCTTTTTATGGCTAAATTCAAGTGTTCGTTTTCTCAATTGTATTGTTTATGGATAATTACCAACATAAACCTACTCCTTACTGGATTTGAACATCAGACCTTTGGAACAAGAGGTCAGACTCAGGATCACAGCATTTACAAATAATCAATATATGATTTACAATATAATAATTATTTTGATCAACTATGGATTGAATACGCCAGTGTTAAAATACTGCTGCATGGCCTATCAGTTCATAAAATCTGGTATAAGAGAATGTCCGTGGAATGGTTCATAATGTATGTGTAATGGTCATTTGATGCTGTGAACCTAACAGTGCCTCTAAGATAAGAAAACCAACCGGGCGGAGTAATATAATCCGTGAGATGGTATAGTAATTATATATGGGCCTTTCAAAGACAAAATAACATTTAAGGACTCTGCGTAATGTATCGACCCAGATCAGCCTGTGCAATCCGCACAGGCTAATCCGGGTCGACACAGATAGAGTATAGAGTAATGATTGCTGAAACAGAAAATAATTCACAGGAGACAAAAAATGTTTGTCCGGGTCCATAATGTTGGTTTTCTCGTGGAACGGCTCATATATTTGTAACACTGTGTGAGGAATATTCATTGTTTTAGATGAAATAGTCGTTGTTTCAAAAGGTGGAAATAAACTTTTTGTATGACATTGCCATTGTACATTATATCCTCCTCCTTATGTTGACGGAAACAGTTCACTCGAATGAAAATAAATGTAGTCACGAACGTTTTCATGTTAAAACTATCTGGAGAATTTGCCACAATCATATACAAAAGTGCGATCCCTGCAAAGTAAAAGAGACATAAAACATTTGTAATAATTCACTCCATAAAATGTCCTCTTGTCATGTCATCATGAATGTCAATTAGTCGGATTTATATGAGTCTATGAGGAGCTCTCTACTTTTAGAGCGATAAGTTCAACCATTCCTGAAAACGATACATTACAACTATCCGTGTTAAATTATCTTTGTACCCAATATAATTAGATCATATTAATCCATTATTATCAAATTATATTTAGTTCAACACTGCAAATCCCCATCAATTTATATTTACACTCTTGAGAAATTGTTCAATTAGAGCCATTTTAGCCCGTTGTCACAATGCTTTCAAAAGCAGACTACAGGTCAGATTCAAAAGACGTCTGTGACATGGGAAATGCTACACGTTGACAGTTCCATGAGATTTTAGCTTTGAAATTATTTGTTTACAGTTGGTCGTTTGTTACTTTGTATCATCATACGAAAATTGAAAGAGAGTGCACATTCTTTAAATCTGAAAACTATGAATACTGCAAAAATGTATTTATTCTTGATACATTTATTAAGTAACTTTTTTCCGGTTTGTTTTCGTTAAAGAAAATAAACAAATAAGAATTAAAAGCTGTCGTTTATAGATGAAGAGGTGCAACAGGTTACAGATTCGTTTCACTTGACTTTCGATAACGTTTGTGATATCTTAGGGGTTGAACATAACTGGTTTAAAAAACGTGGGTACAACATATTTGAAATGTTTCCACATTGGAGAAATTTGAATAATGGTGAGTCTTATAACGAAGATGAATTACAGATCCATTTGTAAATGAATTCCTTTTATTTCGTCAAGACAATTCATTCGCGCTGTTATAGTAAAATTAGAGCTTTTCTTCGAAGGCAATTTTATTGTCACTTTTAACAAATTAGCACAGTTAAAACTGGAGTGTTTTACTCGGTAAATACTTCCGTAATAAAACCAATTAAACTGTAGCTTTTAACAAGCACTCACAGAACCCTCGGTGTTTTAGGGTCGTCTAAAAATATCCCAACAGTTGAAAGCGAGAACTCGGTATTTTAGGGTCATCTGAAGACGCCCTAGAAGTGTGACACAAGAGAAAAGGTACGACTACTGCACATGTTGGCGGAAATATTGTTACCGTTCGCCATTCATAACGGAACGTATGGTTCCCTACATATATATTAAATAAAGCACTTTAAAGTGTTACCATGCGCCATTCATAACGGAATGTACGGATATGGTTCCCCCTACATTTGATAAAATATCCGAATAACGAATACAATTTAACATTAAATAAAGCACTCTATAGTGTAACAATAATCCATTCATAACGGAATATACGGAGATGGTTCCCTCTACACTTCATAAAATAACCGAATAACGAATACAAGTACATTTGTATACATCAAATAAAGCATTTTAAAGAGTTACCATGCGCCATTCATAACGGAATGTACGGAGATGATTCCCCCTACATTTGATAAAATAACCGAATAACGAATACAATTCAACGTTAAATAAAGCACTCTATAGTGTAACAAAAATCCATTCATAACGAAATATACGGAGATGGTTCCGTCTACACTTGATAAAAATAACCGAATAACGAATACAAGTATACATTAAATAAAGCATCTTAAAGTGTTACCATGCGCCATTCATAACGGAATATACGAAGATGGTTCCCCCTTCATTTGATAAAAAAAAAAAAATAACGAATACAATTTAACATTAAATAAAGCACTCTATAGTGTAACAATCTATTCATAGCGAAATATACGGAGATGGTTCCCTCTACACTTGATAAAATAACCGAATAACGAATACAAGTATACATTAAATAAAGCACTCTAAAGTGTTACCATGCGCCATTCATAACGGAATGTACGGAGATGGTTCCCCCTACATTTGATAAAATAACCGAATAACGAGTACAATTATACATTAAATAAAGCACTATATAGTGTAACCATGCCCATGCATACAGGAATGTACGGAGATGGTTCCCCCTACATTTAATAATATAACCGAATAACGAGTACAGTTTAACATTAAATAAAGCACACTATAGTGTTACCATGCGCCATTCATAACGGAATGTACGGAGATGGTTCCCTCTACATTTGATAAAATAACCGATTAACGAGTACAATTATACATTAAATAAAGCACTCTATAGTGTAACAATAATCCATTCATAACGGAATATACGAAGATGGTTCCTTCTACATTTGATAAAATAACCGATTAACGAGTACAATTATACATTATATAAAGCACTCTATAGTGTTACCATGCGCCATTCATAACAGAATGTACGAAGATGGTTCCTTCTACATTTGATAAAATAACCAATAAACGAATACAATTATACATTAAATAAAGCACTCTATAGAGTAACCGTGCGCCATTCATAACTGAATATACTGTTTCCTCTACATTTGATAAAATAACCGAATAACGAATACAAGAGCACTCTTTAGTGTTACCATGCGCCATTCATTACTGAATGAGCGGAGATGGCTCCCTCTACATTTGTTAAAATAACCGAATAACGAATAAAAGTATACATTAAATAAAGCACTATATGGTGTAACCGTGCTCCATTCATACAGGAATGTACGGAGACGGTTCCCTCTACATTTGATAAAATAACCGAATAACGGATACAATTATACATTAAATAAAGCACTCTATAGTGTTACAATGCGCCATGCATACAGGAATGTACGGAGGTGGTTCCCTCTTCATTTGATGAAATAACCGAGTAACGAATACAATTATACATTAAATAAAGCACTCTAAATTGTTACCATGCGCTGTTCATAACGAAATGTACGGAGATGTTTCCCTCTTCATTTGATAAAATAACCGAATAACGAATACAATTTAACATTAAATTAAGCACTCTTCAGAGATCATGTAAGTGTACCTTGCAAACCCAATACCACATACAATTGTGCTCTAAATAAAGAACTATTCAGTGATCATGTAAATATAGTTGCATTGACTTCAACAGATATGTCCGTCTATCGTTAAAGACCTACATTAATCATACTGTCAACACTCGCAATTTCTCTGACACAGACGGGGTAATAGACAGCCGCATGGTCTAATGAGACTCTGCTCATATATTTCCACGGTGCCTCGGGAAAACTAACCATAGCATAATTATTATATGCGAGGAGAAAAACCTGCCCAAACATGTAAACAGATCAAAGTGTTGTACAGAAGTTTATTTAAGCCTTCTGCAACTAATAAGAGAACAGTTCAGAGACAACTGTTGGGAAGCGCTGGCTGAAATTTGAATCTACACTGGTCGCAAATGCTTACGGTTTGTTTCCGCGGAAACACTCTTCATTTGAAAAGCGAATCTAACGACTTTCTCATATGCATTTAATGTGTGTTGAAACACTCGGCTATCACCGTTCACCTGGTGAATAGGGTTAGTTAACGTTCTCTTTTATTAAACATCGAGTCGCGATAAATCAGTCTGTACCAACTAGGGCTATCACTCAAGGGGTCATTGGTTATAATACCGTATTGCTTCTTTCACAATGTCATTGTGACGATCGCTAATGGCGTAACATAGTCAGTACACATTGTAAAGTGAACCATCTTCCGTGATATAACTGAAAAACGGCATTGAACTCATATTAATATATTTTTCGTTCATAAGGTAATGCGCAGGAATAAAATCAATAACCTATGAAACTCTCAGAAATAATTATATTTAAAATTGATGTTTAGGAAAAGGATCTCATTTTGAGTGATATACCTGCTCTTATACCACGATTTGGAGTTCAGATGTGTAGTAATTAATCACTAGGGCCAAATGGCCTAAGCGATTAATTTATACAAACCTGAACGACAAATCGTGATATAAGAGCCGGTATATATCTCAAAATGAGATATATTTCCATTCTAGCACATTTTTATAACTTAAAGGGATACAAATTAGGCGGGAACTATGTTTTGACATGACGTTGCTTTCTTTGATAAAATTACGTGTAGGCTATTCTATCCTTACAACCCATTGTATTTGTTTTAGAAATATTCACGGATTTTGTCAACTAACAAAACATTTTGAAATCAGTTTTATTGACAGTCTATGAACATTTTATTTTTATTATACATTTTTCAAATTTTCATATATTCATCATTGACAATTTGTTACTGACTCATGCTAACACAACATTTTAAACCGGTTAGCAGTTTACTGTTACATGGCACGCGCGTCTACAATGTTGGTCATGCACGTGCATGACGTCATTAACAACAATTACGTCATCGTTTTAATTCACTTTCCAAACGGCATTTAAAACAAAAGCTCGTGACTTCATTCATAAAATGTCAAGCCCAGCGTAGTAACGCATGGACACTAAGAAACGTTGCATGAAAAATACGCTGGGGGGAATTTCAACAGCCAAAAATAGTTCTGGAAGTTTAGAGTGATATACCGTGTGATATATCACGCTCAAATTCCTCTTTGCGTATGGAAGAGAAATTGTCAATAGTGTTAGAATTATGGATAAAGAAACGCGTTATAATTTTCGTTCATTTATATTTGTGAAAAAGAAATAGAAAATAACTTTGTGGATACACAATGGTTTATGTATATTTATAATATATTATTTATTATTAGTTTCCGATCTTCATAAAAAACGACAACAATACGTATTTTAAAAATATTTCTAACACTATTGACAATTTCTCTTCTGTTTTGTTAGTTGAAAAAATCGAATATTTCCAAAACAAATACAATGCGGAGTAAAGATAGAATTGCCTTCACGTGATTTTATCAAGGAAAAACAACGTCATGTCAAAACATAGTTCCTCCTTAATTTGTATCCCTTTCAAGTAAGTTATAAAAAAAAAGTGCTAGAATTGAAATAGATCTATTTCCTAAATCGTGGTCACGCAAAAAAAACCACGAATAGTACATTATTATCGTCAAGTTAAGCATTTTAAATCGAGATGTATGGTCATAGTTTGCTGTATACTTTTCCTTTTCAGACATTGTTATGGTTTTTTTGGTAGCACCTATAAATATATATTAATGTACTTTTTAAAAAAAAAGAAAAGGTGTTTAAATTCGATATGAATCTTTCAGAGAAAGTCCAATAAAATCGAACGTGCAGGTTTTCTTTACCTCTTGTATTTGAGGTTAGTTTTACGGGTGCGTTATTATACAGAGTCACGGGTAACTACTGGTAACCCGCAAGGAAGTATAGTAAGTACAGTTGTATGTCAAATGGCATATACTATTGAACGAAACTAGATGAAGCATCAATTGTCGTCAGGCAGTCAATGTTTAAAAAAATGATATGAAATACCAGTAAATTCATCACATGTCCCCAAACAATCAAATGTATACTCTTTGTGTCGAGACAAGTTCAGTATGCAGGTGACTTTTTAACACGCTTTACCAGCGGCAAAGGAAAGCATATGAATGATTTTAATATATAACAATTCCAATGCTATTGACTGTCTGGAATAGTGATTTATTATTAACTGCATCTCAACAATGTATTATATCTATGTATGTAGGTTTTATTTAACCTAGAACTCGAGGCTACGGCGAATACACAAAACAATTTTGGCTTTCAAAAAATGAAAATTTCAAATCTAAAATTGTAATTGCATTGTGTAAATGGAGACCCCTAAATCGCAAAATAGCCCCGTATAACTCTATATATAATTGTTTTATTACTTTTAACTCCAAAACTATACTAAATACTATGCTACCGGATATTCTACATCGTCCAAGGCAAGTCGCACCAATATACGTGAAATAACTCTATAACTTCGCTTTCGCCGTAATGTTACTAAAGGTGAAATTATCCGCCTAGAGTATTAACACGTTCTCACCACATACAATAAATGTGCAGCAGACATTAAATGTATATTAATTACTTGAGTTGAAAATATTGTAAACAATGGAGAAATTGCTTATTCTGGGCAATTGATCTTAGTGTTACAATGTTATCAAAAGTCGTTAGCTGCAGAGGCGTCAGATGGCGTCTGTGTATGGGAAGGGTTACGGGGAAAACACTGAGTACGTGTGTGTCAGAGGTGTGTGGGTTAACGGTGTGATTGTTGATTATTCTACTCAAACAGGAGACATAAAGTCCCCCATCTCCGTCAAGCCCCCGGTCACTTGGGACTACAATAATATTGCATCTGTCAACTTATTCTGTAATATACTCGAGGTCTTGGCGTGAAACGGTTGTAACGAAAATTTGCATTTGTTTACCAAGGTTAATCACCTCGCCATAAAGTCTTTATAAGCGTTAAATAATTTTTCTTGGTAAACAATGGAAATTTAGGTGCCATTGCTCGTTCTGAGCAATGGCACCTAAATTTGCATTGTTTACAAAGGGGTCAAAATTGCCCCTAAATAAGGGATTTCAAAATAGGTTTTTATTTACAACTGTTTCACGCCAAGCCCTCGATATACTCGAGGCTTCATCGATTTTGTTAAAACCGGAAATCACTAAATAACACCCAAAAAAGGAAATCAAAACTGCATTTAGTTAGATCTATAGCTGAATTAGATTACCTTTATATATTACCTGATAGTCTTGAAGACACTTTAAAATAAGCTGCTCGCCAGATAGTTAATTCTGAATAGTCGGAGGGTAAATTAAAACAAAGAATGGATGAAATTTAAAGTAGTGGAAAACTGAGAACCCACGTTTGAATCCAAATACCGTTGCAACATATGTCTTTCCAAGAAAAGGATCACCAATGCGTTTGCACCATAACATTGTAAGTGTGCTTCTTCTAATAGTAGCAAGATATCACGCACACGGCTTCTTTCATAATTTTGATCCAAACATGGGTTACTGGTATTTTCCCCTCTGAAAGGTCTTGGAGAAAACTTTAACCATTTATCGTTCTTTATTTCTTATCTTATTTAACCTTTCCCATCTGCAGACGCTTATTGACGCATTAGCAGCAGACGCCTTTTGAAAACATTGTGGCCAAAGGTGAAGCTGAAATTTCACCTTTGGTCGCAATGTTTTCATCTTTATTTAATAATTGAGCTATCTTTTGTGGAGATTTCTCAGATTTTTGTCACTATGTTTTCAAAGTCGTCTGCTTCAGATTGTGTTGTATGAGGGAGAGGGTTAAGAGGAATATTATGAGCAGCGTTCTATAACAACCAATCTTAGCGTAATAATAATATATGTACATGTAAACAAAAATCCATGCTATTGGATCCAAATACAAAATTTGTTTTCAGAATTGTATTTAAACCTTCTACTACTTATTGGGGAATAATGTATAGTCACAGATAAGACAATGCTAATGAGCAGAATATAGGGCAACAGAGCCCATTGACAAAATTCCCCCACATTATTTTCACAGGTTGTGCACAGCTGATCTGAATCCAAGCTGGTAGCAAAAGCTTCAAGTCGATTTGTTGAAGAGCACCGGCCATATAGTCATTTTGTTCCGTTTTGTTTATTTATCTTGCAATGAGCAGATTATGGGATATATAACACTGGTATGATAAACGTTTTGTTTACATGTCTATTGGAATGATAAACATTTTTATGTTTACATGTATACTTATTTTTAGAAATGACTAAATCGCCGGAACTACTTTTCTGAAATATAAATGAGCCGTACCACAAGAAAACCAACATTGTTGACTGCGAAAAGTATCGACCCGGAACAGCCTTAGGCTAGCATGCCGCATAGGCTAACCCAGACATACAGGCTTCGCCCCCGGGGATTTTCTGTTTCAGGAATCATTACTCAATACCTCTTACCCCCTGAGACGGAATGTGTCGGACCGGATTAGCGCAGGCTAATATGGGTCGATACATTATGCAGAGTCCAGAATGTTGATTTTCTCTTGGATGGGCTCAATTATGTTGATAGTATAGCAGTCAAAGCAATGAACAAACACAAATAAAAATCAGAAATAAAGTCATTATTGTTTTAATTACATTTCAACATATTTTAACAATGCAAATACAAATCGAAGATAATATCGTTATATAAATCACACGGAATATGCATGTTCAGTCTTTCTTTGTTGAAAATGTAGTATACATATACCTGTTTATTCTCTCATGATCAGTTCATAGGTAACCTTGTTTAAATACAATCTGAAGCGAGTTATGTACTAATATGAGAAGCATATATATGTTTCCACAAGTAGTTTTACACTTGAATGCCTCCACGACTAATGTTGAAGTTCTAGATCTATCGTCAGTCTGTTTTTTACCACGAGAAAGGATTCACGAACAGACTAATCAACAAATAGATTCCTCTTTCATACAGCAGTTCCGATAGAAAATCATTAGGCGGCTATAGTGTTAAGGCCTATGATCATTCTTAAAACTAAAAGTTTCGTAACGTGTCTTCCACATGTCTACCCACAACTGTGACGGTATCCTTTTCCAAAACTGAA
The DNA here is from genome assembly GCA_031761405.1 of Serripes groenlandicus. Taxonomy (NCBI): domain Eukaryota; kingdom Metazoa; phylum Mollusca; class Bivalvia; order Cardiida; family Cardiidae; genus Serripes; species Serripes groenlandicus. The sequence goes on from JASEVX010000001.1 coordinate 51,883,761, forward strand.
TATCTCCAATCTAAACGACGATTAAGCATCACAATTGTCTTGAATATAGTCTTCTGTCTTTAAACTGTGAGTGTTATATGAACGTCCAAAGCCTGAACTAACTTCAGATCCAACACAACTATTCATTTTCAAAACACGGCGGTTTACATACATGTTGACCTATCGCATGTACTGAAACGACGGCCAATTCCGCAATACTTACACTTCTACTAAGACTATGTTCGAGTTAATAAAGTCGGAATTATTTAGCTTCCGTATGTCGTGTGTACACAATGTAATTCGGCGCGTATTTATGCACGCGCGTGACATAATTATATTTAAGGTGGATTGTATGTGTGTATGTTATTTCTTAAAACTAGTAAACATTAATCTAGATTTTTCTGAAAACATAATTTTTCATACATGATAAATATAATATTAGCCTACGTCCCTGACTTACGACATAAACTTTATCTGACATCGCTGAGAAAAATGATAATTGTCTCGCCAAAGGCACGACAATTATCAAATCTCCCAACCTCGTCATATAAAGTCTCTAGATAGTATGATTGCATATGTTTTTGAAATAGCTTCTTGTCTCGGAAATTCTTTAAAAAGCAAACAGTGTTTATAATGAATGGCATAGCATATGAGCCGTCCCATGAGAAAACCAACATTATGGACTCTGCGTAATATATCGACCCAGATCAAGTTTCAAGTTTATGTATGCAGGCTAATCCGGGCCGACACATTTCGTCTTAGGGTGATAGAGGTAAAGAGTAATGACTCCTGAAACAGTAAATTCACAGGAGGCGAAAAGTGTCTGTCCGGATTAGCCTGCACGGCATACTTAGGCTGGTCCGGGTCAATATTTTACGCAGAGTCCACAACGTTGGTTTTCTCGTTGGACGGCTTATATATGCATTATTTATTACTTTCATCCTTCAACGAAACACAAGGTTATGTAATCTGTCAACAATGATACGCCCATATTGTGCGATACTCATATGAGTAATCACATGCATAATATATGTTCTATCTGTATTACGCCAAATAATATAGAAGAAGCGCGTTGTAACAGCATTACTCTTGGTTGCGCCGCGTCGAAGTCACCATTGTAATAAAAGTAATGATTTCTCCTTCCTGTTCTTTAAGTAAACCGTTAAAAGTTAGATTATAGTTTGGTCCTTGAATCCCTTTAATGACTATATGAGACGCCTCACGAGAAAACCAACATTGTGGACTCTGCGTATCGACCCGAATCAGCCTAAGCAAGCCGCACATGCTAACCCGGACAGACACTTTCGCCTCCCGTGTTTTTTTTTCTGTTTCAGGAATCATTACTCTATACCTCTATCCCCCCTGAGACAGAATGTGTCAGCCCGGATTGCGCAGGCTCATCAGGATCGATACGTTACGCAGAGACCATAATGTTGGTTTTCCCGTGGAACAGCTCATATGCTATTAGAGATTGCAACAATTATTACTTATGGTTGTAATTGTTGCTTTCTTGCTATTTGTTTTATTTTAATGTTGATTTTATTTTTTCAAATTCGAGTTAACATAATCGCCAATTTATGGCCAGACTTCTTACAAATAGCTACACACTTAGAAATTTAATAATGACACTTCTAGAATAGACATAAATTGTGTCTCAAAAAATTAAGCTTATTTTCTAAACAGGGACTCTATTAAAGCCTATTAGATTTATTTCAAAGATGCATTACCAAGTAATACATAGAGACATTTATTGAGAAAAGCTAACGTTGTTAAAAGAGAAACCGTTTCGTATGTAGGTGACCGACTTTCGCAATTTTACTTCCATTCATTATTTACAGGTGTTTTATAGATTGATTGGGATTTAACGCCGTTTTAAACAATTTCTCAGTCATATCACGGTAGCCAGTTCACCTACACACGTATTTCCTGGTTTTCTCACACCAGTACTCCACACAACAATCTTCCCAAGCAACTGGCTGCTTTTCCACATATACAGGTGTAAAATACAACCAAATACTTAACAGTTAACCCTTTCCCACTTACAGACGATTGATGATGACTCTGTAGCAGACTTCTTTTGAAAACACTTTGACAACGGGATACATTTCTCAAAACGAGCAATTTCTCCTTTTTTCTACAATGTTTTCAAATCTATTCAATAATCATACTATCATTTATAGATATTTTCCAAATGTTTGCCAAGATGTGTTCAGAATCATCTGCTGCATATGTGTTGTATGTGGATTAGGGTTATCGCAAAACAATCTACATCTTTAAAAACCAACGAGTGGCGTCAGGTGCTGTGGGGTCTTTATTTAGCATTAGCGAACCGATACGCACAGTTTAATCAGGGTCTATACGGTTATCACTTACCAATATATAGGATTAACTTTGCAGGAACGTTTCTGTAATAAATTGAGATTAATGTTATGGATTCAAATATGCTATATGTATACGTTCAGTCATAAATTGTCTTATTTGTGTGGAGATTGGTTTGACAATCGCCACAATGCTAACAGAAACAACAACAACAAAACATATTTACTTAGTCGGTTTTGAACAATCGGTTGATATTTGTTTTCCTTACTGCAAACTAATTTACTCACATCCGTTATAGTTCCATCATTGATGCAGAGACGTGATAAATAATAATTATGTCAGTGCTACTTTGGTACCGGATTGTTACTAATATTTGAGTTTTATCGAGACATTATCTACATAGAGTTAAAATATGTAAATATTATCTTCGTCATGATTGGGCAGATAATAAATATCATTGCGCGTTCTATCTGCCTTGCAAATAACTCTGATGATACATACTCAAATCTGGAAATTCCAAAAGGTTTTATAAATAGCGCGCGAGACTGGTTATCTCAATATTTAATAATGACACTTCTAGAATAGACATAAATTGTGTCTCAAAAAATTAAGCTTATTTTCTAAACAGGGACTCTATTAAAGCCTATTAGATTTATTTCAAAGATGCATTACCAAGTAATACATAGAGACATTTATTGAGAAAAGCTAACGTTGTTAAAAGAGAAACCGTTTCGTATGTAGGTGACCGACTTTCGCAATTTTACTTCCATTCATTATTTACAGGTGTTTTATAGATTGATTGGGATTTAACGCCGTTTTAAACAATTTCTCAGTCATATCACGGTAGCCAGTTCACCTACACACGTATTTCCTGGTTTTCTCACACCAGTACTCCACACAACAATCTTCCCAAGCAACTGGCTGCTTTTCCACATATACAGGTGTAAAATACAACCAAATACTTAACAGTTAACCCTTTCCCACTTACAGACGATTGATGATGACTCTGTAGCAGACTTCTTTTGAAAACACTTTGACAACGGGATACATTTCTCAAAACGAGCAATTTCTCCTTTTTTCTACAATGTTTTCAAATCTATTCAATAATCATACTATCATTTATAGATATTTTCCAAATGTTTGCCAAGATGTGTTCAGAATCATCTGCTGCATATGTGTTGTATGTGGATTAGGGTTATCGCAAAACAATCTACATCTTTAAAAACCAACGAGTGGCGTCAGGTGCTGTGGGGTCTTTATTTAGCATTAGCGAACCGATACGCACAGTTTAATCAGGGTCTATACGGTTATCACTTACCAATATATAGGATTAACTTTGCAGGAACGTTTCTGTAATAAATTGAGATTAATGTTATGGATTCAAATATGCTATATGTATACGTTCAGTCATAAATTGTCTTATTTGTGTGGAGATTGGTTTGACAATCGCCACAATGCTAACAGAAACAACAACAACAAAACATATTTACTTAGTCGGTTTTGAACAATCGGTTGATATTTGTTTTCCTTACTGCAAACTAATTTACTCACATCCGTTATAGTTCCATCATTGATGCAGAGACGTGATAAATAATAATTATGTCAGTGCTACTTTGGTACCGGATTGTTACTAATATTTGAGTTTTATCGAGACATTATCTACATAGAGTTAAAATATGTAAATATTATCTTCGTCATGATTGGGCAGATAATAAATATCATTGCGCGTTCTATCTGCCTTGCAAATAACTCTGATGATACATACTCAAATCTGGAAATTCCAAAAGGTTTTATAAATAGCGCGCGAGACTGGTTATCTCAATATTATAAACGCTTTATTTTGTAGTTGTTTAAATATATGAAAGCGTCTAGACGATAAGACAAAGGTTTAAAGGACACACGATGTCAGTGTGTACACACGTTATGTATACACATCTGCACGTTTTAGAGTCAATTATCAATCAATGCTGAAAGTGTAGCCTAATTTAGTTTGGAGATCGAGCATTATAATATATGCCTATATTTTTATAAATTGAACAGTTTGGAAAATAGTGAAATTGTGCTTTTTGAGCATGTTTGTGTTTGTTTTTGCACTCACATTTTTCGAAGCAGTTTAACAAACTCAGATACATATAAATATGCTGTGTTTATATGTCTCTGACAACCCTCAATCATGCAATGTGAAGGGACTAAATTGAACAGACCTGTTTAATATCGGACATCATTGAAACAAACACCAAACTAATGGATACTGTTTTCTCTCCTTCATTTCTAAAGTGTACAAACTATTTTATCTTAATATGGCCCAGCGACCTGGTGATGAACATGTGATTACCCGAACAATTTAGATTACAAATAGCCATTCTAATGAGCTAAAACGGTAGTCTATCGAGTACCAACTAGATTTTTCATAAATTTGGAATGGCCTAATTTTGAACACATCACGACCAATTTCAGAACGTAACTAAAAAATCACCAAGACAACATTCTGGCAAACTAACATTATTCTACTGTCAAAAGATGCAGGGTTGATACATTCTCAAATTTACCCGCACCAGAGTCATCGCAAGCCCTACACCGATATACTGCTTGTTACTTTGCAGGATTTTCCATACGATCGCCACTACAGTGCCATTAGCGCTTTGATTCTATGTGGTTTTAAAGGTGCTGAACTTCAGAAAATAGACATTATAGTCAACGTTTTAAAACTGTTCAACAGTTGTCTTGAAATATTAGCATCATAATTCTGGGATAAAATTAGAGTAATAATTTCACTTTCCAGTAACATCAATATCTAAATATTGATCGTGTATGCTTCATTTTGACTAAGGAGACATACCCAGTAAGCCAAATTTTGAACATTTTCATGACTTTCAATTAATAGTTTTTCAACATTTACTGCCAAAGTTATTTATTACTTACTTTGTTGTCACTATTAGCAATATTTGCAATAATTAACATAGTTTAGTGCCTTATTATAACACCTTGATCATTCTCATAAATAAAAATAATATTTAGCTTTCATTTACCAAAATACTATTAATCTTTGGAATGGCACCAAGTGACACTTCCTCATGGAGCGACATCACACAGATAGTAAACCATTAATGTCAATTATGGTTAAGAGGATCGGTAAACAAACTGAAATATATGGATCTATGGAGAAATTGCCATTTTTTTATTTGAATGTGTTCCCATATATATAGTATCCTTTGTAAAAACCTACAGTGATTCATTTTCAAGATGCTGATTAGCACATGAAGTTTGCTCTTTCAACATTGTGAGACATGTTGGCGTATCTACCTCAGTATATATTTTTTAAATAATATAAACAGAAGAAGAAATTGCTAAACATAAGAAATTTTTCCAACAATCTTGTTTTTCCATACTTTTCAATAAATTTACCCATTTTTTTATTTAAATTCTAGATGTTTTCAAATTCGTCCTTTGTTTGGTTCTTTCTTATATAGGAAAGGGTTCGTTACATGTATGATTCCAATTGCCGGAACGTGCACATCACCACAAGGTAGTTGAACATGCACGTGGATGCATGTCCTGGCCTTATTACATCTTCTCCACGTATTGGTTTGGTCGAATGACATAAGCAATGTTTTAATAATGTCAAAAAAGTCGACGAAGTTTATCACTCATGCAAATCTTTAAGTTATATAAAGTCACTCAGGTCATGTCCCTAATACAAGCTGTGTTGAAAATAAACTACGGAGATTAACCTGTTTGTAGGATGGAATCGTGACTGTGTGTAAAATCAACAATGAAAAGTAGACCGGGCACACTGTGTTGGACACAATCTAATAAGGCCGTGTCTACATACCGTCTATTATAAATACAGAATCATTATCTTGAACTGTGTTAATACTATAGGGTCAATTACATACATAATTCTTAAAAAGATCAACGATAGAAATGTCCTTAGAATTCATGAGATAAATGCGGAATAGTATGTTGTGGGAGCGATAAATGGGTTCGTATTGCACGACAAGTAGCGTGGACAAATCGATATCTTACGAGACCGAAGGTCGAGTAAGATATGGATTTTCCCACGCTACGAACCCATTTATCGTTCCTGCAACGTAATATTTCGTATTTATTAGTCGCCGGGCAGAAGCCCGCGACTTATATTTTAATAGCTTTTCGGAAATGACATGGGAAGAGAATTATTATTAGATTTTTTTTTTTTAAATGTCTTGAACATATTACAATTGTGTTTGTTTAAAAACACTTAGTTATGACACATCTAAAATGAAATAAATAATAAGATGTTTTAAGTATTTGCAGTGTCTTTATTTTGACTCGCATTTATGTTGGTTTTTTTTTTTTATCTCATTTACGAAGACAAAAGAGTCCCTGCTAGCCTTGCTGCAGACTGTTATGTGTCAATATCGAGATAAAAATCACGTCGAATGTTTTCCTTTTAATAGCAAGTTTTACTTATTGAATGTTGTTTTCATGTTCAAAGAGATGTCTTGATTTGTGTAGAATTCATTTAATAATGTAAATCCATGTATATCTAAAATAGGAACTGTTTCTATGCTAAATATAGTAACCTTTAACATCGATTTTCGCGCATGCGCATTTCGATATGAAGAAGCGAGTGGTCAAAATATTATTTTATTTTAGATAAGTATCAACATAAACTGGTAACATAAACAAAAATAAGAAATACTTTGTGAAAATATGTCACAAATATATGCTTGTTTTTTATCGGTCGTGAACGTCAAAACGACTTTTTCCTCAGTTCTTGACCTAGTTTCATATTGCCAAAATATAAAGGGAAGTAACCGGAAGTAAAATGTAAACTTAGACTAGAATGGAGTGCTCCCCGGAGCACGTGTGTCACCTGCCGGCGCATTGTCAGGAAATTTTAATTTTTGACAGAAAAGGGGCAATAACTCTGATATAAAAAGATTTGGATTATCCCCCTTTTGTGAACTTATCACAAAGATTGATATAAACATTTGTCAGAAGTTTCAATCCAATCCTTTGAGTATAAAAAAGTTATTTGAAAACGTGACGTAAAAGTGTGACGACAGACAGCGGACAGACAGACAGACAGACAGACAGACGCCGGACAAAAAAAAAAGTAATCCCTAAGTGCCTACCATGCTACGCAGGTGACACAAAAAGTGACGAGTGACGAGTTAAGAATAGTGACGAGTTAAGAAAAGAACGAACTCTGATAACAATAATTTTAAAAAATAAAGAAAATCTGGTCTTTCGCACCCAATTAATTTCATACTTGCCACCTTTTAAATATTAATGGGACTCACAACTGGTATTTCTCTTGTGCCATACATATAGTGTATGCATCAATGATTTAAATAAACAATTTAGCTGATATGTTGTTTCAAGTGTGGTCTACTTTTTAGACATATGAGAATAAATGTTAACATCTGTGAAATACTTATTATTAGTCGCCGGGCAGAAGCCCGCGACTTCTATTTTTAATAGGTTTTCTGAAATCACATGGGAGGGGGGATTATTATTAGAAAGAAACACATTTAGATGTCTTGAACATATTACAATTGTGTTTGTTTAAAAACACTAAGTAATGACACATCTAAAATGAAATAAATATTCCGATGTTTTAGGTATTTTCAGTTTCTTTATGTTGACTCGCATTTATGTTGGTTTTTTTTTATTTACGAAGACAAAACAGTCCCTATTAGCTAGACTGGTATACTTTATTTTTACACTATATACTACATGTAATCAAAAGTCGATAACTACAAACCTTTACGTCGCAGTCTAATTTGTTTACTTACGCGCACCTGCGTGACTCGCGAATACCAACTGCGTAGATCAATCTCCTTTGCAGAGAGCCGCTCTTTACACTCACTTACAAATAGTAAATTATAGGTGATTTGAAATGTTTATTTGGTTCGAAACAAATGAAGAAAAGAACAAACCGAGATAAAAACTGGTTTTAATGGAAAAATGACTTTGAACGAACACTCTGCCTATAAAGAGAGTTTCAAGAACGACACCTCTGCGAATAAGAAAGATTTCGGGTCTTTCGTACACAATTATTTCGTCCTTGACAATTTTAAATGTGTCATTTAATTCCCTAAAGGCATATTGCTTCCGATCTGCATATTGTTATGCATCATTGACACAAGGACACTCATCATAATATAATTTTAAAACATGAGTAGTTCTCTCATTGTTTTAAAAGTAGATTGCTGCAAAGGTGTCCACTGTTGACTTTAAAAGAGGAAAGGTAAAATGACGTGCTATTGCAGGCAAATCCTAAATTGTCTGTTTTGTGGTTTTATTGAAAAATAATAAAATTCAAATATTCTGACAAACATAATTATTCCTTAATGAAAGCACTGTATACATACTAAGACTAATGATTGGCAAGATTACTCATTTCCATTACTGTTTATGATCAATAATTAGTTGGTTGTGTGTATGGTCAACCTATTTTGGAATGGAGATTGATCATAAACAATGAAAGGTTTCAATTATCATTCACTTCGTTGACAAAACAATGCAAGTTATGATACATTTTCACTTGACCCCACCCCTGATGTTCCAATATGCCCCTCAGTTGATAACTGTTTATTCAACTACTATAATGTGAGTGTTATGCATAACTGCAATATGGATATCCGGCGACATTGATGCGTTGCATCAACTTTCTCTTGTAATTATTATTAAAAAGGAGAAAGTTCATGTCTTCAGCAATTTAACCGTGTTCTCAATGTGTTAAACGTTAAAAGGTTTTCATTGTTGCTTCAGACATGGAAAGGGTTAAATAGCTTTGTATTGCATGTAGATTTAAAGCCCAAACAGTATGTGTTGTGGTTTTATAGACAAATACAACAAATCCAAAATCCTGACCAAAAGAAATCCTGAAATTTGTATGTGGAATTTCAAAAATCCTGGAATTAGTCCTTAATGAAAACATTATGTGTATGTTTAGACTAATGAAAATCAAGAATACATGTGTGTTAAAAAATAAATCAATAGTCTTTTCCAGCGACAATGATGCATTGCATCAACTTTCTCTTGTCTTTCTTTTAGTATATACCTACAATCTATGAAGAGCGAAAAAAGTAACAAATATACAGATTCAATTTTATTTTTTTATTGGGAAAACAATTTTGTAATCGTGAAATGAAAAACATAATGGCGGATGAATATTTACTACAATACTTAGGCCACGACCTTAGAAAGAATTCTAATAACTTCATCAAATTAAATTGTCATAAATTGGGAGAAAATAACAACAGTCTTTATTTTCGGGTTTTTATTAAATTTGACGCTAGGTTTTCGCTACATAAAATATAAACGATTGTCTTAAATAGTACTGGTTGTCTCACTCTGCCTATTTTACTACGTAGCGCAGATTCAAACCGGGAACCTCACTGAAAGTAGTCCGCACACTGCTGACGTCACAATTCCGTATTTACACTAGGTGGGATACGGTATTTTAATCTGTCGTGTCTGAAATGCGCATGACAATCTGCATGTATTTGCACCGGAAAATGTACAAGTATATAATAAAGATACATATATTCACAGTTCAACCTTTGTACATGTTTGACATAACAGTATTAAATCCATTCCTACCTTTTTGCAAATATTATTGATTTGCGTATTACAATACTATACACTACAATATGCCTTTATTGTAATATAATGCTTCAGGCCAAAATGAATATATATTGCATAAAAAATAGGGTTTGGGAGCAGCTCACAATATACACGGTTTTAAAAACAATTCTCAATAATGGTAATATACATGTAAATATATATTAACCGAGTTTAATACAGTATCATTGTATGCAATATATTAGTAACATATATATGCACCTATCTCATCCTAAATAATGTAACTGATTGTTTTGTATTTAATTGATGTGTTCATTAGAAGTATTCGTTTACATGAGTACAATGAAAAATCAGGTAAACTGTAAAATGTTGTAAGTAAAGAAAATTGTACTTTATACATTGATTTATAATGCATCTTCACAGTAGAAATTGATGATATTACTTATAGGAAGGCCATTTACTGAATGCTATGTCTGTTACAAAAGTTATTTGAATAATACCTTGTGGAATAGTTCTGATGTTACTTTATTTCATCTAAAGAGACAATTAAGTTATTATGTCTCGACTCTTTGATACAAATTAATAGCTTTTGCATATGCTGACATGGCGATCTGAATCCAAGCTGGTAGCAAAAGCTTCAAGTCGATTTGTTGAAGAGCACCGGCCATATAGTCATTTTGTTCCGTTTTGTTTATTTATCTTGCAATGAGCAGATTATGGGATATATAACACTGGTATGATAAACGTTTTGTTTACATGTCTATTGGAATGATAAACATTTTTATGTTTACATGTATACTTATTTTTAGAAATGACTAAATCGCCGGAACTACTTTTCTGAAATATAAATGAGCCGTACCACAAGAAAACCAACATTGTTGACTGCGAAAAGTATCGACCCGGAACAGCCTTAGGCTAGCATGCCGCATAGGCTAACCCAGACATACAGGCTTCGCCCCCGGGGATTTTCTGTTTCAGGAATCATTACTCAATACCTCTTACCCCCTGAGACGGAATGTGTCGGACCGGATTAGCGCAGGCTAATATGGGTCGATACATTATGCAGAGTCCAGAATGTTGATTTTCTCTTGGATGGGCTCAATTATGTTGATAGTATAGCAGTCAAAGCAATGAACAAACACAAATAAAAATCAGAAATAAAGTCATTATTGTTTTAATTACATTTCAACATATTTTAACAATGCAAATACAAATCGAAGATAATATCGTTATATAAATCACACGGAATATGCATGTTCAGTCTTTCTTTGTTGAAAATGTAGTATACATATACCTGTTTATTCTCTCATGATCAGTTCATAGGTAACCTTGTTTAAATACAATCTGAAGCGAGTTATGTACTAATATGAGAAGCATATATATGTTTCCACAAGTAGTTTTACACTTGAATGCCTCCACGACTAATGTTGAAGTTCTAGATCTATCGTCAGTCTGTTTTTTACCACGAGAAAGGATTCACGAACAGACTAATCAACAAATAGATTCCTCTTTCATACAGCAGTTCCGATAGAAAATCATTAGGCGGCTATAGTGTTAAGGCCTATGATCATTCTTAAAACTAAAAGTTTCGTAACGTGTCTTCCACATGTCTACCCACAACTGTGACGGTATCCTTTTCCAAAACTGAATATCTCCAATCTAAACGACGATTAAGCATCACAATTGTCTTGAATATAGTCTTCTGTCTTTAAACTGTGAGTGTTATATGAACGTCCAAAGCCTGAACTAACTTCAGATCCAACACAACTATTCATTTTCAAAACACGGCGGTTTACATACATGTTGACCTATCGCATGTACTGAAACGACGGCCAATTCCGCAATACTTACACTTCTACTAAGACTATGTTCGAGTTAATAAAGTCGGAATTATTTAGCTTCCGTATGTCGTGTGTACACAATGTAATTCGGCGCGTATTTATGCACGCGCGTGACATAATTATATTTAAGGTGGATTGTATGTGTGTATGTTATTTCTTAAAACTAGTAAACATTAATCTAGATTTTTCTGAAAACATAATTTTTCATACATGATAAATATAATATTAGCCTACGTCCCTGACTTACGACATAAACTTTATCTGACATCGCTGAGAAAAATGATAATTGTCTCGCCAAAGGCACGACAATTATCAAATCTCCCAACCTCGTCATATAAAGTCTCTAGATAGTATGATTGCATATGTTTTTGAAATAGCTTCTTGTCTCGGAAATTCTTTAAAAAGCAAACAGTGTTTATAATGAATGGCATAGCATATGAGCCGTCCCATGAGAAAACCAACATTATGGACTCTGCGTAATATATCGACCCAGATCAAGTTTCAAGTTTATGTATGCAGGCTAATCCGGGCCGACACATTTCGTCTTAGGGTGATAGAGGTAAAGAGTAATGACTCCTGAAACAGTAAATTCACAGGAGGCGAAAAGTGTCTGTCCGGATTAGCCTGCACGGCATACTTAGGCTGGTCCGGGTCAATATTTTACGCAGAGTCCACAACGTTGGTTTTCTCGTTGGACGGCTTATATATGCATTATTTATTACTTTCATCCTTCAACGAAACACAAGGTTATGTAATCTGTCAACAATGATACGCCCATATTGTGCGATACTCATATGAGTAATCACATGCATAATATATGTTCTATCTGTATTACGCCAAATAATATAGAAGAAGCGCGTTGTAACAGCATTACTCTTGGTTGCGCCGCGTCGAAGTCACCATTGTAATAAAAGTAATGATTTCTCCTTCCTGTTCTTTAAGTAAACCGTTAAAAGTTAGATTATAGTTTGGTCCTTAAATCCCTTTAATGACTATATGAGACGCCTCACGAGAAAACCAACATTGTGGACTCTGCGTATCGACCCGAATCAGCCTAAGCAAGCCGCACATGCTAACCCGGACAGACACTTTCGCCTCCCGTGTTTTTTTTTCTGTTTCAGGAATCATTACTCTATACCTCTATCCCCCCTGAGACAGAATGTGTCAGCCCGGATTGCGCAGGCTCATCAGGATCGATACGTTACGCAGAGACCATAATGTTGGTTTTCCCGTGGAACAGCTCATATGCTATTAGAGATTGCAACAATTATTACTTATGGTTGTAATTGTTGCTTTCTTGCTATTTGTTTTATTTTAATGTTGATTTTATTTTTTCAAATTCGAGTTAACATAATCGCCAATTTATGGCCAGACTTCTTACAAATAGCTACACACTTAGAAATTTAATAATGACACTTCTAGAATAGACATAAATTGTGTCTCAAAAAATTAAGCTTATTTTCTAAACAGGGACTCTATTAAAGCCTATTAGATTTATTTCAAAGATGCATTACCAAGTAATACATAGAGACATTTATTGAGAAAAGCTAACGTTGTTAAAAGAGAAACCGTTTCGTATGTAGGTGACCGACTTTCGCAATTTTACTTCCATTCATTATTTACAGGTGTTTTATAGATTGATTGGGATTTAACGCCGTTTTAAACAATTTCTCAGTCATATCACGGTAGCCAGTTCACCTACACACGTATTTCCTGGTTTTCTCACACCAGTACTCCACACAACAATCTTCCCAAGCAACTGGCTGCTTTTCCACATATACAGGTGTAAAATACAACCAAATACTTAACAGTTAACCCTTTCCCACTTACAGACGATTGATGATGACTCTGTAGCAGACTTCTTTTGAAAACACTTTGACAACGGGATACATTTCTCAAAACGAGCAATTTCTCCTTTTTTCTACAATGTTTTCAAATCTATTCAATAATCATACTATCATTTATAGATATTTTCCAAATGTTTGCCAAGATGTGTTCAGAATCATCTGCTGCATATGTGTTGTATGTGGATTAGGGTTATCGCAAAACAATCTACATCTTTAAAAACCAACGAGTGGCGTCAGGTGCTGTGGGGTCTTTATTTAGCATTAGCGAACCGATACGCACAGTTTAATCAGGGTCTATACGGTTATCACTTACCAATATATAGGATTAACTTTGCAGGAACGTTTCTGTAATAAATTGAGATTAATGTTATGGATTCAAATATGCTATATGTATACGTTCAGTCATAAATTGTCTTATTTGTGTGGAGATTGGTTTGACAATCGCCACAATGCTAACAGAAACAACAACAACAAAACATATTTACTTAGTCGGTTTTGAACAATCGGTTGATATTTGTTTTCCTTACTGCAAACTAATTTACTCACATCCGTTATAGTTCCATCATTGATGCAGAGACGTGATAAATAATAATTATGTCAGTGCTACTTTGGTACCGGATTGTTACTAATATTTGAGTTTTATCGAGACATTATCTACATAGAGTTAAAATATGTAAATATTATCTTCGTCATGATTGGGCAGATAATAAATATCATTGCGCGTTCTATCTGCCTTGCAAATAACTCTGATGATACATACTCAAATCTGGAAATTCCAAAAGGTTTTATAAATAGCGCGCGAGACTGGTTATCTCAATATTATAAACGCTTTATTTTGTAGTTGTTTAAATATATGAAAGCGTCTAGACGATAAGACAAAGGTTTAAAGGACACACGATGTCAGTGTGTACACACGTTATGTATACACATCTGCACGTTTTAGAGTCAATTATCAATCAATGCTGAAAGTGTAGCCTAATTTAGTTTGGAGATCGAGCATTATAATATATGCCTATATTTTTATAAATTGAACAGTTTGGAAAATAGTGAAATTGTGCTTTTTGAGCATGTTTGTGTTTGTTTTTGCACTCACATTTTTCGAAGCAGTTTAACAAACTCAGATACATATAAATATGCTGTGTTTATATGTCTCTGACAACCCTCAATCATGCAATGTGAAGGGACTAAATTGAACAGACCTGTTTAATATCGGACATCATTGAAACAAACACCAAACTAATGGATACTGTTTTCTCTCCTTCATTTCTAAAGTGTACAAACTATTTTATCTTAATATGGCCCAGCGACCTGGTGATGAACATGTGATTACCCGAACAATTTAGATTACAAATAGCCATTCTAATGAGCTAAAACGGTAGTCTATCGAGTACCAACTAGATTTTTCATAAATTTGGAATGGCCTAATTTTGAACACATCACGACCAATTTCAGAACGTAACTAAAAAATCACCAAGACAACATTCTGGCAAACTAACATTATTCTACTGTCAAAAGATACAGGGTTGATACATTCTCAAATTTACCCGCACCAGAGTCATCGCAAGCCCTACACCGATATACTGCTTGTTACTTTGCAGGATTTTCCATACGATCGCCACTACAGTGCCATTAGCGCTTTGATTCTATGTGGTTTTAAAGGTGCTGAACTTCAGAAAATAGACATTATAGTCAACGTTTTAAAACTGTTCAACAGTTGTCTTGAAATATTAGCATCATAATTCTGGGATAAAATTAGAGTAATAATTTCACTTTCCAGTAACATCAATATCTAAATATTGATCGTGTATGCTTCATTTTGACTAAGGAGACATACCCAGTAAGCCAAATTTTGAACATTTTCATGACTTTCAATTAATAGTTTTTCAACATTTACTGCCAAAGTTATTTATTACTTACTTTGTTGTCACTATTAGCAATATTTGCAATAATTAACATAGTTTAGTGCCTTATTATAACACCTTGATCATTCTCATAAATAAAAATAATATTTAGCTTTCATTTACCAAAATACTATTAATCTTTGGAATGGCACCAAGTGACACTTCCTCATGGAGCGACATCACACAGATAGTAAACCATTAATGTCAATTATGGTTAAGAGGATCGGTAAACAAACTGAAATATATGGATCTATGGAGAAATTGCCATTTTTTTATTTGAATGTGTTCCCATATATATAGTATCCTTTGTAAAAACCTACAGTGATTCATTTTCAAGATGCTGATTAGCACATGAAGATTGCTCTTTCAACATTGTGAGACATGTTGGCGTATCTACCTCAGTATATATTTTTTAAATAATATAAACAGAAGAAGAAATTGCTAAACATAAGAAATTTTTCCAACAATCTTGTTTTTCCATACTTTTCAATAAATTTACCCATTTTTTTATTTAAATTCTAGATGTTTTCAAATTCGTCCTTTGTTTGGTTCTTTCTTATATAGGAAAGGGTTCGTTACATGTATGATTCCAATTGCCGGAACGTGCACATCACCACAAGGTAGTTGAACATGCACGTGGATGCATGTCCTGGCCTTATTACATCTTCTCCACGTATTGGTTTGGTCGAATGACATAAGCAATGTTTTAATAATGTCAAAAAAGTCGACGAAGTTTATCACTCATGCAAATCTTTAAGTTATATAAAGTCACTCAGGTCATGTCCCTAATACAAGCTGTGTTGAAAATAAACTACGGAGATTAACCTGTTTGTAGGATGGAATCGTGACTGTGTGTAAAATCAACAATGAAAAGTAGACCGGGCACACTGTGTTGGACACAATCTAATAAGGCCGTGTCTACATACCGTCTATTATAAATACAGAATCATTATCTTGAACTGTGTTAATACTATAGGGTCAATTACATACATAATTCTTAAAAAGATCAACGATAGAAATGTCCTTAGAATTCATGAGATAAATGCGGAATAGTATGTTGTGGGAGCGATAAATGGGTTCGTATTGCACGACAAGTAGCGTGGACAAATCGATATCTTACGAGACCGAAGGTCGAATAAGATATGGATTTTCCCACGCTACGAACCCATTTATCGTTCCTGCAACGTAATATTTCGTATTTATTAGTCGCCGGGCAGAAGCCCGCGACTTATATTTTAATAGCTTTTCGGAAATGACATGGGAAGAGAATTATTATTAGATTTTTTTTTTTAAATGTCTTGAACATATTACAATTGTGTTTGTTTAAAAACACTTAGTTATGACACATCTAAAATGAAATAAATAATAAGATGTTTTAAGTATTTGCAGTGTCTTTATTTTGACTCGCATTTATGTTGGTTTTTTTTTTTTATCTCATTTACGAAGACAAAAGAGTCCCTGCTAGCCTTGCTGCAGACTGTTATGTGTCAATATCGAGATAAAAATCACGTCGAATGTTTTCCTTTTAATAGCAAGTTTTACTTATTGAATGTTGTTTTCATGTTCAAAGAGATGTCTTGATTTGTGTAGAATTCATTTAATAATGTAAATCCATGTATATCTAAAATAGGAACTGTTTCTATGCTAAATATAGTAACCTTTAACATCGATTTTCGCGCATGCGCATTTCGATATGAAGAAGCGAGTGGTCAAAATATTATTTTATTTTAGATAAGTATCAACATAAACTGGTAACATAAACAAAAATAAGAAATACTTTGTGAAAATATGTCACAAATATATGCTTGTTTTTTATCGGTCGTGAACGTCAAAACGACTTTTTCCTCAGTTCTTGACCTAGTTTCATATTGCCAAAATATAAAGGGAAGTAACCGGAAGTAAAATGTAAACTTAGACTAGAATGGAGTGCTCCCCGGAGCACGTGTGTCACCTGCCGGCGCATTGTCAGGAAATTTTAATTTTTGACAGAAAAGGGGCAATAACTCTGATATAAAAAGATTTGGATTATCCCCCTTTTGTGAACCCATCACAAAGATTGATATAAACATTTGTCAGAAGTTTCAATCCAATCCTTTGAGTATAAAAAAGTTATTTGAAAACGTGACGTAAAAGTGTGACGACAGACAGCGGACAGACAGACAGACAGACAGACAGACGCCGGACAAAAAAAAAGTAATCCCTAAGTGCCTACCATGCTACGCAGGTGACACAAAAAGTGACGAGTGACGAGTTAAGAATAGTGACGAGTTAAGAAAAGAACGAACTCTGATAACAATAATTTTAAAAAATAAAGAAAATCTGGTCTTTCGCACCCAATTAATTTCATACTTGCCACCTTTTAAATATTAATGGGACTCACAACTGGTATTTCTCTTGTGCCATACATATAGTGTATGCATCAATGATTTAAATAAACAATTTAGCTGATATGTTGTTTCAAGTGTGGTCTACTTTTTAGACATATGAGAATAAATGTTAACATCTGTGAAATACTTATTATTAGTCGCCGGGCAGAAGCCCGCGACTTCTATTTTTAATAGGTTTTCTGAAATCACATGGGAGGGGGGATTATTATTAGAAAGAAACACATTTAGATGTCTTGAACATATTACAATTGTGTTTGTTTAAAAACACTAAGTAATGACACATCTAAAATGAAATAAATATTCCGATGTTTTAGGTATTTTCAGTTTCTTTATGTTGACTCGCATTTATGTTGGGTTTTTTTTATTTACGAAGACAAAACAGTCCCTATTAGCTAGACTGGTATACTTTATTTTTACACTATATACTACATGTAATCAAAAGTCGATAACTACAAACCTTTACGTCGCAGTCTAATTTGTTTACTTACGCGCACCTGCGTGACTCGCGAATACCAACTGCGTAGATCAATCTCCTTTGCAGAGAGCCGCTCTTTACACTCACTTACAAATAGTAAATTATAGGTGATTTGAAATGTTTATTTGGTTCGAAACAAATGAAGAAAAGAACAAACCGAGATAAAAACTGGTTTTAATGGAAAAATGACTTTGAACGAACACTCTGCCTATAAAGAGAGTTTCAAGAACGACACCTCTGCGAATAAGAAAGATTTCGGGTCTTTCGTACACAATTATTTCGTCCTTGACAATTTTAAATGTGTCATTTAATTCCCTAAAGGCATATTGCTTCCGATCTGCATATTGTTATGCATCATTGACACAAGGACACTCATCATAATATAATTTTAAAACATGAGTAGTTTGTTGTTTTCATTATAAAAAAGGAAGGAAAGAATTAAAATAAATTAACCTGTTGTAGGGCTAAGTTTATGTTCGAAATTAAGTTTAAATTATTCAACAATTTCAATGAGATTTAACTGTTTAGTTGATATTATATTTCGAATGTGGTCTAATTTATAAATATTGGACTACATTTCAACAGTTGTTAAAGTATGATATAATTAGGATGCTAAGCTAATATCATTTTGAGAAAAAGAGAAAACTCATGTCTTCAGCGATTTAACCCTTATCTCATTGTTTTAAAAGTAGATTGCTGCAAAGGTGTCCACTGTTGACTTTAAAAGAGGAAAGGTAAAATGACGTGCTATTGCAGGCAAATCCTAAATTGTCTGTTTTGTGGTTTTATTGAAAAATAATAAAATTCAAATATTCTGACAAACATAATTATTCCTTAATGAAAGCACTGTATACATACTAAGACTAATGATTGGCAAGATTACTCATTTCCATTACTGTTTATGATCAATAATTAGTTGGTTGTGTGTATGGTCAACCTATTTTGGAATGGAGATTGATCATAAACAATGAAAGGTTTCAATTATCATTCACTTCGTTGACAAAACAATGCAAGTTATGATACATTTTCACTTGACCCCACCCCTGATGTTCCAATATGCCCCTCAGTTGATAACTGTTTATTCAACTACTATAATGTGAGTGTTATGCATAACTGCAATATGGATATCCGGCGACATTGATGCGTTGCATCAACTTTCACTTGTAATTATTATTAAAAAGGAGAAAGTTCATGTCTTCAGCAATTTAACCGTGTTCTCAATGTGTTAAACGTTAAAAGGTTTTCATTGTTGCTTCAGACATGGAAAGGGTTAAATAGCTTTGTATTGCATGTAGATTTAAAGCCCAAACAGTATGTGTTGTGGTTTTATAGAAAAATACAACAAATCCAAAATCCTGACCAAAAGAAATCCTGAAATTTGTATGTGGAATTTCAAAAATCCTGGAATTAGTCCTTAATGAAAACATTATGTGTATGTTTAGACTAATGAAAATCAAGAATACATGTGTGTTAAAAAATAAATCAATAGTCTTTTCCAGCGACAATGATGCATTGCATCAACTTTCTCTTGTCTTTCTTTTAGTATATACCTACAATCTATGAAGAGCGAAAAAAGTAACAAATATACAGATTCAATTTTATTTTTTTATTGGGAAAACAATTTTGTAATCGTGAAATGAAAAACATAATGGCGGATGAATATTTACTACAATACTTAGGCCACGACCTTAGAAAGAATTCTAATAACTTCATCAAATTAAATTGTCATAAATTGGGAGAAAATAACAACAGTCTTTATTTTCGGGTTTTTATTAAATTTGACGCTAGGTTTTCGCTACATAAAATATAAACGATTGTCTTAAATAGTACTGGTTGTCTCACTCTGCCTATTTTACTACGTAGCGCAGATTCAAACCGGGAACCTCACTGAAAGTAGTCCGCACACTGCTGACGTCACAATTCCGTATTTACACTAGGTGGGATACGGAATTTTAATCTGTCGTGTCTGAAATGCGCATGACAATCTGCATGTATTTGCACCGGAAAATGTACAAGTATATAATAAAGATACATATATTCACAGTTCAACCTTTGTACATGTTTGACATAACAGTATTAAATCCATTCCTACCTTTTTGCAAATATTATTGATTTGCGTATTACAATACTATACACTACAATATGCCTTTATTGTAATATAATGCTTCAGGCCAAAATGAATATATATTGCATAAAAAATAGGGTTTGGGAGCAGCTCACAATATACACGGTTTTAAAAACAATTCTCAATAATGGTAATATACATGTAAATATATATTAACCGAGTTTAATACAGTATCATTGTATGCAATATATTAGTAACATATATATGCACCTATCTCATCCTAAATAATGTAACTGATTGTTTTGTATTTAA
Source organism: Serripes groenlandicus (assembly GCA_031761405.1). Lineage (NCBI taxonomy): Eukaryota > Metazoa > Mollusca > Bivalvia > Cardiida > Cardiidae > Serripes > Serripes groenlandicus. The sequence goes on from JASEVX010000001.1 coordinate 51,904,465, forward strand.
TTGATGTGTTCATTAGAAGTATTCGTTTACATGAGTACAATGAAAAATCAGGTAAACTGTAAAATGTTGTAAGTAAAGAAAATTGTACTTTATACATTGATTTATAATGCATCTTCACAGTAGAAATTGATGATATTACTTATAGGAAGGCCATTTACTGAATGCTATGTCTGTTACAAAAGTTATTTGAATAATACCTTGTGGAATAGTTCTGATGTTACTTTATTTCATCTAAAGAGACAAGTAAGTTATTATGTCTCGACTCTTTGATACAAATTAATAGCTTTTGCATATGCTGACATGGCGATCTGAATCCAAGCTGGTAGCAAAAGCTTCAAGTCGATTTGTTGAAGAGCACCGGCCATATAGTCATTTTGTTCCGTTTTGTTTATTTATCTTGCAATGAGCAGATTATGGGATATATAACACTGGTATGATAAACGTTTTGTTTACATGTCTATTGGAATGATAAACATTTTTATGTTTACATGTATACTTATTTTTAGAAATGACTAAATCGCCGGAACTACTTTTCTGAAATATAAATGAGCCGTACCACAAGAAAACCAACATTGTTGACTGCGAAAAGTATCGACCCGGAACAGCCTTAGGCTAGCATGCCGCATAGGCTAACCCAGACATACAGGCTTCGCCCCCGGGGATTTTCTGTTTCAGGAATCATTACTCAATACCTCTTACCCCCTGAGACGGAATGTGTCGGACCGGATTAGCGCAGGCTAATCTGGGTCGATACATTATGCAGAGTCCAGAATGTTGATTTTCTCTTGGATGGGCTCAATTATGTTGATAGTATAGCAGTCAAAGCAATGAACAAACACAAATAAAAATCAGAAATAAAGTCATTATTGTTTTAATTACATTTCAACATATTTTAACAATGCAAATACAAATCGAAGATAATATCGTTATATAAATCACACGGAATATGCATGTTCAGTCTTTCTTTGTTGAAAATGTAGTATACATATACCTGTTTATTCTCTCATGATCAGTTCATAGGTAACCTTGTTTAAATACAATCTGAAGCGAGTTATGTACTAATATGAGAAGCATATATATGTTTCCACAAGTAGTTTTACACTTGAATGCCTCCACGACTAATGTTGAAGTTCTAGATCTATCGTCAGTCTGTTTTTTACCACGAGAAAGGATTCACGAACAGACTAATCAACAAATAGATTCCTCTTTCATACAGCAGTTCCGATAGAAAATCATTAGGCGGCTATAGTGTTAAGGCCTATGATCATTCTTAAAACTAAAAGTTTCGTAACGTGTCTTCCACATGTCTACCCACAACTGTGACGGTATCCTTTTCCAAAACTGAATATCTCCAATCTAAACAACGATTAAGCATCACAATTGTCTTGAATATAGTCTTCTGTCTTTAAACTGTGAGTGTTATATGAACGTCCAAAGCCTGAACTAACTTCAGATCCAACACAACTATTCATTTTCAAAACACGGCGGTTTACATACATGTTGACCTATCGCATGTACTGAAACGACGGCCAATTCCGCAATACTTACACTTCTACTAAGACTATGTTCGAGTTAATATTGCCGTGTAAAGGTATTTTATCACACCAGATATACGAAATTAAGTAGTAATAATCGAGAAATATGGAGTTATAAAGTCGGAATTATTTAGCTTCCGTATGTCGTGTGTACACAATGTAATTCGGCGCGTATTTATGCACGCGCGTGACATAATTATATTTAAGGTGGATTGTATGTGTGTATGTTATTTCTTAAAACTAGTAAACATTAATCTAGATTTTTCTGAAAACATAATTTTTCATACATGATAAATATAATATTAGCCTACGTCCCTGACTTACGACATAAACTTTATCTGACATCGCTGAGAAAAATGATAATTGTCTCGCCAAAGGCACGACAATTAACAAATCTCCCAACCTCGTCATATAAAGTCTCTAGATAGTATGATTGCATATGTTTTTGAAATAGCTTCTTGTCTCGGAAATTCTTTAAAAAGCAAACAGTGTTTATAATGAATGGCATAGCATATGAGCCGTCCCATGAGAAAACCAACATTATGGACTCTGCGTAATATATCGACCCAGATCAAGTTTCAAGTTTATGTATGCAGGCTAATCCGGGCCGACACATTTCGTCTTAGGGTGATAGAGGTAAAGAGTAATGACTCCTGAAACAGTAAATTCACAGGAGGCGAAAAGTGTCTGTCCGGATTAGCCTGCACGGCATACTTAGGCTGGTCCGGGTCAATATTTTACGCAGAGTCCACAACGTTGGTTTTCTCGTTGGACGGCTTATATATGCATTATTTATTACTTTCATCCTTCAACGAAACACAAGGTTATGTAATCTGTCAACAATGATACGCCCATATTGTGCGATACTCATATGAGTAATCACATGCATAATATATGTTCTATCTGTATTACGCCAAATAATATAGAAGAAGCGCGTTGTAACAGCATTACTCTTGGTTGCGCCGCGTCGAAGTCACCATTGTAATAAAAGTAATGATTTCTCCTTCCTGTTCTTTAAGTAAACCGTTAAAAGTTAGATTATAGTTTGGTCCTTGAATCCCTTTAATGACTATATGAGACGCCTCACGAGAAAACCAACATTGTGGACTCTGCGTATCGACCCGAATCAGCCTAAGCAAGCCGCACATGCTAACCCGGACAGACACTTTCGCCTCCCGTGTTTTTTTTTCTGTTTCAGGAATCATTACTCTATACCTCTATCCCCCCTGAGACAGAATGTGTCAGCCCGGATTGCGCAGGCTCATCAGGATCGATACGTTACGCAGAGACCATAATGTTGGTTTTCCCGTGGAACAGCTCATATGCTATTAGAGATTACAACAATTATTACTTATGGTTGTAATTGTTGCTTTCTTGCTATTTGTTTTATTTTAATGTTGATTTTATTTTTTCAAATTCGAGTTAACATAATCGCCAATTTATGGCCAGACTTCTTACAAATAGCTACACACTTAGAAATTTAATAATGACACTTCTAGAATAGACATAAATTGTGTCTCAAAAAATTAAGCTTATTTTCTAAACAGGGACTCTATTAAAGCCTATTAGATTTATTTCAAAGATGCATTACCAAGTAATACATAGAGACATTTATTGAGAAAAGCTAACGTTGTTAAAAGAGAAACCGTTTCGTATGTAGGTGACTGACTTTCGCCATTTTACTTCCATTCATTATTTACAGGTGTTTTATAGATTGATTGGGATTTAACGCCGTTTTAAACAATTTCTCAGTCATATCACGGTAGCCAGTTCACCTACACACGTATTTCCTGGTTTTCTCACACCAGTACTCCACACAACAATCTTCCCAAGCAACTGGCTGCTTTTCCACATATACAGGTGTAAAATACAACCAAATACTTAACAGTTAACCCTTTCCCACTAACAGACACTTGATGATGACTCTGTAGCAGACTTCTTTTGAAAACACTTTGACAAAGGGAGACATTTCTCAAAACGAGCAATTTCTCCTTTTTTCTACAATGTTTTCAAATCTATTCAATAATCATACTATCATTTATAGCTATTTTCCAAATGTTTGCCAAGATGTGTTCAGAATCATCTGCTGCAGATGTGTTGTATGTGGATTAGGGTTATCGCAAAACAATCTACATCTTTAATAACCAACGAGTGGCGTCAGGTGCTGTGGGGTCTTTATTTAGCATTAGCGAACCGATACGCACAGTTTAATCAGGGTCTATACGGTTATCACTTACCAATATATAGGATTAACTTTGCAGGAACGTTTCTGTAATAAATTGAGATTAATGTTATTGATTCAAATATGCTATATGTATACGTTCAGTCATAAATTGTCTTATTTGTGTGGAGATTGGTTTGACAATCGCCACAATGCTAACAGAAACAACAACAACGAAAAATATTTACTCGGTTTTGAACAATCGGTGGATATTTGTTTTCCTTTCTGCAAACTAATTTACTCACATCCGTTATAGTTCCATCATTGATGCAGAGACGTGATAAATAATAATTATGTCAGTGCTACTCTGGTACCGGATTGTTACTAATATTTGAGTTTTATCGAGACATTATCTACATAGAGTTAAAATATGTAAATATTATCTTCGTCATGATTGGGCAGATAATAAATATCATTGCGCGTTCTATCTGCCTTGCAAATAACTCTGATGATACATACTCAAATCTGGAAATTCCAAAAGGTTTTATAAATAGCGCGCGAGACTGGTTATCTCAATATTATGAACGATTTATTTTGTAGTTGTTTAAATATATGAAAGCGTCTAGATGATAAGACTGGTTTACAAAGGTTTAAAGGACACACGATGTCAGTGTGTACACACGTTATGTATACACATCTGCACGTTTTAGAGTCAATTATCAATCAATGCTGAAAGTGTAGCCTAATTTAGTTTGGAGATCGAGCATTATAATATATGCCTATATTTTTATAAATTGAACAGTTTGGAAAATAGTGAAATTGTGCTTTTTGAGCATGTTTGTGTTTGTTTTTGCACTCACATTTTTCGAAGCAGTTTAACAACCTCAGATACAAAATATACTGTGTTTATATGTCTCTGACAACCCTCAATCATGCAATGTGAAGGGACTAAATTGAACAGACCTGTTTAATATCGGACATCATTGAAACAAACACCAAACTAATGGATACTGTTTTCTCTCCTTCATTTCTAAAGTGTACAAACTATTTTATCTTAATATGGCCCAGCGACCTGGTGATGAACATGTGATTACCCGAACAATGTAGATTACAAATAGCCATTCTAATGAGCTAAAACAGTAGTCTATCGAGTACCAACTAGATTTTTCATAAATTTGGAATGGCCTAATTTTGAACACATCACGACCAATTTCAGAACGTAACTAAAAAATCACCAAGACAACATTCTGGCAAACTAACATTATTCTACTGTCAAAAGATGCAGGGTTGATACATTCTCAAATTTACCCGCACCAGAGTCATCGCAAGCCCTACACCGATATACTGCTTGTTACTTTGCAGGATTTTCCATACGATCGCCACTACAGTGCCATTAGCGCTTTGATTCTATGTGGTTTTAAAGGTGCTGAACTTCAGAAAATAGACATTATAGTCAACGTTTTAAAACTGTTCAACAGTTGTCTTGAAATATTAGCATCATAATTCTGGGATAAAATTAGAGTAATAATTTCACTTTCCAGTAGCATCAATATCTAAATATTGATCGTGTATGCTTCATTTTGACTAAGGAGACATACCCAGTAAGCCAAATTTTGAACATTTTCATGACTTTCAATTAACAGCTTTTCAACATTTACTGCCAAAGTTATTTATTACTTACTTTGTTGTCACTTTTAGCAATATTTGCAATATTTAACATAGTTTAGTGCCTTATTATAACACCTTGATCATTCTCATAAATAAAAATAATATTTAGCTTTCATTTACCAAAATACTATTAATCTTTGGAATGGCACCAAGTGACACTTCCTCATGGAGCGACATCACACAGATAGTAAACCATTAATGTCAATTATGGTTAAGAGGATCGGTAAACAAACTGAAATATATGGATCTATGGAGAAATTGCCATTTTTTTATTTGAATGTGTTCCCATATATATAGTATCCTTTGTAAAAACCTACAGTGATTCATTTTCAAGATGCTGATTAGCACATGAAGATTGCTCTTTCAACATTGTGAGACATGTTGGCGTATCTACCTCAGTATAATTTTTTTAAATAATATAAACAGAAGAAGAAATTGCTAAACATAACACGTGGATGCATGTCCTGGCCTTATTACATCTTCTCCACGTATTGGTTTGGTCGAATGACATAAGCAATGTTTTAATAATGTCAAAAAAGTCGACGAAGTTTATCACTCATGCAAATCTTTAAGTTATATAAAGTCACTCAGGTCATGTCCCTAATACAAGCTGTGTTGAAAATAAACTACGGAGATTAACCTGTTTGTAGGATGGAATCGTGACTGTGTGTAAAATCAACAATGAAAAGTAGACCGGGCACACTGTGTTGGACACAATCTAATAAGGCCGTGTCTACATACCGTCTATTATAAATACAGAATCATTATCTTGAACTGTGTTAATACTATAGGGTCAATTACATACATAATTCTTAAAAAGATCAACGATAGAAATGTCCTTAGAATTCATGAGATAAATGCGGAATATTACGTTGTGGGAGCGATAAATGGGTTCGTATTGCACGACAAGTAGCGTGAACAAATCGATATTTTACGAGACCGAAGGTCGAGTAAGATATGGATTTTCCCACGCTACGAACCCATTTATCGTTCATGCAACGTAATATTTCGTATTTATTAGTCGCCGGGCAGAAGCCCGCGACTTATATTTTAATAGCTTTTCGGAAATGACATGGGAGGCGAGTTATTATTAGATTTTTTTTTTAAATGTCTTGAACATATTACAATTGTGTTTGTTTAAAAACACTTAGTTATGACACATCTAAAATGAAATAAATAATACGATGTTTTAAGTATTTGCAGTGTCTTTATTTTGACTCGCATTTATGTTGGTTTTTTTTTTTTATCTCATTTACGAAGACAAAAGAGTCCCTGCTAGCCTTGCTGCAGACTGTTATGTGTCAATATCGAGATAAAAATCACGTCGAATATTTTCCTTTTAATAGCATGTTTTACTTATTGAATGTTGTTTTCATGTTCAAAGAGATGTCTTGATTTATGTAGAATTCATTTAATAATGTAAATCCATGTATATCTAAAATAGGAACTGTTTCTATGCTAAATATAGTAACCTTTAACATCGATTTTCGCGCATGCGCATTTCGATATGAAGAAGCGAGTGGTCAAAATATTATTTTATTTTAGATAAGTATCAACATAAACTGGTAACATAAACAAAAATAAGAAATACTTTGTGAAAATATGTCACAAATATACGCTTGTTTTTTATCGGTCGTGAACGTCAAAACGACTTTTTCTTCAGTTCTTGACCTAGTTTCATATTGCCAAAATATAAAGGGAAGTAACCGGAAGTAAAATGTAAACTTAGACAAGAATGGAGTGCTCCCCGGAGCACGTGTGTCACCTGCCGGCGCATTGTCAGGAAATTTTAATTTTTGACAGAAAAGGGGCAATAACTCTGATATAAAAAGATTTGGATTATCCCCCGTTTGTGAACCCATCACAAAGATTGATATAAACATGTGTCAGAAGTTTCAATCCAATCCTTTGGGAATAAATAGTTATTTGAAAACGTGACGTAAAAGTGTGACGACAGACAGCGGACAGACAGACAGACAGACAGACAGACAGACGCCGGACAAAAAAAAAGTAATCCCTAAGTGCCTACCGTGCTACGCAGGTGACACAAAAAGTGACGAGTTATGCAGACAAAAAATGTTGCTCGAAACATTGATTTCTTATACGTCACGAAACGAGTGCATGGCCCGAATGTAGGAGAAAGAAAGATATCATAGAAATGCTTTTTTTCTCTCGAATGCAGTGGAATAAAACATGCACTAAAGCTTTGCCTGATTTTTTATTCACTTTCTTCGATGTCACAACGACTCGATCTTGACAAGAGGTCAACATTTCGAAAGAATGCTCAAACATCTAATACTACAGATATATAGCTAATATTACACACTTAAATTATTCAATATATGTGGTATTAAATGTTTATTTGGCTTGAAACAAATTAAGAAAAGAACGAACTCTGATAACAATAATTTTAAAAAATAAAGAAAATCTGGTCTTTCGCACCCAATTAATTTCATACTTGCCACCTTTTAAATATTAATGGGACTCACAACTGGTATTTCTCTTGTGCCATACATATAGTGTATGCATCAATGATTTAAATAAACAATTTAGCTGATATGTTGTTTCAAGTGTGGTCTACTTTTTAAACATATGAGAATAAATGTTAACATCTGTGAAATACTTATTATAATTATTATTAAAAAGGAAAAAGTTCATGTCTTCAGCAATTTAACCGTGTTCTCAATGTTTTAAACGTTAAAAGGTTTTCATTGTTGCTTCAGACATGGAAAGGGTTAAATAGCTTTGTATTGCATGTAGATTTAAAGCCCAAACTGTATGTGTTGTGGTTTTATAGACAAATACAACAAATTCAAAATCCTGACCAAAAGAAATCCTGAAATTTGTATGTGGAATTTCAAAAATCCTGGAATTAGTCCTTAATGAAAACATTATGTGTATGTTTAGACTAATGAAAATCAAGAATACATGTGTGTTAAAAAATAAATCAATACAGTCTTTTCCAGCGACAATGTTGCATTGCATCAACTTTCTCTTGTCTTTATTTTAGTATATACCTACAATCTATGAAGAGCGAAAAAAGTAACAAATATACAGATTCAATTTTATTTTTTTATTGGGAAAACAATTTTGTAATCGTGAAATGAAAAACATAATGACGGATGAATATTTACTACAATACTTAGGCCACGACCTTAGAAAGAATTCTAATAACTTCATCAAATTAAATTGTCAAAAATTGGGAGAAAATAACAACAGTCTTTATTTTCGGGTTTTTATTAAATTTGACGCTAGGTTTTCGCTACATAAAATATAAACGATTGTCTTAAATAGTACTGGTTGTCTCACTCTGCGTATTTTACTACGTAGCGCAGATTCAAACCGGGAACCTCACTGAAAGTAGTCCGCACACTGCTGACGTCACAATTCCGTATTTACACTAGGTGGGATACGGAATTTTAATCTGTCGTGTCTGAAATGCGCATGACAATCTGCATGTATTTGCACCGGAAAATGTACAAGTATATAATAAAGATACATATATTCACAGTTCAACCTTTCTACATGATTGACATAACAGTATTAAATCCATTCCTACCTTTTTGCAAATATTATTGATTTGCGTATTACAATACTATACACTACAATATGCCTTTATTGTAATATAATGCTTCAGGCCAAAATGAATATATATTGCATACAAATTAGGGTTTGGGAGCAGCTCACAATATACACGGTTTTAAAAACAATTCTCAATAATGGTAATATACATGTAAATATATATTAACCGAGTTTAATACAGTATCATTGTATGCAATATATTAGTAACATATATATGCACCTATCTCATCCTAAATAATGTAACTGATTGTTTTGTATTTAATTGATGTGTTCATTAGAAGTATTCGTTTACATGAGTACAATGAAAAATCAGGTAAACTGTAAAATGTTGTAAGTAAAGAAAATTGTACTTTATACATTGATTTATAATGCATCTTCACAGTAGAAATTGATGATATTACTTATAGGAAGGCCATTTACTGAATGCTATGTCTGTTACAAAAGTTATTTGAATAATACCTTGTGGAATAGTTCTGATGTTACTTTATTTCATCTAAAGAGACAAGTAAGTTATTATGTCTCGACTCTTTGATACAAATGAATAGCTTTTGCATATGCTGACATGGCGAATGTGGGGCTCCTTTAGTTATTGAGAACTGACAACGAGCCACGCCACCGGAACAGTGGAAATATTACTGAATTATTATTCCGACTACAAACATATTGTGCTTTTTTTTTTTCATGTTAAATGCATATGATTGATTGAGTTTAATGCCCTATTTCAACAAGTCTTTATTCATTCCGTGAAAACACATAGTAATGGACAGAGAAGCATAATAAGGGTTGTATAGAAACAAGAGCAGAGGAAGGAACATATAGAGTGCAGCTCGTGGGGTATTCATATAGAAGTGAGACAGAACTATCTGCACTTAAGAAAATCTACAAATCAAGTTTATAAAAGAATATTATACATCAATATAAAAGAGAAGACAGTGAAAACATCAGAGAATTCAGTCTTCTTGTAAAACCACGAGTGGAACATTAAGCTAGTAGTGAAGAAAGGGCAGCAGCCTACAGGTCATTCTGAGTGTACAGTTCAAAGGCGAGGACCATTTGCACGGTGGTCTTGACCAGGAAGAGATAATTAAGAAGGATGTACAAACGTTAGTAGATGTAGAGAAACTCAAAGAACAATGGCCAGTTCTTAAGGGTATGATAGAATGTGCATATAAACAGCTTTTAACACAAAGTGTGTATAATAAAGTTACAATGTATACAGCTTCACCATGAGATGATGCCACAATTCGCCAAACTGTTTACTATAGCGCTTTGCATTGTTTAACAAGTGTAGAGTGTGAGAGATATTTTAGTATAGAGAACATAATCAAAATCAAATACACTTACAGATTAGAATATTCATTGAGATAAAAGCTTATCTAGAGCTCTAACCTGAGGCTTGTGATACAGCCATGATGTAAAGTTTTCGTGCGATATGTCGCAAATACATATATGCTTGTCTCGTATTTCTTTTTTTCTCATGTATGCCCGAATGGGCGATGTTGTCTTGTTTATTTCATTTACAAACTTTCGTGTAATTGCTCATGGCAGAAATATCGTTACAAAGCCCAAATAAAGTTATTGTCAATGTTTCTACTTTTATAACTCAACCCACTTCTTATATTAAATGTACAAAGGACATTCTGCGATAATGGGATTGAACAGAAATGGACCGCGTCAGACGAAATGTGACCTTGTTACTTCTTTAATTTGATATATTTCGTAAGACGAAAATGGAAAAGTGAAGGCAACCAGTGGAGTTACACTTCTACACCCTGTCCATGGGAAAATGTACAAGATGTTATTTATGAACACAATTTGACAGAATCGTCTTGGGTAAGTAGAACGTGCTCATTTGTCTGAACTTTGTGTCATATTAGCTCCATCAAATGCACACGTCCTTGCGAAAATGTACACGTTTAGTGAACATCGTAGCTTCATATAAGCCTGTGAATGCACTCACTCTGAGAAAGTTTTACACTGTTCACATTTTAATAATATAAGATTGTTAGAAGCTTCTGTATACTTGGGCACATTTTGGTAATATGGGGGTAGATAGGCTGCTTAACTCTCTCACAAATGCCAACTTGTACTTTTCCCTATGAACGGGCCAAAATATGCTAGATGAGATAGAATGATCCAGCTAGGGCGTCAGTACGCATATAATCACATGGACCTACCATATTCGAGAGTACGGCGAGGGTAAACAAGATCGAAATAATGAATGAATGAATAATCAAGAGTCATATATGCAGATAGACCCCCTTTCTAAATGTCGAGGCATGAATGTATGGTATTGGCCTCAATACACACATTATTTTGAAAAGTGACATGTTTATGTAGAAGGGATAGTGAAATTAATATGTCAGGATATCCGCTTAATTAACTTATTTGTCCTCGTGTCTTTCTACGTCATTTTGCAATATGGAAAATGGCATGCCATTTGTTGACGTGTTGCTCTTTTTGTCAAGTAAATCTTATTATAATTAACTCTGTAAAATATATAAGAGCAATTTACCTGTTAATGAGAAAAGCATCATTCAATGATTTAATTCAATGAGACCAATGAAGTGCATGCTTATTAGAAATATTTCCCAAAATAGATAAAAAAAAAAAAAAAGAAGACCTAGCTCACAGCATCGTCCATTATAAATTCCCCTGATTTCAGACGTTACAAAAAGGCAGCTCGTTTGGTTTTATTTAATTTGTATAAATACCTATAAAATGACTTGGTGTTTCATAATGTGTTGCACAAAACTAAGGAGAGCCTCCGATGAAGGTTGAACCATATTGTGTGACCTACACTATGTGACGAATGAGCGCAAAGTGATTTTCTCTATATATATCTTTACCAGTATCACAATTATTAATGTGTAGGATTTACATCTTTTTAAGAGTACTGCGTTACTTCCTAATTGAAGATATTTCCAGCTTAGAGACTTCGTCTTCGTATTTTAGTTCACCTGAGCACGAAGTGCGGGGTGAGCTATTGTGATCACCCACCACCATGCAGCGTCGTCATCGCCGTCGTCTGTTCGTTCACATGTTCTTACAAACAACTTCTCCTAAACCATTGTACCAAATTCAATATAATTTCACAGGAAAATTTAAAGAATTTAATTCAATGTAGAACTTTCTGCAGCATTCGAAATGGGGGCAAATGCCAAAACTTTAAAAAATGTTCTTGCCTAAAGGTAGAGACCTGATTTGGCACAAATCTTCATTTGGGTGACCCTCTAACAATATTGTTCAAATTATACCGATCCGTTGACAAACATGGCCGCCAGTGGTCGGAGCTTGTTTTCCTTATATGTGTAAAGTGAAAACTTAAAAGATCTTCTCGTCCAAAATAATGGCCTAATTCGAATATTATTTGGCACAAATGTTAATTGGGTACCCTCTACCAAGACTGTCCAAATGATTCTGATCGATTGAAAAGCATGGCCACCAGGGGCGAGTTTTGGTTACTTCAGAGACATATAAACTGTGTGTATATGTCTCTGGTTACCTCATAGAATATATAGTGAACACTAAAAAAATTAAATCAGGTCAGCAATCTAGTACAAGCATTGTCCTTCTGATTTAATTCCACGCGGAATGTGGCTTTAAACACTGTTTGTAGTGCTATCAATTTGATAACAACTGAATTGAAAATATGTACATGTACGGGAAATTCTGTTGCAGCAATCTTAATTACGCTTAACGGCGTATGCTACAGTTTTTTCACAAAAAAAAACCCAATCATAGAATTTCTTTATTCTTTATATTTGATAAGTACATACAATAACTGGTTGAAATAAGAAAAATAAGAAAAAAATATATATTTGTAATCGACCTAAAAAAATTATTGGCCTTTTAATGACATGACCAATTTCATCAAAGGCGCAAATATAGGCATTTTGGTCGAAAACCTAAAACACACAAAATAACTAAAACGAAAACTACAAATCATATTAAAGTTCAAATATAACTTATATATATGGAATGTAAATCAATATGAAAAAGGATTTTTTGAGAAAAAAAGGAAAAGGAATATATTAAGCTGTTTTTCAAGGTAGAAGTGGTGTCAAATTTTACCACCGAAAAAGTTAAAATCATAGAAATTTTCCGTTGTACATAATAGAATTTTCTGTAATTCTCCATAAACACTTAACATTGTTCACTTTAATAAAAAATGCAAAAATAAATATAGGTCACCGTACTCCTTTTAGAGTAAAGGGACTTTTTCCTTGCTTTTTCTTGCGTTTTCTTAGAAATACAGTAGTTTTGCTTAAAAAACAGGCCGTACTTCAAGGAACAAGTTAATTAACCAGAAAAGGAGTACGATGACCTATCTATTTTTTGGGGGGGCATTTTTTATAAAAGTGAACCATGTTCAGTGTTTATGGATAATTACAGAAAATTATATTATGTAGAATGGAAAATTTCTTGAACAATTGTATGATTTTAACTTTTTCAGGGGTAAAATGTGACACCATTTCGACCTTGAAAAACTGATTAATATATTTTTGATCATATTTTTCTCACAAAATCTCTTTTCATATTTATTTAAATTCTATATATAAAGTTATATATGAACTTTAATATGATTTGTAGTTTTCCTTTTGTTTGTGTGAGTGTTTTAGGTTTTCGGCCAAATTGCCTATATGTGTGCCTTTGATGAAATTGGTCATGTCATTGACAGGCCAATTTTTTTTTTTTAAATCGATAACATATATATCTTTTCCTTATTTCAACTAGTTATTGCATGTACTAACAAAATACAAAGAATAAAGAAATTCTATAATTGTGATTTTTTTTGTGAAATAACTGTAGCTTAAAGAAGTTTAATATAAAACTTACTAAAATGCTGTTAAGTATTGTGTTACAACAAAACCTATTTTCGTACAGTTTATGTTTCGTACATATTGTTTCAGAAACGAGATATCGAAATTCGATTGACAAGGAATTGCAAACGGGGAATTAAGGCTCAGATCAACACTCTGACGGGTTTACGTTTCAATGACCAAATCGAAGGCCAGATAAGGAGGAGTTAGCATGTCTTTTCCCACCAATGTCTCTCTTATGACTCAACAAAATCCCATGTTGTTGGTGCTCATAGGAATCGTCTTATTGAGACGATTCTCATGAGAAACCATGGGGTTTGAGTGTCAAATAAGAATGTTTGATGTGAAGAAGGCGTCTTATCTAGAGCTCTGACCAGATGAGTTGTCCTGTAGGAGAATCGACATGAAAAAATGTCCGACAAGTGCAGAACCTGGTCTATTAGATATCAGCAGAATTTGACTATATTATTCAGGTTATGCCAATTAGTCCCACACACTTCGACAGAGGCTTCTGAAAAACAATTTAAGGATTTCTTTTTTTTTTGGGGGGGGGGGGGGGGGGGGGGTGAAACTATCGCTTGGCTGCAGAATCGGATATTTCTGAATAATAATTATATTTGTGTGCAGCGTTAATATGGTTGTTTCCTTGAAGCACGGCTCATATATGTTCGTCTATAAATCATTAATCGTGTCTGACTCGGGCGCAACGTCTGTCAACTACAGTAACACTTGATTAAGCAATATTTACAAAATACTTACAAATGCCACGTCACTTCATTAGATCGTCTATAAGAGATGGCTCTTCGGTTTATGTCGAGGGCTGTATATACATTGGTCCCGGGTTCATTCCCCTCCTCGATTATTCATTATTTCCAGTAACTGACATGGTTCGACATGACCAACTAGAAATAATGATGTGGCAGTTTGTTAGTATGCATCCAATAGAACCCAATGAGCTGGTTTTATCTTGTCTGTTTGAATGATGCTTTAGGCACCTTACAACAGCGTTTCCTGTTTGAATAACTATTTATACCGGAATGCTTTATCCTAACATCGCAACCCTGAGAGCCAATAGGGGGTGGGGGGGGGGGGGGGGGGGGGGGCATTTTTATAATTTTTTAAAGTATTTTGTGTAACCCGACGGGGTATGGAACCCTGGTCTCCCGAGGCGGACACTCTAACCGCTACACCACGAAGATAGTCACAACGAGGTTGAATGTAGGTCCAAACAAACTTAGGAAGGTATCTTATTACAGGACATAATTATAGAAATGCCTGAAAGTTGCTTAAGGGAAATCAGATATCAATC
This sequence comes from Serripes groenlandicus, assembly GCA_031761405.1. Classification (NCBI taxonomy): domain Eukaryota; kingdom Metazoa; phylum Mollusca; class Bivalvia; order Cardiida; family Cardiidae; genus Serripes; species Serripes groenlandicus. The sequence continues at coordinate 51,919,543 of JASEVX010000001.1, forward strand.
ATTTTGGTATTATATTAGCCAAAATAAATAGAGATTACTTGGATGAATAGTTCCCTATTAAGGATCACAAGTGGGACATGAATTTAAGGCATACATTTATGTTTAAATTATAAACAAAAAGGTTAATTTCGTGACTTAACGAAAATCTCAAAAATGCTGTATTTCGTTTTGAGAATTTAAAAAATGGCAATCAGCTCCTGCTATAAGAACGTTTTGAACCAAAAACTATCCCATCATCCCGTTTTCTTAAATGTAAAGTTTAAGGATATTAAATGTATAAGTTACAACAAAAAAAGTAATCCTTCAACACATTATTTTGTTATTATTATTTAATAGGTGTTGTAGTACGCAAGAAATCGATTTTGTCTCAATTATTTAGTGTATAAAGCTTGTACGATAGTTTGAGGAAAAACTATGTTCACGTCTTCAGGAATTTTAATGTTTTCCACTTCGATGAAACAATACTCTGGTTATATTCGCAGTGCAAAAATACCATACTAGAGATTAACATTGGGGTTGAAACAAAGTTTGAACAACTTTTCTTTAATACTTTAACTTTAATACCATCAGAAATTCCAAAGTATAAAAAAATGTTTTTGCTCAGAGTACATCGATCGAAGCCAACAGGTATTTTCCGATAGATGAAAGCAGGACAGAAAATATGCGTGGTTTACTATTATTCTAAACTACCGTAGCTACAAATAGATATTTATGCTGTTATAAAAAGCTCCAAAGAAACATAGAAATCCATTCGAATTACCGGGTTCGGATAAATAATTCAATATGTTTTATGTTGGTCTAGTTTCCTAAACAAAACAAAACACGCAAACTTGTACGATAAGGGTTTATATTTTGTTTGCCTTTTCTTGTATTTTCCGTTTCTGAACATGGTGATTGATCTAAAACACTCTGTTGAGTTAATACGTTTGACTTCATTTGAAATTCGTGAAACTTCATGTGTATGGGCAACCTTCAATCAATGTTTTGTTACAATCTCGTTTGGTATATTATCCTTGTTATTACCACCAGAATCATCATTCACCAAACTAATATCTACGTCAATGCCTAAAGAGACATTGTATATTTCTTTAGTTCCCTACTATACTAAAAAAAGAGATACGACTTGTAATGACGTTCATAAAACCTATAAAAACATGTTTTAAAGTTTAAATGTTTTAAGATGAAATAAAAGTTTCTTCTTCAACACCTACACAGGAAGTCTTCATTTATAATGTAAGTAGGTCGTATATCTCTGAAACTGTATTAGTAGGTACTTAAAAGTGTTTGTTGTTCGAAGATATCATGATGTCAATACTTTCCTTTCATAAAGACGTCTTTTGATAGCTTTGTAGCAGTTTTATTCGTCAATGACGAAACCAAATCTACGGAGTTGAACCGTCGTTATATTACTACTCGACCGGAAAATTCCATGAATCGTCTAGAGAAGATTAGTGAGATATGACACATTGAATATGCAAATGCTATGTCGCTTACAAACTAATCGGCAGTAGACGAATTCTAAAACATATAGGCACGTTATAGAAATACAATACATGTATAAGTGAAAGTATAATGTTGGGACAAGAGGGGAAATTGTTCATCATGACAAACTTCTTCTTTTGCCATAAATCGATCCATGGCCTTCTTGTGGGAAAACAATGAACTTGTAAAAAGAAACGTGTACTAAACTGTTAGCAGAAAATTTGTTTAACTTCTTATATTTTACACAATTAGCCAAAATATACGTCAGGACGTTAACCCAATTCTGTTTTGTATTTACGTCATTAGTATTTTATTTTAACAGATAAAATCCTTTTTACTTTATGAATAATCTATTATACGGGTAAGAAAATTGAAGGTGTAGCCGGCGATTTTTTCCGTCCATAGGTAATGTGTACAGACTTTGCTATACCATGTATCCAAAAAGTGTGATCAGAAAAGATTTGTCGGTGTAGTCACGATAGTCCTACGTTTTGATTGGATGAAAAGTGAATTTCAAAACAAAAAATAGTTTGTAAGTAAATAATGAAATAAGATAATACCTAATCGATAAAGGAATGATAACAAGGAATATGATATGTGATAAATTGCGTGTAATTACAATGGTTATCTATTTTTAAAATGAGTTCCAATACAACTGATGAGGGTTTATGTCAACAAATCCAAATTTATAATGTATCATTGTACCGCAAATGATGAATAAAATTACAGTAATGGTAGGAAAGGATAGTTCGACTCGTCACAAATTTAGTTCCGTAAATGATTCATTGCAAGCACATGTACTAAATATGAAGAGCGAGTCAATGATTGTTTGTACCTGTCATCAACTTTTTATTGATTTAATATATTGGCCATGTTTTAGAATGAAATATATTCTTAAGCAGACGATGATGTTTAGTGTATTAGCATAGGACGATAAGCCTCGTAAATAACTATGATCTATGAGATCATGATAACCGGCATCACCAGTTAGTTTTGTTCGTTTATCCGAAATAGGCATCACCTATTATCATATTAAGTCAAACACTACATAATACGTGCTAAGAAATCGACAAAATTTCGACTTTGGTTGATTATTATCTTTTTAAACATTACAACACAATATACTATATATATATCTATATACGACAAGAAATAAAGGTATGTGGGCGTGGCTCTATCAGGCTTCGATACATGAGTGGTGCTCAAATAAACTAACCTGAACGTAGTAAATATATATCTATAGGTGCACCCTATTTACGGAAAAAATCAGCCTGCGCAGTCCGCTAATCCGACCCGACACATTCCGTCACAGGGGGATATAGGTATAGGTATAGAGTAATAATTCCTGAAACAGGAAATCCACAGGAGGCGAAGATTAGCGTGTTCGCGGCATGCTAAGGATGATCCGGGTGGATACTTTACGCAGAGTCCATTATGTTGGTTTTTCTCGTGGAACGGCTCATATATCAAATGTAACAATTGTGGAAATACACGAAGTCAGGTGCACCCATGTCGTAGTATTAAACCTTTCCCCAAAACAGATGCTTTCTCACGACTCTACAGCAGACGAATTTTTAAAACGTTGAGCCAAAATGAGAAATGCTTAAAACGATTCATTTCTCCTTTTGCCGCTATGTTTTCAACTCTGTTCAATTATTAAACTTTCATTTATAAATGTTGTCATACTTTAAATCAGATGTTTTTTAAGTCTTCTCCTGCAGATTTATTGTAATGTGGGAAAGGTTTTAAAGTTCATATTTTTCTTGCATCTTCGTATGTTAATGTAAATATTGTAAATGAATGTATTTTTGTGAAATATTCTCGTTTATTTTTGACAATGGACAGTGGCTTTATTGAGCCGACTTGTCAACTAAAATTGAGTTGAGTTGAGTTGTAATTCCGTGTAGAATACCGTGCTTTTTATGAAAACAAGACTAAGAAAAATATTTCATTCTGACATCATGCAACCATATATTTAATTAGTAGTGTTGAATTGCAATCTAAAAGCTTTTAGCACTTTATCGAATGTGTATTTTTTATAACATGAATTCAACTGCCATTTGCCGTGATATTTTGAAATTCCAGAGGGCTTTACATCGATATTTTTTCAGTATGTATTCTCCCCTAATTATCTGATTTCAAACATCTGAACGAATACATAACGCAATACCACTCAGTCATTATAAAATCATTTTAAAATCAATATTGGGGTTGGGTTGAAAGTAATGTCAATAACGATCAAACTGTATATGAGCCGTCCCGCGAGAAAACCGACATTATGGACTCTGCGTAATGTATCGACTCAGATCAGGCTAATCCGGGCCGACACATTCCGGCTAATACTGTCGACAGTCACATTACGGCTTAACCCTTACCCACATACAACAAATCTGCAGCAGACGACTTTGAAAACATAGTGACAAAAACCTGAACAATCACCATAAAAGATATCTTAATTGTTAAATAAAGTTGAAAACATTGTGGCCAAAGGAGAAATTGTTCAACATAAGCAATTTCACTTCTGTCCACAATGTTTTCAAAAGTCGTCTGCTGCTATTCCGTCAAAATGCGTCTGCTGGTGGGAAATGGTTGACACATGTCAATTCCCTCCCAGTGGAACACAGCGGTTTAGTGGCAAGTTCTCGACCTCCAATATCAAAGGTCCTGTGATCGAATTCCTTTTGCGATGCTTTGGAACGAACAGCGCGAGTAATGGAAAAGCTCTCCAGGAAGCATCGAGCGTGATTAATATCAGCTGAAAACTTGTTTCGCAATCGAGGCAAATTAAATAAGTTTAAACTAATAAATGTCTGTGATTTGTAGTTTGTCAATCATTTAAAATTATAGAACATCTTTAAACCTATTGTTAACCCTTTCCCTCATATAGACGCTTTTTGAAAACATAGTGACAAAAGAAGAAATTGCACAAAACGTGCAATTTCTCCTTTTGCCACAATGTTTTCCAGTCTGTGTCATATGTTAACCACTCAATTATAGAGATTTTCTATTTTTTGACAAAATATGTTCAAAGTCGTCTGCTGTATGAGGGAAAGGATTAAACCTATTAGTTTAAATCACAATGACAGAAGCGTACCCAGGCATACGCACATACGCCAATGCGTACACTTCGTCAGAAAAGGTAAAACAAATGTATTAAAGATTTAAATTTATTAAATACATTAAATGCTGAGATTGACAATGGTTGAATCATCCGAAATGGTCAACAATTCTACATTTAGATATAGCGATTTTGTGTTTTTGTATGTCCAATTGAGTTCACCATATGCAATGTAGAAATTCAAAAAAAAAATCTAAGGAATATCCCAGGATCCCTTATATCACCTGTGTGTAAACTCGATTTTCACCAAGTTACGACCCTGAATGATTTTTCCCAAGACCAAAGTGTCCTTGACATTCAATAGCATTCAAAGGTGTATTCCGAGCCTGGTAAATGATTTTGATGTCGCGAACTATAAGCCTTATCTGGCAAATGTATTGGACATGTTCAAACATATTAAGGAATAAAGCCTTAATCTAGATCTCTGTTCATAAATGATTCGTCTCAAGGCCAAAAGGTCCTTCAAGTTCAATGACAATCATGTATGTGTGTTCCGAGCTTGGTATATCATTTCGGCGTGACGAAATATAAGACTCGGCTGGCAAAATAGTGTGTTGTGCAACTTGGGAACAGTCGAGGCTCAAGTGAGTCTGAGAAATATACAATCTGACCAAAGTCATTACCGTACGCCTTTTTATATACTAAGATGTATCATTTGACAGAAAACTCTGAATGTAACCCTTCTAGTTTCTCGCCAATGTTCCCATATATGATGTCCAATCACGGAGATACAATGATACCACATTTTGTATGACGTGACTCATAAGCGTCTAGACAGTCTTGTTTTACCAGTAATGACATCTCTTGACTGTTGCTTTGTAGAAAGAAGAAACATATCTAATAACACTATTGACAGCAATAAACATTGTCTGTACATTTACGAACACCAAGATCGGGAATACCAACCTCCTGGTCTACGTCTTTACATTGCCACATGGTGGCCACTATCTGAAATGGTTTCAAGAATCATTTAAAACGCACATTTGATATAAGAGCAAATTGTCGTTCTCATGAAACGTGTTTCATGCAAAACTGAACTCGAGTCGAATGGAGCATCCTGGATCGACACTCATTCACAAGTATTTTCTTGCCAGTGAATTGGTTTTTCCGTTCATCAGCAAATACAGATATGCCCACGCCTCCTCCAGTCTCAAATCGACAGCAGATCGTGTTTACGTATTACTGACCAGACACGCCCCTTCATGAATCAGCCGCACCTGGTGAGTTGGGGTGTCGTATTACATATGCGTACAGTGGAGGTAAAGTCTCGGGTGAAATTGTGTATACTCACGATCTCCTCACAGTCTTCACTCTAATCTCGCGTATAGTATATACACTGATGTAACCACTTGTTGTTCGCAAATATAACTTTAAATGATATCAAACCGGGTGCGCAATTACACACAGAGCCCTAGTTAATCTGCGTTTTACATCCCCCTGAAATCCTTGTTTTATGTCCTAACCCTAGGTTGTGAATACTCAAAAGAATTGTCTCGATGAGACGATTCTTTTGAGATCCTACATCATAGGGTTTGGTTGGATAATAAGAGACATATTTTAGGGAGAAGAGCTGTATGTCCCTACTTATCTGGACAGCTGTTAGACCCTTAGTTACCAGACGCTGACAACACCATTAATCGTGTCTAGGTTCAGTGCCTCGTCTGTCAACAACGGCTATGCATGATTTAGTCATATTTACAACACGTTTAACTTTTCAGTCTGGAAATTGGTCGTCATAACATAAAGATGTCTGCAATGTTATGTGTATTTTGATCCTGTGGGAGCGAAAACATCATTATTATTATTATTATTACTATTATTATCATTATTTTGTATTATTTTGTTCTATTATTATCATTTATATTTACTATTATCATCATCGTCAAAATCCTTTATTTTTATTATTTCAATAATCGATTACATTATTATCATTACTATTGTTGTTACTATAATATGTCATTGTAGTTACTATGAAATGTTATTGTTGTTACTACAATATGTCATTGTAGTTACTATAAAATGTTATTGTTGTTACTATAATATGTCATTGTAGTTACTATAAAATGTTATTGCTGTTACTATAATATGTCATTGTAGTTACTATGAAATGTTATTGTTGTTACTATAATATGTCATTGTAGTTACTATAAAATGTTATTGTTGTTACTATAATATGTCATTGTAGTTACTATGAACTGTTATTGTTGTTAATATAATATGTCATTGTAGTTACTATGAAATGTTATTGTTGTTACTACAATATGTCATTGTAGTTACTATAAAATGTTATTGTTGTTACTATAATATGTCATTGTAGTTACTATAAAATGTTATTGTTGTTACTATAATATGTAATTGTAGTTACTATGAAATGTTATTGTTGTTACTATAAAATGTTATTGTAATGATTTTTCTTGGTATTAACCCTTTCCCTCATACGGCAATTCTGCAGCAGTCGACTTTGAACGTCATCTTCAGCGTCATAATAATAATCATCATCAATATTAGTATCATCATCAATGATGACTTGTAAAGAAATAAAAAGTGCGAAAGTCATCAAATAGAATCGAAATTGAGATTGAATGCCTTTGTTTTTATTGTTAAGAACGACCTTATCTCATGTCATAAATATTCAAGATCATAAAATTATGCAAAAGGCAAAATAGGTTATAACGAACAATTTCTCCTTTTGCCATAATGTGGTCAACTATATTCAATAATTAAATTCACATTCATTGAAACATTTTGCATTTGAACCTAGATGTTTTCAAAGTCGTCTGATTAAGATTTGTTATATGTGGGAAAGGATTAAAATCGGTGACCGGGTACGTTATCCTCATAATATCAGCAACCAAGAGCCTGTCCGAGGGTACTCAGTAATATATGTGAACAATCTAGGTTCAAATAAGCTTGTTCGTCTGTACAGTCTCATTAATGTCTATGTAAGTTAAGTTGATAAATAATATAAAGTTGATGTAAGTAATATTTGAGCATTGTAGATGTTGATCAGATCGTTATTTGACCCGTTCCCTCATATAGAGACTTTCTGACTCCTCTGCAGCAGACAGCTTTTTGAAAACATAGTGACAAAAGAAGAAATTGCTCAAAACGAGCAATTTCTCCTTTGAAAAGATATGTTCAAAGTCGTCTGCTTCAGAATTGGTGTATGCGGGGAAGGGTTAAAAATATAAATTTGTATATTGTTATCTTTTGAAATTAGCCGGGCAGTATGATCTGGACCTGCATTGTGCGCCAAATAAATGTTGACCTAAAAGATTTCAAGAAAAGTCTGTAAACCAGTTTCCATTTGGATCCTATAGCATCGAATAGCAGGCGGGTTTTACTACAGATGTAATTATTAACCAGTCTATAGCATGGAAGTGCAGGTGGGTTTTACTACATATGTAATTATAAACCAGTCTATAGCATGAACGTGCAGGCGGGTTTTACTACAGATGTAATTATAAACCAATCTATAGCATGGAAGTGCATGTGGGTTTTACTACAGATGTAATTATGAACCAGTCTATAGCATGAAAGTGCAGGCGGGTTTTACTATAGATGTAATTATAAACCAGTCTATAGCATGGAAGTGCAGGCGGGTTTTACTACAGATGTAATTATAAACCAGTATATAGCATGAAAGTACAGGCGGGTTTTACTACGGATGTAATTATAAACCAGTCTATAGCATGGAAGTGCAGGCGGGTTTTACTATAGATGTAATTATAAACCAGTCTATAGCATGGAAGTGCAGGCGGGTTTTACTACATATGTAATTATAAACCAGTCTATAGCATGACAGTGCAGGAGGTTTTACTACAGATGTAATTATAAACCAGTCTAAAGCATGAAAGTGCAGAGGGGTTTTACTATAGATGTAATTATAAACCAGCCTATAGCATGGAAGTGCAGGCGGGTTTTACTACATATGTAATTATAAACCAGTCTATAGCATGAAAGTGCAGGCGGGTTTTACTACAGATGTAATTATAAACCAGTCTATAGCATGGAAGTGCAGACGGGTTTTACTACAGATGTAATTATTACGCTAGGTTTTCGCAGAGCATCTCTCAATTGTTTAGAAATAAAAAAAAAACATATGAGCCGACACGTGACAAAATCAACATTATGGCCTCTGCCTAATGTATCGACCCGGATCAGCCTAAGCATGCCGCGCAGACTAAACCGGATATACACTTTTCGCCTCATGTGGATTTTCTTTTTCAGGAATCATTTCTCTATACATCTATCCCCCTGAGACGGAATGTGTCGGCCCGGATCAGTGTGCGCGGATTGCCCATATGAGCTGTCCCGTGAAAAAAACTAACATTATGGCCTCTGTGTAATGTATCGACCCAGATCAGCCTGCGCAATCCGCGCAGACTGATCCGAGCCGACACATTCCGTCTCTCGAGGGGGTGGGGGGGGGGGGGGGGTAGAGGCGTATAGTAATGATTCTTGATTAAGAAAAAACACATGAGGCGAAAAGTGTCTGTCAGGGTAATCCTGCGCGGCATGCTTAGGCTGATCCGGGTCGATAAAATACGCAGAGTCCACAATGTTGGTTTTATCATGGCACGGCTCATATGTCATTGTAAATATTTATAATTGAATATTGCTGTTTTTTATATACATGTAGTGTATCCATGGCAATTTTCTTTTTATCAATGTAAAAACTGAGAAAAGAAATATAATCTTTGTCGTTATATTGCTCGGTTTGTATACAAAAAACCACTACCCTTTTGGGCATTATTTTCAAAGACATGAAAAAGCGACACGCGATAATTGACAAATAGATTTGTCATCAATGTTTTAGAGAACTCTATATTGCCTATTTGAATGCTGCATGTACTCGCACAGACCTTGACTCAAAACATTTCTTCATCATATTTTGGAAAAGGCTGCTTTAAACAAATTATGTCTGAAGCAATGGTCAGGTAATGTTTATAAAGTGTTGCATACATATTACATACCTGCGGTGCAGGTTGATCTTTCCATGGTGCCAGCACCGAAAGCTGGAGTTGTTTTTGAATTAGTGTGGCTGTAAGTTCATATACAACATCTAAAAAACTACCCTTCTTATTGTTCGAAACAATATTAAATTGGCACCGATGGATTTCAGTCTAAAAGGTTTTAGCTCTCGATCAAGTTTTTGTTCATGCCGTGAGAGGTGATTTGCCGTGACAGTTTGAAACTTCGAAAGCATCCGTTTCATTTGTCATTAATTAAAAGTGTTATTTTCAGATTATCAGATAATTGAGCACAAACATTTCAAATTCCGCATACGATGACATACAAGACAATTTTGCAACAGACGACTTTGAGAACGTGTATAATGTATATATGTACAATTGGAAATGGAAGTGTAATTATTGCATAGTGCTAAAAAGAAGTTGTAGCAAAGGCGAAACTGCTAATTCTGAACTATTTCTGTTTTACCAACAATGTTTTCAAAAGTCATCTGCTGTGCTGCAACTACGTCAAAATGCGTCTGTTAGCTGGAAAATGTTAATCAAAACTAAATATCTCATGGCTTAATCGATTACCTATGTAGACATTTAGGTACATGTATAATCTGAGCTATATCCATACTTTTAATTAAAACACAGTCTCATCTCGCATATTAAATGTATCATCAAAAATACATTGTAAAAAGTATTTACTTTTTGACAAATGTTTTCTGCTGACGATACGTCAGATCTCGTCTGTATAATGGAAAAGGGGTTACATAATATTATAATAATAGACAACGGGGAAACGATAACAATCAGACACTTATGATAATTACAATTGTCATTCATTTAACCCTTTCCCACATACAACAAATCTGCAACAGACCACTTTGAAAACAAAGTGACAAAAACCTGAAAAATCACCATAAAAGATAGATTAAAGTTGAAAACATTGTGGCAAAAGGAGAAATTGCTCATTATGATCAATTTCACCGTTGGCCACAATGTTTTCAAAAGTCATCTGCTTCTTTTGCGTCAAAATGCGTCTGCAAGTGGGAAAGGTTTAACATTGGAACTGTGTTTGCCTTTTTGGTGTAGTCTTGCGCCTTGGAACAGTGAAGACTCGGATAAGCGTGTTTTACCAATACTCCGACAATAGTCTTCAATATCCACTCGCATGCGGTATAAATCCACAGACATAATTTCTAGCAAAAACTTAGAATTGAAGTATCACGGCTTTTAATTCAATAGCTGTATCTGTAACGGAGAGTCGATTTGACCAGGCCAAATTTGACTCCAAATCGACAGACAACGTTTATTTACAGATAATATAAATATGTATTATAACCTTTTAAAAGCGCTAACCCCCTTCAGTGCTTCAAAGGTTTAAAATGGACATATATCAAGTTCCATCAACGATATATTAGTCAATAAATTACGCCTAGAAACGTATGTTCAGTTTCTTACCCCAAAGCGCTGCATGTAGACGTTATTCACAACTCGGTGCAGTGGCCTACCTTGTAATACTACTGTGTCTCGATTCCTCCAGGGGCAGTGTCACCCAACGTATGGGCTCGAACACAATAATCGAACTCTGTTACAATTTTGAACAAACACGGGACTATTATAATTCTGTATTTTTGTAAGAAATTAAATTTATTTGGTCTCGCTGGATTTGTAACAAGTTAGAAACGGGATTGGGAAAATATGGCTTCAAATTAACCACCTATTAACGCAATCTTCCTATGTAAAACCAATTGAAGTAATACAATAACAATACTACACAACATTCTTTGCTCTCAATTGATAGACGATGGAAATATTGCCAGCAATTTAAAATGGCAGTGGACTTGTTTATTTCTGCGTGAAAAGTCCACTTGTTACACCACCCTATCACGGCTGTCATGATGAGGTACCCTTGGAAAAGGCACATTTAGCCTAATACTGGGTATTAATACTAATACTAATACCCAGGGATCATGTATAAGTGTTCTGCCGTGATATAACTGAAATAGTTTTAGAAAAAGGTGTAAAACTCCAATAAAAAAAAGAATCATTAGTTACAATTCTACATGTAATCGTCATTAACATCAGCTGTCAATGAAATTACGCAAGGCATGTGACACATTGAACCCAATTTCCGGAACTGTGAAAGCAACATGTTAAAACCGTTAACATTTGCTCTTAAAATATTCACCTTATAACGACTTTTGAAAACATTGTGAGAAAAAAGAAGAGATGGATGTTTTCATCTCTCTATCAAAACTTAATTTTCATTTGTTTAGATGTAAACAATTTATTCACATATGTTTTTTAAGAAACAGTCACTATTCTATAAATAGCATATCGTGTAAATCCTAAATCAACTTTAGATAATCGGGTCTGGTTCTTTGTACATTTTTTGTATTTGTCATGAATCAGTAATTAACGATAACATGGATCATATGTGAGCAGCCGTCTATTGACAACATAAAAACCTTTTAATTGATTCATGGTGTAGTTGTTAACGGTTGATTGATGTAGGCTAAAGCGTTAATGTACTTTGTTTCAGTATCATCAAACACAACATTATTACCATAATCGCCGCCCCCTCTACCATTAACACCGTGGTCTAATTATTATTGTTGTTATTATATTTATTGTATCATTCTTGTTATAATCATGTTGAAATTAAATAAGACATAAGGAATATACTTGCAACCAGAGAAACGTATAATGAAGGTGTGAGGTACCTCAGTCACCATTGATTCAGAATTTGACTTGTTTCGCAAAGAAGCGATATTATTCGCAAATAAGCGTTTAGATGTCATCATAAATATATGAGCTATCCCACAAGAAAAATCAACATTGTGGACTCTGTTTTAAGTATCGACCCGTATCAGTGTATGCATGCCGCGCAGACTAACCCAGACAGACACTTTTCGCCTCCTTCGGATTTTCTGTTTCAGAAATCATTACTCTATACCTCTATCGCCGAGCTCCGGTAGCTCAATCGGTAGCGACGCGGGTTGTCAATCCAGGGGTTGTGAGTTCGAATCCCGGCTCGGCCAACTTTCTTTCCGACGTTTGACAAACGTCAATGCTACATACGTCATTCATCTTCCACCAATGGGCTAAGTCTATTTAGAAAAGCAGCCAGCTGCTTGAGAAGATTGTTGTGTGGAGTACTGGTTTGAGAAAGCCAGGAAACACATGAATAGGTGAACTGGCCGCCGTGATATGACTGAATGGGTGTTAAAAACGGCGTTAAACCCCAATCAATCAATCAATATATACCTCTATCCACCTGAAACGGAAAGTGTCGGCCCGGATTAGCGGACTGCGCAAGCTGATCTGGGTCGATATATTACGCAGAGTTCATAATGTTGGACCAGCTCGGCCAACATTATTTCCGATGTTTGACAAAAGTTATTGTGACAAGCGTCATTCATCTTCCACCAATGGGCTAACAGTCTATGTGGAAAAGCAACCAGTTGGAACTGGTCACGGCGATATGACTGAAAAATTGTTGAAAACGGTGTTAAACCCAAATCAATCAATCAGTCAAACATAATTATGGTTTTCTCATGGAACAACTCATATGATTGTGAATACCTTACAAGCTGTGTAACATGTCATATTTATACTTTGTTTTTCTTTTTCTCCCTAGTATTTTGTAAATAGAAATGAGTTCACTTAGTTCTTGTTAATAATTCATATAAATATTGTATTTAATTGATATCCGAACGGAGGAAATATACAGAAAGGGTGTATGAATGCATATTAATGTTATTTATTGTAACTAAATGTTACATTAACGTTTCTGAATAGATATATAGTACCTTAAATTACAGTACCTTAAATTACAGTACCTTAAATTACAGTACCTTAAATTACAATCTCTATAATTGAATGGATAACTATGACTAAAAGTGGAAAACATTGTAGCAAAAGCAAAAATTGCTCGTTTTGAACAATTTCTTCTTTTGTCACTATGTTTTCAAAAAGCCGTCTGCTGCAGAGGCGTCAGAAAGCGTCACTATGAAGGAAAGGTATAAATGTCGATTGAAGCATTCATAACGATTCAATATTCATAGCATATCATAACGATAACAGGTTAACCGATCGGCAAAGCAACATAATACAAATTATTCTTTTGAAAAGAATGTTTAATAAATGAAGTACAAATGGATACTGCTTATCGTATTCTGCCACATAGCATATTCTCTTTGATCAATCAATTCAATTGGAGCGCTGCCTAAAGTATTATTCGAACATCAAGTGTCACACAAATGCAAAAAAATAAAATGATAGGCTAAATGTGCGGCAAACAAGCCACACTATACATATGCATTTTGACGCCTCTGAAACAGACGATGATTTCACACTCATTCATTAATATAGATTTCATTTCTAACGAGTTTCCAGATGTTTTCCGCACATAAACCGTATTCATACTGAACAGTAATCAGAGTAAAACGAACATTTCACAGTTCATGGTTTAACCCTTTCCATCATATAGACGCTTTCTGACGCCTATGCAGCAGACGGCTTTTTGAAAACATAGTGACAAAGGAAGAAATTGCTCAAAACGAGCAATTTCTCCTTCTGCCACAATGTTTTCCACTTTTTGTCATAGGTTATCCTTTCATTTATAGAGATTTTCTATTTTTTGACAAAATATGTTCAAAGTCGTCTGCTGCAAAATTGTCGTATGAGGGAAAGGTTTAAAGTCTCTCTGCAACATCGAACTGATTGAACGTTCGTGGTTTACAGTTTACAGTTTTATTTAATGTGATATTTTAGGCCACCGGCCCATACACATGATACAGCATAATTACATAGCATTAGAAGTGAGAACAGTATTTACATCATAATAATACAGACAAATGATACAAAAACTCGGATATCCATTACATGATATATTTCTAAGAGTTAAAGGCTATGGCTAATGTTAGAACAATAATACGACTTTTAGATTGACTAGAAATGCTTAACTGAAAAAATAGACTTTGCATGAGATATATCATCACCTTTCTAAAGAGAACACATAGACCCGTTGTACAGCAGCTTGAGTTACAAGTCCTTCAAGGAGAACCAACTATACATTGCAACATTGTAACACAACTATTATTCAAAAGAATCAAGATATGTTCTTCTTATTTTAAAAGCATTATAGATAAACATAGCTAAATTTCTTATCAAAATAACATTTTGCGAAGACATTAGATTGTAGAATTTATGAATACTAGGTTTTTCAAATACATTATGTGGAAAATATCTACATCGCAAATCATAATACATTGGGCATATCATTATAAAATGGTATTCATCCTCAATAGCAGTTTCACAATATAAACATGTACGGAATTCTTTTGGTATATCTCTGTATCTTCCTTCCTCTATCATTAAACAATGACAACTACTGCGAAAGGAAGCTAGAGAAGAGCGAAATTTCTTTATATCTATGTTTAAGACATATGGTTCTAATGAAAATTCCCTTTTAAATTGGTGATAATGAAATAATTTCCTATTGACATTACACTTCGCTACCCAGGTCTGCCTGTATTGATCAGTCAGTCGTTGCGTATACAATTGTAAAAAGATCTTAGTATTATCAACTGACTGACTGGCCCATACATAACCAAAACCGTTAGAGTTCAAACTTTTCCTAATATTTGTTACCCAATTTATGTGTCCAATATTGTCGTAATGCATTAACATTTCATAACATAGCCGAATATATCTATGCCTTGGCATACTGAGTAAACGTATCCAGTATTTTATACAGCGTTTTGAAGAATATATATACATTGGAAGTCTACCTAGATCTCCTAAAATAGCATCATTACATGCTTTTGGTGACACATTCAAAAAGCGTTTACATGCAAGAATTTGAATACTCTCAATACTGCTAAATGTCTCTAAACCCCAAATTTCGGAACCATACAGTAAGACAGAGGAAACCTTGGCATCAAATACTTTGTAGAATGTTTTGCATGGGAGACAACCTAGATTACTAAGCGAATTTAGGATATGTAAAAGAGCTTTCTTAGCCTTAGCTGCAACTGCTTCGGCCATTTTAGAGAATGACAACCTGTTTGTAAAATAGATACCGACATAGGTAAATCCATTTACAGTTTCAATTTGAGAACCATTAAATTTCCATTTTTCTCTAGAAGCAAGATTTCCTCCCCTTTTAAACACAAGTATTTTGGTTTTATCTATATTGACAGTCATTTTATTATTGCTACAAAAATCCTGTAAAATGTTTAGCTGTTTTTGCAAACCAATTATTGTGTCGGCGATAAGTGCTATGTCATCTGCAAACATTAACATAAAAATTTCCATCAGGTCTGGGAACAGCTGGATTCCCCGTATATTGCTATCATGAAGTAACGAGTAAAGTTCATTTATAAACAAAGAAAATAAAATAGGGCTTAAACTACATCCTTGTCGAAGTCCAATCGGGCAAGACAAGGTATCTGTATAACAATGCACGGATGATCTAACACGGGCCTTCACAGATGAATAAATGGAAATAATAGCATTGAATAAATGACCTCTTACACCGCATGAATGTAAAATTTCAAACAGTATTTGACGATCAACAGAATCAAACGCCTTTTGAAAGTCAATAAAGGCTACATAGACAGTTTTACCTTTAGTGTTGAGATATTTGCTTATAACCGAGTATAAAACGAATGCATTGTCTATAGTGGAATATCCTGCCCGGAATCCAGATTGAGCCTCACAGATCTTGTTATAAATATCAACATAAAATGTAACTCTCTGTGTCAAAATAGTAATGTATATTTTACTTAAGGTATCTAACAAAGCAATGCCTCTATAGTTATTAGGGTTATTCGTATTTCCTTTTTTATGTATAGGTATAATAATAAATTCTGCCCACTTAGACGGAAATTCACTGTTAAGGAAGAGATGATTGAACAGTTTGAGCAAATAGGGCAACAATATGTCTGCGCCATAAACTAAATGATGTGGCAAAAGTTCACCACTTGATGATTTAGTAACATTTAACTTATGTATTGCATCTGATATTTCTTGTTCAAGAATAGGACTGTTAAGTATGTAGTCATCTGTTTCTGTAAAGTTGTTTGAATCTGGTTGCAAACCGTGGTTTGGCAATGTATTCGAATCATCATTAGCTCCATTTTCTGCAGAGAAAACATTTCTAAAATGCGCATACCAAGACTCTGCTGATATATTCGGAGTGCTTTGTGGTTTTCCACATAGTTTATTTATTTCCTGCCAAAACTTTTTAGAGGAATTAATAGATGATTCCAATTTGATTACTTGTGCCTTTTCAAATAATATACGTTTTTTCTTGCATAGCTTTTTATAAACCAGTTTTAGTCTCAAATATCCATCAAGATCACTAGTTATCCGACTTCTTCTAAAGGTTTTTAATGCATGTTTTAGCTTTGCTTTAGCATGTTTACAATTTTTATCAAACCACAATTTTCTTGTAAGATTTCTTTTAGCGGACTTAAACATTTTGAATTGTTCAGAGCAACTTGTAAGTACATTTTCAAACTCTGACACCATGTCGTCGATAGGTGATAAAACGTTATCAAACATTGCATTTAAAACATTAAAACCGCCATCTGATATTGTATCGAAAAGTAGCTGTCGATAAGCATCTTTATTGCTTTCATTCATATAATAACTTGACATAGGTTCATGTTCAGAATTTACACTATCTTCATGTAAATGCTTACGTTGTATAGATAAAAACAGAGGGAAATGTAAACTCTCAAAAGTAGACAGAACTTCAAAACTATGAATATAATAAAGTACATCTTTTGAAGCTATAAAATAATCAATGACACTATTACCATTTTGGTTCATAAATGTAAATTCACCCTTTCCGGCATCACTACCAAAACGTCCATTAATGATATACAAAGCGTATGTTTTGCAAAAAAGTAATAACTGATGCCCGAAACTGTTTGTTACTTTGTCGTATGATGATCTTGGTAAACCTACATCACCATTTATAACATCATAGTATTCCTGAAGCTCTGGAACATTTGATATATTATCAGTAAAATCATTTTTAGTACCTGTACGGGCATTTAAATCACCTGCTATTAATATATCATACTTATTTAAATTATTAGATATAACTAAATTTTCAAGACAGTCAACTCCTTTATAATCACTATCCGCATAAAACGGAGAATTATTAGGTGGAATATAAACTGATATATAGACAACATCTTTTCCCGATCCTAAAAGTGTTTCATTTAAGACTAGTACAACACCAAAAGAAAAATCCTCATATAATCTTTTTACATACTTACTAAATGTATTTCTAACAAGAACAAGAAACTCCACCAGACGGCCTGCCCCCCCTGGTCGATAATTTAGCTTTACACAAAAATAATTCAAAATCTGGAAAAACACAACTCAAATAATTAACATCAACATCCCACGTTTCCTGAAAGCTAACAATGTCATACCCATTTATCATATGTACAAATTCACTTGATGAAGTCTTTGTTTTCAAACTTTCAATATTCCATGACAGAAATTTAATTACATTTGATGGTGTGGGGCTTTGACCTACATCCTATTTCCTCTGATCATTGCCTGTCAAGTCAGAGGTACCATTTCTGGTCTCTGACTGGTTAGGCAATTCAGTTTGGTCACTATATGTATCAGTTAACATATGTTCTGGTTCATTTCGGCCTTTACGCTTAGCCTGCATGAACACACGGGAAGTATTATCATTATTAGACTTTTGATAAGTGATTAATTTGCCACCCTTAAAGTAACCTGCAAGACCTCTTCTATTCAAATGTTTTAACTGTTGTCGTTACATATATGATAAGTCATTCGACACACGTATGCCAATCTGACGTAGTTTATCACGATATTTGAAGAGACTGAGCTTGTCATGTTCACTTTTAAAGGAGACAATAACCAACCTAGTTTTAGATTTACCCTGATTACCAACACGTTTAGCATCAATTATTGTGGATTCATCATAGTTATCATTTGCATCAGCCACACTTAAAACCTTTTCATCAACAACTAATTTTAATTTGTTATCAGGTGACTCAGTTTCCTCTAAACCGAAAATACGTAGTGAGCACTTCAATCTTTCCGCCTCCATTAAATTCAACTGCTGTTCAATTAATTCACACCGTTCATGATGTTTTTCGTCATAAGTTGAAAGGGTCGCAAATTCTTCATTAAACCCATCTGATTGGTATTGTAGATGATTAATATGCTCTCCCATATCTCCAAGTCTGCTATCAAAAGTTGACTGCATTAATTGTATATTACTTAATTCATGTTTTACAGTATTTATTTCTGAATTCAGCTTCTGCAATTTGCTTGTAACATTTACAACATCTTCTTTAATCTGAATAACATCTCCTTTTATTAGACCGATTTCCGCATTTGTTTCTGCAATGGCATTAAGGATCAACTGTGTATCCTCTGTTGGGCCGGGGTTCAATTCAATATCAGCTGCCAATAGCAACAAGCTTTGATGGTAGGATGAATAGAGGACACCATACATTGTTCCTAACATCAGCGAATGTCCATAAACGGGCAGTGAATAAGGAAACCCATCGTAACAGTTATCGCTTGATGATGCATATGTCTCGACGATCGTGAACTGGGACCAGGTTACCATATAGCAACTAAGTGCAACACAGAGTAATACCATACCACACGCAAATGTTCTCAAATGGATATCTGTACCTCTGGTTTGGCTTTTATAACGCTCAGCTAGCACAGATTTTACCCTGGGTTTGCAAACAAGTGAAAAAATGCCAATGCTAACACGATACGCCACTATATCGACCCCCATCGTTTATATTTATGCTGGATGTATATTATGTCTATTATAGATGGCGCGAAGGGGCTAGCACAAGTATATAGATTACCAATACTGAGTACACATCACACACCTGACCGTATCTGTTGTTATAAGTGTCCACTTTACACGATGTTTTTATGCATACAGGTAAATACAGGTAGATAGACCGGTATAGGTAATGTAGTACTCACTAAAGTCACGGTTCATCGATCACTGTCTGTGTAACTTGATAATATCCATATCACTCAAGAGTTTAACCATCAAAAGCATAAAAATGATCCTGTGTTACTCAAAAATATGATAACCAACGTAAAGTCCATCACTTCCTTAAACTTCCTTAAACTGACTGTATAAAATTTATCCTAGGAAACTGCCACAATATGCCTCAGTAAAATAAAAATCAGAAGACTGATAAACACTGTTCCTCACCTCTCCACCTCTCATACTCATTTACAATTTTACACAATGAACTTCATTTGAAATATTTTTAAAGTAGAATGTTGTTGATTTGTTTGTAGGATTTCACTAAAACTTTGAAACTCAAAGGAAAATAGACCCTTCTTTCCTTTTTTTGCATTTTGGATGATGTATGATAAGATCATTCAAGTTCGAGATGGACTTTTACCAGTGCAAGTGTGCTCAGATCCAATGAATAGTTTCGAACGCCCAACATGCAACAACAGCCGTTTGCCATTAAGGAGCGTTGCTGTCATTACCCTGAAGATTTTTAAATTTCAAGCAAATTTATCTAGGAAAAATGTTTTTTATGTTTAATCTGTAATATTATTGAACATTGTTTCGTCAAAACAGCCAGATGAACGGTTTGCATGTGACACATTCGCCGAAAGTAGAAGTAGAATGCAGGCTAAAGAGATGTTTGCATTTAACCTAATTGTGACAGTAACACTGACTTAATTTCCTGCAGTCTGTTGCACCATGCACTCAGGCCTACAGGCCCCTGTCACGGGAGTGGAACAATTATAATAGACGATATATGAGCCGTTCCATTGGAAAACCAACATTGTGGACTCGTTATCGCGTTAAGTATCGACAAGATCTGCTTCAGCATACAGCGCAGCCTAAACCAGACAGACACGTTTCGCCTCCTGTGGATTTTCTGTTTCAGGAATCATTACTCTATACCTCTAAACCCCTTAGACGGAATGTGTCAGCCTGGATTAGCCTGCCCGGGTCAATACATTACGCAGAGTCCATAATGTTGGTTTATATCGTGGAACGGCTCATATATTTAATCAAGTTTCAATAGAACAGAAACCATCGGAACTTCTTCTTCTCTCACAAAGTTTCCAATTTCATCAATAACAGTATCAATAATATACTTTCCATCATCCAGATTAAACATTTATCCTCTGATAATTCCAAAGCAGACGACTTTTAATGCAAGGTAAAACCTTCCAACATACAACAATTTCGCAGCGGACGACTTCGAAAACGTATAGGCAAGTGAAAATGTAAAGACATTGGGGCAAAAGGTGACAATCATCTTTTCCTTTTGTTACAACATTATCAAAAGTCGTGTGCCGCGTGAGAAAGCGTCTGTATGTGTGAAAGGGTTAAATGTGAAGATGATGATGTTGTTGCTGCTGTTGATGATGATAAATCAAAGTACCATATAGCACTATAGCTATTAGTTATCAATCGTTGGAAATTACTTGATAATCTTGCTAACAATCATTAACAATGTCACATGAACATGATGCCATGTTGATAAATATTAGATGTGTGTGAAGTTGGCTCTGTGATCGGTCATCGACCATCAGTGTTCCACTCCCGTGAAAAGAAAACGGAACGCCGACCTGACACATGGTATTCGAATTTATATATAGCAATTCGAACGTCGACCTGGAATACCGAGCTCTGCCATCGGTGTTCCACTCCCGTGATAAAAGCCGGAACGCCGACCTGGAACACCGAGCTCGGCCATCGGTGTTCGAATTTATATAGCAATTTGAACGCCGACCTGGAATATCGAGCTCGGCCATCGGTGTTTGAATTTATATAGCAATTAGAACGAACGCCGACCTGGCATACCGATCTCGGCCATCAGTGTTCCACTCCCGTGACAAAAGCCGGAACACTGACCTACATCACCGATCGCGGCCATCGGTGTTTCATTTAAATAGCAATCTGAACGCCGACCTGGATTATCGAGCTCGGGCACCGAATGCTCCTATCAGATAGAAGTTTGATACGGCGACAAGGTGACGTTCCACTCACGTTAGAAAATAAAATAAAGAAATGTGTATGGAACGCCGGCACTGTCTTTAGAAATGATGAAACTCCATTATTATGTCTGTTTGTTATTACATTATGTACAACGATCTTTATATTATGTCAGTATATGGTTATGTGTTGTGGTTTTGTACTTATATTCTGACAGTTTTTATTATATTATGTCGGTACATCTTTACATTATGTAGATACATCTTTATATTATGCGGTACATCTTTACATTATGTAGATACATCTTTATATTATGCGGTACATATTTACATTATGTAGATACATCTTTATATTATGTAGATACATCTTTATATCATGTGCTTGCTTTATTATATTATGGTCATACTTTCTTATATTATGTGGATATATCTTTACATTATGTAGATACATCTTTATATTTTGTGGATACATCTTTATATTATGTAAATACATCTTTATATTATGTAGATACATCTTTGTATTATGTAGATACATCTTTATATTATGTAGATACATCTTTATATTATGTAGATACATCTTTATATCATGTGCTTGCTTTATTATATTATGTCCATACTTTATTATATTATGTCCATACTTTATTATATTGTGTGCACACAATAGTATATCATGTCCATACTTATTTGTATTCTGTACTCCTAGGCGAATAAGGCTTATAGTTATAGTATGTAGATGTATCTTTACATCTTGTGCTTGTTATGTTACATCATGAGCTATGCCGGGGATTATTTTGCAAAGGAGATGTTCTTCAACACGCACCGGTAAAATGCAAGCGTCTTTATGAGAATGATTTCCAAGTGTAAATTTACGGTAAGAAGTAGACACAAGCTTATCGAATTGTTTCTAGCCGGCTTATCGAATTGTATCTAGCCTCAACGTTACGGGTCACATTACCGTCACATTCCGTACATTCGCGCTTTAATTTCCGGTGTCAAGGCGGAATATCACCCTGCTTAAACTATCAACAACATATAACAAAGTTTGCACATCATATAAAGTTACCACAGACAGCACAAGATGTAATAACGTCAAGACAGAATAAAAGAAAGACAACTAACTAAACAATATAATATTGCATGGACATTATCTACTACTTTGTTAATCATGGGCAAATATGAATGGGATATGTTTGTCGTTTACCTTCCGTCCGTCCGTCCGTCCGTCCGCATGAGAGAGTACTTGTGGGGTGCACCCCACAAGTAAAACATCAAAGGAAATAACCCCACAAGTACTCTCCCATGAGTTCGTCCGTCCGTCCGTCCGTCCGTCCGTTCGTCCGTCCGTCCGTCCGTTCGTCTGCCGTCCGGTGCCATATGTAAGGCATTGGTGGATGGATTTGATTAAAACTGTATGGAAATGTTAACCTACATATTGAAAGGCTAGACGTCAAGTGAAACAAAGATTGCTTTAAAACACAAAGAGTTATGTCCCCTTAGACTTATATTGTGTATGTACTGGACATCATTTAAATTACTAGTTATCTACATTAAATAAACTGTGTTCGTCTCAAATTTCTTATGGAAACTGTAGAGAACATATTTTATATCAAATCCGTATCTTTATGAATATTTATCTTCATCAAATCTAGGTCAATCTATAAACGCGATTACATGTATGTGGAGTCAAAAACTAGATCACAAGGTTTAGTCAAACAAATAAATAAGTTTCGAATTTATATGAAAGAAACCCTACACCATAATTATATTGGTATTTTCATTCATAGATAACATTCGTAAATAGTTTACCCATAACCTATGAATCAACATCACCTGCACGCTTTCATTGTTCGGTGTGGAAGCAGAATATTATCCCGCTCAAAGTATCCACTGCATAAAAAAATTGCACAAGATTAAATTAAGTTACCATAACATGACAAAGTTTGCACTAGATACAATAACGTCACGGCAGGCTAAAATAAAAATAATCAACTACACAATATAATTAGGTATGGACATTATATAATAATTTGTGCACACACTATACTAAAGTAAGCACATAATGTAATAACGTATGAACATAATATAATAAAGTATGGACATAATGTAATAAAGTAAACACAGCACACAATAAAGTACTTACATAATATAAAGATGTACTTACATAATATAAAGATGTATCTACATAATGTAATGATGTACCTACATAATATAAAGATGTATCTACATAATGTAAAGATGTATCTACATAATATAAAGATGTATCTACATAATATAAAGATGTATTTACATAATATAAAGATGTATCCACATAATATAAAGATGTATCTACATAATGTAAAGATGTATCCACATAATATAATAATGTATGGACATAATATAATAAAGCAAGCACATGATATAAAGATGTATCTACATAATATAAAGATGTATCTACATAATATAAAGATGTATCTACATAATATAAATGTATCTACATAATGTAAAGATGTACCGACATAATATAAAGATGTATCTACATAATGTAAAGATGTACCGACATAATATAATAAAAACTGTCAGAATATAAGTACAAAACCACAACACATAACCATATACTGACATAATATAAATATGTTTGCACAACATGCAAAGATCGTTGTACATAATGTAATAACAAACATACATAATAATGGAGTTTCATCACTTCTAAAGACAAGTGCTCTATCGTAAATATAGGGGAGTAGGTTGCTCTGGGAAAAAAGATTTGTTTTTCTTCAAGTTCTTTCAAGCCTTATCCCTGCCTGGACTGGCGGGTTGAAAGTAGGAGCTTGTCTACTCCGCAGACAACCCCATTCGAACCGAACAGAACAGAACAGGTCGAAGTGCATTTGTCTAACCAAACGAAGTGCGATTAGAACAGAACAGAACAGACCTCAAATGAATTTACGCTGGACCCCGAGGAACACTTCCCGAGTTTTAGACTGAACGTCGGGTGTGGAGTTTTGGAGGTTAGCCTACTCCGCAGAAAACCCGATTTGTCTAACCAAAAGCGGTCAACGATGACAAGTGCTCTGTCGTATATATATACCAATTAGACATTCATGTATTGAACGTAAAATGTTCAACGTCTAATTTGGGCACTAAATCTTCTTATTTTCGAATGTCTAATCGAATGTCTAATGTCTAACTCACCAATGAGACATTCGTTTTATGCATGTACAGTGACCTCCGACGAATTTGGTACCTAAATCTCTTATTTTGCGAATGTCTAATCGAATGTCTAATGTCTAACTGACCAATTAGACATTCGTTGTTTGAATGTATAATGTCCTACGACAAATCTGGTACCTAAATATAGTAATGTCTAATGTCTAACTGACCAATTAGACATTCGGTTTTTTTAATGTACAATGACCTACGACGAATTTGGAACCTAAATATCGTAATTCGCGAATGGCTAATCGAATGTCTAATGTTTAACTGACCAGTTAGATATTCGTGTTTTGCATGTACAGTGACCTCCGACGAATTTGGTACCTAAATCTCTTAATTTGCGAATGTCTAATCGAATGTGTAATGTTTAACTGACCAATTAGACATTCGTTATTGGAAGGTGATTATTATGTAATAATAATCTTCTTCCTATGGGATTGCACACCTTAATGGAATATGCCCTATAACACACATCCTCTCTATAAACTATATGATCTCTTCATACATACGCTAGTCAATATAGTTCGCAAAAAATCAATGTAAATTCATACTTTAAGTGTTTTCATGTACAATCAGTTTGATGTAGAAACTGGTTTGGACAATTAAATTTTCAAACAATTCATGTTTTTGTGGCTTTGAAAATTAAATTTCATTTTGATTTTCCAAATACACATCTTTCTGTGGTTAAACATTGTTACCTGTATATTCTTACGCGCCACGCTTTTGTGAACAACACCGATACACCGGATCAGATAAACATTACACGAACTAGGTCAATTCGAGGACATACCGTGTCGTAAGGTAGTTTCCCCAAAATATGCTAATCTATCCTTAATTACGACTTTCAGTTTTGTTCTTTATATTTCCTCTAGCATATTCATTTATAGGTTTTTACATCAGTTATATATATATTATATGTATATATATATTTACTAATTGAAACGTTGTGGGAAAAAAGGAAAAAAATCCCTCTCAGATATTTTCAAAATCGTCTGCTGCATTTGGAGTCCTGGGATAAATTTCTTATGTTTTGTTACAATGTTGTCAATAGTTCTGTGCTAGGGAGAAATGTTAGTTATCTGGTAATTCACGAATGGTGTGTTCTCCCGAACGACTACTCGACTAAATATGTATAAGGGGATTAGGGGGGCATTCTAAATGGTAAATTACAGAATGATTATATAAAAAGGATTGATTGATTAGGCTTTAACGCCGTTTTCAACAATGGTTCAGTCATATCACGGCGGCCAGTTCACCTATTCATGTGTTGTCTGGCTTTCTCACACAAGTAATCCACACAACATTCTTTCCAAGCAACTGGCTTCTTTTCCAAATAGACTGTTAGCCCATTGGTGAAAGATGAATGACGCTTGTCACAATGACAGAAAGAATGATGGCCGAGCTTCGATTCGAACTTACAAATGCTTGATTGACAGCCCGCGTCGCTACCGACTGATTTACCGGAGGAAAGTTGAAAGATGTGGAAATCACTTTTCCTGAATTGGTATGGTAAAATCGAACTCATGCATACTGGATAAGCACCCTAACATGTTGCCTCTTTAGATATTGTAGCTCTTGAAACAAAATGTTGTGGGAAAAGAAGCCTTTGGTTTTAATATGCATTGGGTGTTGTTTTTTTAACAATTCGTTTCATTCAATCAGATTTTATCCGAATATCTAATTGTTTTAAATTGTAAAATATTTGGAAGTGTTTGAATCCATGCTTGACGCGTAATACACATCAAATAAAATTATTTCTATAAAAATCTGATCATCGTGAGTTGTCATGATATTATTTAGATTTTACAACACTTTCTTAATGTTTTGTTATGTGAGAATTGATTTAAATTGAGGGCACACCTATACTTAATTAAGCTTTCATGCAAGGAGAAAACATTACGTTCTACGTTGTATCCTCATTCAGACACAGTTTATCGAACATTGTTGCAAATGTAAAATTAATTCATGTTTTCATATTTTCATTCATAGCACTTGTATACGTTCATTCATAGCATTCGTTCACTTGTGAAAAGCAAATTTGAAAGACAGTGGCTGTCATAGATTTTTTTTATGACGAGCAAGTTCTCCTATTGTTACAATGTTTTAACTATATATTTATGTTCTCACTTTTGTAATGTTTAATATTAAATGTACTTGCTCTTTAAATTTGGAAGAAATAAAGAATATCTATCTATATATCTTTGTCCTTATACAGACGCATAGAAAGATAGTATTAGCTATTGACGGATATGACTGAATGTTATTCTTTCCTGTACATTTCTGTCTAAATATGAAAAAATGCTTTCTATATTTTTTACAAATATTTCTCTCTATATTTTTTACCAAAAATATATTTTGTTTCAATGCAATTTCTAAATGAATTGTATGTATGCAATACTCCTCACTTCTTGACAGTGTTTGCTAACTATTGTGAATATAATATAATGTCCAGCTGTCAACAATTTTGAAGTTTTATTCTTTCTTTCTTATTGTATTCTACTGATGAAGGCGTTCTTCCATTTGTTTGATTTATTCTTTTTATACAATTTTACCTATTCCGAAACTGCAGCAAAATAAAGAAGTTTTAAAGACTTAAATTCTTTCATTCATTTATTTTCCAACATATTTGCTCTCGTTTGTTCCTATCCATATATCCTAGCCATGATCTGTTCATACCTTGCATACAATGCATTATCCCATCTGCACCTGGCTGACATCACTCTAAAATCACCTTCCAGCAGTACTTTCAGTACTTTGATTGGAATGTACAATGACCTACGACGAATTTGGTCACGGGAATGGAACGCCCGACTTTTGTCACGGGAGTGGAACGCGATATCACGGAAGCGGAATAAGCTTGAATTCCGATGGCCGATGACCGCTCATAGAGCCAACTTCACACACATACCTAAATCTCGTAATTTGCGAATGTCTAATCGAATGTCTAATGTCTAACTGACTAATTAGACATTCGGTTTTTTCATGTACAATGACCTCCGACGAATTTGGTACATAAATCTCTTAATTTGCGAATGTCTAATCGAATGTATAATGCGAATCTTTCTTTGAATGTCTAATAGAATGTCTATTAGACATTCGATAATCAAAATTTGCGAATGTCTAATAGAATGTATAATGTCTAATTAGTCATTCTGGTGGTTCTTTAAATGTATAAAGTCTAACGTCTAATGCTCTGCCAACTTCACAAACTTTCTTTTACCTTATGATGTGCATAACAAACCGATTATTTTGATTTTTTTTTTTAAATAATATTTTAATTTTTATTAGCTCGGTGTTCCAGGTCGGCGTTCTGGCTTTTGTCACGGAAGTGGAACGCTGTCACGGGAGTGGAACACCGATGGCCGAGCTCGATATCTAGGTCGGCGTTCAGATTGCCATATAAATTTGAACACCGATGGCCGAGCTCGGTGTTCCAGGTCGGCGTTCCGTTTTTTTTCACGGGAGTGGAACGCTTTCACGGGAGTGCAACACTGATGGCCGATGACCGATCACAGAGCCAACTTCACACACATAAATATTAGCTATATGTTACGAAATTGGGCAGTGATCCGTTAAATATAAATGATATGACGCCGTGAAAAAGTGATGTTTCGCAGTGAATAAGTGATAAGTCGCTGTGAATAAGTGATATGTCGCTGTGAATAAGTGATATGTCGCCGTGAATAAATGATATGTCGCAGTGAATAAGTGATATGTCGCAGTGAATAAGTGATATGTCGCAGTGAATAAGTGATATGTCGCAGTGAATAAGTGATATGTCGCAGTGAATAAGTGATATGTCGCCGTGAATAAGGGATATGTCGCCGTGAATAAGGGATATGTCGCCGTGAATAAGGGATATGTCGCCGTGAATAAGGGATATGTCGCCGTGAATAAATGATATGTCGCAGTGAATAAGTGATATGTCGCCCTGAATAAATGATATGTCGCGGTCAATAAGTGATATGTCGCAGTGAATAAGTCATTTGTCGCCGTGAATAAGGGATATGTCTCCGCGAATAAGTGATATGTCGTGATATAACTGAAATCATGTTGTAAACGGTGTTAAACCCCAATAAAACCATCAAAAACTGGGGGGGGGGGGGATAAAAAAGGAATCGCAATCAGAACGAGTGTTGATTAAGATCAGAATACGCTTGCTTGTAATCTGATTCATTGGACAATGCTTGTCGAGTTCTTGTTGGAACATTCTGTGACTTATTGTCGAATATTGCAGAGCCATATTAATCTGCGCTGATGCGCATATTAATCTAGATTTACACTACCCGCAAATGTCATACAGTTAGCTTTAATAGAACAGGACGATATTCGCCATGGCCTAGTGGTTAGCGCCAGTTATTTTGGTACCGGGCATCCCGGGCTCGATCCCCAGTCGCGGCGATGTGGTCATGGTGCAGTTCCCTTGGGCAAGGCACATTTCCAAGCCTAGTGAAATGTCTCCTAGATATAGCTAAAATAATGTAAAACCCCAACAAAACAAACAAACAAACAAACAAAACAAAAATGTTACGCGTTTGCTACCAGTGTAGAATCGGAATAGCTAGCACATCCGCTACTTCTGCACTGTTCGATAATTATTCATAGCAACTTTCATATGAATGCACAGTCAGATCTTTTTGACACACGTGTTATTATTACGATTAGGTTGGTCTTCCTTCACCACCGTATGATGTCACTTATCAGTACAGACCACTGGTTATTGAACCCGACGTGAACGATAATGTCATGACTTACGATGTCATTTGATACCGTAATTTACCGGCGCTACAGGAAACGACAAAACACGGTACATTAGCGTCCATTATATATCCAGCTCACCCTGCGCATCCACATAATCTGATCTGGGCCTGGACTGTTCGTCCATAAGTCGAACAGATAGTCGACAAGCCTCTGGCAAATATTGGACACAATGTAGATCGCTGTGTACGGATGAACAAACCGGTCGTTTTCTACACTTGTCAAAAATGCCGTTTAATCCTTTCCCACATACAACATTACTGCAGAAGACGATTTCGAAATGATCTAAATAAAAAATATGGTAAATCTCTATAAATGCTGGTATTACTAATAAATAAGTAGAATTGAAAACATTTTGGCAAAGGAAGGAATTGCTCTTTATGAGTATTTTATCCTTTTGCCAAAATGTTTTCAAAAGTCGACTGCTGCAAGGGGCGTGAGACAGCGTCTAAATGTGGGAAAGATTAAAGGATTGATTTTCGCAGAACACGATTCTGTTAAAACACGAGAACGGCCTTTCACTGTTTCATTCAGCTTGCGTAAATGACGCTTTATTTTACACCAACGCATTTTTATTGCAATATGTTGTTAATAATCTAAATTTCTAGGCAATTTGACATTCAAAGGTTACGTGTAACCCTTTCCCTCATACAGACGAATTTTTTAGTCTCTGTAGCAGACGACTTTACCTCAATTAAACCATTTGTAGCATTCAATATAAGATGATTTAGAAGTAAACAACAATGAAATGTCATTTCAGGTAAATTGTAATTGCAATAAACAAAATCGTTTAAAATGTCAAAACTCCTCTTCGTACCATTAGTCATTATGACTGCTTCTTGTATAGATTTGTTTTGGGATTAACGTCGTTTTCAACACTGTGTTCCTTCACATCACGGCAGCCATTAGTCATTCTGACTGGTTGGGCTTGACCTTTCTTGTATAGATTTGTTTTTGGATTAACGTCGTTTTCAACACTGTGTTCATTCACATCACGGCAGCCATTAGTCATTATGACTGGTTGGGCTTGACCTTTCTTGTTTATATTTGTTTTGAGATTAACGTCGTTTTCAACACTGTGTTCATTCACATCACGGCAGCCATTAGTCATTATGACTGGTTGGGCTTGACCTTTCTTGTTTATATTTATTTTGGGATTAACGTCGTTTTCAACATTGTGTTCATTCACATCACGGCAGCCATTAGTCATTATGACTGGTTGGGCTTGACCTTTCTTGTTTATTTTTGTTTTTGGATTAACGTCGTTTTCAACACTATGTTCATTCACATCACGGCAGCCATTAGTCATTATGACTGGTTGGGCTTGACCTCTTTTGTTTATATTTGTTTTGGGATTAACGTCGTTTTCAACACTATGTTCATTCACATCACGGCAGCCATTAGTCATTATGACTGGTTGGGCTTGACCTTTCTTGTTTATATTTGTTTTGGGATTAACGTCGTTTTCAACACTGTGTTCATTCACATCACGGCAGCCATTAGTCATTATGACCGGTTGGGCTTGACCTTTCTTGTTTATTTTTGTTTTTGGATTAACGTCGTTTTCAACACTATGTTCATTCACATCACGGCAGCCATTAGTCATTATGACTGGTTGGGCTTGACCTCTTTTGTTTATATTTGTTTTGGGATTAACATCGTTTTCAACACTGTGTTCATTCACATCACGGCAGCCATTAGTCATTATGACTGGTTGGGCTTGACCTTTCTTGTATAGATTTGTTTTGGGATTAACGTCGTTTTCAACACTATGTTCATTCACATCACGGCAGCCATTAGTCATTATGACTGGTTGGGCTTGACCTTTCTTGTATAGATTTGTTTTGGGATTAACGTCGTTTTCAACACTGTGTTCATTCACATCACGGCAGCCATTAGTCATTATGACTGGTTGGGCTTGACCTTTCTTGTTTATATTTGTTTTGAGATTAACGTCGTTTTCAACACTGTGTTCATTCACATCACGGCAGCCATTAGTCATTATGACTGGTTGGGCTTGACCTTTCTTGTTTATTCTTTGTTTTTGGATTAACGTCGTTTACAACAATGTGTTCATTCACATCACGGCAGCCAGTTCACCTTCCCATGTGTTTCCTGGTTTCTCACACCAGTACTCCCTTCATACATCAGTATTTCGAAGCAACTGGCTGATTTTACACATAGACTGTAAACCCATTAAAGGAATGCAGAATACAGAATAGTTTAACAGACTTTAGCATTACATAACTTTTCATCATACAAACAATGGTATCATAAGTGAGCCTACATATACAAAAATACGATTAATAAAAAAGTGGAAAATAATGCAGAAGTATTATATTCGCTCGTACGCACTACCGCACGCACTTATTTACGCACACACTCACGTACAAATCCGTCTAAAATGACATCAACGTATTAAAGTTAATACGAGAGTGGTGATATAACCCTTTCCCTCATACGACAATTCTGCAGCAGACGACTTTGAACATATTTTGTAAAAAATTGAAAATCTCTATAATTGAATGGATAACCTATGACTAAAAGTGGAAAACATTGTGGCAAAAGGAGAAATTACTCGTTTTGTGCAATTTCTTCTTTTGTCACTATGTTTTCAAAAAGCCGTCTGCTGCAGAGGCGTCAGAAAGCGTCTATATGAGGGAAAGGGTTAAAAGTGTCTGTGTTCTTAATTTCTGAGCTCATATCCCATAGCTTGCTAGGTTTTTTAAAGTTTTAACTTTCTCATTGACGCCGCGTGAAAACACGGTGTCAGTATTGAATAGGTTTAACCTTTGTACCATGGGGTGACGTAATCGAATAGGGAGCAACCAACATTATTATTGTACAGAAAAACGCTGTAATATGGTGAAAATAACAACCTTTATGAATCAATAAATTGTATTAATTGATTTAAGAAACAACAAGATAAAAAATTCGTTTGTGTTCTACCGTTATTACAAAACTTTAGACACATTTAATTCGTATTTAATAACTTTTCCCCAACTTCCTATGCGAAGCTTTTTTTAATAATTTGGTTTACGGCCCTCACCCGATTCATCAAAGCTCAGAAAAAAAGTTCACTTTTCCCCAACTTCCTAGCCTACGCTTTATTAATTGTTTGGCTTACGGCCCTAAAATAAAGTTTCGGGAGATATTTTTGCCTATTTATAAAATTTAGTTATATTTCTAAACTTAAACCGTTCCTCCCCATACAGTTTGTTCATTTAGACCATTGTATTCTTGCTAAATGTTGACTATACATGTGTGAACTTTTCTTTTAACTTCATAAATGCTCAATTTTGATAATAAATATCTTTAAACTTGTTAAAATTACTTTGATTTTTTTGTTTATATACTCACGTTTTTGTTATCATACTTCTGCTAAACTGGAAGGAGAATAGAATTCTGTGTGGTTTATAAAAGTATTGTCGAGAATCTTCTTATATTGAATGTTATATCTGGTTAGTCGTATGTTCGTGAATTTTCTTTATATTGAATGTTGTATCTGGTTAGTCGTATGTTCGTGAATTTTCTTTATATTGAATGTTGTATCTGGTTAGTCGTATGTTCGTGAATTTTCTTTATATTGAATGTTGTATCTGGTTAGTCGTATGTTCGTGAATTTTCTTTATATTGAATGTTGTATCTGGTTAGTCGTATGTTCGTGAATTTTCTTTATATTGAATGTTGTATCTGGTTAGTCGTATGTTCGTGAATTTTCTTTATATTGAATGTTGTATCTGGTTAGTCATATGTTCGTGAATTTTCTTTATATTGAATGTTGTATCTGGTTAGTCGTATGTTCGTGAATTTTCTTTATATTGAATGTTGTATCTGGTTAGTCATATGTTCGTGAATTTTCTTTATATTGAATGTTGTATCTGGTTAGTCGTATGTTCGTGAATTTTCTTTATATTGAATGTTGTATCTGGTTAGTCGTATGTTCGTGAATTTTCTTTATATTGAATGTTGTATCTGGTTAGTCGTATGTTCGTGAATTTTCTTTATATTGAATGTTGTATCTGGTTAGTCGTATGTTCGTGAATTTTCTTTATATTGAATGTTGTATCTGGTTAGTCGTATGTTCGTGAATTTTCTTTATATTGAATGTTGTATCTGGTTAGTCGTATGTTCGTGAATTTTCTTTATATTGAATGTTGTATCTGGTTAGTCGTATGTTCGTGAATTTTCTTTATATTGAATGTTGTATCTGGTTAGTCATATGTTCGTGAATTTTCTTTATATTGAATGTTGTATCTGGTTAGTCGTATGTTCGTGAATTTTCTTTATATTGAATGTTGTATCTGGTTAGTCGTATGTTCGTGAATTTTCTTTATATTGAATGTTGTATCTGGTTAGTCGTATGTTCGTGAATTTTCTTTATATTGAATGTTGTATCTGGTTAGTCGTATGTTCGTGAATTTTCTTTATATTGAATGTTGTATCTGGTTAGTCGTATGTTCGTGAATTTTCTTTATATTGAATGTTGTATCTGGTTAGTCGTATGTTCGTGAATTTTCTTTATATTGAATGTTGTATCTGGTTAGTCGTATGTTCGTGAATTTTCTTTATATTGAATGTTGTATCTGGTTAGTCGTATGTTCGTGAATTTTCTTTATATTGAATGTTGTATCTGGTTAGTCGTATGTTCGTGAATTGTCTTTATATTCAATGCTGTAGCTGGTTAGTCATATGGTCCCATAACGGTTCATTCATTACTTGTAGTGCGTATGTTAATTTTGATATCTTGATTTTGTGAGGCGTTAACGATAACATGACATGTTGCAATTACTAGGGTACTCGACCAGTTCTCCCTTAATATGACTCATCGCACATATACCATTGCAAATAAAACCAATGATAGTCCAGTTATCCCCTCTTAAATCAGCACATCAGGGTCCAATTCCACCAAACTTACTTAGTGCTAAGTAATACTTAAATACTAAAAAGCACATTTCATCAGTTTTGTTTCCCGTATATTTTGTAAAACATGAATGGTGGAATGTATTAATTGACAAAAATAGGTACGTTGCTGACTAACAACTTTTTTTTTTAAGACGTGAATTGTCTAGGAATTTCCATAAGGGAATCAAACATGATGAGATATGCGTTTAAGTAGTTAAGTATTACTTAACGCTAAATAAGGTTGGTGGAATTGGACCCTGAGCTACAAAACCCTGACATAGTCTCCCACGAGGCTCCATTAAACCTTTTCCAACAAACGCAAACTCAGTAACAGACGACTTTGAAAACATCTAGGCTAAAGTATGGTAAATTTCTCAGTTTAAAAGAAAGTTGAATTAATGTATAAATTTGAAAACATCGTGGCAAAAGGGGAAATTCTTTATCATGGGTAATTTCTTTTGCTTTTTTATATTATCAAAAGAAACCCATGACACGTCGATGCAAATTATTCATTTAATTTTTTAATATATAAACTTTAGAATATTAATTCGCTTATTAATCTCGATTCCGTGTCCAGTCCTGGTTGTGTCACTAGTACTGAAACGGAAGTCATTTCATGAAGCTGCGACTATTGGTGAATCCGTCGGCATAGTACATACTATACTTTTATCTTACCGACCAGTCAACCTTGACGACTAATGAATGTGATCCGAATGTCCACACAATTCGTTGGATAGCGATCACACATTTGGTGATAAGTTGCGAGTTATCAAAATTCTTCTACTGCAGATTTATATTTATTTCGTGCGTCATCAACAATTGCCTTGTAAACACTACAGGCTACATTTTACATCAGATATTCATCTAGTTTATCAGAACATTTATCTTCATCAAATCTTGGACAAGTTCTAAAACTGGGCCATATGATGTCAAAAACTAGGTCAATAGGTCAAATTAATGGTAAAACTTGTTAACAATCTGGAAGCTGCATTTTTTACTTTGAGCATGTTGAAACTTTATCAGAATGTTTGTCTTCATGATATGTAGGTCGATTTTGAATATGGATCATGTTGGGTTAAAAAGTAGGTCGCTAGGTCAAATTTAAGGAAAATCGTGTTAACACTCTAGAGGCCGCAATTTTTGCTTTAGCAGTTTAAATTGTGTCAGAATGTTTGTATTAATAATATATAGGTCAAGTTGGAATATGGGTCATATTAAACTATTGAAGGAAAATCTTGCCAACACTGTAGAAGCCACATTTTTTATAAAATTGGTCAGAATTTTTATCTTAATGATATCTAGCCCAAATTGAAGGGAAATCTTGTTAACACTCTTAGGGCTGCATTTTTAAATTGAGCATGATGAAACTGTAACAGAATATTTTTCTTGATGATATGTAAGCCAAGTTTAGATATTGGTCATGTCTGTTCAAAAACAAGGTCACTAGGCGAAATTGAAGGAAAATCTTGTCAACACTGTAGAAGTCACATTTTTTAAAATTGGGTTGGAATGTTTATCTTAATAATATCTAGGTCAAGTTCGAATATGGGTTATGCCGGGTTAAAATCTAGGTCACTAGGCCAAATTGAAGGAAAAATATTGTTAATACTCTGGATGCCGCATTTGTTGCTTCAGCAGCTTGAAACTTTGTCAGAATGTTAGTATTGGTGATATCTAGTCCATGTTCGAATATGAGTCCCTGGGCTAAATGAAGTAAAATCTTGACAACACTCTGGGGTTGCATTCTAGTCTAGAACATGGTTTAGAGAATATTTTCTACTTAATGGAAGTTGATTGACATATTTCTCAATATAATAAGGCAAATACTTCTGACTAAACCTGTTTTCATACGTCATGTCTTAAATGTGTATACTTGTGAGCTCTTGCACTACGGTGAGCGATATAGTGCCAACAAGGTCCTCCTGTTTTCAAATTGGGAGTCTCATAATATTTCCTTTTTTTTTTATATGATCTTTCATCTTCTTAACAATAAATACATAAACATAAGCTGCAATTGTTATTTTCTTCCACATTTTCCCTACTTCTCCAACCTTCCTGCAGCCCCCAGCACCGCAGCACTTTCAGTGCTTTGATTAATCATTAATACTGTACTTTAAATCACATTCACGTGATGATATCCTCAGATGTTTGAAGAAATTCCATCACTTAGAATTATGTGTATGTGTTTTAATGAACAAATAACAAAACCCGTATTTTTGTATTTTTCGAAAACTTTATTGTGATAATTATTTTACCTTAGACCTTGCCGCATACATAAGTTGGACCCCCCGCACTCACATATATATATTTTACCTTAGACCTTGCCGCATACATAAGTTGGACTCACAGATATATATTTTACCTTAGACCTTGCCGCATACATGAGTTGGACCCCCCGCACTCACAGATATATATTTTACCTTAGA
Source organism: Serripes groenlandicus (assembly GCA_031761405.1). Taxonomy (NCBI): domain Eukaryota; kingdom Metazoa; phylum Mollusca; class Bivalvia; order Cardiida; family Cardiidae; genus Serripes; species Serripes groenlandicus. The sequence goes on from JASEVX010000001.1 coordinate 51,956,397, forward strand.
CCTTGCCGCATACATGAGTTGGACCCCCCGCACTCACATATATATATTTTACCTTAGACCTTGCCGCATACATGAGTTGGACCCCCCGCACTCACATATATATATTTTACCTTAGACCTTGCCGCATACATAAGTTGGACCCCCCGCACTCACAGATATATATTTTACCTTAGACCTTGCCGCATACATAAGTTGGACCCCCCGCACTCACAGATATATATTTTACCTTAGACCTTGCCGCATACATAAGTTGGACCCCCCGCACTCACATATATATATTTTACCTTAGACCTTGCCGCATACATGAGTTGGACCCCCCCGCACTCACACATATATATTTTACCTTAGACCTTGCCGCATACATAAATTGAACCCTCCGCACTCACACATATATGGGTTAGCTCTAGATACCGACCATGAGTCAGTTACTGTTATCAATGAGTGTTCTTAATTTTGGTAATTGTTTTTTAAATAAAGATAACTTCCAAATATGTGTGTGAACATTCACGAAGTCATCATATTTATCTATTTTCGACCTCCGTGATCGAGTGGTTAACGTCGGGGATTTGAAACCGGGCGTCTTAGTTATTTGTTTAATAAAAAAAAAAAGTTTTGTCCAAAACGATCGGTATGTAGCCGATCTTATGCCAGAAATCTGCTATAAGAAGGCACATGTTTTGATCACAAATCATTCTAATTAGTTAAAAATGATTAATTGAGTTTTCTTTCAGTGTGAACGATCTAAGAACATCGTTATTAAGCAAATAAATTCATGTTAAAACTACTTCCAATAAATCTTTACCTTGAGGTGGCTACAGTTTATCCTTAACGTTTCATTTAAATGATGTGGGTTTCAACATTACAACTATAAATTGGTTTCTATTTTTATACCGGTTTCGCTCTTAACCCTTTCCCTCATACAACAATTCTGCAGCAGACGACTTTGAACATATTTTGTCAAAAAATAGAAAATATGTTTAATTGAATGGATAACCTATGACTAAAAGTGGAAAACATTGTGGCAAAAGGAGAAATTGCTCGTATTGAGCAATTTCTTCTTTTGTCATTATGTTTTCAAAAAGCAGTCTGCTGCAGAGGCATCAATAAGCGTCTATATGAGGGAAAGGGTTAATGTGTATTAAAGCACATCGAAATCCCCATAGCATAATTTCTTTGTCACGATTTACGATACTTATTTTTTTTTTTTATGGTGTTTTGTTTTCGTTTTTCAGTCATCTGTCAGTGTTTCCTGCGCAAATTACCAGTAAAACTCTAAGGAAACAAATATCCATTTAAGCAACGTCTACCGATTTTGGGTAGTAAAGGTGTCGAGCTCCAGATGGAGATACACAATGTGAAATGTTGAAACTTCTTCAAATGTAACTAATAGTGACAACGAAGTAAGTAATACATAGTTCAAAGCTATTTCGGCAGTAACTGTTGAAAAACAGTCAATTGAAAGTCATGAGCATTTGGCTTACTGGGTATATCTAAAAAGTCAATATCAATATTTAGATGTTTATTGTAATGAAAAGTAAAATTATTACTCTAATGTGTATCCTAGAATTATATTTCTTGAAGTTCAAGACAACTTTTGAACAGTTCTAAAACGTTGACTATATTGTCTATAATTTGAAGTTCAGCCCCTTTTTAACCCTTTCCCTCATATAGACGCTTTCTGACGCCTCTGCAGCAGACGGCTTTTTGAAAACATAGTGACAAAAGACGAAATTGCACAAAACGTGCAATTTCTCCTTTTGCCACAATGTTTTCCACTTTTTGTCATAGGTTATCCATTCAATTATGGAGATTTTCTATTTTTTGACAAAATATGTTCAAATTCGTCTGCTGCAGAATTGTCGTATGAGGGAAAGGGTTAATGACACTCCGATTCGACATCATTTAAACGTCTAGTTTGTTGTCGCAAGGTACGTACTTGTATGTTTGACATAAATGCGAACGGTGGAAACTCCGATGAGATTATGCGGTTGCACAGGCTCGCCCGAGTCTTCACTGTACGCAGTTGCATTAAGACGACGCAGGTTATTTGTAAAAGAACACTTGAACAACGTGAAATTCATAAAAGAAGCTTTCCTTCCAACAGTTAACCCTTTCCCTCATACGACAATCCTGCAGCAGACGACTTTGAACATACTTTGTCAAAACATAGAAAATCTCTATAATTGAATGGATAACCTGTGACTAAAAGTGGAAAACATTGTGGCAAAAGGAGAAATTGCACGTTTTGAGCAATTTCTTCTTTTGTCACTATGTTTTCAAAAAGCCGTCTGCTGCAGAGGCGTCAGAAAGCGCCTTTATGAGGGAAAGGGTTAACCTGATAAGTGAGAATTCTGCGTTATGTTAAATCTTTCCAGGACGAATTGTGAAAACATAATTGATTAAAGACATAGGTTATCAATTTATATCGAAAATATACTGTTTTCCGAGATTCATTGATTGTTTGGTGTTAATGCCGCTTTCGGGAATTGTTCAGTTATATCACGGCGTTCACTGTGTAAGTAACCAGTACTGCTGAATCATTTATCCCGGCATCAGCCAGTCAGTCGTTCAGTTATATCACGGCGTTCACTGTGTAAGTAACCAGTACTGCTGAATCATTTAACCCGGCATCAGCCAGTCAGTCGTTCAGTTATATCACGGCGTTCACTGTGTAAGTAACCAGTACTGCTGAATCATTTATCCCGGCATCAGCCAGTCAGTCGTTCAGTTATATCACGGCGTTCACTGTGTAAGTAACCAGTACTGCTGAATCATTTAACCCGGCATCAGCCAGTCAGTCGTTCAGTTATATCACGGCGTTCACTGTGTAAGTAACCAGTACTGCTGAATCATTTATCCCGGCATCAGCCAGTCAGTCGTTCAGTTATATCACGGCGTTCACTGTGTAAGTAACCAGTACTGCTGAATCATTTATCCCGGCATCAGCCAGTCAGTCGTTCAGTTATATCACGGCGTTCACTGTGTAAGTAACCAGTACTGCTGAATCATTTATCCCGGCATCAGCCAGTCAGTCGTTATGCTAACCCCGCAATCCTGAGCGACAAGGAGGGCAGCCATTACTACCATTTTTATTTTGTATGACCCGGCCGAGGATCGAACTCTCACCGAGGTGGACGCTCTACCACTACAGCATCGAGACGGTTCTTCCCTCACCGAGGTGGACGCTCTACCACTACAGCATCGAGACGGTTCTTCCCTCACCGAGATGGACGCTCTACCACTACAGCATCGAGACGGTTCTTCCCTCACCGAGGTGGACGCTCTACCACTACAGCATCGAGACGGTTCTTCCCTCACCGAGGTGGACGCTCTACCACTACAGCATCGAGACGGTTCTTCTCTCACCGAGGTGGACGCTCTACCACTACAGCATCGAGACGGTTCTTCCCTCACCGAGGTGGACGCTCTACCACTACAGCATCGAGACGGTTCTTCCCTCACCGAGGTGGACGCTCTACCACTACAGCATCGAGACGGTTCTTCCCTCACCGAGGTGGACGCTCTACCACTACAGCATCGAGACGGTTCTTCCCTCACCGAGGTGGACGCTCTACCACTACAGCATCGAGACGGTTTTTTCCGTTGATTTCGAAGTAGACAACACGTAAATTACCATCAATGTCGCCGCTTCAGAAAGAAAAAAAAGTATTGTACGTGAATTCCGTTTCCGCCACACATTGGCTAACAGTCTAACTGGGGGAAGCAGTCAGTTGCTTGGACAGACTGTTGTGTTGCGTACTGGTGTCAGAAAGTGAATTAGCCGCCGTTATAGGACTGAAAAACTGAAGCGGAATGCTCTAATGCACACAATGAGCACTTTCTCCATTTGTCAAATATTTTCAAATCTCTATTCAATGAACATATTTCCGTAGATGTTTCAAGATTTCTTCAAAGTCGTCCGTCTCACGGTTATAATTAAATTGTATATGGGAAATTTTCTGCAAGCTTTTCATAAACGGGTAATCCAATTAAAGATGTTTTGAAATATACCAGTTGATTATCGACGAGAAGCACACATTTTCCACTTATATTCTACTACACACAGTTAATGGCGATCTTAGTCTTTATTGTTCGCAAAAGGGATTAAAAGTTGTACATATGATACACGCGATGTTGTAAGTCGCGAAAAGCATGATAAGGGTAAATTTAACTGCTGCGCTGTAATTGATAGCAGTGTGATGACGATCCAGGACAGCTCAGTCGGTAACGACGAGTACTACCTATCAATGGTCGTGAGCACGAACTCGAAGTTTCCTGGGCAAAAACGTTGTGTGGTTAACTTTCCCGTAAAAGCCAGGAAACACACGTAAGAAGAGCTGGCAACCTATTTCTGGAGACGCGACGCGAACTTATACATCTTAAATGTGTAATCACTGCTGCCTTTTCTCGTTAAATGCACGTTATTGTGAGTCTACGCTGTTTGCAATGCACTTCTGATAGGCATTACATATTATCGTTTGGCTAGGCAAATACTTTTATGCTATTTTAGCGTGAGGAATATCCCTTTCCCTCATACGACAATTATGCGGCGGACGACTTTGAACCTATTTTGTCAAAACATAGAAAATCTCTATAATTGAATGGATAACCTATGACTAAAAGTGGAAAACATTGTGGCAAAAGGAGAAATTGCACGTTTTGTGCAATTTCTTCTTTTGTCACTATGTTTTCAAAAAGCCGTCTACTGCAGAGACGTCAGAAAACGTCTATATGAGGGAAATGGTTAACACAGGCAGTAATTGATACTTTAAATAAACGATTTCATAAACTAACATTGTGTTTAATAGTTTAACAATGCTCTGATGATTGGAATTCAAACACTTCTTTGGCATACGTACAGTCGGATCAGAAGCTATGCATAGTGTCTCTTGTAGAGATCATGGGTTATGGTCAGAGTATGCATGTATTCGTTTCTTTCATTGTGTTGTTACTGTATGATTGAGAAAGGGAGTAAATGACAAATTACTTGAGTGGAATTTGTAAACATGTCTTGAATCTTATTTTAAGTTTTTACGGAACAATATAGTTAAGTTCTATTGCTTTTGTTATATTTCTATAGAGTAGGAATTTAATTTTGAACAACTTCGATAATTAATAAAAAAAAATGTAATAAGACTTACATAGCACCAAGGTATTTTCTTTCAACGATATATGCCTTGGTGTATACCACGTGACTTTTGACGTCATATTTGCATGGTCAGACAGTAAGAATTGCTCTTGATAAGAACGTAAAAACAATGGTAACTTCTTTATTTCTTCACTCTTTTTAATGAAACATCACGCAGTCTACGCCGCTTACAATGTCCTATCTCCGGTTGTTTACAGGAGTTTGATTGGTGGTCTAGTTTTTTCAAACACTTCGACGAGCCTGTTCTCAAAATCAAGTTTGGGTAATGCTCCGGCTGTCGGCGATATTGATAATGTTTGAGAAAAGGTTCATCGAAGTGTTTGGAGAAACTAAACCACTTATCAAACTCCGTTGAAAAACTGGAGATATGGCTATGTGTAAGCTGCGTAGACTGCGCCATGTTTCATTAAAAATGACGAAAAAATAAAAATGTTACCTTTGATTTTACTTCTAAACCGAAGTAAAATATTTCTGTGTACCGTAGCATTTGTGACGTCAAAGTCACGTGGTATACACACACTGATATGGTTTAAATCGATAAAAATATAAATATCCAGAGAAAATAGCGCTCGGTGATATTATATGACATCTCGATGAAAGTGTGTTACCACGTCATAAACTTAATGTAGACGTTATTGCAGAGTAATTCTACCTGTTATGAGAAAAATGACAATACCCAGTTAATTATTTCAGAAAATAGGCTTTGTTGATATATGATATATGATATATGATATATGATATCAACAAAGCCTATTTTCTGAACTTGCGTGCGTCGTATATACTATGAATACCAAATCGTATCCAAAACATGGAAATGTAGTTTCTAAGATAACCATCACACAGTCCTGTCGCTCGCTGTAGGTACATATTAAATAACGTTAATCATACAAAACACCAAGTTGCCTAGAGTACATCCTTACACCATTGAGTCAGTCGCAATGCTAACCCAAATGAGTTAATGAGGGAAAGCCATTACTATCATATTTTAAAGTATTGGGTGTGACCAAGCCAGGGACCAAACACGCGACCTCCCGACATTGCCACTTCAACTGCGAGGCGGTCGAATATTATTGTAAAGAGTCCTAGTGCGAAAGAAACCAAGAAATACGTGGGTACATAAATGTTTAACGGCAGTAAAATCCAATCAATCATTGTGTAACGTAGTCAAAGTGTTCCAAGAACGTCGCACAATTAAAATCAACGGTCTCAAGATGACAGTGCAAGTATTTAATAAGATCAAATAGAAATATAATTCAAACTATGCTTTCATGTTATCTAGGGGAGTTTGTCTGAACATAGGGGCATACATAATATCGAGGGCTTGGCGTGAAACGGTTGTAACTAAAAACCTATTTTGAAAACCCTGGTTTAGGGGCAATTTTGACCACTTTGTAAACAATGCAAATTTAGGTGCCATTGCTCAGAACGAGCAATGGCACCTAAATTTGCATTGTTTACCAAGAAAAATGATTTAACGCTTTTAAAGACTTTATGTCGAGGTGATTAACTTTAGTAACAAAATACCAATTTTAGTTACAACCGTTTCACGCCAAGCCCTCGATATAGTATATTTTACCTCTTTCCAAAGTATGGACTTGTAAATTGGTTCAATGTGCTAAGGTGAAGTTGGTGTCTAGTGTCTAGAATCTAGTATCGTTTATCATAAACGATACTGGCAACCAGAATCTAGTACCGTTTATCATAAACGATACTGGCAACCAGAATCTAGTAGCGTTTATCATAAACGATACTGGCAACCAGAATCTAGTATCGTTTATCATAAACGATACTGGCAACCAGAATCTAGTTTCGTTTATCATAAACAATACTGGCAACCAGACACTAGTGTCGTTTAAGGAACTAGTTATCTAACTTTTGATTTCCTCAACATAGTTTCCAGAATCAATTTTCAGACTCCAGTGTCGTTTAACACTAAACGACACTGGCAACCAGTGTCGTTTAAGGAACTATATATTTATAATTTTCAATTTTCAGACTACAGTGTCGTTTAACACTAAACGACACTAGCAATCAGACACTATTATCGTTTAAAGAACTGGATATATAATTTTCAATTTCCAGACTCCAGTGTCGTTTAAGGAACTATATATTTATAATTTTCAATTTTCAGACTACAGTGTCGTTTAACACTAAACGACACTGGCAATCAGACACTAGTATCGTTTAAAGAACTGGATATATAATTTTTAATTTCTTCAACTTGTATGGACACAGACCTCTAGCTATATGTATCTAGCCCTAAAAAGTTGGATTTAAAACGGGTTTTCCAATATTATATGCTACCATAGCATAGAAATAGTATCAAGAATCAGTTTCCAGACTCCATTGTCGTTTAACACTATACGACACTGGCAACCAAACGATACTTGATACTAGACACTAGACACCAACTTCACCTTGCCATTTGTAATGTTTATTTGTGTATTTTGTATTTCTCATGGGCCATGTGACCTATTGAACTTGTATTTAAAATAAACTTCTTCAGCTTCTATATGAAATATCACGAAACATAATGTTAAGGGGTTTCTGTTTGTTTTCCCCACGCGGACTATACATTTATTAGCAAACATCCACATATTAGAGTCGACATGGTTACATGCATGACGCTGACGTTACCATGTTCGCTTCTGATAATGATGATTATTTCCTTGAAACATTCTGGCTAGGTTATTTTTATGGGGGTGAGGTTTTTGTGTGGGTTTTTTAGGATCAATATGGTCCTATCATGTATATAAATCGATCAATCTTGACGGCTGCTTCTCGTAACACCTTGCACGGATTCGCGTCCATAGTTCTGTGGCGGTAAGAGAATTAGCTATACAACATGACGGCATTAGAATAGAAATCATTATCATTATCTTATTTTCTGCAATAAAAAGATCGCCAATGTATGGGATTGTTCGACCTAAAGAGGCCCAGCCCCGCTAGCGATGTGGGCTGTCAATCATTTGGTTGTGAGTTCAAAACCTAGCTCTGTCAACATTCTTTTGGACGTTTGACAAAAGTCAGTGCCGTAAGCGTCATTCGTCTTGTGGAAAATCAGCAATATGCTTGGAAATACTGTTGCGTTGAGTACTTGTGTAAAACGTCAGGAAACAAATGGATGTTTGATACCCAACGGCATTTACATGTTGCTATTATTCTCCGCCTGCTGCCATGCAAAAAGAAAAAACATTTCTTTTCAGTTTGCTATTAAGCAAAACGCGAAACTACATATTTGTATGTACGTGTTTGTGTAGAAAGGCTTGATGTGTCAATAGTTTCTTGGTAAAACGAAAATGACAACATATTTAAAATTATTGAGTAATTGCATAAAACAGTTGACATAATAATATATCCTATTACGCAAAGAAAAAATGTCATTTTCGAAACAGCACCGTATTTGCGCGTTTTTCGGAGCGTAGGCGAAAACAATAATTGTACTCTAACGCTTGACAGTAAACATAATTAGGTGTTGCTTTGACTTGTTCACGAGTACTTTCTCGCCTTTACGACACATATGGGCCGACCTCTGGAAAAAGAGCTACTAATGTTGTAAAATTCCAATCGTCGATGACACGCCAGCATGTTTCCTTGGTATGTCAATTACGTTTCTAAAAATTGTTTAGATTTCCTCACACACTACATATTGGCTGGTCATCTGCGCGTAAACCAATATTGTATGCTCAAACATTTCCCTCATAGAGACGCAAGTTGACGCCTCTTGTCAGCTAACAAGTTTTAAAAAGTGGCAAAAGGATAAATGTTCTCAATATGTATATTCCAGTTTTGCATAATCGTGGTTAAAGTCGTCTGCCGCAGATTTAATGCATGTGGGGAAATGGGGTTTAAATTTATATTGATTCATATCATTTAACACACGTGGACAATCTTCTAATGGCCAGGACACTTATTGAGAATTTAAAGCAACATTTACGCGACTCGACAGCGAACAGTAAATACCTTTATCACGCGACGTGATTCAGAGGAGACATATATATATTCCCGAATTGTCAAAACAAAAGGATGGGCCAATCTAAACCATTCCCACGTACCGTTATTCCGCAGTATGCGACTTTGAACAAAATATAGACAAAAAGTATGGAAAGTTTCTATAAATAAAAGTAAATTAATTGAAGAAAGTTGAAAACATTTTAGCAAAATAATTTCCATTAAGCTACATTGTTTTCAAAAGTCTCATGCAGATGGGTCATAAGTGGTTTAACACGATTTTATTTAACGGGTGTGTAAGCTTGTTGTTTTTCCTCTTCCGTCGATTGCTATTCCTTTTCCCATAAGGACCGTTCACTTATTACCATCGCTCAGTATTTTATAGTTGACATGTTTACTGGCATGGAAGTTATGCTTCCGCGCATTAATTGTACCATCAATTGTTTTTCTGGAAATCTTTATTTGAAATTTTGAATACCATGACATTTTAGAGCAATGTTTAAATTATAGATTCATCCGATTTATTCAGGTGGGCGTTGGAATCATCTCTTGCGTCTAGCGGCATCATTCCCCGTAAAAAAATTAAAGCTATTGCTTAGAAGCTTAAAAATAGACATAGTGTTACTGTATTACTTGTATATATATATATATATATATACAGGCATCTTGTTATACAAAAACAAATATAGAAATAAATTCATGGTAATTTAAACAAACCAAAAAATAAGTATTTTAGTAAACATTTACTATGATTCGAAATATACTAAGATAGTGTAAGTGGAGAAGGAACGCTTATTAACATTTTCATAAAAGTTCTATGTACCTTCAAGTGATTCATTAGTGCGGCTGCAACCAGATGCCAAATCGGCAACCAGATGCCAAATCGGCAACCAGATGCCAAATCAGCAACCAGATGCCAAATCGGCAACCAAATACCAAATATCTTGACGCAACGAAAAAAGGTGTGACCTCCTCAATATGTACGTACGTATTAATAACGTATTAACCCTTTCCCATATATGGACGCTTGCTGACGTCCCTGCAGCAGACGCCTTTTTGTAAACATTGTGGAAAAAGGAGAAATTGCTCATGATGAGCATTTCCTACTTTTGTCACAACGTTTCCACTTTACCTTATAGGTGTTCCTTCAATTATGAAGTTTCCATAGTATTACTAAATGTTTGCGAAGTCGTCTGCTGCAGTTTTGTTGTATGTAGGAAAGGATTAAACTGCTAAGTGTGAAAACTGTTCGATAATTATGAATCAGGTGTGCAATTTCCGTATACAAGGGAGGTGGGGAGTTTTTTTACGCTAGGAGTGTGATTCACGTCAATGCATATGAGCCGTCCCACAAGAAAACCAACAGTGTGGACTCTGCGTAAAGAATCGACCCGGATCAGCCTAACCATGCCGCGTAGGCTAACCCGGATGGACTCTTTTCGCCTCCTGTGGATTTTCTGTGTCAGGAGTAACTACTCTATACATCTTTCCCCCTAAGACGGAATGTGTCGGCCGGATCAGTCTGCGCGGACAGCGCAGGCTGATCTGGTCGATACATTACGCAGATGATATGAGCCGTCCCACAAGAAAACCAACATTGTGGACTCTGCGTAAAGAATCGACCCGGATCAGCCTAACCATGCCGCGCAGGCTAACTCGGACATATACTGTTCGCCTCCTGTTGATTTTCTATTTCAGAAGTAATTCCTCTATACATCTTTTAGCCCTCAAGGTTGCGGGGTTAGCATTTCGACTGACTGGCTGGTGTCAGGATAAATGAACCAGGAGTACTGGTAACTTTACCCAGGAAACGCCGTGATATAACTGACATAGTGTTATAAGTACCTAAGCTCTATTCCGTTGCATAGACACCAGTACATGATCCACAAAAACATGAAACTATCTTTCATATTTTCTTGATTATAGTCAGCAATTATCTCCTCAGGGATAAAGTGTCCCTGATCTCCTTTTGTATCAATGCAATAAATTCCATGGATCAAGTTACAAAGGGTCAAAAGTCGATTCTTTAATGTCAAGAAAATGTGGGAAGTAAAAAAAACATAATGAATTATCATTTTTTCATATTTTGTTTGGTCATTTTTTCTCTAAAGGTGCATCACAAAATGTCCGGCTACCTTTGACTCCTTATAGTAAGAGACATTGGACGGCGTAGATGATTAACGCTTTCCCTCATATTAAGATTCTGCAGCAGACGACTTTAAAAACATACCTGAAAACATTTGGGAACTCCTTTTAAATGAAAGTACAATAATTGAATAGATTAGAAAATATGGTGACAAAGGGAGAAATTTTTCGTTTTGAACAATCATGTTTTCAAAAAGCTGTCTGCTGCAGATGCATCAGAAAGCGTCTATTTGAGGGAAAGGGTTAACACGAGCCATGATGCACAGGAAAATTAACTCGATGGCGTGTTCGGATCGGTAAGGGTGCAGATCATCCTGTTCATCCATGCAGTCTAATCTGTGTTTATGCTGTTCGCCATTTAGTCACAGAAACGTTTTAAACATAGTCAATTTAGACCTTATATCTTACATGTAGTTACATATCTTATTAATGAAAACTAGTAAAATAAACACAAATGTCGGCTCTGTTTTAGCAAGGCTCATTTATACATGACCGCGCACCTCGGGGGGTTACCTGAGAGGGTGGGGCTTAACAAAATGTTAAGTTAATTTCACGTATCATTTATTTCCCATGAGAAAGGGTAAAAGCTGGCTGTAAAAGTGTAGATCTAGATCAGCCTATGTTTCCGCATAGTCAACAACATCTGTCAGCTTGTGTTGATTCTGATCAGACGGGGCAATTGTACAGGGTAATATGAACTTAGACTTTTTTAGAAATATGTGGTAACTTTTCCCAAGGACAGGTTGAAATTAATTGTTTACGCCAGTTCGTGACAAGTAACCCTAATTAAATGAATGGCTTTATAAGTGTATCGGTATCACAAAGGTTATCATCAGATGATCAATAGTATTCCCTGATATCTTTCTTGTATCTTTTATCTGCTATATGTATAAACAGGGACGTAGATAGCTACGTGCCTGGTATAAATTACAGGGAATTTGTATAATTAGGGATTATGTACAATGCCTTGAAATTCCAGGGATATCGTGTAATGTCAGATTCACTCAGGAAATAAACATAATACCTGGAAAACCGTATGGATTATGTATATTATCTCAATTGAAGGTTCTAAGGGGTCGGTTGTTAGACTAGTTGCTGGAAACTGGAAACTACTATAATCCAAGAAGGCAGATATATTTGATAGACATTCAGTGACATTTATGTATGATGTAGTATGGTATACCAAGATACTCAAAGCAAGTTCTTTTTGGAAAAACAAACCATTAGGTTCTTGCAATTTGTGTAGGTTGTAGATCAGCCAGCACCTCCGTGCATTCTTATCTGGCTCTGCACTGTTTGTCAATTGGTCATAGTATGTTTAAAGAAACTTTTGTTAAGCAGAATCTATTTGGAACATTTAGCATGGACGTGCAGGCACGTTTTTCCACACGTTAAATAACTCCGTTAAGGTTGTTTTTCGCCGAGCACTGCTCATTTGTACATGTCAACTTAAACCTTTTTAATTTTCCACTTTGGTTTTCTAAATAATGTCAACTTTAATTCCGCTTACATACGGCATGCGAAAAATAAGCAACCAAGGTCATATCCCATATTTGAACTGTTATACTGTCAAGAGATTTCTCAAATCATAATACACTTGTTTTTGTGGCGATTGGTTTGACAATCGCCACAATGCTAACAGAAACAATAACAACGAAAAAAATTACATAGTCAGTTTTGAACAGACTGTTGACTTTCTATTCCTTACTGCAAACCAATTAACCTACATCCGTTAAACCGCCGAATATATATAGTTCCATCAGTAATACAGAGACACGATTAATAATAATCATGTCAGTGCTAATTTCGTACCGGATTGATACTAAGATTTGAGATTTATTGAGATAATATCTACATAGAGTTAATTATGTAAATATTATCTTTCTCCATGTTTGGGCAGATAATAAATATCATTGCGCGTTCTATAACTCTCATGATACTCAAAATACCTCAGGCGTCTGGAAATTCAAAAAGGTTCTATAAATAGCTCTCGAGAATGGTTATCGATTGTTCTTAAATCTCAATATTATAAACACTTTATTTTGTATTTGTTGCAATATATGAAAGCGTCTAGATGATAAGACTGGTTTACAAAGGTTTAAAGGACTCGATGTCATGCAGTGTACAAGTTAGGCACGTATGTACGTTCTAGCGTCAATTAGCAAGCAATGCTGAAAGTGTAGCCGAATTGAGTTGGAGATCGAGCATTATCGTATATGCCTATATATATTGAAAATCGCCAGGCCTACACCGAGATACTGCTTGTTACTTTGCAGGACTACACGATCGCCACTACTGTGCCATCGGCGCTTTGATTTACTTTGTCAATAGCAATTTATGTAATGTCCCATCTCTTTTTAAGTTTACTATCAAATTAAGTTTTCATTCATGTCATTTCTGTATCAATTGTCCCATTACAAAGAATCCGATACAAATAAAATCAAATTTATATGATATCACAAATACTATTGTTCGAATATTGTTCATCAACACGTGCAAAAGTCTGTTTCGAATTGATCGAGATGATATGACAAATATGATCTGACATGTAAAGCCCTATAGAAACGTTCCGGTAGTATATTGGTAAAGTATAACAAGAACGCTGTGTTTTGTCAACTAGACTGGCACTTAGCTTAGATATGTTATTTATAGTGTGTTCATCTTCCAACTTTTGATGATTTACGCGCGTATAAGAAACGAATGCGTGGGTGTGAGTTTGTTATCAGCTGGTAGATAAGTCATATAGTACATATACGATCGATGAAAATGTATGTCATTTCTGGTAACTGACGTTATATTTCGGTAACGCTATCCGTGTTTATGTATGTCATTTCTGGTGACTGACGTAACATTGTTGTGTTTATGTGTGTCATATCTGGTAACTGACGTTATATTTAGGTAACACTGGCTGTGTTTATGTGTGTCATTTCTGGTAACTGACGTACACTGTCTGTGGTTATGTGTGTCATTTCTGGTAACTGTCTGAGTTTATGTATGTCATTTCTGGTATCTGACGTATATATCGGTAACAATGTCTGATTGTGTCATTGTATGTCATGTCTGGTAACTGACGTTATATTTCCGGTAACACTGTCTGTGCGTACTTATATCATTTCCGGTAACTTACGTTATATTTCCGGTAATACTGTCTGCTTGTGTCATATTTATGTCATTTCCGGTAACTGGCGTTATATTTCTGATAACACTGTCCGTGTTTATGTATGTCATTTCCGGTAACTGATGTTATATTTCTAGTAACACTGTGATGCATGTACAGTTTCTAAGGGATATCTAATTCAGGCACAATTTGATCTTTGGTAAGACCATAGCCAAGTCATTCGAAAAGGAACCTTCAGATATTATTACATTTATAGTTGATATATGATTCCATAAGATCAGATATCCCATGGTTAATGGGACAATTTCTGAGATTTTCCAACAAATCCAGTGCGAGTTATGGCTATATAGCTAGGAATCACTTGATCAGTGTGTCACTCTTTGAGATTTTCCCACACACCAAGTGCGTGTTAGAGTTTTGTTTTAAGGAATCCCGCGATCAGTGGGTCAACCTTTCAGAGTTTCCACAGTCTAATGGTTTACTATTGATTATTGAACCACTCTTCAAGATTGTCCAACATGTCATGGTTGTGTATATATAGAAATCCCGTGACTAATGGGTCACTCTTTAAGATGTTCCCACGCCCATTGTGAGTTATTGTTGTATATCTATGAATCCCGTTATTTGTTGGTCACCGCTTGAGGATTTGCACACCCTACTGGACTGCCATTGACTAATGGTCACCTCTGTTAGAGTGTCCACACCCATTGCAAGTTATGGTTGTATATCTTGGAATCCCGTGACTATTTTGTCACTCGTTGAAATGTTTCACTTCCTATTGGGTTCCAATGATTATTGGACCAATCTTTTAGATTTCCACACACCCATTGCAGTTATTGTTATACATATATGAATCCTGTTATTAGTTAGTCAGTCTTTTAGATTTCCCACACCCTATTGGATTAGCGTTAATTAATGGACCACTCACATTGGAATACACCCAACAATCATTGCGAGTTATGGTTGTATATTTAGGAATCCCGTGACTAATGGGTGGTTCTTTGAGATTCTAAATCGGCTTTGAAAATATAAACCAGATCTGATCGTGATAACTACACGCTTCATAACACTCCCTTTCTTGATTTAATAGAAATACTGTAATAATACAGTCACATTAGATCTACACTAGATGTAGGAAACACGCCACTCGAAAACGTTTCGTTTCTGAAAAGGGGCTTTTATAATTGGGTCGCGTCTAGTGATGATTCTTCTTCTTTGACATCATTTACAGTTTTAATGGCAAAAAGCTATAGGGGCTACCTTTTCATTGTTTTTATTTTGTCAAAGATGCTCTTATGTACATTTAACATGTATGCGGACGGTGAAGACTCTGGTGAGACTGTGTTATTGCCCAAACTCGCCTGCGAACGATGCGCAGATGCATAAAGACCCCAATTCATTTGACATGGCTCAATTACATATTGTGTACATGGATTCAAATCTTTATATCTTCTTGTAGCCATTTCACTGTTTTTTGTAGATATGTTTAATTTAGTTTACGGGGAAGAGGAAAAAGGTCACAAAGTCAGGCTTTCTATTTGGAGTGGATCGTCTCAAGTTCAGACCGCAGGTGTTCAGAACATTTGAGATGACTATTAATGCTTTAATAAATATTGTATGAAAATTGCCATGTGTACATCTGAAAAATGCAAAAACAAATGAGAGAACACAATGTAAAAGCCACGTGACATGGAAAATGAAAATATTAACTGAATCATCAATTCTCGCACTATAGTCGAACATGCTTACTGGTAGCATCGGAAGAAAGCCTAAGACCAAATAAACTGACTAAACATATAATAAGTATGCTGAAATTACAAAACCCTATTCAAGATACTTCTGTGGTTAGCATTATTGACGTCATGAGAAAGTCTAACACTAGTCAAGAATTATAAAATCCTCATCGTTTTATGTTCGGAATAACCAACCTGTTGGGGAATATTCACAACCGCTCTACCTATAGAGCGATGCAAGCGAGTTTTCTGGAGAGTTGATATATTTATTGGTGCTTTTCGACGTTTGCAACAGCTTTAAACTCTTATGAAAACATAGTGCTCTATGTGAGCTTTTCTAATCACCCACCGTCCGTCCGTGAACAATGATGCTAACGACATGTCATCCTATACTATTAAGTACATGGCCCTCTTCCAAAATAGAAAAATAAATGATATCCAACTATCGTTGCCATGGCAACGGGTATGAAAAATATAAAAGCTACTGATTGGTTGAAAAAGATCTAGAACAGAACTTTTAGCTTCAAACGACATTTCCATCTCGCCTGATTACAAATGTCCTTTACTGATAAGCTATTCTATTTACAGTATCCAGTCCTTTCAGTTTCATTTCCACTCTTAATAAAATTTACCCCGATATTAGCAGTTAAACATTTGTTACTAAACCATCACTCTTCATGTTTACGTATGTGAGCGATATAGGACCATAATGGTCCTTTTGTTTAGATAATCAAATGTCCCAACTTGAGTATTTCCGAAAAATAGACATAGAAAATATGTTGACTATTTTCCCAGATAAAGTGTTGAAAAGATAACGTAGCTCTGCTTCGAATCTACTTCGAATCGCTGTAGCTTTTGCGAGGTACTTCAGACACCACGTCATTAGGGGGATTGTTTTTACTCATACGCCATTACCGGAAACTATTTCTTTAGTCATATATTCGGCATATCCATGAACGGTTTCAGGGCTCGTATTTTTAATTCAACCTAAAATTAACTATAATAAACAATAACCAGACAAGTGTTTCTTGAAATTCAGTATATTCGTCCAAGTTAGAATTATAATAAATTAAGATTGTTTCCCGATTTCTAATTAGAATATACCGAGGGCTTGGCGTGAAACGGTTGTAACTAAAAACCTCTTTTGAAAACCCTTGTTTAGGGGCAATTTTGACCCCTTTGTAAACAATGCAAATTTAGATGCCATTCCTCAGAACAAGCAATGGCACCTAAATTTCCATTGTTTACCAAGAAAAATGATTTAACGCTTTTAAAGACTTTATGGCGAGATGATTAACCTTGGTAAAAAAAAATACCAATTTTAGTTACAACCGTTTCGCGCCAAGCCCTCGATACCAATTAAGTCAACGTGTTCCGGTAAGCATGTTCACTAACACGTGTTACATTCAAGCATCTTGATTCACTTTCTTCACAACTGCCTTATTAAGCTCTCCTGGATGTTGTGTCACACCATAAATAACCAACAAAATTATTACAATAAAACATTCCCCTCCTAGTACAAGAAAGGCGAACCCTTGCATAAATGACACAGTGGCCGCATAAATCATACTAGATACAAAGTTCGTTACAATCATACACAAGCACTCCACACACATGATACCCGCAAACAGAGATCCCTGCTTATCCAACGGGGTCATCACTGACATAAACGCCTTTACAACGGAGACCGTAAGACGTGATAATATAACAGGGACACATGATACATATAGGACTGTACTACTGGATGCTAACCCCTCCAGAACAAACGATAGTCCGTTCGATAAAGCACTTAGAATCCCGATTTTCAGGTCGGAAATGATTGATTTCATTGGTACAAGAAGCACTGGTCCAACGAATCCCTGTGCAGCGTGTCTTACTGCAGAAAATAACCCAATCTTCTCAGGTGTCCAACAAAACGGCATGCCCAGCTGGTACAACGTTTCTAGATTTGTTCTATTAGTAACTGTCATCATCTCAACAAAGTGAATAACAATCAACATAATATACGCGATTCTTCTATCTTTAAATACGTCACTTCCGTAAAAGTCAAAGGTACGGCCGATAAATCCACATGTGGACGTCTTTGAAGCTCGATCGTCATTCTGAATTGACTCAGGTAAACCAACTACGGTTAATATGGTAGCTAGCAATAATGCAACTGCACATCCTAATATCGGTATAAAATATCCTAATGTTTTTATCAGATATCCAACAATAAGTCCAGACAGTGTTGTGTTTAAAAGCATAACCGAGTCGAGTATGGTTAGCCATATAAGTCGTTTGCCGCCATTTCTGCGTGTCACATCTGCTATAAATGACGACGATCCAGACACAATGGTGTAATAACTGCCACTGAATGCATCAAACGTGTGTGCTGCCACTATCCAGATCAGGCCCAAGTCATATTTTATGACTAAACTTAGCAATGTATATTTAATGAAGGAACTTGACAGTCCAATGATAAACAAGAACTTACGTCCAATATAATCCGAATATGATGACAGAAACGGTAACACGAATAGAACAGGTATACATGTACCCAAGTTGTTGTACATTTGCCAGCGAGCTGTTTGCTGTTGAACGACCGTATACTGTATGTAACTTGGATCACTGTGGTTCGTGCTTGTGCATCCTTTTTCGGCACTGTAAGATGAGTTGTTGTTATTGAATAGTTTATGTTTCACATAAAACTGCATCCATTCCGCCACGAGGTATGCACTGACGCCTAGACCAAGGTAATATAAAGATAGTATTATTACTAAAAGAGGAAATCTTTGGTTCGCCGACGGTTCTTTCTCGTCGACGACCCGTTTGGGTTTACTTAATAACGATGTATTTTCATTGTCAGACATTTTAAATCGTTGTTCAGTCCTATATTCCTTTCATTAATGATATTAAGTAAATAAATCCATGTAAGTGGTACTGTATGAGATAGTATTATTTCACCGCAACTAAGTCCATCATACTATTAAAATATATTTATATAAAATACATTCCGAATTTAGACAGTGCATTCGAGTCTCTCCTTTGATGTTTAATTAAACGTATTATCTCATCTTATATAGGATGATGTTATGTCGACGTTCTCTGTGTTGTGATAGGGTTTATTTTAACCATTCCCCCATCAGTTCAACCTGACGCCTCTGCAGCATACTACGTTTGAAAGCATTATGGTAAATTGAAAAATGGAGAAATTGTCATCGTTAGCAATTTCTTCTTTTTCCACAATGTTTGTTATCACTATCTAATAAATAAACTCTAATTTATAAAGAGTGTTCACGTTTTTATCATTATGTTTTCTTAATTGTCTATTGCAGATGTGTTGTGTGAGGCAAAGGGTTACACTGACTGTGAAAGTCGAAATCTTAAAGTTACAGTCTCGCGATTGGTGGGTCAAAATCTTAAACAACGAACATCGTTTCAATTATAGATCTTTTAAAAAATAACTTAGCAAAATAAATCAGTTTGTATTCCATTTTGTTTTGATATTATTTGAATGGACACTTCAATGTGTAGAGCTGAAGATATTTATTTATTTATTTGATATCGATTGCGAAGTTTCTAGCTAATATCTATCGCGCTCGATATCTGCTTCCTGAAGATTTAACCAGTACTTGCGTCATGTGCTTGGAATGATCTTAAAGGCAAAGCTCGCTCATCACAAGATACGAACCCAAAACCTTTGGAACCTGAGGCCGACGCTCTACCACTACACCACTGTCTCCCAGTAGTATAGGGTTATCTATTACTTTAGTATAGGGTTATCTATTACTTTAGTATAGGGTTATCTAATTACTTTAGTATAGGGTTATCTTAATTACTTTAGTATAGGGTTATCTAATTACTTAAGTATAGTGTTATCTTAATTACTTTAGTATAGGGTTATCTATTACTTTAGTATAGTGTTATCTTAATTACTTTAGTATAGGGTTATCTAATTACTTTAGTATAGGGTTATCTAATTTGTTTAGTATAGGATTATCTAATTATTTAGTATAGGGCTATCTATTACTTTAGTATATAGTTATCTTAATTACTTTAGTATAGGGTTATCTAATTACTTTAGTATAGAGTTATCTAATTACTTTAGGGTTATATAATTACTTAAGTATAGGGTTATCTAATTACTTAAGTATAGTGTTATCTTAATTACTTTAGTATAGTGTTATCTTAATTACTTTAGTATAGGGTTATCTAATTATTTAGTATAGGGTTATATAATTACTTAAGTATAGGGTTATCTAATTTCTTTAGTATAGGGTTATCTAATTACTTTAGTATAGGGTTATCTAATTACTTTAGTATAGTGTTATCTTAATTACTTTAGTATAGGGTTATCTAATTATTTAGTATAGGGTTATCTAATTTCTTTAGTATAGGGTTATCTAATTACTTTAGTATAGTGTTATCTAATTACTTTAGTATAGTGTTATCTTAATTACTTTAGTATAGTGTTATCTTAATTACTTTAGTATAGGATTATCTAATTATTTAGTATAGGGTTATCTAATTTCTTTAGTATAGGGTTATCTAATTATTTAGTATAGTGTTATCTAATTACTTTAGTATAGGGTTATCTAATTACTTTAGTATAGGGTTATCTAATTATTTAGTATAGGGTTATCTAATTATTTAGTATAGGGTTATCTAATTTCTTTAGTATAGGGTTATCTAATTACTTTAGTATAGTGTTATCTAATTACTTTAGTATAGTGTTATCTTAATTACTTTAGTATAGTGTTATCTTAATTACTTTAGTATAGGATTATCTAATTATTTAGTATAGGGTTATCTAATTTCTTTAGTATAGGGTTATCTAATTATTTAGTATAGTGTTATCTAATTACTTTAGTATAGGGTTATCTAATTACTTTAGTATAGTGTTATCTTAATTACTTTAGTATAGGGTTATCTAATTATTTAGTATAGGGTTATCTAATTTCTTTAGTATAGGGTTATCTAATTACTTTAGTATAGTGTTATCTAATTACTTTAGTATAGTGTTATCTTAATTACTTTAGTATAGTGTTATCTTAATTACTTTAGTATAGGATTATCTAATTATTTAGTATAGGGTTATCTAATTTCTTTAGTATAGGGTTATCTAATTATTTAGTATAGTGTTATCTAATTACTTTAGTATAGGGTTATCTAATTACTTTAGTATAGGGTTATCTAATTATTTAGTATAGGGTTATCTAATTATTTAGTATAGGGTTATCTAATTTCTTTAGTATAGCGTTATCTAATTACTTTAGTATAGTGTTATCTAATTACTTTAGTATAGTGTTATCTAATTACTTTAGTATAGTGTTATCTTAATTACTTTAGTATAGGGTTATCTAATTACTTTAGTATAGTGTTATCTAATTACTTTAGTATAGTGTTATCTTAATTACTTTAGTATAGGGTTATCTAATTACTTTAGTATAGGGTTATCTAATTACTTTAGTATAGTGTTATCTTAATTACTTTAGTATAGGATTATCTAATTATTTAGTATAGGGTTATATAATTACTTAAGTATAGGGTTATCTAATTACTTTAGTATAGGGTTATCTAATTACTTTTGTATAGGGTTATCTAATTACTTTAGTATAGTGTTATCTTAATTGCTTTATTTAAGGGCCATATTAATTATTTTAGTGTAGGGTTATCTAATTACTTTATTTAAGGGACATATTAATTACTTTAGTGTAGGATTTAAGGGCCATATTAATTACTTTAGTGTAGGATTTAAGGGCCATATTAATTACTTTAGTGTAGGATTTAAGGGCCATATTAATTATTTTAGTGTAGGATTTAAGGGCCATATTAATTATTTTAGTGTAGGGTTATCTAATTACTTTATTTAATGGCCATATTAATTACTTTAGTGTAGGATTAAGGGCCATATTAATTATTTTAGTGTAGGATTTAAGGGCCATATTAATTATTTTAGTGTAGGATTTAAGGGCCATATTAATTATTTTAGTGTAGGGTTATCTAATTACTTTATTTAAGGGCCATATTAATGACTTTAGTATAGGGTTATCTTAATGACTTTAGTATATTAAGCTTTCATACCCAAATTAGAGAGACAACCCCTTTTAAAAATGAATTCCGCAATGTTCTATATAACCCTAATTCAGCGTTACTATATCATTAACGATCAATTACCAATACATAATAACACCAGTCTTCTCATTAGTGCATTCGTCTATTGTTAGGCACTGTTTATCACCAGATTACAGAGTCAATTATTTATATGTCGACAATAGACAATATTGTATTGACGTAAACTACATAGCTTCTTGTCGACCAATAAATCATAGTAATATATACAAGGAGGGTTAGATATAGGTTATCTCGTGAAAACTAGATAATACAGGCAATATGTCATTACCTTGTGATTGCCATGCGGGTATATCACCTGCTCAACCTTTCGTCCGTAATTAAACCAACAACCTCCTAACGGGTTACCTCTAGAAAACTCGGTAACCGGACTTACTGTTATACTAACGATCAAGTTGACTTCATTGCGATTATTCTTAAATACTACACCAACCGCAAGTATCTGGGCGTAGGTTCTCATGAAAGATTTAAATGGACCAAGGCAGCATGATATGGTTATTCCGTGTTCATCGTTTAGTCGTACAACCATCCAGGAAGCAAGATATTGTTATTCAATGTTCGTCGTTTAGTCGTACATACGTCCTGGCAGCTTGATATGGTTGTTCAATGTTCATCGTTTAGACATACAACCATCCAGGCAGCATGATACAGTTATTCAATGTTCATCGTTTAGACATACAACTATCCAGGCAGCATGATATGTTGTTCAATGTTCATCGTTTAGACATACAACCATCCAGGCAGCATGATACAGTTATTCAATGTTCATCGTTTAGACGTTCAACCATCCAGGCAGAATGTTATTGTTATTCAATATTCATCGTTTAGACGTACAACCATCCAGGCAGCATGATATTGTTATTCAATATTCATCGTTTATACGTACAACCATCCAGGCAGCATGATATGGTTATTCAATGTTCATCGTTTAGAGGTACAACCATCCAGGCAGCATGATATGGTTATTCAATATTCATCGTTTAGACGTATAACCATCCAGGCAGCATGATATTGTTATTCAATGTTCATCGTTTAGAAGTACAACCATCCAGGCAGCATAATATTGTTATTCAATGTTCATAGTTTAGACGTACAACCATCCAGGCAGCATGATATTGTTATTCAATGTTCATCGTTTAGACGTACAACCATCCAGGCAGCATGATATAGTTGTTCAATATTCATCGTTTAGACGTACAACCATCCAGGCAGCATGATATTGTTATTCAATGCTCATCGTTTAGACGTACAACCATCCAGGCAGCATGATATGGTTGTTCAATATTCATCGTTTAGACATACAACCATCCAGGCAGCATGATATGGTTGTTCAATATTCATCGTTTAGACATACAACCATCCAGGTAGCATCAGGCAGCATGATATGGTTGTTCAATATTCATCGTTTAGACATACAACCATCCAGGCAGCATGTTATTGTTATTCAATATTCATCGTTTAGACGTACAACCATCCAGGCAGCATGTTATGGTTGTTCAATATTCATCGTTTAGAGGTACAACCATCCAGGCAGCATGATATGGTTGTTCAATATTCATCGTTTAGACGTACAACCATCCAGGCAGCATGCTATTGTTATTCAATGTTCATCGTTTAGACTTAAATACGTCCTGGCAGCATGATATTGTTATTCGATGTTCGTCGTTTAGACGTACAACCATCCAGGCAGCATGATATTGTTATTCAATGTTCATCGTTTAGACGTACAACCATCCAGGCAGCATGATATTGTTATTCAATATTCATCGTTTAGACGTACAACCATCCAGGCAGCATGATATTGTTATTAAATGTTCATCGTTTAGACATACAACCATCCAGGCAGCATGATATTGTTATTCAATGTTCATCGTTTAGACATACAACCATCCAGGCAGCATGATATTGTTATTCAATGTTCATCGTTTAGACGTACAACCATCCAGGCAGCATGATATTGTTATTAAATGTTCATCGTTTAGACATACAACCATCCAGGCAGCATGATATTGTTATTCAATGTTCATCGTTTAGACATACAACCATCCAGGCAGCATGTTATGGTTTTTCATTATTCATCGTTTAGACGTACAACTATCGAGGCAGCATGATATGGTTGTTCAATATTCATCGTTTAGACATACAACTATCCAGGCAGCATGATATGGTTATTCAATATGCATCGCTTAGACGTACAACCATCCAGGCAGCATGATATTGTTATTCAATATTCATCGTTTAGACGTACAACCATCCAGGCAGCATGATATTGTTATTCAATGTTCATCGTTTAGACATACAACCATCCAGGCAGCATGATATTGTTATTCAATGTTCATCGTTTAGACGTACAACTATCGAGGCAGCATGATATGGTTGTTCAATATTCATCGTTTAGACGTACAACCATCCAGGCAGCATGATATTGTTATTCAATGTTCATCGTTTAGACGTACAACTATCGAGGCAGCATGTTATTGTTATTCAATGTTCATCGTTTAGACATACAACCATCCAGGCAGCATGATATGATTGTTCAATATTCATCGTTTAGACATACAACCATCCAGGCAGCATGATATGATTGTTCAATATTCATCGTTTAGACATACAACTATCGAGGCAGAATGTTATTGTTATTCAATGTTCATCGTAAAGAAGTACATTCAGCCTGGTAGCATTATATGGTTGTTCAATGTTCGTCATTTACTCGTTCAACCATCCTGGCAGCATGATAAGGTTATTCAATGTTCGTCGTTAAGTCGTACATACATCCTAGCAGCATGATATTGTCATTCCATGCTGGTCGTCAAGTCGTACAACCATCCTGGCAGCATGATATTATTATTCCATGTTCATTGTTTAATCGTATAAACGTCCTGGCAGCTTGATATGGTTGTTCAATGTTCGTCGTTTAGACGGTCAACAATATTGGCAGCACGATAAGGTTATTTCATGTTCGTCATTTAGTAGTAAAACTATTCAGGCAGTATGATATGATTATTCCATGCTCATCGTCAAGTCGTAAAACCATCATTTAGGCACATGGAGACAATTAAGACGACAAACTAACTTTACAAGTAGGCAATATTACACTTTCCAGTATACAAATTATCTACAGCAGACGAATTTGAAAGCAAATATATGGAAACTCTCTGTAAATGAAAGTATAATTATTGAATAAAGTTGAAAACATTGTATTAAAATGAGAAATTGCTCATAAAAAGTATTCTTTCCTTTTGTCACATTGTTTTCAAAAATGGTCTGCTGCAAATGCGTCAAAAGGCATCTGCAAAGAAAGGGTTAACCGTAATTGCGATTTCATTCAAAGACTTCGAAGGTTTACCTTCGTGTGACGTGATACCAAATGATGATTAGTTTAACCCTTTCCCAAATACAACACATCTGCAGCAAAAGACTTTGAAAACTTCATAGGCCAACAATATGTAAAATCTCTATAAATACAGTATAATTATTGATAAGATGTCTCCAAAAGTCGTCTGCTGCAGAAGCGTCAGAAATCATCTGTAAATTGGAAAGTGTTTAAGTTACTTTCATTTGTGTTAACATCGATTGCGAAACAAGCTTTTAGTTTATAATAATCTTAACCAGTACCCGATCATCACGGAATTCGAACCGAGAGCTTTGGAAGGAGATGCCGGAGCTCTACCACTGCAACAATGGCTCCGACAATAATCCGATAATTGAAATATGATTATTTCGACGTCAACGTATATGAAATTGCCAAATGTTGGTGTAAGTGATTTATAGCCACAGTACAATGTTTTACATTTGGTAAGGTTTCATCCTATTAGAAGACTGTATGAATAAATGTGTTAACCCTTTCCCTCATACAACAATTCTGCAGCAGACGACTTTGAACATATTTTGTCAAAAATAAGAAAATCTCTATGATTCAATGGATAACCTATGACTGAAAGTGGAAAACATTGTGTCAAAAGGAGAAATTGCTCGTTTTGTAGCAATTTCTTCTTTTGTCACTATGTTTTCAAAAAGCTGTCTGCTGCAGAGGCGTCAAAATGCGTCTATATGAGGGAAAGGGTTAACTTCTGGCACCGTCTCTCCAATCATCACTGTCCGTATAAACGATGTGTGTGTATTTGTTCAACCCTTTTCTAAATATATATAAATTCACAACAGATGACTTTGAAAACATTTAGGTTAAAATGCAGAAAATCACTTTAAATGAAAGACTAATTATAAAAAATAGTTGAACACATTTTGGCAAAAGGATTGATTGATTGGTTGGGGTTTACCGCCGTTTCCTACACTTGTTTCAATCATATCACGATGGTCAGTTCATCTACTCATCTACGTGTGCTTTGTTTGTTTCTCACCAGTAATGAATTGCAAATAAAAAAAATAACTATTCGTGTGTTATTTTATGAATTTCAAGTGAACCTTTCTCAAATTCAGGAAGACAACTTTTGAGCAACACTTTCTATAGGAAAAGTTAGTGGTTGTGAAAGTGGCAAAAGACAGGTGTAACTGAACTGATAACTGATTACGTTAGTTTTCTTTTGACGTCAACAAAACTACTGTAACTATTATATTCCAGCCGTGTCTGGCGGTTTAGGGTCATATTTCACTTGCAAACACATCGAGGGCTTGGTGTGAAACGGTTGTAACTAAAATTGGTATTTTTGTACTAAGGTTTATCACCTCGCAATAAAGTCTTTATAAGCGTTAATTCATTTCCTTGGTAAACAATGGAAATTTAGGTGCCATTGCTCGTTCTGAGCAATGTCATATAAGTTTGCATTGTTTACAAAGGTGTCAAAATTGCCCCTAAACAAGGGTTTTCAAAATAGGTTTTTAGTTACAACCGTTTACGCCAAGCCCTCGACATGAACACTCAGTTGGGACTGTGTGAGCGCACTTATCACACCAGAACCTTCACTGATCGCCTCACATAGTAACCCGTTTGACAAAAGATTACAATTACAAACCTAAATCGTGAGAAATAGAGTTTCTTTTTCCATCTCCGATAGTTGTTACTTCATAAAGAAAAATGTGGGTTTTTATAACGGATAAGAATGCACTTCTACATATATGTTGTATTGTATTGATTGTTTCGTGTTTTATGCCGCTTTCAAGTTGTTGCTATTACACGGCCGGTTCTCGAACCCCCGACATCCTGCATCAAGGCGGACGCCACCCACTACAACACAGAGATTATGTTGTAAGAAGTTACATCTATGAATATATTGTATGTATACAGTCATTAAAGGTGAGAATGTGTGTATACAGTCATTAAAGGTGAGAATGTGTGTATACAGTCATTAAATGTGAGAATGTATGTATACAGTCATTAAATGTGAGAATGTGTGTGTATACAGTCATTAAATGTGAGAATGTGTTTATACAGTCATTAAAGGTGAGAATGTGTGTATACAGTCATTAAAGGTGAGAATGTGTGTATACAGTCATTAAAGGTGAGAATGTGTGTATACAGTCATTAAAGGTGAGAATGTGTGTATACAGTCATTAAAGGTGAGAATGTATGTATACAGTCATTAAAGGTGAGAATGTGTGTATACATGAGTCATTAAAGGTGAGAATGTGTGTATACAGTCATTAAAGGTGAGAATGTGTGTATACAGTCATTAAAGGTGAGAATGTGTGTATACAGTCATTAAAGGTGAGAATGTGTGTATACAGTCATTAAATGTGAGAATGTGTGTATACAGTCATTAAAGGTGAGAATGTGTGTATACAGTCATTAAATGTGAGAATGTATGTATACAGTCATTAAATGTGAGAATGTGTGTATACAGTCATTAAATAAGAGAATGTGTGTATACAGTCATTAAGTGAGAGAATGTGTGTATACAATCATTAAAGGTGATAATGTGTGTATACAGTCATTAAATAAGAGAGAATGTGTGTATACAGTCATTAAGTGAGAGAATGTGTGTATACAGTCATTAAAGGTGAGAATGTGTGTATACAGTCATTAAATGTGAGAATGTGTGTATACATTCATTAAATGTGAGAATGTGTGTGTATACAGTCATTAAAGGTGAGAATGTGTGTGTATACAGTCATTAAAGGTGAGAATGTGTGTATATAGTCATTAAAGGTGAGAATGTGTGTATACAGTCATCAACTGTGAGAATGTATGTATACAGTCATTAAGTGAGAGAATGTGTGTATACACAGCTTCACCTCCAGGGGTCTCTGCTGTTTGCAGGTGCACTAAGACTGCGCTTATCATAAGACTCACTTGAGTCGGCACTGAACGAACATGCATTTTACCTTTTCCCACATACAGCAAATCTGCAGCAGACGACTTTGAAAACATAGTGATAAAACCCTGAAAATCCTCCATAAAAGATAGCTTAATTGTTAAATAAAGTAAAAAAAACCATTGTGGCCAAAGGAGAAATTGCTCATCAAGAGTAATTTGACCTTTGGCCACACTGTTTTCAAACGTCGTCTGCTGCAATTGCGCCAAAACGCGTCTGCAGGTGGGAAAGGGTTAATCCAGAATCAGCTAGACAGGGTGAATTTTTATTCCGGACTGGATTTATTGTCCTGTTAAAACTTTATTGCAGATAAATCCTTACGTTTATAAAGTAGACAACTTTTGAAAACATTGTCAGAAAATAGATGCTCATAATTAGCAATTTCTTCCTTTGAAACATTGATTTTAAAACTTTTGAAAGTAATTATTACTTCTTTTTAAGCGATTGTTCATCTTGTTGCCTTGATTTTGTTCAAAGTCGTCTGCTGCAGAAATGTTGTATATGTGGAAGGGTTAACGCGATTCTCTTGTATGCTCTCGACTTGTTCATGATGTCAAACACCTACTCCATTTTCAACATGATGATAAAACTGTCTGCCTTAATTCCTGAAATCTTCTCAATTTATTTCCAAGTTTAAAATTACCCGGTTTATTACGGAAAACCTATTGGGAAGGGCCGTCTCAATAAATAGACGTCTGAATTCAACATAGGCGTACCAAGTAATGCTTTAACCTTGAACATGATACAGAGGACTTTTTAACTGTTCAAAACAAAACAGTGTAGAACAAAGAGAAAATTATCATATTGAGAATGGCCTCCTTTTAAACACAATGTTTTCAACTCTGTATCATCGTTATGCTTTTAGTTTTTTAACACCTTTTTTTGCAGAGGAAAAGAAATCATATTATAAAAAATATTGTGTTATCAAAAGAAGTAGTTTAGTTTTCATGTTATTCTAAAAATTCAAATTGTATTCTTTGCTCAAACTGTATGTCGTATTTTATGACTGATTTGTGTTTGACGCCGCTTTGAACAATTTGTATGCGGGGGATTCAGCTATGCTGAATACCTCCGTATATTGTCATGACCAGCTTTCAGGAAGTGTAAATTTGTAAAAGTTTTGTGCTGCCCTCTGTTTTTTCAAAATGGACAATTTTTCTTGATTGTCCAGGGATCAGTTAAAATACGTTTCACAACAAGCTAAACAGTATGAACATTATACAAAGGAAACGTACACAATGTAAAGTTTTAATCCATGAAGTTGTAAACATAATTTAGAAATTTAAGTTAGACATAAGGATCTTAAATGTTTCTTTTAAATATATGGAAAACGAGTAGCTTGAAAGCGGGTAGCTCAAAACCTTTTGAAAAATACGGAAATACGGCTGTCGTGCATCGTCAACATTTCCCCTTGTTAACACTCTACAGGCTACATTTTGTTTATCAGAACATTCACCTCCATCAAATCCTGGACAAGATCGAAACTGGGCCGTTTGAGGTCAAAAACTTGGTCACTAAGTCAAATTGAAGGAATTTTTTTTGTTAACACTCTAGAGGCTACATTTTCAACTTGATCGTTTGTATTAATGAGTTCTATGTCGAAGTTTAAATATGGGTCATATTGAGTCAGAAACTAGGTCACTAGGCCAAATTCAAAATGTTCATCTAAATGATATCTAGGCCGAGTTCGAATATGGGTCAAGCCGGGTCAAAAATTAGGTCACTAGGCTAAATTGAATGGAAATCTTGTTAACAGTTTGGAGGCCTTATTTTCAACTTGAGCATGTTGAAACTAGGTCAAATTGAAGCTTGTTAACACTCTAAAGGCCGCTATTGTTGCTTCAGCAGTTTGAAATTTTGTCAAAATGTTTGTAATAAATATATCTAGGTCAACTTCGAATATAGATCATATTGGGTCAGAAACTAGGTTACTAGGCCAAATTGAGAGAAAATCCTGTTAATACTGTAGAAGCCACATTTTTTGCTAAGGCAGCTTGAAATTTGGTCAAAATGTTTTTCTATATGATATATAGGGCAAGTTCGAATATGGGTTATGATGAGTCAAAAACTAGGTCACTAGGCCAAATTGAATGGAAATCTTGTTAACACTCTAGAGGCTTTATTTGAAAGTTTATCAGAATGTTTGTCATGATGATATGTAGGTCAAGTTCGAAGATGGGTTATGATGCGTCAAAAAGTAGGTCACTAGGTCAAATTGAAGGAAAAGCTTATTAACACGCTAGAGTCCGCAATTTTTGTTTAAGCAGTTTTACATTTTATTAGAATGTTTGTATTAATGATATCCAGGTCAAGTTCGAAAATGGGTCACATTGGCTCAGAATCTAGGTCACTAGGCCAAATTGAAGGAAAATCTTGTTAACTCTGTAGAAGCATCTTTTTTGGCTACAGCAGCTTGAAATTTGGTCAGGATTCTATCTAAATGATATCTAGGTCAAGTTTGAATATGTGTCATTCCGGGTTAAAATTAGGTCACTAGGCCAAATTGAAGGAAAATCTTGTTAAAACTCTGGATACTGCATTTTTAGCTTGAGCATGTTGAAACTTTATCAGAATGTTTTTCTTGATGATATCTAGGTCAAGTCCTAACACGGGTCATGTTAGGTCAAAAAATAGGTCACTATGTCAAATTGAAGGAAAATCGTGTTAACACTCTAGATTCAACATCCCCCGCATTTCTGTACTTTCAGTACTTTGATTCAGTTATATCACGGCGTTTCTTAGGTTAGTTACCAGTTCTACTGGTCCATTTATCCTAACAACAGCCAGCCAGTCGTATTGCTAACCCTTTAACCCTGAGCGCCAAGGAGGGAAGCCAATATTACCAGGTCCTTCGTATGACCTGGCCGAGGATGGATCGAACCAGCGACCTCCCGCACCCGAGACGGCCGTTATACCACTACACCACCGATGCGGTCGTAATTCAAGAGAAACGTCCACTATTTTTGACAACATTGTTACCTATACTGAGATATTTATAGATTACATATGAATGGGCCGACTGTGTTTCTCAAATTGAAACTGACATACACACATGTGCTCGAAGGCAAAGGAGCCAGACGGGCTTGACTGTCTTGTCATAAAACATGTGTTAGTAAATAAATTGTTTATTATACGTTTCCCACATACGATAAATTAGCAGTAGACAACTTTGAAAATATCTAGATAGAAGCATGTAGACGCTCAAAAGATGAAATTAGTATTATTATTAGCGTTGAAAACAGTGTGGCAAAAGGCAAATTGCTCAACACGAGAAATTTCTTCTTATGACACGATGTTTTCAAATTTCGACTGATGTAAAGGATTAATGCTTTATTTTATATGTACGCGGACTTGAAAAAAATTGCTAAATACCAAATAACTCTCAACGTGACAAGTAACTTACTGAATGTTATTTTCATGTTCAAAAAGATGTCTTGATTTGTGAAGAAGGCATTTTATACTGTTTATCCATGTATATCTAAAATATGAACTGTTTCTAAGCTAAAACTGTTGATCGCGTGACTCGCGAATACCAACTGCGTAGATCAATCTCCTTTGCAGAGAGCCGTTTTTTGCACTCACTTACAAATAGTAAATCATAAGTGATTTAAAATGTTTATTTAGTTCGAAACAAATGAAGAAAAGAACAAACCGAGATAAAACTGGTTTTAATAGAAAAAATACTTTGAACGAACACTCTCTGCCTATAAAGAGAGTTTCAAGAACGACACCTCTGCGAATAAGAAGGAATCGGGTCTTTCGTACAAAATGATTTCGTCCTTGACAATTTTAAATGTGTCATTTAATTCCCTAAAGGCATATTGCTTCCGATCTGCATATTGTTATGCATCATTGACACAAGGGCGCTCATCATAATATAATTTTAAAACATGAGTAGTTTGTTATTTTATTATGAAAAAGGAAGGAAAGAATTAAAATAAATTAACATGATGTAGGGCTCAGTTTATGTTCGAAATTAAGTTTAAATTATACAACAATTTCAATGAGATTTAACTGTTTAGTTGATATTATGTTTCGAAGGTGGTCTAATTTATAAATATTGGACTACATTTCAACATTTGTTAAAGTATGATATCATTAGGATGCCAAGCTAATATCATTTTGAGAAAAAGAGAAAACTCATGTCTTCAGCGATTTAACCCTTATCTCAGTGGACACCTTTGCTGCAATCTACTTTTAAAACGGTTTTAAAAGTAGATTGCAGCAAAGGTGTCCACTGTTGACTTTACTAGAGGAAAGGTAAAATGACGTGCTATTGCATGCAAATCCTTAATTGTCTGTTTTGTAGTTTTGTTGAAAAATAATAAAATTCAAATATTCTGACAAACATCTTGAAAAGTGTATGTGGAATTCACAAATCTTATAATTATTCCTTAATGAAAGCACTGTATACATACTAAGACTAATGATTGGCAAGATTACTCATTTCCATTACTGTTTTTTCATCAATAATTAGTTGGTTGTGTGTATGGTCAACCTACTTTGGAATGGAGATTGATCATAAACAATGAAAGGCTTCAATTATCATTCACTTCGTTGACAAAACAATGCAAGTTATGATACATTTTCACTTGACCCCACCCCTGATGTTCCAATATGCCCCTCAGTTGATAACTGTTTATTCAACTACTATAATGTAGTGTTATGCATAACTGCTGTATGGATTTCCGGCGACATTGATGCGTTGCATCAACTTTCTCTTGTACTTATTAGTTAAGAGTTTGACGTCATTTAAAAGTCCAGTGCCTAAGTGTAATTTATCGTAGAATTTGTTACGCTTATATCCTTATATTCATCTGTTGGACTGCTGGCTTTAGAGCTGATATTATATGCATGTACATATGAGTAAATATTGTTTTGCCACAAGAAGCCACGCACAATTTAGGCATTTAGATAAAACATTGAAAAAAGCGTGATACGGATCAAGGCTTCGCTGTTTGCTATATGCATTGGTCGATAGGTGGCCATTTTGTATTGTCTCGGCTTGAGACAATTGTGAAAATACCGCGGGGAAAAGTAAAACAGAAAAATGCTAAGAACGAACACGTACTGTCTTTCTAATATATTTTGGTTCGAGAGGTTTTGGGATGTTTTCATTTGTTTTTTAATATTTTCAAAACATACGAAACTAAAAACATCACTTACCCTTTCAAAACGTTTTCTGACGCCTCTGCAGCAGACGACTTTTGAAAACATTATTACAAAAGACGAAATTGCTCGTTATTTCACATTTAGTCACAATATTTTCAACTCTTGTCAATGAAAAAAACCTTAACTTGCATTTACAGAGAATTTATATATTTTGTTTCGATGTTACCAAAGTCGTCTGCTGCATATTTGATGTATGTTGGAAAGTGTCAAGATGGAGTCGTAAGTAATTTATATTGCATCCATTTTGGTACACGTCTTCGTGGTTTACAGACCAATCAGCCAGGAGGAATGATAGAGTATCATTAGCACGAAATCATTATTGACATGACACGACTCTAAATTGAACATTACCTGTTTGAATAACAAGGGCGATCATTAATCATTGAGAAGCGGATCGCATGCAACCACGTCATCAATCAGCCCCACCACAAACAAACGCATTGCGGTGATTTCCGTCTGGAACAATAAAGTATGTCGACGAACACTGCTGAGCAAACCCGATTGTTCGATTGTTTATTCATCGGATTAAACTTCAACGCGGTGATATTTCGATTTATTTTTTCTTGTTACATTGACCCTTTCAGTTTTGTTTCAATTTTGCTTTCTTATTTATAAGGTTTTTGTTATTAGAATGTTTACAGAAGACAATAACCGTCTTAGTGAAGTACAAATTACGACGTCTGATTTTGTGTAGTAGAGGTTTCAACATCCACATCGACAGTCGGGAGGAAAGACTTGGATTCCTAGTCGTATACTTCAACCTGTTACATTAACTTGTTTATGAGATAGCCCGGTGATCTAGTTGTTAACACGCTGGACTGTCAATCCAGAGGTCTGGGGTTGAAATCCCGGTCCGGTTTCTGGAATTTTCTGATGTGCTTTAGGTGTCTCCCACTCAAGTACTAGTCTTTGCCAGGAAAATATGCCTCGCTTGTATCGGTGATATACACTGAATACGTTAAAGAACCAAGAGCTAGGGTATCGCAAGCGAACTCCCTTGTATCTAACTCTGTCTATTGAACTTATCTGCACCTGTCAGATGCTTGTACACGATATAGTGTACGCTATCAAATGGGCCTTTAGAAGCTTAAAATATTATGCTCAATCAGAGTAATTAGACTCTATAAATACATTACATTACATTATAAACAGATGACTTTTGCAAACTCTACAGTGATATTTGAAAAAACATATTAGAAAAGTAAACACGTCTCAGAATGAACAATTATTCCTTTCCCCACAATATCAATAATGAAGCTTTCAATTTTCCCAAATAAAATGTCATCAAATGCTTACGAAGCAGATAAATAACATATTTGATGTCAAGACATGAAATGGAAAATATCTCCCTCCCTTTCTTTGATATTGTGGGAAATATATTATAAATGGAGGACCTCTGTAAGGAAGCGCCGATCGACACAGTGTAGTACGGATGTAGTACGGATACATTGCCCTCGGATTACCGTGAGTGTAGTGAATTATTGTTGAAAACAGAGTTAAACGCGATTTGATCAAAACGGAAGAATTATGTGTGTGTGATGAATCAAATTATACTGGCTCAATGGCGGAGTTACGTCTGCATTAACCAATATGGAAAATAACTTTTAATAAGGCGTAAAGGGTGATTTACATAATGAAAGCAAATCTGATACAGACCGGATCAAAACGTAACCTCTGGGGACGAAGAATCACGTGATCCCATTATTTTAGTCCGTTGTTAACGTTCAAACATTGAGATACAGATTCTGTTAAAAATAACTAAGGTCTCGCTTGAATAAAACTTTTGACTTGAGTAATCCGAAAGGTAGTTCCTTGGCTTCCTCGTCGTGTCTACAATAGAAACACATACAGCAGATCTGCAGCTGAAAACATACATGTTCTGTGTTCTCACATACAGCAGATCTGAAAACATACATGCGAAAATACATGTTCTGTATTCTCACATACAGCAGATCTGAAAACATACATGCGAAAATACATGTTCTGTATTCTCACATACAGCAGATCTGAAAACATACATGCGAAAATACATGTTCTGTATTCTCACATACAGCAGATCTGCAGCTGAAAACATACATGCGAAAATACATGTTCTGTATTCTCACATACAGCAGATCTGCAGCTGAAAACATACATGAAAAAATACATGTTCTGTATTCTCACATACAGCAGATATGCAGCAGACGACTTTGAAAACAATAGAGCCAAGATAAAGAAAATCTCTAAAAATGGTAATTTCATTACTGAAAAGAGTTGAAAACATTGTGGCAACTTGCTCGTTTTGAGCAATTTCTCCTTTTGAAACGACGTTTTCTAATGTAGTCTGCTGCAAAGGCGTCAGAAAGCGTATATGTGTGGGGAAAGGTTAAATAGAGTTGAAAGCTGCGTGGAAAACGGAAAAGCATTGCCCGTTACTAAAACGCCACATAATTGGGCATAGGATTGTAACCAATTGCTACAAGTTTATTTTTTCGTCATCGACTTTACTAAATGAAGGCGGATATTGACGTTTTCAATCTTGCAGGCGCATTTTAACGATGTGACATTGATTTTATCATTATTATTACAACCAATAGAAACTTGTGAACATCAACTTTTGCAACTGAATAATTCTTGTTTCATTATGATAGTTTTTGTTACCGTCTGATCGACATGTCAACATGCAGAACTGTTATCTCTTATGTGTTTACTGAAGCAGTGAAGATGTATTTTCATATTTTGGTGAGTGTCTCGTTACTGCACATTTTCCGGCGCAAATACGTGCATATGGTCACGCGCAATTCAAACATGACGGATCAGAAGATTCCGTATTTGACTAAGTCAAATATGGTACCAAGTATGTTAATGGTGCGTCACTGAAATATAATGTGACGTCATTGAAATATGAAATCCCGTTATTCAAAATAAATTAGTGGGGGCGTGGTTCACATGTCAATCATACGTTTTATTTTGTGTTATTACGTTATTTAAAATATAGAAAGTTGTATTCAAAACATTATCAATTTTCCACGCCCCTCGCAGTACAATACCAAACCCCAGTATCGCTACTGCAACATAATATTCCCTATATAATTGGTATAAACCTTTGTTTTCGCTCACTGACACTTTCTCCGTTTCAACTTTTATTCCAACTTGTGAAAGTATGTGACTCAGAACTAGAGCCCCAATTTCGCGATTCAAAGGTCTCAGATGGAAGTCAGTGAAAGCGTGGTCAAATGTTGAGATCTTCCTAAGGGTGTTACTAATTTGAATAGAACTGGCTCTACATTCGATGTAAAATAAATAATTGTAAACTTACGTTTTTCAACTAAGTATCAAAATTATATTTCGATTCAGTTTTCAACGATGTAACCAGTGACACAATATTACATGTAATATAGTGTCCCTGGTGTAACGTTTTCCCGCTGCTATTTGCACAGTAGAAGTCTAAAAAACCATATTAACTCTTTCAGCGCCACAGGCAGTATTGAGGTTTTTGCAAACAATACAGATTCAGGTGAGTCAGCTCGTAACGAGCTGTCTCACCTGAAATCAGCATTGTTTACCTTTTAGTTACCAAAATAGTCCAAAACTTTAATAAATTGAGAAATGGACACACCCGATGTTGAACATGGAAGGGTCTACTTTAAACAATTCGGCTCTGAAAGAGTTAAGAAAAGTTTTGATAATCCCTATAAATTAACGTTTGTATCAAACTGCGTCTGTAAGTGTGACAGGGTTAAGTAAGATGTGTAATGCCCTGATAATGAAACATCTCAAGCTGGCAAATAGAATACTAGATTAATCCAGCATCAAATATTTACAAGCTTGTAACATCATAAGTCTGTGTAATCATTCGTGATTGAATTGCATGAAAGGAATCCTTAGTACATTTTACCTGATTATTCGACACGGAAATGTGGGGTTCGATATGAATCTCTGGTCTATTTATATAAATATATATAATTTAAAACGAAGAAATATAACGGAACAAGAAAAGAAAATAGTAAAAAAGAAAAAAGAGACTCTAATAATCATTATTATTAATAGGGATGTTAGCGATTAATCGGTTACTCGGTTAACCGTATGTTTTTCGATTATTCGGTTAGTAATTCCAGTAACCGAGTACTCGGAAAAATAGATGAAATATATACACAGTTGTATTGTCCATGTACAAACTGGGAGTATTAAAGAAATTGAATTGAACAAAAATGTATTTCACCTTTTGTTCTTTTCAATTTGTCACATGTATCTGACATGTTGATTATTAACACCTCGTTCGGGAATGTTTACATAACTGTGAAAACGGCCGCACTCGTTTGTATTGATGACCGTTTGTTATCGAATAATTGTGGCTGATCAAACGATTAATTACAGGACAGTTTGTTTCTTTTTAAAAAAACTTTGATGTCTAATACAAGGCTAGAAATATAAGATAAGGACTTATTAATGTTATTGGGATGAATTTGATAAATTCGAATTGTTGTATTTGTAAATTATTTACCAACATGATTAGAAGATTTAAAGAGTAGTTTTCTAACACATTTCCCCCTGAGTTGGTATTTTAAGATATGCAGCTATGTATCTCTTTCATTCAACATATTATAAATCGTATAAAGGTCACTTCGTTAAAAAACACCGATTATTTTCTCAACTATAAATAAAAAAAAAGATTAAAAAGAAAGTTGGTTGACAAGAAGGAGTACGTTCTGTTAACGACGTTCTAGTCTGATGTATATATGACCAGGAAATGCGAGTTAAAAGAACAACAACAATAACAAAACTCGGATTTATTGTCTATGAATCTAAACGGTTAACCGAGTCACCGGTTACTAAATTATACGAGTAACCGGTTAGTAATATCGGTAACCGTTGCCATCCCTAATTATTATATATACATGTATAGTGTCGGACTGAAAGACAAGAAAGTTGGGTGCTATTGCACTCTAATACAAATAAGTACTGCTAAAAAAAAAACGGCGTTAAATCAAAACCGATCAATTGTTGACGTTACACACTAATAACGGCAGCGATTTATTTCATTCGAAATGGAAGCAGTTGTGATGTGAATTTGTCTTTGATACCCAAACCTCGAACACTTGTTGACCGAGCAGCGTATCGAACCCGCATCCCGTGGATTTTTCTCTTATTGCGAAGTTACCTAAATACTGTGTTAAAGTAATTGTTTAGTCTTATGGACGTGCATGTTTACCGAAATCAAGTTGTTTATCTTACACTTAAAAGTATCTTTTATACATTTTTGCCAACATAAATTACAACTTTTTCATTTCATGTTTGGTGCTACTGTACCGCTACTCATAACAAGCATTCTGTCTTAGGCAACGTTCATCAACATTAGCGAACGATATAGCCCAAGATCAGCCCGAATAAACTTACTATCTTAGTCTATATAGTTCCGACTGTGCTTTTCAAACCATAGTCAATAAAAATTCTCTAGAAAAGAAAGAAACTGCCCGAAAACAAAGCGGAGAAACATTGACTGGGTGAGGAGTTCAGAACGATGTAACGGTTAAACAAGTACAGCTTCAACCGCTTTCCTAAAAATAAAAAAAAGTTTGTTGAGGTCCGAGAGCTGACAAAATATGGTTCTTAAAAAAGAAGAAATTGACAAGGATTTGTTTCCTCACAATGTTTTCAATAGTCGTCTGCTGTAGAGATGTCATAGCGCTGTCTGTGTAAGATAAAGGATTAATATATTTCTTCAAAAGGAAAATTAAAGCGAGTTTGTCAATAATCTTAATACATTGGA
Organism: Serripes groenlandicus; assembly: GCA_031761405.1. Lineage (NCBI taxonomy): Eukaryota > Metazoa > Mollusca > Bivalvia > Cardiida > Cardiidae > Serripes > Serripes groenlandicus. The sequence goes on from JASEVX010000001.1 coordinate 51,995,797, forward strand.
TCGTGTCAGGCAAACATAGGTTTTCTTACATAGTGCGGCTGTTTTCTCACTGGTTTGTGAACAATTGGCCGGGAATCGACTTCCAGCTTCTCTATCCATTCTTACCTTATCATTGGTACAAAACAAAGCTGTGAAGATATATCATTGCGTATGAACGCCTAACAAAAGTGGTCACTGTTTACGTTCCGATTAAGTCCGATTTGTGTTTGACTTGGCTTCTATATTAGTAGAACTTCTCATGGGGTCTATAAAAATTGGTTTTTATTTGACAGTTCCTCAATGAAAACTCTCATATCGTCAACTATATTTTGGCAAACTGTTACTTCGTATCAATTTGTCCATTTATCATTCTATGAAAAACAGGATGACATGAAACTATTTGGCAGTAATATTTATTTGATTTCCCCTGATGTGAGAAAGAAGGAAGTACATTATGACGAACACAATCCGAACGATGAGCGTTTGTTTACTGAAACTAGGAGGCTTTTGTGATTATATTTGAGCCGAGTTCGGCGAAGAAGGGTCCTGTTCAATCCCTGTATAGTCTTCATACACAGGGGTTTGGTATCCAAAGACGGGGAGCTAAAAGGTAACAAAGTAAAAACTATTTTGTCCTTATTGTTACGTCTATGTTTCTTCTAAACCCTTTCCCACATACAGGAAATATGTAGCAGACGACTTTGAAACCATCTTGGACAAAATATGAAAAATCTCCATTAAAGAAAATACTATATTGAATTGAGTTGAAAATATTGTGGCAAAGGGAGACATTGCTCGTTTTGAGCAATCTCTTCCTTTGTCACAATGTTTTCAAAAAGTCGTCTGCTGCGTAGGCGTGTATATGTGGGATAAGGTTGAACATCTTTTTTCATTTAAACTTTCTTCGGTAACGACGACGGCTATCAATCTAAGAGATCACGAGTTCGAACCCCGGATCGACTATTTATTTGTTCCGTAGATTGACGAAGGTCGGTGTGACTCAAGTGGGAAAGTAGCCAATTACCTAGGTGGAAGACTTGTTTGGAGTACGTGTGCGAATCAAAAAAAATCAAGAAATACAAGTTTGTTGAAATGACTACCATGATATCAGTGAAAAACCTGTAACAATTAAATCAATAACTCAGTCTTATATTTAACACTGGCAACAAATATACAGCAGTCGACTGTAACACCAAAGCAAGCACATAGAAACGACATGCATCTATAAAGTAAGGTATAACTATCGAATAGAGTTAAAAACATAATAACCAAAAGGCGAAATTTCACAGTATAATCAATTGCTCCTTTTGCCAATATGTTTGTCAATAGTCATCTGTTGCACAAGCAGCAAAATGAGTCTGAATATTGGCCTCATGTTTTAGTCCGACCCACATACACCACATCTGCAGCAGACGACTTTGAGAAACATAATCACAGAAATATGAAAAAACAACAACATTCAAATGAAAGTAAAGTTATTGAATGAGGTTGAAAGAATTGTGCTCATTATGAGCAATTTCTCCATTTGTCACATTCTTTCCAAAAGTCGTCTGCTGCAGAGGCGTCAGAGATCGTCTATATGTGGCAAAGGGATAAAAGTGAACGTGATTTGGCCCAAGTAACCGTCAAGATTCATACTCTGATCCGAACCGTCGCTACCCATAAAGGCAATCGAGGATAAATATGTGGTAAGTATTATCATATAAACCCATTTCCTTCAAATAGTGGGAGATCCGAGGGGCTACCACCGTAAACTATATTTTGAAAATTTAATAACAAAACGCAGTTTTTTCTTTTCCCACAGATTTTGGATCTTTTGATTCAAATGTTTGCTTTATATAATATTTACGTTAGATATGTTTTTACAGATTAGACTCATTTTGAAGAATTGTTAAAACACACATTTATTACGTTCTCTAGTATTCACATAACCACAGGGGTAAACGGAAGACAAGTTCTTTAAAATATGTCCCAAGTTTCTCTAATTGTTCCATTAACGATGCTACACTAGAGTCCAATCACGTTATCGGAATATATCTAGTTTACCATTGAGAAACCACAAAAAATGAACACATTATACAAAGGGAAATAATCCAATGTAAAAAATATATATCTTGAAAAATCGTATTTCGTTTACATTATAGTGTTATATATATATATATATATATATATATATATATATATATATATACTCTTTATTTCCTCTTTTACAGAGATTACATAATATGAGAAATGTATAAACGGAATAAATAATGATCAAAGTAGGAACATATATAAAAAACAACAAACAAAAAAGGAGCAAATGATGATGATAAACATTGTTGTTATGATGATAGTGGTGATATACATATGAACATAAACATGCACACAGTTATCTATCTATTGTGCATATTCATGGGCCCCACCAAGTCTAAACATTATTACAACTCGTACGTCGGACATGTGCAGGTGGAAGACAGAAGTAGTCTTGTCGAAAGGAAATACAAGGTGCCAACAACTTATCGTTAACACTGCAAAGTCTAGTGATTTTGCAATTATTTTAACCCCTTTATAGCTAGCACTTTTACAACATATAATACATAAAGTGACATAATTATGTATGTAGGAGCAGAGGGGGAAAGGAGACATGACTTATATAAGTTATGTCGATTTTTCTATCTTAGTTCCATTTGCTATAAAAGGGTTATTTTTACAATAAATACTTATAGCTGCATGTTCTATTGCAAGAAATCAACCAATTCTGAATAAATATTATCATTATATTACACATGTTACATAGTATTATTGCTGGATGATGTTAATTAGATTTTCAAGTTTCAGCGCTATGAAAATCCTGTTAAGATCACTGCATCATTGATGCAATACCTCATAGACCGGGAATTTATGTTTACTTAAACATGTACTTTATCAAACAAAGTGAAAGTGTAATAATTTGAGGATAATACAACGTAACTATATTGATAACGTGTATGTACATTTATAACATTTAACTCTTTCAGCGCCAAAGGCAATATTAAGCTTTTTACAAACAATACTGATTCAGGTGAGTCAGCTCGTAACGAGCTGTCTCGCTTGAATCAGTATTGTTTGCCTTATGGTTATCCAAATATTCCAAAACCATTAAAGCATATAGAATCGCCCGACTTTGAACATGGAAGAGTCTTCTTTAAACAATTCGGCGCTGAAAGAGTTAAACAAAAGAAGCTGAAAACCTACATATTAACAAAGAAGGAAACCTTCATGTACCTTGGAAAAAAAATCTCTTTCAGGAAAAGCTTTATTTCTCGATATGAGCCGTCCAACGAGAAAACCAACATTATGGACTCTGCGTAATGTGTCGACCCAGATTAACCTGCGCAGTCCGCGCATGTTAAACCGGGCCGACACATTCCGTCTCAGGGGGGATAGAGGTATAATGTAATGCTTCCTAAAACAGAACATCCAGAGAAAAGTGTCTGTCCGAGTTATCCTGCGCGGCATGCTTAGGCTGATCAGGATCGATTCATTACGCAGAGTCCACAATGTGGTTTTCTCTGAGGCTGCGGCGATAGACATCTGCGTAATGTATCGACCAGATCAGCCTGCGCTGTCCGCGCAGACTGATCCGGCCGACACATTCCGTCTTAGTGGGATATGTGTATAGAGTAGTTATTCCTGAAACAGAAAATCCACAGGAGGCGAAATGTGTCTATCCGAGTAAGCCTGTGCGGCATGCTTAGGCTGATCCGGGTCGATACTTTACGCAGAGTCCACAATGTTGGTTTTCTCATGGAACGGCTCATATGCGTTTACAAATGATCAGTGCTCCAGGAAACTCCACCTTGACGTAATAAGCACATGTGTGGAAAAATACCTGCATTTGCACCCATTTTAGAGATCCAAATGGTTACTACATAGCATAAGTTTCGTTAAACATAATGTGACTATAATTAATCAGTGATCTGGTTCTGCACTTGTCGCCAAAGCCATGTAGTTCATTTTCAGTTGTCCTTAACAGCAGTGCGTGGTAGAATAAGTTGAGCCTTTAAATCGAAAAGTAGACCACCCACACAACTACAACCAGTTTACATTCCCTACTGACCGTTCAGCGTTGTTAACATTTACTAGAAGATTACTTAAAGGTCTGTTGATTCAATGGCTAAAAGTGAACATCTAGACCAGCCTTTTGTATGCATAATAGGCTAATAGACCTATGTTGTGTCGTTGAGGTTTGGGTTTTACCCACTGATTGTACTTGAATTTCACAGTATGTGGATCGCACTGGAAAGCAATATTTCCTCGGAGATTTGATCCCAGTAAGTAAGGTTTGTGTTGGCATCACAGTATGACAGAATGGATGCATTAAGTAGATTCCCTTAAGAGACTTGCTAATGAACAAAAACGCCCTATGCGATAAACAGTGGGCGAGAAAATTAATGAAATACGGCCTATGCAGTAAACAGTGGGCGAGAAAATTAATGAAATAGTACTTTGGGATGCACAAACGCTTAGAGCGTATAGGACCACTGCATAATGCCCCCTTCACATACACGGATTTTTCTGACGAGTACTTACGGATCGCCAACTCGTAGTCAATCGCAAGCATCCGTAAATAACTCGCTGGTATCCGTAAATAACTCGTCACAACTCGCAGACACTCTTTAGGATCCGTGAAAGGAGAGGCAACTTTGTTGACATGTCAAAAATCTTCCTACGATTGTCCACGGATTGATTTTTCCGTAAATAACTCGTAACAATCCGTAAGTATCGTAAACCGATCGCAACAACACGTAACCATCCGTAAACTGCTCGCAGAAATCCGTAAATGACGCGTAACAAAAGAAAATACGATTTGATACGGTAATCTTACGATTTGTTTACGGATTACATGTATTTACGGATTATGGATACCTCCCAATACTATTTTTCCCATCGACTTGATACCTACCAATATAAACCTCTTGTATATATACACCTTACAGTATTCTTCCAATCGACTTAATACCTCCCAATATAAACCTCTTGTAGCTATATACCATACAGCATTCTTTCCATCGACTTAATACCTCCTAATATAAACCTCTTGTATCTATATACCACACAGTATTCTTCCCATCGACTTAATACCTCCCAATATAAACCTCTTGTATCTATATACCATACAGTATTCTTCCCATCGACTTAATACCTCCTTATATAAACCTCTTGTATCTATATACCACACAGTATTCTTCCCATCGACTTAATACCTCCCAATATAAACCTCTTGTATCTATATACCACACAGTATTCTTCCCATCGACTTAATACCTCCCAATATAAACCTCTTGTATCTGTATACCATACAGTATTCTTCCCATCGACTTAATACCTCCCAATATAAACCTCTTGTATCTATATACCATACAGCATTCTTCCCATCGACTTAATACCTCCTAATATAAACCTCTTGTATCTATATACCATACAGTATTCTTCCCATCGACTTAATACCTCCTAATATAAACCTCTTGTATCTATATACCACACAGTATTCTTCCCATCGACTTAATACCTCCCAATATAAACCTCTTGTATCTATATACCATACAGTATTCTTCCCATCGACTTAATACCTCCTAATATAAACCTCTTGTATCTATATACCACACAGTATTCTTCCCATCGACTTAATACCTCCTAATATAAACCTCTTGTATCTATATACCACACAGTATTCTTCCCATCGACTTAATATAAACCTCTTGTATCTATATACCACACAGTATTCTTCCCATCGACTTAATACCTCCTAATACAAACCTCTTGTATCTATATACCACACAGTATTCTTCCCATCGACTTAATACCTCCTAATACAAACCTCTTGTATCTATATACCACACAGTATTCTTCCCATCGACTTAATACCTCCTAATATAAACCTCTTGTATCTATATACCACACAGTATTCTTCCCATCAACTTAATACCTCCTAATATAAACCTCTTGTATCTATATACCACACAGTATTCTTCCCATCGACTTAATACCTCCTAATATAAACCTCTTGTATCTATATACCATACAGCATTCTTCCCATCGACTTAATACCTCCTAATATAAACCTTTTAAACCTTTCCAACCTACAGCAAATTTGCAGCAGATGAATGTTTTTAAAACAATTTTTAGACAAGAGTTCAAAAAAATTCTTATTCTGAGCATTTTCTTCCAAAGCTCGTCTGCTGACAATGCGACATCAAGCGTCTACATTCCGACATTATGAAGTTTGAAAATTTATCACGTATTTAAATTTCGGAACAGTGCCATTTTTATTGTGCAGAACATTCTTTGCCGTTTAGCCATCTCTCACACGCATATTTAAGCCGTTCCACGAGAAAACTAACATTATAGACTCTACGTAAAGTATCGACCCGGGTCAGCCTAAGCATGCCACGCAGGCTAATCTTGGCAGACACCTTTCGCCTTCTGTGGATTTTCTGTTTCAGGAATCATTACTCTATATCTCTATGAGACGGAATGTGTCTGCCCGGTTTAGCCTGCGCGGACTGCGCAAGCTGATCTGGTTCGATATATTACGCATAGTCCATTATGTTGGTTTTCTCGTTGAACGGCTCATTCATCGTTTATCAATTAGCGGTACTCCAGGAAAAACAACATTAGCAGGGGAGACCGGGGATAGTTAACGTATCTGATGATTTATGAATGCATTTTGACTAAGTAATGACTTGCGTTTAAATTCATGTCTTCGTCGATGACGCAGCAACAAACAAGAATTGTCTCCCTCGGATTTTGTTACTTGTAGTATTGTCGGGGCAAGTTGATACACTGGGCAGGGGGCGTGATGTTACAGTGTAACAACTTGCCCCGTTCGCTTGATTAACTAGTAAAGTTTAACAAAAAACAATGCTCTTACAATATCATGAGTATTTTCACTGTGAATCTGATGGAGGAAGCGGATCTGCTGTAAGATAGGTCTACCTGCTGCAAATACTTTGATTAATGATTAGTGTTGACATTTTGGTTACAGATTAAAAATCATTAACCTTGCTATCGTCCAATGGCACGTCAAGGCTCATTTGACAACATATTTAAGTTGTAATACGGGACTTTAAAGAACTTCGAAAGTAAAATAAGATTTTTGAAAATACAGTTCATCATGTTAAGATTATATGTCAGTCAAGAGAAAAATACATGAATATATATCTATTATAGAAAACCACCAATAAACATAAAGCACTTAGATGATAAAATTAGTAGACCTCTATGTGTATGTGTGGGTTTGTATACATGTATGTATATGTGTATGTATGTATGTACATGTTTATATATGTATATATTTGTGTATGATTTAATGTAATATAGATGTTTTTATTATTATGACCTGAACATAACTGGTAATCATGTATGGACGAGAAACATCTTGTTTAAGTCCAAATAAAAGTTGTGTTTTGTGTTATTGTTTCAAATGTTAGAACTATTGCCTTTATTAAAAAGTATTATGTGTGAAATGTTTTTCTATTGTCAAATATTAATTGTAACAACTTATCCCTGGCTCTGTCACAACTTGCCCCATTATTGGGGTAAGCTGTTACATTTCACTTACCTTTTATATCTAGCTGGTCCGAGTAGAAATATTTGTTATGTATACGTTGCTATACATTTTTATAAAATTCAAACAATGAGCTTTACATAATGATATGGACTATCTAAATCGGCAAATAATTAAAAAGATATACCCCAAAACGTGAAAAATGAAACAACTATCCCCGGTTTCCCCCATAAGTTTTACACCTGTCGAAAAGGACCTTCTGGCGCGTTTAAGTTAATGATCACAATTGATACTTCTTCACAGAAGTTTCCTGAAACCCTTTATGGATAAAGGGCAAAAAGCGCAGAGCAAGATCATATTACACGAATGCTCTGGCTGATTTGGATTTGCAATGGTCACAAATGCGATGTGCTTGAAGTACCTAGTGCGTCGCTCCAATATGTTTATTGGCAGGGTATTAGTAAATACCATTTTGTCACGCGAATATCGTTTTATTCTCTCTGCAGATGCACTTTTAGACTTTTGGCTTTCTATATTCGATAATTCATCATGAATACGATAAATAATTTACATTAATTCAACATATCTTACCACAATCTATATATCTATATGGCAATGTAATAATAAAAGGCATGCATTAGTTAAAAGGACTTTCATGATCCAATAAAGCTATATCAATTAACAATATAACAAGTCAAGTCAATCATTTAAATGAGTTAGTGGGGGTGTTGGTTATGAACTCAAATAAACAGTACCTTTAATGTTACATTAATAGAAGGTCATACGATGTTTGCTCGGCACGTGTGTCTGATGTTATCGTTTATTATTAACCCTTTAAGCGCCGAATTGTTTAAAGTAGACTCTTCCATGTTCAAACTCGGACTACTCTATTTTCATGTTATAGGATCTTTGGAATATTTTTATAACTCACAGCCAAACAATGCAGATTTCAGATGAGACAGCTCGTTACGAGCTGACTCACCTGAATCTGTATTGTTTGCAAAAAGCTCAATATTACCTTTGGCGCTGAAAGAGTTAAATACAACACAAATTACTTAAAGAATTACATTCAACTAAAACAAAATGCTTTTGCTTTATCTTAAAATATATATGGATTGTATAAATGGATTTGTTGGTATTTTCGGTGTAGCCTTTTTGAATGGTGGGGCCCATGTTTGGAGAGATTTTTCATTTTTGCACATTGTTTATTGATCTAAGCAAACTTAATGTTTTAAAATAAGTATTATATGCCAGTGGTATTATTAACCAGTTACTTCAAGTTCTTGTAATGATAGATATGTTATATGCAAAATGAGGTAATACACTAAATATTGATATGTCCATTACCTTTTTTAGAAAGGTACCAGTCGGGTAATATCTGTTTGAATCCTTATGTTAAGTTTCCATATGATCAGAATTCATGATCTACGTCGTTATTCTAATAAAAAAAAACTTTTTTTTTTCTTCTTTATCCAATTACTAGTATATCACAATTATTTGATACTTTCTTTGCTTATATAAGTTACCTTGTTTAGCTTTAACAACCCTGATTTTTACTTTTTACTAATTGATAGTCACATGGAACCAAAGTAACAAACTCAACGGATGCACGATCTTCGAATGTTTACCTGCATATTGTTTTAACATTTATGGTACCAAAGGCTTTAAACTGGTAGTAGTGGCTGCCCTCCTTGGCGCTCAGGGTTGTGGGGTAAGCACTGACTGACTGGCTTTTGTCAGGATAAATGGACCAGAAGTACAGGTAACCGTGATATGACTGCAAAATTGTTGAAAGCGGCGTGATAAATTTATATCTCATTGAAATCATACTAAAGATACTTCGTTGTTCGCATATTTGATCTAACAACACGCATACAATCGTCTCTAATTGACCCTATACGTTTACATATTCTTGAACAAGTGTTGAGTTTTCTGTCCAATAAAATCACACGATATAACTGTAACGTGCAACGGGTCCTTCACGGATTTATGCCATCGCGGGTCACCCATCCAGGCACTAACCTCGATGTACGTTGCTTAACTTTGTGAAAAAGCCAACCACTCTACCAACGACGATATAAAAGCCGGCTTCTACGACAAGGCCGTAGAAGTGGTATTTGTACTTATACCCCATTCCCGTTACATAACCAACGTTGGGTTCTGCTATCAAATGGTTTCTATAACCTTGGAACGGTCGGCCATAATATGTAACATCACAACGAATTCGGTGACGAGTCTTAGTACCTTTGTTGAGATGTACACTTCGACTGTACGCACTGTTTCATTGAGCCGATAAGTCAATGTGGAATGGGTTTGTTATGATTTGCTTTCAGTTTCAACGTTCATGTATCATGTAAACATGCGCGATCATTTGTATATATTTCAAAACAAAGTTGCGCTGCCGGAGTCCTAAAAGGTTTGGGGATCAAGTTCAGTAAATATTTCAAATCAGTAACTTTCACCGTAAAGGTGTACGTCTGCAAACAACGAAAACAAATGTGCTAGTGGTGTCTCTTTGTTTGCCTAATTTTGTGGATAGTGAATTAACTTTTTCAAAGCAAAAGCCAGAACATTCCAATTCTATGTAGATACAAGTTCAAAGTACAGACAGTTTCACTCTATATGATTTAGTTACAGGTATCACTCAATCACCACCGCTTCCCTTTCACGTTTATGAAACTCGGACGACTCTATATTCATGTTATAGGATTTTTGGAATAATTTTATAACTCACAGCCAAACAATGCAGATTTCAGGTGAGACAACTCGTTACGAGCTGGCTCATCTGAATCTGTATTGTTTGCAAAAAGCTCAATATTGCCTTTGGCGCTGAACGAGTTAAACAGTTTAATATATATGTTTATATAATGTTAACCAAAGGCATCGGAGGAAATTGATACAGTTCTCATATTTAACAACACGTGTGTACTAAGCGTTTTGAAGCGCGATATAGCTGTCTTTATAGTTAATCGTTAATATGATTAACCCTTTCCCTCATACGCCAATTCTGCAGCAGACGACTTTGAACATATTTTGTCAACAAATAGAAAATCTCTTTAATTAAATGGATAACCTATGACAAAAAGTGGAAAACATTGTGTCAAAAGGAGAAATTGCTCGTTTTGAGCAATTTCTTCTTGTGTCACTACGTTTTTAAAAAGCCGTCTGCTGCAGAGGCGTCAGAAAGCGTCTATATGAGGGAAAGGGTTAAACAAAGCAGACCCATATTTTGATTTCAAGTTTTCCCGTAGAAAATAATCTAAATTCATATATATGTTTTCTTTCTTTTACTTTTGTAGCTTTACTCCTTGTCCCTCTAGGCGCTTTTAAACAACATTTTCATATCATGCTACACTCGACTTTTTCCAACATTTAGGAATAATATAGACACAAATTAATCAGACCGCGGTAATGTGCAGTCTAATCTTGGTCAACATAGACAAAACAATGCAATACAACAATTACAACACCCATTTATTTCTAAAATTGAGGCCACCGGGCAAAATATATAGATATAAGGTTCATAATAGAGTTTAGTATTAACTCTTTCAGCGCCGAATTGTTTATAGTCGACTCTTTCATGTTCAAAATCGGGCATCTCCATTTCTCATGTAATACACTTTTGGACTATTTTTATAACTAAAAGGCAAACAATGCTGATTACAGGTGAGACAGCTCGTTACGAGCTGACTCACCTGAATCAGTATTGTTTGCAAACACCTCGATATTGCCTTTGGCGCTGAAAGAGTTGATATGATATACGTATTAACTTGTACAATTTTAATCGAGCAATGACATTTGTTAACGGATTAATGAATTTGTTTGCTAGCTTTTATCCATCAAATCTAAGCAAATTCTTGTCAATAGATATGCAAGAATTTTTCTTAAGCCAAGAGCAGTGATTACAGTTGCGTCAATTCAGCTGGATAAGGGTTGGTGTTCCCCACGTGAAGCGCATTCAGTATAACCGACTGTGACGGTACCAATGAATGAGAGACGAGGGATTTGATGCCAAGAAACTCGTTATACTAGACGTTGTAAGGGGAACTTCAGTAGGAAATGGGAGACAAGGGATTACAAAGTGTCTATCCGACAGTCCAAAAAAAAAGGATTCAGTCATCGCAAATCAATCCACTTGAAAGGCTACCACAGACAATTGGTTTGAAAGTAGTATGCAGTTCCGCGAGTTTCGTCTACTGACATGCCCTTAGCCACATACAGACTCAATGTGACGCCTCTGCAACTGACGACTTTTGCAAGCATTGTGAGTAAAGGAGAATGGTGAATTTGCTCATGATGAGAAATTTAGCAGTTTTCAGCTCTTTTCAATTATTATACATTCTTTTACAGAGGTATTTCATAGTTTTTGTCAAGACAATTTCTATTTCGTATGCTGTAGATTGGTTGTATGTGGGAAAGGGTGCGTTAAACAATATTTAAGCATAACAAGTACACGTTGGCATTGCTCAATAGTGTAGGTTCAGATCAGTTCGTTTATACTTTTAAGAATCTGCTCAAGTTGACATAAACTTCTAACATTCTTAAGTTAGTAAGATGTGAATAGTTAGATCCGGTACTTCATTGTTCATAAAAAGTGAACGTGTACCTTTTCCCGTGGACAGTGTCATTTATTCAAGGCAATATAAAGATGATACAAATATAAATATTACCAAACTAAAACAACTTATAATATCTCACGTATTGGCACTGTACAAATAGGTATTGGAGTAAAAACCAACGAAGCTACAATTATACGTTTTTTCCCCGAACATCTTTACATTGTCTAAGCGCAAGTGAAACACTCCTCTTGGGAGACAGTGGTGCGTATATACAAACTCCAGTGATTGATTGATTGATTGATTGATTGGTTGATTAATTGATTGATTGATTGATTGATTGATTGGTTGGTTAATTAATTGATTGATTGATTGCTCGATTGATTGGCTGATTCATTTATTTATTTATTTATTTATTTATTTATTTATTTATTTATTTATTTATTTATTTATTTATTTACTGATTTATTGGTTGGTTGATTGATTGATTGATTGATTGATTCGAGTTTAACGGCGTTATTTCTGTTATCTAACGGCAGCCAGTTCACCTGACGTTTTTTTCCTGGCTTTCCAACAAATCATTCTTCTCAGGTAACTGGCTACTTTTCCATATAGACTATTTAACCAGCTACTGAACCACGAATGACGCTAGTCACACTGACCTTTATCAATCATGGAAAAGTTCGAACCTACGACCCCTGTATTTATAGCCCACGTAGGTACGTACCGACTGAGCTATTGCGTCTCGTGTGAATCTTCATTGTTCACATGTGTATCAAAAACGATTTGCCTTACGCAACAAAGTTACTTTTGTTGATCTGGATACCATACTATGAACAATTGATGAATTGATCTCTGGTCCATTTAACCTGACACCAGCCAGTCAGTCGTAATGCTAACCCCACAAACCTGAGCGCGCCAAGGAAGGCATTTATTACTACAATGTCTTTGGTTTGACCCGGCCGGGGATCGAACCCACAACCTACCGCATCCGAGGCGGACGATTTACCACTTCACCGTCGAGGCGGTTGACTACTATGAATAAGGCCTCACAAAAACCAGACTGCGACTTACAGGATCATAGACATGTATGCCGAAATAACTGAATGCTAAAGGTCGATCTCCACTTGCATGGCTTGAATGGATGAATTAGTTGTGAAGTTATCGAAATCAACGTTATCTCTGACTAGATGTCCTAACGCTGGAATCAGTATTGTTTAAATTGTCTCCATAACAATTTTCTCTTTTATTTAAACATTTCTGTGAAAATAATACTGATGGAAGTGTGTTTTCGTGACAGAAAGGAATAACAATTTAACTGAACTAAAGGCAACGTGAGCCTTTAGCCCTTTCCCATTGTTACACGCTTCTGCCGCAGACAATTTTAGAAACATTGTGGCAAATGGGGGAATTACTCATTATGAGTATGAATACATTATTCGGACCGATGAACATACTTAAAATCTCTACTTTCGAAGTTCAAATAAAAGGTAAGAACAACAGTAAGAAATACATGTTCATCTTGAGCATCTCTCCTTTTCCGACAAAGCTTTAAGAGATCGTCTGTTTCTGCTTTAGATTCTTCATAAGTCGTGTGTATCGGGATAAGAAACGTCATATGTTCGCTGTCTGTACCTACAGCTATGTTGATTGTTTGGTGTTTTACTTCGCTTTCAACTATCAGTTATATCACGGCGTTTCCTGTGTAAGTAACCAATACTACTGGTCCATTTATCCTGACACCAGCCAGTCATTCGTTATGCTTACCCCGCAACCCTAAGCACTAAGGAGAGCAGCAATTACTACCATTTTTAAAGTATTTAATATGACCCGACTTGTGATCGAACACGCGACCTCCCACACCCGAGGCGGACGCTCTACCACAAAACCTCCCAGGCGGTTATAAACGTCATATGTTCGCTGCCTGTATACATACGGATCTAATTTGAAGGCTTGTGTTCGGTATTATTATCAGGGGCGTAGCTCCCTTAAGGCACTGTAGGCACGTGCCTACACATTTGTTCTCAAAATGCCCCCAAAATGCAGCTGCGTAATGTATCGACCAGATCAGCCTGCGCTGTCCGCGCAGACTGATCCGGCCGACACATTCCGTCTTAGGGGGATATATGTATAGAGTAGTGACTCCCGAAACAGAAAATCCACAGGAGGCGAAAAGTGTCTATCCGGGTAGGCCTGTGTGGCATGCTTAGGCTGATCCGGGTCGATACTTTACGCAGAGTCCACAATGTTGATTTTTCTCACGAGACGGCATACACATTGATTATTGCAAAGCTACGCCCCTGATTATTGTTAACGGAAGCTTGTCGATTATGAAAGTAAATGATCAGTGATCTAGGGAAACCAATCATAAGGCGAGCAATGATCTTAATCCATACTGTCTACTTAATGGTTACAAACGCTTACATAGAGACTTCAAACAAAGAGTGCACTCTTGAATCAGGTTGCAGGGATGCGCATGCAAATCTAATTCTAAAAAACTCTGAGATTGGGTTTCCTGTTAATTCGATCAAATAGACATTTGCTGCATGCATATCGAAAATGTTTTCGGAAGAACACAATAGGTTTCATCAATATCCCGTAAGGAACTGAATGATTGAAAAGAATGATCATAGGTTTAGCTTATGTGAATACAAAATTCCACTATAAAATCCGTAATGTATCTTCATTCTTTGCCAGCTTTGAGAACTTGACGTAAACCAGAAATCCCTGCTGAATTCACAGAACGAAAATCAAATCTGATGATAGAGCTTTTTGTCTAGGTCAGAGAGACTTGTACATTGAGGTTTCGTTAGATATAATCCCATCGCTATTGTAAACTAAAATAGAAAATCAGATCCTTTAGCTGACGGGAGGTTTATAATCTACAATACACTATGAGCCCTACGGAATATTAGGATGTCTATAGACGTTCTTAACACTGAGTGCTGGAATCGATTTTAGTTTAAACAAGCTTTCAGCTTATATTAATCACAATCAATGTCTGCTTCCTGGAGACTTAACCGGTACTCGCACGGTTTGTGTTGAAACATCCCAAAGGCAGAACCCGCACATCACGGGATTCGAACCTGGTACCTTTGGTTCGAGAGGCCGTAACTCTACCACTGTCTTCCACAAGTGAACCGAATGTGTGTAGTCTATGACACCAGTATAGAGACGGGCCAGTCGAAGCCCTTTACTGTTGGCTGCTCAACTCAACATGTTTTGATTTTTCCAAATCTTGGCTATGAACTCTTCCAAATGCAAAGCTGTGCAATTCCATTTTACAAATTCACCATTGAATTGGTTAAAGTCCATACGATTGTTAAATATGATGTGGCATTCTACTCATCGAAGTGCCAACTTACTCATTCACAATGACTCAATACAATTGTCTTTGCTAGCGTTTTGATGAATATCGCAAATATCATGGACATCGACAATTCATATGCTCTCATGCCAAACAGTTCACGAAAACAACGATATTTTAAAAAAAATACTATTTGCAAGCGTTTCTGTTAAACGTAATATATTATTCCTTATAATCAGTCTAATTTAATATTTTCTATTTTATGATGCAAAGTTTTCTACGTAATACTTTTAATTGCGTGATAATAGAGCCCTAAATAAAGAGAATAATCCGATTACTAAAATCCTCATCTTTCGTCGAAACTCTTGGTTGTAATTACGATCGATGAGAAGTTGAACATGAGTGGCCGATACCAAATTTTGTGTTGGAAAGTATGATATTAGAGGAGCTATAGACGTTTCTCCCGAGACCAAACGTTCACTTTCATTTCACTATTTGTCGTTCAAAAATGTAGATATAATAAGACTCCATTTCGCCTGATGCGACAACTAAATTGTATTCATTGTTATAATAAAACAGAACGTATATAAATAAGCCCAGTCTATCGATTGTTTACCGGCTCGGTTGTGTAGTGTTAGAGCGCTCGTGTGCGTGAGGTCACGAGTTCGATTCCCGGCCGGGTCATACCAAAGACTTTACAAATTTTAGTAATGGCTTTCCCTCATTGACGCTCAGGGTTGTGGGGTAAGCATAACGACTGACTGACTGGTGTCAGGATAAATAGACCAGTAGTACTGGTTACTTACCAAGAAAACGGCGTGATACCCCAATTTGAAATAATCTCAAAGCTTATTGACATACAGCTAGTGATCTTCACTTCAAGTTGTGTTGTCAATAAGTGCATTTAGGTATCTATGATATACATGCGGACGATGAAGACTTGGGTGAGACTGAGTGCAATCACAGACTCGTCTGACCCTTCACTGTATGCAGTAAGACCCTAATTCGCTATGCACGGATAAATTGTTTTCATGCAGAAGAACTACATCTCAGCCATTCACTAGCAACACTAACCATTTGGTTAGACCATCTACTGAGAATGCCACAACACCGCACACCTAAAGCAGCTTTGTATTGGACACCTCCAGGTAAAAGGAAACCAGGGAAACCACGAATTAACTGGCGAAGAACGGTAACACCAGAATTAGGGGATCTTGGTTACACCTAGGGCCAAGCCCAATATATGGCGAAAGACAGAGATAAGTGGAGGCAGTTTGTTGTGGCTTTATGTCCCACTAAATATGACGAGGATAGATATATTTGACATGTGCGACCAGTGTACGTTGGTATATAGACCAACCTACGTTTCCGCACAGTTTGATCCAACTATGCACTGTTCTCCCATTCATTACAGACGAATTGAAGACATTTCTGATAAACATAGTGCTTCTGTTATATATTTCAGGCAAGCATTCACACGCAGATCTCTATTTATGAACTTTTGCATGAGAACTCTACGGTTATTGTCCAGAATCACTGGCTGGTTACTGTCTTGACTAGAAGGGTTTACACGAGTTTTACCCTGTGCATTAAGGATTAGATGGCAGTGATAATCCAGCTACCCGTCTAGACTGACTGTTCCCAGTGCATTAAGGATGAGATACATCCTGCTACCCGTCTAGACTGATTTTCCCCAGTGCATTAAGGATTAGATGGCAGTGATAATCCAGCTACCCGTCTAGACTGACTGTTCCCAGTGCATTAAGGATGAGATACATCCTGCTACCCGTCTAGACTGATTTTCCCCAGTGCATTAAGGATTAGATGGCAGTGATAATCCAGCTACCCGTCTAGACTGACTGTTCCCAGTGCATTAAGGATGAGATACATCCTGCTACCCGTCTAGACTGATTTTCCCCAGTGCATTAAGGATTAGATGGCAGTGATAATCCAGCTACCCGTCTAGACTGACTGTTCCCAGTGCATTAAGGGTGAGATACATCCTGCTACCCGTCTAGACTGATTTTCCCCAGTGCATTAAGGATTAGATGGCAGTGATAATCCAGCTACCCGTCTAGACTGACTGTTCCCAGTGCATTAAGGATGAGATACATCCTGCTACCCGTCTAGACTGATTTTCCCCAGTGCATTAAGGATTAGATTGCAGTGATAATCCAGCTACACGTCTAGACTGACTGTTCCCAGTGCATTAAGGATGAGATACATCCTGCTACCCGTCTAGACTGATTTTCCCCAGTGCATTAAGGATTAGATGGCAGTGATACATCCTGCTACCCGTCTAGACTTACTGTTCCCAGTGCATTAAGGATTATATGGCAGTGATACATCCTGCTACCCGTCTAGACTGACTGTTCCCAGTTCTTTATAGATGAGAAGGCAGTGATAAGTCCTGCTACCCGTCTAGACTGACTTTACCCAGTTCTTTATGGATGAGATGGCAGTGATAAATCCTGCTTCCCGTCTAGACTGACTTTGCCCAGTTATTTAAGGATGGGATGGCAGTGATACATCCTGCTTCCCGTCTAGAGTTTGATAAATGGCTTGCGTCGTACGATAACCTACCCTCGGAGATTAAAAGAAATCCCATCTAAAGACGCATTTTGACGGATTTGCAACAGACGATATTTACAGACATTGTGACAAAAGGAAAAATTGCATTAATGAACATTTTTTTTTTCCATTCGCCTTCTATGGTTGCATCTGTATTCAACAACTTATACTTTCATTTGCACAGCATTTTAACATTTGTGCAGACATATTATACAATTTGTCTGCAGCAGATTTGCTGTATGTGGGAGATGTGGGGGGGTTAAGATAATGGAACTTATGATATCATGTCATAATTAATAATCGCTTTTCAACTGGTTCAATGATGATTACACGACGAGTCTCGAAGAACAGTTTTCCTCTGACGTGAACCAAATACTGGATATTCTGTATGTCCAGGCCAGTTATGTAGTCTAACTTCTATGTTTCCCATCCAAAAATCAAAGTACTGAAAGTACTGAAATGCGGGGGATGTTGGCTCTAGAGTGTTAACAAGATTTTCCTTCAAATTGAACTAGTGACCTCCTTTTTGACCCAACATGACCCATGTTAGAACTTGACCTAGATATCATCAAGAAAAACAGATTTTCCTTCAATTTTACCTAGTTTTTGACCCGGCTTGACCCATATTCAAACTTGGCCTATATATTATATAGATAGAATTCTGACCAAATTTCAAGCTGCTGTAGCCAAAAAAGATGCTTCTACAGAGTTAACAAGATTTTCCTTCAATTTGGCCTAGTGACTTAGTTTCTGACCCAATGTGACCCATATTCGAACCTGTCCTGGATATCATTAATACGAACATTCTGACAACATTCCAAACTGCTGAAGCAAATATTGCAGCCTCTAGAGTGTTAACAAGATTTTCCTTCAATTTGACCTAGTGACCTACTGTTTTGCCCATCATGACCAATGTTCTAACTTGACCTACATATCATCAAGACAAGATTTTCATTCAAATTGGCCTAATGACCTAGTTTTTGACCCGGCTTGACCCATTTTTAAACTTGACCTATATATTATATAGATAAACATTTCGACAAAATTTCAAGCTGCATTAGCAAAATATGTGGCTTCTACAGTATTGGCAATATTTTCCTTCAATTTGGCCTAGTTACCTAGTTTCTGACCCAATATGACCCTTATTCAAACTTGACCTAGATATCTTTAAGACAAACATTCTGACAAACTGCTGAACCAAATATTGAGTGTTAACAAGCTTTTCCTTCAATTTGACCTAGTGACCTACTTTTTGACCCATCATGACCCATGTTCGAACTTAACCTACATATTATCAAGACAAACATTTTGATAAAGTTTCAACATGCTCAAGTTGAAAATAAGACCTCCAAAATGTTAACAAGATTTCCATTCAGTTTGGCCTAGTGACCTAATTTTTCACCCGGCTTGAGCCATATTCGAACTCGGCATAGATATCATTTAGATCGGCGTCTACAGTGCTAACAATATTTTCCTTCAATTTGTCCTAGTGACCTAGTTGTTGACCTCAAATGGCCAAGTTTCGAACTTGTCCAATATTTGATGGGGATGAATGTTCTGATAAACTTTCATGAAGATCCGATGCAAAATGTAAGCTGTAGAGTGTTAACAAGGTAAATGTTGACGAGCACGACAGCCGTATTTCCGTATTTTTCATTGCAGGGATTTTCTCAAAAGGTTTTTGAGCTACCGCTTGTAAGCTACTCGTTTTCCATATATTTAAAAGAAACATTTAAGATCCTTTTGTCTAACTTAAATTTCTAAATTATGTATACAACAGGGATTAAAACTTTACATTGTGTACGTTTACTTTGTATAATGTGCATACTGTTTAGCTTGTTGTGAAACGTATTTAACTGATCCCTGGAAAATCAAGAAATATTGTCCATTTTGAAAAAACAGAGGGCAGCACAAACAATTTACTAATTTACACTTCCTAAAAGCTGGGCATGACAATATACGGAGGTATTCAGCATAGCTGAATCCCCCGCATAAAAAAATCATATTTTAAAATAACCTGAAAGCTTAGTTGTATCTATATAGTACCCAATTCCCACATAGATCCGTAGTTTGACACCTCTCTTTAGAAATTCGCCATCCGTGCAGTTTGCTCTATCACTGCTCCGCTCGCCTATAAGTCACAGTAACATTTGAGACGTTCCACCCGAAAACCAACGTTGTGGACTTTGATTAATGTATCGACCAAGATCAGCCCAAGCATGCCGCGCAGGCTAACCCGGACGTATACGTTTCGCCTCCTGTTGATTTTCTGTTTTAGGAATCATTACTCTATATCTCTATCTCCCTTGGACTGAATGTATCGGCCCGGATTAGCGTTCGCAGACTGCGCAGGCTGATCTTGGTCGATACATTACGCAGAGTCCATAATGTTGGTTTTCTCCTAGGACGACTCATTTCAGACACAGCGGATCAAACAGATCTTTATCTTCACTTGTTAAAAACACCATACAGACCACTGTAGGTCCTCTACGCAACATAGTGATGACTTTCGAAGTTTTTTACACAAAGACACATTTTAGAAATCCTTGTGGGAAAGGGAGAAATTGACCAAGATTAAATGTCAAAAGTGCAGTCTAACCTGTTTATACGGATCACCCATGAGAAGAGAACAATCTGGTCTTTGTTCACAGGCGGTCTTTAATTAAAGAGTAATTTATGCGGAAAAATATTAATTATGAAATTGAAAGTGATGTTGCTATAGACAGGGAATTGCTAAACAAAGATGGTCTTTAGCCAATGTTTGACTGTACATAAAATGTTGTCGAGATGATGGGTATTTTTCTCAAGGTTTGTTCAACTATCATATCAGATATATAACAGTTATACCTTTCCAGTTGGGTCTGAAGGAAAGCAGATGTCCCAGGTGAATTAACATAAGAGGAAATCAAATTCGACTGTAGAGCCTATGTGGGGACTAAATGACATTAGATCGAGTGTTCTTCGAATATAATCCTATTTAAAATAGCGGGAAAATATATCACACGGGTCTTTGATTGGCACGCAGTTGAAGTTTTCTAGCATGTGTTTATTCGGTCCATGTAGTTCACCCTTTCCCAAGTACAGACGCTGTCTGACGCCTCTTTATCAGACGACTTTTGAAAACATCGTTGCAAAAGAAGGAATTGCTCATAATAACCAGCTTCTCCTTTTGCCACAATGTTTCAACACTATTAAATAATTAATTTCTAATTTATAGTATTAACGCTTTTGACAATTTGTTGTATGCGAGGAAGGGTGAAATTCAGAAAATATGACAAAATGACATCTCTCTACAGTAAAATTATGAAAGCTTTTTTCGTTTTTAGTAAGGGGCTCGTTTGAGGCAATTGCTATAGTAGGCGAAATATGAAGACACTCATCATTTTGAGACTTGAATCTAGACTAGTGTTTTACAATATCGGCATTGAATTACTTCACATCTGTCTTTCTATATCAGCTCTCCGTTTCTGAAAACCATCTCGGGTTCAGAGAGATGTCGTGGTAGTTGTAGATCGTATATAATGTCAATGGAAGTGGATGATCATGTGAAGCCGGAAAATAGATTTGATTCGACATCACTTACCCAAAAGAAAGAACTCTAAAGAAATATTATGTTAAAATATATGAACTACATGATTAGAAAATAAAATGTATTTCAACGCTTTCAACATACTTGATCGCGCGTTAAGTTCAGGAATAAGATAGTCAAGTCACAGTGATAAAATATACTCCAAAAGAAAATCAAATTATCAGATGAAAGTGTTTTTTTATAAAGATAAAACAGTCCAATTATAAATAATTCGCTAGCTCGTTTTTCGATTATTAATGATTTCGTAAATAAACTCGGTGTAATGGCGAAGTCCGGCTACTGTAACTTTTAGCACATTCGGGAGACCAGGGTTCGATTTCCGGTCTTGGCTGATTATTTTTCTTAATAAAAATATTTTATAATTATCTGTTTTCATTTTTTGTCTTATAAATTGCTTATACCAGTGGTGTAATTGTCATTTGACACCGCTGCAACAAATTCATTCAACACTTTGGGATTTAAAATGAAGTCAAAAGCAAAGCATTTAAAACATTTCACCTGTGCGTTGTGAAACACCTTAAGAAATTAATTAATTCGTTTTATGATGTTTTACGTCGTTTTTAACATTATTTCATTTTCGTTTTTAACAATATTTCATTTTCAGTTATATCACGCTGAAGAAAATGTAGATAACACAGGATTTTATTTCTACTTTGATTGTAGATTGAACTCCCAATATAGTTATCATGTTAGGCAATTGTGATTTTGATATGACATGTACACGTATATGTGTTTGTTGCAGTAAAAAACGGCTAAAATCCATTGTAAACCATATGTGCTTAGCAAAAACTATCCAGATAGCAGATGCGCATATGTATGTTAGGTTTTAGTATATCGATAGACCACCAAACTGTGTGTACATAATTTTGCGTTCAACTCCTTTATCATTCAATATATAGACATAATAAAGTGCTATTGAAAAGTGTTCAAGTTAGACTTTTTGGATATTGGATTTTGTCCAATAGCCCCTTGCTGTGAGCACTTTCAGTGCTTTGATTAAGTACACGTACATGTAGTCCATGGGAAAAGGTACATAGTCATGTCAAACTCATCACTGTTGACATATTAGTTACTCAAGCTTATTAGAAGATCATGTCAAGTTGTGTAGCTTCTGATTAGGCTGAGCAGAGGGATATGGTGATCTGAATCATCCTTGTTCAGAAATGCCAATCCGTATGCCAATCCGTATGCTTATCCGTATGCCAATCCGTATCTTTTCCCATGGACGGGCCAAAATGATCCTGTTTGAGATAGTAATCACAATTTGTAAATATATTTATGGTGCAATGATAAAAAAGAACGCCACAGTCATTAATATATGTACGAAGAACCGCATCGTGAAGTGGAGTCGATAACAAACATGTCTATTGATTTTGGGGACGTCAGTTCGAATCTCCAAGCTAGGCCAACATTCTTTCCGGTGATTATGATTGTTAAAATGCTCGTCGATGGGTAGTTACAAAATAGCTTGTGTGAACATTGTAGAACCAGATCAGCCTGTGCATCCGCATCATTTCCCATGGATGTTCTCAAAAACGGTCTCGTTTCGCAATTGAAATGCCTTGTAGATAGACGCTAGGATGGGAGATTTTTGACAGGGTGATCTTGGTTCAATTCCCATTCGAGGTTGTCATGGTGTTAGGCCGGTTTGTCACAAAGGATGATTAACAAGAATTGTGCCGCCGTGATAAAACATATATGAGCCGTCCCGCGAGAAAACCAACATTGTGGACTCTGCGTAAAGTATCGACCCGGATCAGCCTAAGCATGCCGCTCAGGCTAACCCGAACAGACACTTTTCGCCTCCTGTAGATTTTCTGTTTCAGGAGTCATTACTCTATACCTATATGCCCCTGAGACGGAATGTGTCGTCCCGGATTAGCCTGCGCGGATTGCGCAGGCTGATTTGGGTCGATACATTACGCAGAGGCCACACTGTTGGTTCTTTACGCGGGACGGCTCATATACTGTTGAAAAACACCGTAAAATCTCAATAAAACAAAACAAACAATTGAATACAAGTTTGTTTCAGAGAAGTGTCAACTTGGCTCTGGGCTCTGTAGCAGGATTCTATTTGAGAAGAGATAGCATGTAGAACAAGGCACATCCATCCCGCTGTCGGATTTATCAACATTACTGCCAGTTAAAGTCAATCATCTACAACTAATGTCGTATCTCATCATTTTCATTTCTTATCCCAAGACGATTTGGAAATAACCTTACACTCATGGCTTGAGATAAAACGATGCGTGGATATAGCGAATGATTTGATTATTTTACAAAATAATGATAAAGTCGGGAACGTAATCGATTTCCGCTTACGGATGCACCTTGATGCATCTGCAGCAGACGCAATTTGAAAATATTGTGGCAAAAGGAAAAATTGCTCATAATGTGGAAAAGGGTTAAAACATACATTCATTTACACCACAACTTTCAAAAGTACATTGACAACATATCGAGGGCTTGGCGTGAAACGGTTGTAACTAAAAACCTATTTTGAAAACCCTGGTTTAGGGGCAATTTTGACCCCTTTGTAAACAATACAAATTTAGGTGCCATTGCTCAGAACGAGCAATGGCACCTAAATTTCCATTGTTTACCAAGAAAAATGATTTAACGCTTATAAAGACTTAATGGCGAGATGATTAACCTTGGTAAAAAAAATACCAATTTGAGTTACAACCGTTTCACACCAAGCCGTCGATATACACGTTTTATAGAATAATGTATTAAAGTTCCTGTACACACAAAATCAAAGTACTTAGGAGTACTGAAAGACGGGTTCACATGAAAACGCACGAAGATTCAATCAATTCAAAGTTCAAAGAAAACATGGATAGGATTACGAAAAATGATGATGGTCAATTTTCTGTTAATTGTGTTTCGTATACACACTTACTGCATGCAAAATAAAAAAGAAACTGTTTTAAATTAATATAAATGTATATTGTTTTTGTTTTGGGTTTAAATCCGGAAAAAGGAAATGAGCGAAGGTATCAATACCAATTGACTATAACCCGAACACTTTACACAATAATGTGTGTGTGTATATAAAACCTTGCATAGAAGAAAGTCGATATCGCTTTACTCCGGTGAATGAAGTATAAATTCCTATGTGTTTGATTGATTGATTGTTTAGTGTTTAACGCCGCTTTCAACAAATTATCAGTTATATCATGGCGTTTCCTGGGTGAGTTACCAGTACTACTGGTCCATTTATCCTGACACCAGCCAGTTAGTCGTAATCTAACCCCGCAACCATGAGCGCTAAGGAGAGCTGCCATTACTACCATTTTTAAATTATTTGGTATGACCCGGCCAGGGATCGAACCCGCGACCTCCCACAATCCTATGTGTTTGAATGCCTGAGTAAATATAACAGTACATGAAACTGTCCTTCAACAGTAGATCAACTATTTATATTAATTATCCCTTGAACGTTTACTTTAATAACACAGGAGTTGTTTCCTTTGTATATTGTAATGCGCAATAAAGAACCATTTTCCACAACTTAGAATTACTTGTTGAACACCTTTAGCAATAAATGTAACATATATTCTTTTGTAAAAAAATATATATTTTTTTTTCGGCCGGATATTTATTTATCCATGAGGGAACCCGGAAACAAGGCTTGACATCATGATTACATGTATGTGACTCGGATGTCTCAGGCCATCTCATGGAATTAACCTAATTTCGTTTAACATGAACAATTGTCTACTGAATGAAAACCGTTTCCAGAGGCAAGCGAATTAAAACAACATTTGCTTATCTTGCTACTCACAACTTGAGACAACACCAGGAATATAATCAAATATGAGCCTGTACATTTGGACTAAACTGCTCTCTACACAAATAAAACTTCGATGATCAGCCTACGTCGTTACTATGCAATCAGTTGTGAAAAGCCAAAGGTAACGCTACCAACAAGTTATATTACGGAGTGCAGAAGGTACATTGTAGTCAAGCATTTTAACATCCCTTCAGTTATATTACGGAGTGCAGAAGGTACATTGTAGTCAAGCATTTTAACATCCCTTCAGTTATATTACGGAGTGCAGAAGGTACATTGTAGTCAAGCATTTTAACATCCCTTCAGTTATATTACGGAGCGCAGAAGGTACATTGTAGTCAAGCATTTTAACATCCCTTCAGTTATATTACGGAGCGCAGAAGGTACATTGTAGTCAAGCATTTTAACATCCCTTCAGTTATATTACGGAGTGCAGAAGGTACATTGTAGTCAAGCATTTTAACATCCCTTCAGTTATATTACGGAGCGCAGAAGGTACATTGTAGTCAAGCATTTTAACATCCCTTCAGTTATATTACGGAGCGCAGAAGGTACATTGTAGTCAAGCATTTTAACATCCCTTCAGTTATATTACGGAGTGCAAAAGGTACATTGTAGTCAAGCATTTTAACATCCCTTCAGTTATATTACGGAGTGCAGAAGGTACATTGTAGTCAAGCATTTTAACATCCCTTCAGTTATATTACGGAGCGCAGAAGGTACATTGTAGTCAAGCATTTTAACATCCCTTCAGTTATATTACGGAGCGCAGAAGGTGCATTGTAGTCAAGCATTTTAACATCCCTTCAGTTATATTACGGAGCGCAGAAGTACTCAAGACTCCTAATTCCCAAACAGGTCTTAGAGTCAAATCAGTGAGGTCAGCATTTATTTCATTGATTGGAGTTGAACGCCTTTCTAAACCCTTTTTACAGTTCAGGAATGACGCTTGTCACTGTGAATTTTGTCAAACGTCGGAACGCATGTTGGCCAAGATGAATCAAAGCCCCTGAATTTACAGCCCTCGTCGCCTACCGACTGAGCTACCGGGTTTAAATGAGACCTGCCTAAATGTTGAGTTTTATGTGCACATGAATGTAACGCGTAGAACAACACATCTGTAATTGTTCGTATTATCTCAACATCTTAGTTATTTAGATGCGATACCCTTTCACACTTTCAGACGCATTTCGACACATCTGTGGCAGGCGACTTTTAAAAACTTTGTGGCAAAGAAGACATTGCTATATTAAAAATAATGATACTGATGAAATTGACCGGACACTCCTATCACAACAGTCGGAAAAAAACATTGTATTCCGACAAGGTCAAGTCGAATATGAAAATACTAATAAAGCTAATCCCATAAACCATAACAATATTAGTACTAAGCAAAAACATGTACTCTGAACAAGCAAAGCCAAGCGAAGATGAAAATAGCGGGTTTGTTGCATAGAGGCGCAAAAAGAAATCATCGTTTTATGTAGGTAATATTGATCCAAACGTTACGTTCACTGACGTTGTTAATTTTATGGCACATAAAAGACTTAACGCATCAGGTATAAACATATACTATCGCGAAAGCAGCGCGTCGGCATAGTTATATTTACCTATCGATCAAGAAAACATAGTTGAAAGGGAAGGGTTCTGGCCAGATGAGTTGCGATTTAGGCGCTGGAAAAGTAAAGCAGCTTGGGAAAATGAGAAAATAATGAAATTTAGAGGAAGGGGGCATAATGTTGAAAAACGGCATTCTAATAATAGCGAGGGACCGTACCCCTTAAACTTTAAAGCGTCTTCGCGAAGCAATAGACCGAAACACCATGCGCGTTAACGAAGAAACTACACCGACAACTACACGCATTCGGATAACTACCCGGCAGATAGTTACTATGATCGTGATGACATAAATAATCAAACTGCGTGGGGTTCAACGCATGATAGTTGGAATGATGATATAGATAGCTGGCATCAATCGCGTTAATGAGCATGGCTAAAATGAATAATGAACATAAAGCAAATATTCTGTTATTTTATTTAGTAACCATGACAACAAATATTCTCATATGGAATGTCTTCTTTCGTTGCATTGTCAAACATACTTAATAGTAAACGAATGGATATCGCGATTATATCCGAACATAGGTTATTACCATCTTCGGTGTCATTTTTAGAAAGCATTAATTCCCGATACACATACTATGCGATGTGTAGTGAGCCAAAACTCTCAAACGGAAATCCAGGATATGGTCGGGCTGGTATTGCCTTGTTAGTCAATAAAACAATAGAAAAGTATGTTTCCAAGTTTGAGACAAGTTACAGTAATAGAATAATTGGGTTGCAGATTAAATGCATTACTAGACGCAAGGCAGGAGAATATTTCCATCGAGCAAAACTATGATGTTTACAAATGTGTGTATTCACATTTGTGAGAACCAAAGTATCTGAATATGATTTGCAACAAGTTATTGTTGATATATAATGCTCTGCTATAATATCATCACATCATAACCAGTATATTTATATATTGAATATCAGACTCATCATGTCGCTATAAGCATTAGACGCTGGTTGTAAATATATTTTATTTTCTTCTATCATATTGTGTATGTATATATTATATTTTCCTTTCATGCAGAATGTGTGTATGTTAGAAACAAAGGGGCGTAGCTCCCTTTAGGCACTGTAGGCACGTGCCTACACATTATTTCTCAAAATGATCAAAAATGCAGCTGCGGCGATAGACATCTGCGTAATGTATCGACCAGATCAGCCTGCGCTGTCCGCGCAGACTGATCCGGCCGACACATTCCGTCTTAGGGGGATATATGTATAGAGTAGTTATTCCTGAAACAGAAAATCCACAGGAGGCGAAAAGTGTCTATCCGGGTAGGCCTGTGTGGCATGCTTAGACTGATCCGGGTCGATACTTTACGCACAATGTTGATTTTCTCACGAGACGACCTACACATTGATTATTGCAAAGCTACGCCCCTGAAAAGGGGTTCGTTGGAGTGTTGTTGTTGTAAGATTTTTTTCATTTAAAACTTTATTCAAGCTTAAATATTTCTCTTAAGTGTATGTTAGTGTACCTTTCTTGGTTTTAATTATTTTTCAAGAAAAACAGCATTACCCAGAAAGCCTAATACTATAAAGTGCCCGTGTCTGAGTAGAGGGCTTCCTCTATACAACTACATCAATCATGAAATGAGCTGTTCCACGAGAAAACCAACATTATGGCCTTTGCGTTATGTATCGAACCAGATCAGCCGGCCGATACATTCTGTCTCAGGGGGATAGAGGTATAGAGTAATTATTCCTGAAACAAAAAATCCACATCAGGCGAAAAGTGTCTGTCCGGGTTAGCCTGCACGGCATGCTTAGGCTGATCCGGGTCTATACTTTACGCAGAGTCCAAGACGTTGGTTTTCATGCGGGACGCTCAAATTTGGAGCTGACAGTCTTATTCGTCAATAGTAGTTCAGATTATGTACAAGACGAATTTTGATGCAAAGCATCAAAGACGCCGCGCATGATTTTGAAGCATGGCTTAAAGGAAGCA
The DNA here is from genome assembly GCA_031761405.1 of Serripes groenlandicus. Classification (NCBI taxonomy): domain Eukaryota; kingdom Metazoa; phylum Mollusca; class Bivalvia; order Cardiida; family Cardiidae; genus Serripes; species Serripes groenlandicus. The sequence goes on from JASEVX010000001.1 coordinate 52,024,688, forward strand.
GATGCAGTTCAGTACATTTAAATAACCTGTGCAAATAGAGAGGGTGTAAATATTTCGAACAAGGAAGCCAAATGTCCCTTTATTTTAAACAAGAATGCCAAGATGTGTCATATTGCTCACCTGGCTACCATTGCCTATAATAAAAGGCTACCAAGAGCAGAAAGGGTCAATTTTGACGTAGGGGTTATACGTTTTATATGCTACGATCTATGTGATATTCCGCATGTGAAGTGAAATGACAAGTTTAGTCCTGAAACCATTTGGTTTACAGTTTGCTTAACATTAACTGCAACTATAATGTGTCATACAAGCTGAAGTTTCTTAATTTTTGATTACCAATAAACGGTTTTAAATCTGCTCTAACTAGATCAATTAGATTTTAAAAAAACATAGGTGCTTAAATATTAACATATATTAAGGTTTAATGCCTCTAGTTATAAGTAAGTGTGACACAAGCTTTGGAAGGAGAGGGGGAAGTATATTCTCCTTCCAGTTTAGCAGAAGTATGATAACAAAAAACGGTAGTATATAAACACAAACAACGATATAATTTTAAAAAGTTTAAAGATATCTATGATCGAAATTGACCAGTTATGAAATTAAAAGATAACGTTCACATGTATAGTCAACATATAGCAAGAATATAATGGTCTGAATGAACAAACCGTAGAAATACAACAGACTTTTATAAATAGGCAAACACTTCACCCGGATGTTTTTGTCGGAGCTTTGATGAATCGTGTCGTCAAGGCTGTAAACCAAACTATTAAAAACAGCGTAGGCTAGGAAGTTTGGGGAAAAGTTATTAAATACAAATTTAATGTGTCTAAAGATTTGTAGTAACGGTAAAAGACATACGTATTTTGCATATTGTTGTTCCTTAAATCAGTTAATACAATTTATTGATTCATAAAGTTTTGGGATTTGTTCAAACATATTACAGAGGTTTTGTTTTACAATAATAATGTCGGTTGCTCCCTTTTCGATTACGTCACCCCATGGTACACAATTAAAACCTATACAATACAATAACGGCCGAGTTGATAAAGTTGAAATGTCATTATAAAGAAGGTCGCAATATATTTCAGATATAATTGATTGATTGATTAATTAATTGGGGTTTAACGCCGTTTTCAACAAATTTTTAGTTATATCACGGCGACCAGTTCACCTACTCATGCGTTTCCTGGTTTTCCCACACTAGTACATCACACAACATACTTTTGCAATCAACTGGTTCAGATATAATTGAACTAACTACTTTTGGCAAATGTTTATATGTAAATGCAACCATCAAGAAGAAGAATTTGTTTTCTAATCCATTTATGTACTTCTCTGTAACCTTGCCTACATACACTTGTATATTGATTCAACTGAATGAATAAATATGTTTAAACTAACTAAAATATATGTCCATCCGATAAACAAAAGTAATTGATGGATTAAGAGTTTACATTAAAATAAGTATATATGTTAATACTTAACTTTACGAGAACATAAAACCTCTAAAGTGACTGTATGTTATTTTATTACAGAACGATAAACGTTTTACTATATTTTAGAGTTTGTTTGATTGGTGTATTCTGTCAACATGGATGTTTTATCGAGTAAAGCGCATGCTAAAGAGATCGAATGACTTCAGACAAAATATCTTTATCCAAGAATCAGACGACATGTCACACTTCTGTCGCAGACACAATTTTGAAAAGGCCTAATTAGAAAACTAAAGCTCAACAAATTGTATTTCTCCGATAATATTATCTCTCAATCAGAGAATTAAAATATCGAATTGTGTCACGTTTGTCTATTTTCGACGAATCCTTTAACTTTGGAAAAGTCTGAATTTAACATAGTTGGCATAGGGTGAAATTGATAATCGCGTGTTAGTTGGGCATTTACCAAGTTTCTCGTTTAATAAAATCTTACTTAAAACAAAAGCAAGTCTTCATCAATAATACAAAAACAAATCGAGAGCTAAGAGAGGTTCTATCTTATGTATATCCAGAGGTTCTGAGTTCGAAGCCCAGCTCGGCCACCATTCTTTCCGACGTTTGACGACATTCACTGTGACAAGAGTCATTCGTCTTTCACCAATGTGTTAAAAGTCTTGTTGAAAAGCAGCCAGTTGCTTGGAAAGTATGTTTTGTGGTTTACTGGTGTGAGGAAGCTAGGAAACACATGACTGTGTGAACGGGCCGCCGTGATATGACTGAACAATTGTTGAAAACGGCGTTAAGTTCCAATCAATCTCAATTATATGAGCATATACCTGAAGGCGTTTGTGCCAGTGATGATTCATTTCAGCCGGCGCATTCGAGCAGTAATCCGCACCTGCACTGGTCACTAAACACTGTACGAAACTTCTGATCAAGAATAAACATTGAACTAGAATAGCAAAGAAGTGCAAACGAATCTTAATTTACATTACTGCCAATTTGTTGAGGACTTAGTGGAAACATGGTCTAATGTGACGGGAGTTTTACTCTGCTAACCTTGTGAGTCAAGGTCACTAACGGAGACTGAGGGTAAACAGTTTGAAACTTAAGTCGATTACATTACTGCCAATTTGTTGAGGACTTAGTGGAAACATGGTATAACGTGACGGGAGTTTTACGCTGCTAACCTTGTGAGTCAATGTCACTAACGGAGACTGAGGGTGAACAGTTTGAAACTTAAGTCGATTACATTACTGCCAATTTGTTGAGGACTTAGTGGAAACATGGTCTAATGTGACGGGAGTTTTACGCTGCTAACCTTGTGTGTCAAGGTCACTAACGGAGACTGAGGGTGAACAGTTTGAAACTTTAGGCGATTACATTACTACATCATATGTATGAATAGAATCGTACACACATCCTAAAAAACATAAAGACGACTTTGAAAGCATCTTGGCATGATATGGAAAATATCCATAAATGTATCATTACTAAAAAGAATAGGAATCATTATGTCAAAAGGAGAAATCCCATTTTGTTTTCTTCAGAAGCAATCTGCTGTTTATGTGTCGAATGCGTTTACATGTAGCACATAGTTAACTAAACGAATCGTCTCACGTGGACACCATGACCAACAACTTGACGACTCGAACAATTCCTCAATCAAGCAAGCGAGCTAAAATGATGATAGAAGAAAATCGCGTGACGATAAGATCTCAGTTCCTCTATTACTTACGTAACACATTAGCACATCTCCATAAAGTAATCGCAGACATATAAAACGAAATAACCGACAACTATAAACTATTGGAATAAAGATAAACGGAAGGGGATTTGTTTCTGATTTGACATCCGTCGTCTGGATATCGTCAGTCGTGGAATTAACCCTTTCCCACAAACAGACGTTCGCATTTTGACGCGTCTGCAGCAGACGACTTTTGTAAACGTTGTGGCATGGCGAAAGGAGATGAGCAATTTCTCCTTCTGTCACAATGTGTTCAATCAACTATATTCAATAATGTTACGTTCATTCATAGAAATCAGCGCCGAATTCTTTAAAGTAGACTCTTCCATATTCAAATTCGGGCGTCTCCATTACTCATGTAATCAAAGTTTAGACAATTTTGATAACTAAAAGGCAAACAATGCTGATTTCAGGTGAGACAGCTCGTTACGAGCTGACTCACCTGAATCAGTATTGTTTGCAAAAACCTCAATATTGCCTTTGGCGCTGAAAGGGTTAAACATTTAAGCAAAAAGAGAAATTGCTTATTTAGCATACATGAAAATGCATACACGTATTTTGCGGCTGTTTATAATAGATGATTTAATCTTTCCAACATACAACACATATGCAGTAGACTATCCTGAATTCATTAAGTCAATATAATACAATACAATATTCTATTGAGTATCGTAATCAGAGAGTAAAAAAAGCGTAATAATGAAAACAATATGAGAAAGAAAATGAGAATGAGAATAAAAATGGAATGAGGTACAGAATTGATGATAGAAGCATAGTTCACAATAATATTATTCTTGGTATAAAATAGTAAAAAATATCGAAGCTCTCTATAAATGAACTAACAATTATTTAATAAAGTTGAAACCAGTCTGGAAAAATAATGTATTGACAATCATGAGCTATTTCTCCTTTGGCACAATGTTTTCAAAAGTAGTCTGCTGCAGAGGCGTCAATGATCGTCTGTATGAGGGAAAGCTCCGCTATTGTATAACTACCAATACTGCCATCACACATTAAACTGGTATAATGTATACTTGTTTAGCATACTTTTATTATTCTAAAATATGTTGGCCCTTTCTCACGTACATACGCTTTCTGCCTCCTCTGCAGCAAACGACTTTTAAAATCATTGTGGGAAAATGTGAAATCGCTCAAAATTAGCAATTTCTCCTTTTTCCACTTGGTTTTCAATTCTTTTCAATACTCGTCTGCTGAAATTTGTTTATTCATTGGCAAGTTTTAAAAGAACTTCCCTCACTAAATCCCTACTGTTCAATACTGGTTAGAACGTTATGATTATTAAGCCTATGTCAAAATGTATATTTCGACTTTACATCGACATTAAAGTTCGTTTCACATTGAAGTGGTTAAAGCGTCCGCCCGGAAGAGGAAGAGCAGGGTTCGGTTCCCGGTCAGTCATACAACAGACATTACGAATGGTAGTAGTGACTCTCCTCCTTGGAGTTTAGACCGCATCGGTTTTTGTTGGGGTAGGGCGTCCGTCTCGGGTGCGGAGGTTGCGGGTTCAAGGGCCGGCCGGGTCATACCAAATTTAAAAATGGCAGTAGCGGCTACCCTTCTTAGCGCTCAGGGTTGCAGAGTTAGGATAACGATTGACTGGCTGGTGTCAGGATAAAGTTACCAGTAGTACTGGCAACTTACCGCAACTTACCTAGGAAACACCGTGATGTAACTGAATAAAACTTAAAATGGTCTTAAAACACCAAACGATGAATCAATCAACACATCCTTGGAGTTCGGGGTTGCAAAGAAAGCATTTAGACTGATGCCGGATTGTCTGGACGATACCGGGAAAATACCGGTATTTCAACTAGGAAACGCCGTGATACAACAACAATACTGTTGATAGAGGTGTTAAACAGCATCCAAGCAACCAAAAGGTTCGCACAAAACTAGAAAGGTGACATTTTAGCCTCGATGTTTATTCAGTCAAGCTCAGGACCATACTGATGTTATTGTCGGCAATTTGGTCTGATTATAGGATAGACACAATACAACAAGTATGGTGTAATTACTAACTTGTGCCTTTCACACTTCCCTTCCTTTTGTTGTTATTCGTAAAATAGCACTCGCAGATTTTTTAATATAAATAGAACAATAATGACAAATAATTTTAATTAACACGTTTTTTGTTAAATATTACAAGGATATTTGATTGAACAAACTAAATAACATTGATACTAATGCTATCGATAGGAAATCTATCTAAAAATGAATGTCTCAGACTGGTTCAAAGAAAAGTAATTCGCTATCTTTAGAACGTGTAATTATCTAATAATGTGATCCTATAATAAACGGGTATAGCATACCTAAGGGTCTATATAAATTGCTTTATTTACTAGCTTCATTTTGCGACTCTAATTAGCCAATGGAATAAATGTTAACAAAAAGTGGGGATTGTTTGTAACACACAGTTCTGCGTCAGTTAAAAAGTATAATTACGCAGGAAAGTCGCCTATTACCTACCACATCTGCTATTAACTTAAAGGTCAGTAAACACAACAATAAAAGTTACGTATTTAGCTTCACGAAACGCCCAAAGTAGTTATCACGTAAACACGATGCAACCAATGTCAGCACGATACATACAGAACAGAACAGAACATTGTTTATTTCGTTTGACTTGTACATAGTACATCGTCATACAATCAAATACAAATTATACAATGCTTCTTGAAAACATGAAACGAACGGAAAAGAAAAAAAGAAAAGAAAATAGGATGTTAATTACAAGTAAATGAGGACAAACAAATTATTTGACGTTATAATTAAAGAAAACATGAACAAACATGTGATATTGTTCTAATTTTAGATCTTTCTTTTAAGGCATCCTTAATCCTTTCCCTCATATAGACGCTTTTTGACGTATCTGCCGCAGACGGCTTTTTGAAAACATAGTGACAAAAGCAGAAATTGCTCAAAACGAGCAATTTCTCTTTTTGCCACAATGTTTTCCACTTTTAGTCATAGGTTATCCATTCAATTATAGAGATTTTCGAATTTTTTACGAACTATGTTCAAAGTCGTCTGCTGAAGAATTGTCGTATGAGGGAAAGGGTTAATAAACTTAGCTACTTTGATGTATGCTACTTTGTTTTTACATTTGAGCAACACGACATTTGAACATTCACGGCTTTAAATAATGATATTTAGGAGGGAAAAAATCTGCGTAAATCGTTAAAAGATGGGCATAGACATATAAATTGAAAACAGTCCTCAATTTTATTGGAATTTTAAGTTAAACAATAACGTAAATTCCTATATGAGCCGTTCAACGAGAAAACCAACAGTATTGCCTCTGCGTAATGTATCGATACAGATCAGCCTGCAGGCTAATCCGGGCCGACAATTCTGTCTCAGGGGCATAGAGGTACAGTTATGACTCATGACACAGAACATCTACAGGAGACGAAAAGTGTCTGTCCGGATTCGCCAGCCCGGCATGCTTAGGCTGAACTGGGTCGATACGTTACGCAGTCTACAATGTTGGTTTTCTCGTGGGACGGCTCAAATATCCAGTTCATATATACTTTATTCAGGAAAAAGGGCAATTTGTCAAACATACCACATACATATTACAATTGTGTTTAAACAAACTAAAATGACAGACTAACACAAATAAATGCTTGGAAATATTCTAGAAAAATTTATATTCCCCCCTGTTTGAATGACAATTATATACATACTGAGTCGCGAAGGGCGATTACGGGCCCTATGGGGAGACTCGTGTATGCCGCTTCATGCGACCAATGCCTTCACTGTTCGGCATGCAATCAGAATATAAAAAAGGTGTAACCTCCGAGGAAGAACTAGAAGTGTGGCCCCTCTGAATCCACGCTCATGTATGTTAAGTTAACACGCCCATATTAACAGACGGAACTATAATTTTACCCATTCCCACCTACAACAAATATGCAGCAGACGACTTATAAAACATGTAGACAAAAATATGAAAAATATCTATCTATAAGTAAAAGTTACGTTATTGAATAAAGTTGAAAACATTGTGTTAAAGGCAAAAGCCCGACTTTTCTAAATGACGTCTGCCGCTTGGCTGTATCAGGGAAATGAGATTCCTCGTGTTTGAACCATTTATCAAGCCCTTCCATCTTTAGAACTCGACCTTACAGAATGAAATTGTGGTAATGTTTTACACGACTTTATTTTTTGCGATAGCAGAAAATACAGGCTGAGAACTATTTTTTTCATAATGATTCCTGCAGAGAGTGAAGAAAAATACAAAACAAAGAGCGTACAAGACGAATGTTTGACGCACAGCGTCAGAGAGAAGCCGCAATTTTTCGTTGTTCATGTAGAAATAAGAAAAAAGAACATTTAAATCCACAAACAACTGTAGACGGTAATACGCTGACATATTTATCCCTTTGAAGACTGTTGGATACTTCAAATTACCTCCCTTTAAGCAATACAAGGATATTTACCTTGTGATTCGTATGATTAAGATTAATAAACATTGAAATTATGTGAATGAAAACTATTATTTAAATTAGTAACAACATCAAAATCAAATATAAGCCAAAATAAATGTGTAAACATTTCATTAATTGTTTGTAGATACCCTAATGTATAGGTATGAATATAAAATTTATAATATTATAAACAAATTTTCATTTCAACGTACTAAGTCTGTGAATCTCACAGAAACACCCATTTCAATATACCAACATGTTAAAGTAAATTAAAGAATGACCCGTTTTTGTATGTACTGAAACTAGAAACGTCCGTTTGTGTATAAGTATATATCCAATATTAGCGATTTTATATTGCGACTAGCTAACCCGGCACGACGTAAACTTTCCTCTACCAAATTGGTTGTTGTATGTGGGAAACGGTTAGCTGCTGAACATGTATTTAAATGTTTAGCTGTGTTAAATATTTGTATTCCCTTTAAATTGTTTATTTAAATCGTCATACATGTGTATTATTAGACAAAGGTGTCAGACCAAATGGGAACTTAGTTAAATTGTGCGTATATACTAGAAATTACCTCCCTTTAAGTACTACCATGATTTTTTTTCTTGTGATTCGTATGAATAAGTTTGATAAACATTTACATTTCAACTAGACGGCAACATTTATTGTGAAACAGATATTTCTGTGGTTTATATATGTTCATGTCTGCACTTCTTCATCTAGAATTACTGCGTAATAAAGACAATAGACAATATTTTATTGGCACAAACGCATTTACAATAAATGGTAATGACCGAATGGTTAAACATGGTTATAAAATGCAAACATTTATGTGAATATAAAATACATGTATAATGAAAATCTATTGCAATAGATTACTTCTCACAAGTAATATATGATAGCATGTAAGGAACGGAATGGCATTAATGCGGAGCGCGAGGGTAAACAACAACAACAAGAAACAGATTACATTTACTGCGTGCCTGTTCTGTTCAAGATACAGTATGAATTTCGCTTAAATAAATGTTTATCTGTGTTAAATATTTGTATTCCCTTTAAATTGTTTATTTAAATCGTCATACAAGTGTAGTATTAGACAAAGGTGTCAGACCAAATGGGAACTTAATTAAATTGTGCGTATATACTTCAAATTACCTCCCTTTAAATACTACTAGGATTTTTTTCTTGTGATTCGTATGAATAAGTTTGATAAACATTAACATTTCAACTAGACGGCAACATTTATTGTGAAACAGATATTTTGTTCATGTCTGCATTTCTTCATCTAGAATTACTGCGTAATATATTATAGCATGTAAGGAACTGAATGGCATAAATGCCGAGCGCGAGGGTAAACAACGCCAAACAACAACAACAACAACAAGAAACAGATTACATTTACTGCGTACCTTCTTTTGTTCGTGGTTTAACATACTATCGAACTAAAAAAAAGCGTATGAGGCAGGTAACCAATTCAGTTTACTGTTTAGATAAGATACAGTATGAATTTCGCTTAAATAAAATTGCACATACATTCAATTAATATACTGGCCTTTGTCTTTTGTTTTTAATTTGTAAAACTCACACATGTATATAGAGTGTAAAAGGGATGTTTTAAAAGTCATTACCCTTAAATTAATGTACTTAGAAAGGACAAAGAGAAATCAAGATATGTGGTCACGCTGGCAGGTCTAAATATTCTCCTTGACCGAAAATTAAAAGCATCCCTACAGGAGGCGGCTTCCAATGATACTTGGCTTTGTATTGTGGGGGAATATTTCAGTGACGTACCATAACCATATATGGTACCGCTTTTAAATACAAAATTGTAATCCGTCCTGTTGTTGTTTAGCGTGACAATGTGCATGTATTTGCGCCGGCAAATGCGCAGGTATATAATAAACTTATCAGTTTTTCCTTTAATTTGTAAAATATTTAAAATTACAAAAATATTTAGAAACTATAACTTTAAGCAAAACTATAATGGTGATTTTGTATATGCAACTAGAATAACTATGCTTAAAAAAGGCCTGGTAATAAACGTGACAGACACAGCTTTTTAATATTAATTGTAACTGTTCGTCGAAGTCTAATCAATCTCTTTAAATATTACGTAAATATCTGTAGTTTGGTCGATGGTTACGGAGAATAGGTAGTTTAACCCTTTCCCACCTGCAGACGCATTTTGACGCAATAGCAGCAGACGGCTTTTTGAAAACATAGTGACAAAAGCAGAAATTGCTCAAAACGAGCAATTTCTCCTTTTGCCACAATGTTTTCCACTTTTAGTCATAGGTTATCCATTCAATTATGGAGATTTCCTATGTTTTGACAAAATACGTTCAAAGTCGTCTGCTGCAGAATTGTTGTATGAGGGAAAGGGTTAAAAAAAACAACTTAAATAAAATAATAACTATAACAACGAGTTATAATAAGTAAATAATGATTCCATGAAACTGCATAACATCTCAGTTCGGCATGTGATTGTTTATAAAAAAAAAATCAATCAGGTAACATTGTTATCGTTGAGTCCAGTTACAATGTAAAACAAGCACATCCATCTCTTAGACAGATTAATCAACATTACTGTCAGTTAAATATTTCCCAGAAACTGAAGCACTCTGACGCCTCTGCAGCAGACGAATATATGAACATATTGTGTCAAACGGAGAAATTGCTCATAATGAGCAAATTCTCAATTTGGCACAATGTGTTCACCTCAACTAAAAAAAATACTCTTTCATTAAACATTTTAACAACATTTTTTTTAATCATCTTCTGCAGCATATTTGTTGCATGGGGAGAGGTGTTAGGGTCTAACTCTTCAACGTCTAGCTATTTCAGTGTCATAGCCGAATTGTTCAGCATCTTTAAAATGCAGATTCTATATTTAACAGAGTGGAACTCATTGTAGGAAAAGGAGAAATTGCTGTTTATGGATAAATTCAATCAAGTTCAGATGTTTCTGTTCCTCACACACACATACACATATATTACCCCTACTGATGAAGTAACGCTCTTCCACATATAGATGTTTCTGTTCCTCACACACACATACACATATATCACCCCTACTGATGAAGTAACGCCCTTCCACATATAGATGTTTCTGTTCCTCACACACACATACACATATATCACCCCTACTGATGAAGTAACGCTCTTCCACATATAGATGTTTCTGTTCCTCACACACACATACACATATATCACCCCTACTGATGAAGTAACACCCTTCCACATATAGATGTTTCTGTTCCTCACACACACACATACACATATATCACCCCTACTGATGAAGTAACGCCCTTCCACATATAGATGTTTCTGTTCCTCACACACACATACACATATATCACCCCTACTGATGAAGTAACGCCCTTCCACATATAGATGTTTCTGTTCCTCACACACACATACACATATATCACCCCTACTGATGAAGTAACGCTCTTCCACATATAGATGTTTCTGTTCCTCACACACACATACACATATATCACCCCTACTGATGAAGTAACGCCCTTCCACATATAGATGTTTCTGTTCCTCACACACACATACACATATATCACCCCTACTGATGAAGTAACGCCCTTCCACATATAGATGTTTCTGTTCCTCACACACACATACACATATATCACCCCTACTGATGAAGTAACGTCCTTCCACATATAGATGTTTCTGTTCCTCACACACACATACACATATATCACCCCTACTGATGAAGTAACGCTCTTCCACATATAGATGTTTCTGTTCCTCACACACACATACACATATATCACCCCTACTGATGAAGTAACGCTCTTCCACATATAGATGTTTCTGTTCCTCACACACACATACACATATATCACCCCTACTGATGAAGTAACGCCCTTCCACATATAGATGTTTCTGTTCCTCACACACACATACACATATATCACCCCTACTGATGAAGTAACGCCCTTCCACATATAGATGTTTCTGTTCCTCACACACACATACACATATATTACCCCTACTGATGAAGTAATGCCCTTCCACATATAGATGTTTCTGTTCCTCACACACACATACACATATATTACCCCTACTGATGAAGTAACGCTCTTCCACATATAGATGTTTCTGTTCCTCACACACACATACACATATATCACCCCTACTGATGAAGTAACGCCCTTCCACATATAGATGTTTCTGTTCCTCACACACACATACACATATATCACCCCTACTGATGAAGTAACGCTCTTCCACATATAGATGTTTCTGTTCCTCACACACACATACACATATATTACCCCTACTGATGAAGTAACGCTCTTCCACATATAGATGTTTCTGTTCCTCACACACACATACACATATATCACCCCTACTGATGAAGTAACGCCCTTCCACATATAGATGTTTCTGTTCCTCACACACACATACACATATATCACCCCTACTGATGAAGTAACGCCCTTCCACATATAGATGTTTCTGTTCCTCACACACACATACACATATATCACCCCTACTGATGAAGTAACGCCCTTCCACATATAGATGTTTCTGTTCCTCACACACACATACACATATATCACCCCTACTGATGAAGTAACGCCCTTCCACATATAGATGTTTCTGTTCCTCACACACACATACACATATATCACCCCTACTGATGAAGTAACGCTCTTCCACATATAGATGTTTCTGTTCCTCACACACACATACACATATATCACCCCTACTGATGAAGTAACGCCCTTCCACATATAGATGTTTCTGTTCCTCACACACACATACACATATATCACCCCTACTGATGAAGTAACGCCCTTCCACATATAGATGTTTCTGTTCCTCACACACACATACACATATATCACCCTACTGATGAAGTAACGCTCTTCCACATATAGATGTTTCTGTTCCTCACACACACATACACATATATCACCCCTACTGATGAAGTAACACCCTTCCACATATAGATGTTTCTGTTCCTCACACACACATACACATATATCACCCCTACTGATGAAGTAACGCTCTTCCACATATAGATGTTTCTGTTCCTCACACACACATACACATATATCACCCCTACTGATGAAGTAACGCTCATCCACATATAGATGTTTCTGTTCCTCACACACACATACACATATATCACCCCTACTGATGAAGTAACGCTCTTCCACATATAGATGTTTTCGCACTCATTTACAGCAGACGGCTTTTGAAAATAATGTGACAAATGAAGAAATTACTCATCATGAGCAATTCCCCCATTTGCCACAATGTTTTCAACTATTTACAAAGATTATAACTGTACTTAAGATATTTTCCTTTTTTTCCGGGTAGGTTCTTAAAGTCGTCTGCTGCAGCAGACTTGTTGTAAGTGCATTAGAGGGAAAGGTTTGATAACCCGATACTGTATATAGGCATTATAAACTATTACAAATGTATAACTTCGGATGAGATGATATATAACAGGGAATTCAAACGAATACAATTATCATTTTGAGAGAAAATAGAAAATATGAAAAAATAGAACTTGCTCATTGAGTAACACTTTCTGTTTATTTCGCTAAACATGTATTCTTATAAGTTATCTTCTACAAATAAGACAAATACTGTCCACTACAGGCTATAAAATATATCAGCATTAGGAAAAGGATCATATAGAACCTTTTCATTGTGGAGAAGGCAGAAGAAAGAAATAATACAAATTGAGTTTTACTATGTCATAAAGAGGTCAAGGTCATGAGTGTACCTTGTTTCTACTGTTGATCGACTCTGGTATTAACACAGTCTCTGGGCGTGTAAGTAAGTAAATTGTTTATTATTGTGACATGTGTTACAAAGCATTTATAATATACATCTATTCTTTAACAATTATTAACACCCGGCCCCATGGACCTATAAGTCACCAAAACATATATATTTCATATTATTATACCTCACTTTTGTCTACAATGGTAAAATCCCATTACCCGAAAAAGAGATATTCTGACTATCAGAAACATTTTCAACCTTTTTGACACGTGACCAAGCGAAAATTGACCCTCAGGTCATGTGACCGCAGTGATATTTTGAATGTCATATAAGGGCAAATAACTGCTTCAATATTTTAGCTAAATCATGACGTGATTGCCTCCTTTATACACATACACCAGTGACGTCACTATTCAATGTATACATAAAAACATCAGACGACAGGAACTGTCAGCAAGTAAACATTTAAACTTATGTACTTAATTTTGTTCGGTATAATAAAATAAATATCATATGGCAGCATGTGTGACATTAATATTGTCAACCCTCGAAACAGAATGTCACCCTCGGCTTACGCCTCGGGTGACATTCTGCTCTCGGGTTGACAATATCAATGTCACACATGCTGCCATATGATATTTATATAATATCATACAAATATACAAGATATATATATATATCCAAAAAAGTGATCGGACGTGCAATTAGTCATTTAATTCGGTCGTATATTCAGATTGTACGAACACATCGAGCGCTCAGACGGCCGCTGGTTAACCTTTTCCCACATTCAGACGATTTCTTACTCTTCTGCAGCAGATGAATTTTGAAAACATTGTAGCAAAAGTATAAATTGCTCATCATGAGCAAATTGCTGTTTTGACAAAATGTTTTCTAATTCCATTTAAAGAAATTTTCCACAATATTTTCTACTTTCACTCAAAGAAATTTACCATATTTTCCTACGATATGCTTTCAAAGTTGTCCGCTTCAGATGTGTTGTATCGATTAGGCTAACCCACGCCGGAGTTGTTAGTTTATCAGGTAAAATCTGAGAGCATTGCTGTGGATGACTGTAGTAGCATATTTAAAAGAGAAAGCACAACAGTTCGCTTCGTATCTACTGTCATATTACGAATGTAATATAGTGTTGGTTCCACATAAGGTTAAAGTTAAGACGTGTGGCTGTACCTAAGAGAAAAGGAGCAAACATGCGCTTCGTGCTCTTCTTGCATTGATCTTATATTGTCATGTTTGAATAATAAGGCTGATGAAGGCTTTATCCTTTCTCACCTTCAGACGCATTTTGACATTTGAAAACATTGTGGCAAAAGGTGAAATTGCTCATGATGAGCAATTTCTCCTTTGTCCATAAAGTTTTCAACTTTATTTAATAATAAAGCTATCTTTTATGGACGTTTTTTAGGTCAAAATGTTTTCAAAGTTGTCTGCTGCAGATTTGTTGTATGTGGGAAAGGCTTCATCGCTGAAACGTTAAAGACACGTGATGTTCTTTGTATTTTGCTCCCTTATATTGGCAAAAGACCTTTGTTGGTTGTGCTGAATTGAATTCAATTCGTTTATTTTTAGATTAGAACAACAAGTGTTCCTCGTCATAGGAATGCTTTAGGAATGCTTTGAAATTAAGCCGAATGAGATTTTTAGACCTGCCAGTGTGACCACATACCGGGATTTCTATTTGTCCTTACTAAGTATATTAATTCAAGGTAAATGACTTTTAAAACATCCCTTTTACACACTATATACAAGTGTGAGTTTTACACACAAAAAAAAGACAAAGGCCCGTATATTAATTTAATGTATGTACATTTTTAGTTAAGCGAAATTCATACTGTATCCAGTCTAAACAGTAAATTAGAGAACCATTCTACTTAAAGGAAACCAAGAATGTCATTCAAATACGCGATAAATATGTAGGGAAAAGTCGTATATGAATTTTCATTGAAATATATCAAAAAATAACTTATATAATCATTTAAAATCCGGGCTCAAAATAAGCTAGGACGCGAGTACATGTATCGAACAAAAAAGATGATCGGCAATTTCCGTAAAATATACCGGACGTGACGTTGTAATGAGGAATTCAATGCAGACTTTCATTATGTTGACAGTGTTCTGAGCCTTTGCAGCAGACGACTTACCGAAATGGTAAAACATACACTTTCAGAGTCTTCTTGCATGATTCAACCAGGAACGTATGTGGATTTGTTATACAAAATAAAATGGAGTAGTAAAAAAATCACTGTCAACACGCACAGAAATCAAACTAAAAGTAGATTTAGATATAAATAACTAAAGTTTAAGATGCTTCTTAAATAATCTTTTACCAAATTTAATTTATTCTCGCATGCTATCAATACTTTTAAACTGAAAATTTCAAAAACCATTCATCACAAACAATTTCACGTCCTGCTTCGTCTTCAGACTCGCTGCTGGTTTGGTCTGATCCCTAACGGTGCTAGATCGTTGCCTCGGTCATCTGTCGCACTATAAATAGCTGACTCATCGCTGTTTTCTTCGAAAGAAGACGACGAACAGTATAATTCTTCCTCTTAAGCTCCGTAATGTAACTATACGCCATTATTGAAATGGATACCTTTCCTCGTTACTACGTCATCACGGTAAACCGGAAGTCAGTGTATTTTTAAAAACATTTCTTAATTTTGTTTTTTTTGTTCATTATTTAAGTATTATATTTTTGATAGTCAATTTTTTGTTTGTTTTACTCTTGGTACCCTTTAACTGGTTACCTTCCTCATACTCTTTATTATTTCAATAGTTCTCAAACCGGGAACCAAACAAAGGCGCGCTAAATGTAGTCTTGTTCCTTTTATACAATATATATTATGCAGTTATAAAAGGAAGGAACTCAAGAAGACACTATATCTCGCCGTAATTACGTCACTGTGTTGTATAAACCCTTATGCTTATCCGTTATATTTAAACAAGCCTAACATATACTATGGTTATCTGCTCTTTTCTATGTGATGTAATTGCTTGAACCGGGAACGAAAAAAGGACGTTTGCTCGTTCGACATGTTGATGAAACAATATAAGAAAGTGGTGTTTTGCAGTATTTCTAACACCTTTACCTTTAAATATTGTTATACCCATTCAATGTTTTGTGTCTTAATATCTCAACAGGAAACTCTCTACAATAACAATTTAAATTAACACTGAATCAGGTTATGACCAAGTATGAATTGCCTTAATTTTCTCCATTTACGGTTTTAACCTTTTCCATCAAATATACCCTTACCGAGCCTCTGCAACAGACGACCTTTGAACTAATTGTGGCAAAAGGTGAAATTGATCATAATAAGCTAAATTTTCTCCATTTACGGTTTTAACCCTTTCCCACATACGAGTATATACCCTTTCTGAGCCTCTGCAGTAGACGACTTTTGAAATCATTGAGGCAAAAGGTGAAATTACTCACAATGAGATTAATTTTCTCTATTTATGGTTCTAACCCTTTCCCACATACGAGTATATACCCTTTCTGCTGCAGAGACTTTTGAAATCATTGTGGCAAAAGGTGAAATTGCTCACAATGAGATTAATTTTCTCCATTTACGGTTTGAACCCTTTCCCACATACGAGTATATACCCTTTATGAGCCTCTGCAACAAACGACTTTTGAAATCATTGTGGCAAAAGGTGAAATTGCTCATAATGAGCTTTATTTTCTCCAATTACGGTTTTAACCCTTTCCCACATACGAGTATATACCATTTCTGAGCATCTGCAGCAGACGACTTTTGAAATAATTCTGGCGAAAGTTGAAGTTGCTTATAATGAGCAATTGCTCCATTTGCCACAAAAATGTCAACTCTTTTCAATTATCTTACATTCATTTATAGAGATTATCTATGTTTTGTACTTGATGAATTCAAAGTCTGTCAGGTTAAACATCATTGAAATCATTGCGGCAAAAGGAGAAATTGCTCATAATGAGCTATCATGATTTGCATTTACCACAATATATTTGAACACTTTTCAGTTATCATACTATCATTTTATAGATTTGTTTGTATTTTGTACTGGATAATTTCAAATTTGTCAGCTGCAGATTTGTTTCATGTGGGAAGTGGTTAATCCCTTAACCACTATCACGCCTTACCGATACAAAACAAAAACAGATTTTCTGCATTATTTGACAACAAATTATCATAACAGGGCTTGCGTTCAATACAAATAGTTGATTATTTTTGGTACAAATTGAAATTGATCATAACCTCTTGTCTATTTATCTTTAGTTTTAGTATTATATATCACTTTTCATGATCAGCTTAACTCTAAATCATCTCATTCACTTAAAACACAGACCCTGCCAGGTTAAATATCCTACATAATACTTAAATCTTCAAATACCGATATCTGCATTACTAACTACAGATTAAATTTGTCTAATGTTTGTGGATTTAAATGTAGTGTTTTATTATTTCTTCATGTGCAACGAAATTGTGCGGCTTCCTTTTGATACTTTGTGTCAAACATTTGTCTTGTTTCATATTTACATGCGTTACAAACTATAGTATACCTCGGGGGAAAAATATACAAAGAAAAGAGAGGAAAAACAAAAATATGAAAATATGAGAAAGAAACAAAAATCTATAAAGACTTTGCGGTAGAATATTAACATGGATGTTTATTTCATGTTTATATTGTTTCGGTACCGATGCAAACAGTAACCATAAAATGCCATTTTGCCGGAGACTGACATTCTGTTTTATTTGATTTTCTTCCTCGATTATTCAGCAGGGATATCTGGCTTGTATCAGATTAAGTCGACTGAGTTTTAACAAATAGACGAGACAAAACTATAACTGTTTGAATACGAAAACAACTGCAATCGCTAACCTTTGTTAACGGCGAAATAAAATGAAATGTACCAACTTATGCTTAAATGTGATTGATTGATTGATTGCTTGCTTTTGCTTGATGGATTGTAGAGTAAGATCTTTCATAAGGTATTTCAGGATATTACTTTCTGGATTGTTCGCACCTGTACTCTACACAACATTTTTACTAGACATGTTTGAAACTTTTGACTGTGCGACGTTCTTGAAGTACTTTTGTTTAAAGAACAGTCAATACAAAATCACGGAGTATTTTCCCGTCACATCTCGGCTCCACTCTCTTGGTATATGAATTGCTATGCCTTCGCTAAAGCTGAATGCTGCATGCAAAACCTTTGCACCAAGATTGCTTCTTGCAATTATTAGAATTTTGACATGTTTCAAGGCCCATATTTTGTCCCCAACTTTCTCGAACAAGTGTGTCCGGTTTCATCCCCTGAAGCAAAATTTGAAAAAAAAATGGCATATGTTGGGCACGTTTTGGCAACTTATTTGGCAGTTTCAACAAGTTCAATTCTCTGTTCGCCATTCAATAAATTGAGTGCCGACCAAGCCGAAATCTTCCTAGATTTCAAGATTGTCTTTTAAGGAAACGAACCGTCAATAGTGCAAAAGCAAAAATGCGTGAATATCTGATATATTTCAATCAGTTTTTGTAAGACGTTGCTGTATTTGGCCAACCTGATTTTGCTGCATTTTTAACAGACTGCATCCCACAATCAAAATTCTAATTCGGTTTACGGACCGGACCATCTTACAAGAATCCTGCCTAGGCCCTGAACCATGATTAATTTTGGCAAAAATCTCTTTTACAGAACAGCCGAGCTTGCTACAACTTTGTATGTAAACCCGAATGTCTTCAGTTTTGGCTATTCGTTTTCCAACCATTTTTGCAACAGTGATCAGCGACTGTCTAAATTAAAATGACCAAAACTCTACCTTGATATAGGAACAGGTATTGATTAAAGGTATACTCAGCGAATTATCATCCTCGTAAAAGTCCTCGTAAAAAGTGGATGTAGTCACAATACACACTCGAAAGTTCGTATATATTCAGAAACAGTCCCCTACGATACGGTCGTATACTCGCTAGTTACAATTCAGCTTATTCGGTAGTCTTATTCTTAGAATTTATTTCATTACAGACATAAACTCGTTATCGCTGGATTTATAGTTGTTAATTCATTTAAGTATTTTTAAAAGCTTCGTAATTAAAGCAAATCAGTGATAAACTCATATGAAGATAACAATCACAGCGACAGTACCGATTGCCCCCATGAGCAATCAGAACGGCTACTACACTATTTTTAAAGTCAGATCCCTTCCAGTTCAACGATAGATTCGAGTTAGCCAAGTTCGAGCTGACACGAGACCTCTGTATCTCAAAAATCGGTGGTGATTATAAACCAGACTGTTTAGAATCGACTTTCTTAGCTAGTAATATATAGTTTGCAACCTGAATCACCATGTACAACACTGAACATGTCCATCTCGACGGGACAATACGTCTCGTGACAATTTAGAGGGGGCAGTTTTCGTGTGACGCTCGATATGTGCGTACTATTTGTGACATCTTGCTAATATGCAATGGCCCAATATTTATAAATTTAACAAATTACTGTCAAAGTTCAAAAAAGTCAATTTTACTAAATTGATGTAGATATATTTCGGAGGGTTATTCCATTCGCGATGACGTAATGAAGCGTGACCTATTTATTCTTACTGCGTACCCTTTTCATTTGATATACCAAATTGATATCATTTATCTGACATGCTATACAGTCATATATTTATTTACTTTTGTCTAAGCCATATTCTTCAACTTTGTAAATAGCCACAGACAAATTGTGTCGATATTTGCCAATAAAGGATTGAATTGAGTTGTAACCACATTTGAACTTCGAGTTACAAGTTCTTTGTCTTCTGCAAGCGATATGATTACAGTTAATGTCTGTGGTGACTGTGCAGATCAAACGTTTAAAAAAATCCCCATCAGGGACTGTTTGCTGTTTTTTTAGGGGAATCTTATTCTGGATAACGTCAGAGGATCGTTAACAAGTTAATGCATCATGTCCAACAATCCTTCGTGAACAAAACATTCACATGATTTATAAGGCTGATTCAAAACAAATAGACTCATCGTTCCTTTATGGCATAGAGATACTGACGCAGCGTCGAGATCAATTCAAATAGTTCCTATTCTTCTTTTATAAAAGCGTGGTGCTGTCTGTTTCTCGAAGCTATTATATACATCTGTATGGATTAATAAGGTGACTTTATTAGAGTACCAACGTATGGTATATAGGCACAATATTGATACATTGTATAGATATGTCAGTATATACTGGTTCATTTAGACTTTTGAGCCGCGTACGGCGAAATGGGATCTTATGTCATCTCCGTTTCGAAAGCTATTAACCATTTTCTAAATATATAAAAAGAGAGAGCGAACAGATCTGCTGCAGTCGGAAGAAAATCTCTATAAATGAATGGAGTATTGTAAAATAAAGTAGAAAACATTCTGGCAAAAGGAGAAACTGTTCATAATGAGTAACGTCTCCTTTTGCCAGAATGTTTTACAAATTAGTATGCTACAGATGCGTCAAAACGTATCTACAAGTGGGAAAGGGTTAAAATACATGGGCGTAATACAAGTAGCGTTACACTTAAAGATGTTTGGTGTTGCTATATTGCGTGTAGCCGCGCGTCGAATGCTCAGATGAGACTGTACGTGTACACTGGCTCATCTGAGTCTCGACTGTACGCAGAGGCTGTACGTCTTCGAATATACCTATTGCAAAAAAATAATCTATGCAATCGGTACACTCGCGGTCACCGCTTCTCTATCTCGTTTATGTATATGGGGTTATCTTTCATGACGATACCTAACGATTTTGTAGGCGACAATTTGATTGGCTGGCGCATATGTCAATCTGAGACGACCTGTAACAAGTAGTCATCAGATATATACGAAGCTTTGATACTGCAGCGAAGGTAAGCTGTCGTTTTATTGAGAATGATAAACAAAAGACTATCCATATAAGTACGAAGGAACTAACAATTGCAAGGATGACAAAAACTAATCAACGAACGAAAGGAGTATATTTAATATATCATTTCAACTACACCTCTTGGAAAGTCTTGGTTTCGAAATATATTACTTCAATGATATGTATTATGGGTGGAAAGGTCACCATAACTTGGTTATCTGTTTATGTTACGATATATTTACTGAAAACGCCTTCTGAACGTCACATTAATTTAGTTTGTATACACTGATAAGCTTTTCCAACCCGTTCTGGTCTTCATTAGTACAGGATAATAAATATGTCACAATTTTTTAATAAAACAGTGCAAGATATGACAACGTTACTTATAATTCTACAGTAAGCGCCCCTATAACAGATATTTTTGGGGACAATAAAGATTTCTCAACAAATATAATAGATCAACAATTATATCTTAGTTGATAAAATACCATTTTGTCAATATTGCAAGCATTAGTACATGTATCATGTTATTCTAAGTCTCCGATTTTCTTTTTACAAATGGCATTTGTATGGAAGAAAATGCTGATGTCTTGACATCATTTAGATGGGTGTGTAATTTGAGGAAAGGTCACCATAACTTGGTGATCTGTTTGTGTTACGATATATCTACCGAAAACGCCATCTAAACGTCACATTAATTTAGTGTATAAACACTGGATAGCTTTTCCAACCCGTTCTGGTCCAAATCGTTGTCAATTAGTACAGGATTTCTAATAAATATGTCGCAATTGTTTAGTAAAACAGTGCAAGATAGTGGATGATATAACAACGTTGCTTAAAATTATACATTAAGCGCCCCTGTAGCGGATATTTTTGGAGACAATAAGAATTTCTCAACAAAAATAATAGATCAATAATAACCATTATGTAAACAGTGCAAACATCAGAACATGTATCATGTTATTTTAACTATCCTTATTTCTCATTACAAATTTGCATCTGTATTAACCCTTTCCCTCATACGACAATTCTGCAGCAGACGACTTTGACTTATGTATTTTGTCAAAACATAGAAAATCTCCATAATTGAATGGATAACCTATGACGAAAAGTGGAAAACATTGTGGCAAAAGGAGAAATTGCACGTTTTGTGCAATTTCTTCTTTTGTCACTATGTTTTCAAAAAGCCGTCTGCTGCAGAGGCGTCAGAAAACGTCTATATGAGGGAAAGGGTTAAAGCAATGGACGATGTTTTGACGTCATTTACATAGGCGTGTTTTAGGGGTTCGTCTGATAACAGTAGAATAAAAGTCGAAAGCAAGAAATGTTCAACAATTACAATGAATCAACAATGATATCTTAATTGTGTAAATTCTAATATCAATCTAAGAAGCATCAGTAGATGTATTCGAAGTGTAGTTCCATAGATATAAGTTTGATCTACGACTTGTCCTGATACTTAACCAACACTTTCGCCACAATGAGTAGAACAGTCTTTCTGATTTTTCGAATAGTCTAGAAGTGTTAAAACGGGTAATTATTGTATCCAAAACATACTGAAAATACACTTCGTAGCAGCTTTTGTAATAATGGTCGCCTAAGAACCGATTTACTCGTATAAACACAATAATTGATCAAAGTCACACAAAATCCAGCCCTTCAGACCTTTCGGAAGAATTGATAATAGCGCCACAAATGGAATACTAGATTATTCAGATCTTGTCATTTGTTTGTATGTTTAGTCTTTGCGGAGTGATTTACATGTATATAATACATGACGAGATACATGTATTTGTATAAGTCAATTAAAATCTATCTATCTATCTATCATGTTACCCAGTTTGTTTTTTATTTTTCAAAAGCTGAGAGTTAACTCTTTTCGATAATATATGGTGTTCCACATGTAAACAATGAAATAAGTGTGACAATTAATTGTTGAAATTTGTAAACCAGGAATTTGATTGATAATATTTGAGCTATAAAGCACATAGAAAACACTTTTTAGAACTTAAATAAATGGATGCATGGACATAGACTGTCTAAACGTCCTGTTGTAGTTCAAGCACCCTCAATGGCTCTAAAACACATCAATTGACAACCAGGTGGAAACATTATATTTAACCGCTAATCTTTTTGAATTCCCATTCTTTATTTACTACAGATTGAACAATGAGTAGTGAACATTACCGTGCAAAATACTGCATATAGTTTATGTTGCAAATGCATGTTAAATCCGACAATGATAACACTGTACCGTGCACGTGTACGTCAATATTGTACAAAAACGTAAGATTGGGGTTTTTGAAAACACGATTCTACAATAAGGCCCATCTTTGCTTGTCGTGTCTCCAAAATAAACACTGGTAAAACACATAGTGTAATTAATTGAAATAGGTTCCTAAGTCGATTTACAACCTAAAATATTGGCAGATACTTTTCCCGTAAATGATTTCGTAATCAGAGCAATAAAAATGTTCCTATATAGCTATAATTACATGTGATTTATTTATCAATTATGCCATTTCCAGAGTCAGTCTTTTAATAAGTCAACGAACTTTTTTTCGTTTAATTTTGTTTCGCTTCATGGATTCATAAAGCAATGATTCCTGAAACAGATAATCCAAAGGAGGCGAAAAGTCACTGTCTGGGTTAGCCTGTGCGGCATGCTTAGGCTGATCCGGGTCGATACTTTACGCAGAGTCCACAATGTTCGTTTTCTCGTGGAACAGCTCATATGTGGATCTAAAGACTGCCAAATACTCATAGTAATTAAAGGTACTTAGACCACGAAATAGTAAGACAGACGTTCGGAACTTATTGGTCTGCGCAAATAAATGTATGAATCTGTGACGGAGTCGTAAATGTTATTTATTTTGATGAATCGTTTGATCAAGAAGAGAAATGTTCAGTTTCCAGAACAGATTTGAATCTTCATTCAGAATAATAACTTATTCGTCAAAACATAAATGATCACCCCAAAAAAAGAAGATGACTGTTTACAAGAGGGCAATGATAAAACCGTCATATTAACTTGAAATGTCACAATATGGTTCCGAACGTGACAACATTGAAGCTTGTCGAATTTAGGGACAAGTATGAGCCACGTCACATGAAAACCGACCTTCTAAGGTTTTGAAATTAATCACAATTACGATCAAATGGCATACTGTTTAGCAATCACCTCTGCAGAAAGATCTGTTATTTACACTCACTATGTAATAGAGAGTGACTGTTTAGTTGATTGTCGGTCAAAATCGTTCTTTATGGTATTCGATGATGTGTGTACGACTCGGTGGCCATTTTGGAACGGAAGCGATCTGGAGCATCGATGGCCGAAAGTCCAGACATTCATTTTGTGTATTGAAGTTTCCCATATTATAACGAGAGTGTTGTAAGGACTTTAGTCACCTATCGTTGTCCCTTTTACCACGATGATTTCATAAGCCATCTTCTGCAGATTTGTCAAAACGCGTCCGCATAAGGGAAAGGATTAAGCAACCATAATGTTGATGTCATTAAACATGGTATATATGTATCCGTTATAAGTTTGGTTAATAGGAGCTTCAGGTCGTGATTAACGGTAAAGGCTCGACTACAGAACACTTGCCCAAGGTCCGTGTGTGACCTACAAGTGCTAGGCTATGTATTATGCAGGGATTGAAGCTGAGACGCTCGGTTTTAAACCCTGTACGCAAACCACTCAGCCAAGATCAATCCGTCAATTCAAGATAGCACGAACAGCTGCCAGTTGACCATATGCCTATGTGAGAACACAGTATCTTCAACTTTCGCTTTTATCTTCAGACATTTATCAGCATAGCTCGTGTAGATGGAATAACTGCAACGTTATCGGAAAACCAACGTTAGTATATTTCGGACAAGACTAAATAAAGATCGGCCTGCGTGCCTCCATGCAATCTGATACAGATGTATGAAGTTTGTCAGAATGTTCATGAAGTTTCTGTGAATATTTGGCAAACAGTGCATATCTAGATAAGACGACGAGACTGCATAGAAGGAGCTCAATTTACAGCGTTCGAAAATGCCCTTGGATTGATATTCCTTGAGCACTACTCTAATACGATACAAAACCAATGACATAAATTTGTGAATGAAAAGTGATAAAATATGGGAAGAACACAGGGACTATTTGAAGCAGCGGATATATGGAACGCCACAGTCTAACTTACATCTTAATTGTTCTAAAAGTTAGTATGTGCACCTGCCATGTTAGTATGTCTAACTTACATTTTGTTATGTCTAACTTACATGCTATTATGTGTAACTGACGTGTTATTATGTCCAAATGGCATGTTTTTATGTCTATCCGATATGCTATTTTGTCTAACTGGCATGTTATTATGTCAAACTGACGGATCCTTCGAAACGGATTATGTTTGCCAGTCGTTAATAGATATTTGGATTTTATAAGGCTAATTCCTGTAAACAATTAATAAATACTGGTCTAAAACATCGTTTTGTTTGGACTCATACTCAATCTGGAACATCTTACCCGCAAACACAGATTTTATTTAAACTCATGGACAGAGACAGTATTGTTTTAATCCGAGTATTCTAGTATTATAAAAACTTCTTGAGAAATGATGATGGTCACAAGAATACAATTATTAGCAAGTTATGAACCCAATATGAATCTGCGTTATCCTGATAGACGACATTTAAATCCTTGTATGAAAACAGTGTAAACAAGAATGAAATTGCCAATACTAAGTTTATACTAAGCGGTTTCTTCTTTTCCTTCATTTGTTCCAACTACATTTTTGTGTAGGTATGTATATATACTATTATATATATATATATATATATATATATCAATACTACACTACCGCCAGTCTAGATATGCATATACCTTTTCGAAACAGATGCCTCTAGAAATATCATATCACGTAAACAGTTACACACGCTACCTAAGGATATGGTAATAATGGTTTGACTCCTTGTCGCTCGTGATTATAAGGTAAGCACTACGGTGGACTCGTTGGTGTCGGGATAAATGGACAAGTAGTAAGTACTGGTAACTAACACAGGACACGCCGTGATATAACTGAAATACTCTTCAGTGTGGCGTAATACAAACACAAGTTACACACCCACGCGGACAGGAGTTCCCATGGAGTGACGCAGTGTTGTTTGATGAATTCTGTAGAAATATAATTTACCCGTCACAATCGGTTATCTGGTAATCTTCGGATTTTAAAAATTGGATTGGTTTTGTTGTAATGACAATCGAAGAATAAATCAATCCGACCGGCAAACATGTAATGAAACATATAATGAGAACAGAATAACGTCGTTATCTCTTGTATGAACCCGCCATTGGGAAAAGGTACAAGTTGGCTTCTGTGAACATTGTAGTCAGAGATCTCAGATAAGGGGCGTTTTGCATGCTATAAAATCATTATTTGACCCGCTAAACTTATACTGGGGGTACTCAAAAGAATCGTCTCAGTGAGACGATTCTTTGGAGTACCCACTACATAGGATTTTGCGAGAGATATTGTGGGGGAAAACAGCTGTCTACCCCTCATTATGGACTGCTGATGTAGTGCAAGATCACTCGGTACATCCGCACATTCTGATCAAGATCTACACTGGTCACTTATTACCTACATAGGATTGTTAAAAGCTTCTATCAATTTGTGTAGATTATGATAGGCCTGAGCAGGTCTAATTCCGAATCAACATGTTTTGATTTGACTTTGCACTTTTAAACAATACGTCGCAAACGTTTTAAACCTTTTCCCACATATAACAAATCTGCAGCGGCCGAAATGGATAACATTCAGATAAAAATATGGTAACTTACAAATAATGAAAGAACAATAATTGAATAAAGTTGAAAACATTGTGGCTAAAGGTGAAATTGCTAATTATGAGCAATTTCTCCTTTAGTCACAATGTTTTCAAAATTCGTCTTCAGCAGGACTGTCAAAAAGAGTCTAGATTGTGGGAAAGGGTTAAGAAACAATCACATGTATTTTGGATCAAGTGTCATTTAGGAGCAATCAGATCAATATCGACAACGGTGGTTATTATTTAAAGGTCGATTTTCCTGGAACACGACTCATTTATGAACATGCCTCAATCATGTCAGATTGTTATCGTGTCCATCCCTTTCACTCTGTCACATTTCTGATTGTTCAGACAAATAGATGTCAAGGGTCCTGCACTCGGGTTAAATCAAATAACGGTGGACAACTTCCAGTACATGCGCTACTTTGGATTGGCATGACCTTCAACGTTTGACCCTTTGGTTGGTCCATTTGTAAATGAGCGTTAAGATGATCCCGACTATAGACGGTGTACCTGATAAAGAAAGTGACCCAGGGATCGAAACTTTGACATCTACGTCCGACTGACAGGCTGCTCTTTTAAAACAGCGATGTGTTCAGTTAATGTTTACGTAAGTTAACGTTAGTCAATCTACCAATCAAATTACAGCTACCTAACCCCAGGAACGAACTCTAACAAACCGCTTTACTTAACACAATGTTGACCATTATTCCATGTGCAAATGAACATCCAGATTATTAGTAAGCGTTAGAAAGCTTCTACCTGATCAAGATGCTAAATTATGACGCCTATTCAACATGCAACAATCATTGTGAAAGGGAATGTTGGTGTTTGTTTAACGTTTGCGTTACACAATGGTCCGTTTCTACGAACTAAACCGATTCAAGCAATATTTACAGGCTGACAAATAACCTGATTAGTTAGTTGTAAGTGTTTAACCCTTTCCCTCATATAGACGCTTTCTGACGCCTCTGCAGCAGACGGCTTTTTGAAAACATAGTGACAAAAGAAGAAATTGCACAAAACGTGCAATTTCTCCTTTTGCAACAATGTTTTCCACTTTTTGTCATAGGTTATCCATTCAATTATGGAGATTTTCTATGTTTTGACAAAATACGTTCAAAGTCGTCTGCTGCATCATTGTCGTATGAGGGAAAGGGTTAAAGCTTTCTTTACTGTCACAACCTAGCGAGGATTCTCTATAATTGTTGCATTCATCTACATAAATACGTCGTTTGTTTTCCCCATAATCGGGTTCATCACTAACATTTAAACAGCGTGTACCACACTTGCAATGCTAATCTTATTGTTAATAGAGTAATAAGATAATATTGAATACATAAAATTATCCACGAACAATGTCAAAAGGTAAAACATTTCGAGATAAAATTTCCACAAAGAGCCTTTCCCTAATACAGATGACTTTTGACGCTTTGCAGTAGACGACTTTAAAAACAAAGTAATTGTAACAACGCTTGACATTTACACTTTTCGACAAAACACCGTTATTCCCTTTAATATGAAACAGAAAAAGCTGTCACTAAATGCTATTATAATTACGTTTTTTATATGTGTTTGTCTGTATACAAGTACTGGTGATGTTATTGTTATAATTCGATTACTCTAATTAATTTATAATGAGTTTATGGTAGAAATAATCATCGAGAAAAATAACATTATACATGAGTGTTACTACTTTTAGCAAGTTTGTATAACTAGTAATTGGGTAGTCCCATTAGTTGAAATAGTAGAAGAACCTTAGTACAATTACTTGTTTTATCATAATATGACTATTCCAAATTGGGAAAAAATTAAACGGAAATCGCAGACAAAGGACAGCGAATCTTTGAGTTACTTTTCCTTTAAAAATCTAACAGGTCAGTTTCCATTACTTTACGCGACTTTAAACAACATCTGCGTGAACTATTTCGCACAAGTTTGAAATACAATTGCAAACAGTGTAAATCAAGAATCAAGATCAGCATGTACATTAGTGCAGTCTAAACCTGGTATACGTTGATAGCCGCCCATATATATATATATTAACTTATAAACTTATATGTAAAACTTGTCGAAAATCAAAAGTGGTATATTCCTGTTGCATGAATTCAGCAGGGGTGAGATGTATCGTTGAGAAACTGGGGTTTGGATGTAGGAGACTTATCAAAAGTCGCACCGAGCTCTCTATACATACATATACGTAGTCAGTCATTTATTGTTTGCACTTTACTCATGTTGTTACTAATTGTGATCAATGAATACACAAGGAAGTAATGGGTTTCTTTCTACGAGAACAAAGACCCCAAGGATTCTAATACACGAGAAACGATGCAAATGTAATCTGGTTTCAGATGCAGTTTCTAGAGACCTAATTTGTTTTACAGTTATTAAATTAAATGTTCTACCATCCTGAAAATAGAAGACTGGTGAGAAAAAATATATGTTCTGCGTTGGAAAAACGGTGTCCGGCCATGGTCGGTACATTTGAAATCGATTTCGGCGACTTGTACCGCACAATAGAGTCTTGATATTCATAGACTTACTATGGACTCTTTAAAACACACAGCTGGAAAGGTCCACGCTAAGAAAACGTTAACATTGAAAGAATGGATGTGTCTATTTCTCTATCAGATCCTATAGTTGGGATACTCGGTTCGAGGATTCTGATGAACAAAAACATGACAGGGTTTCGTACCGGTATATAGATCGGTGTCTTCTTACCGATTGCCTCATATTTCATTCTTCTTACATGCAAAAAACAGAGAATATCATTGCGATATAGAGTTGAAAACATTAGGGGTTATTGCTTGTTGTGACCACATTGTGTTAAATACAAACAGCGGTTTGAAAGTCTTATATTGAAAACGGGTCAAGTCATTTATATCAGTTGGACAGTTGAAGAATTTACGTTTATAGAACAATTTTTGTTTTACCGAGTAAAGTGTTGAACTTCCAGCCAGGGAGACACAATTTAGTGTGTTTGATGCTATCTGTTCTAATACGCTTGACACGCGTGCATCTCATGGGAAACATTTACTTTCAATTGAAAGTATTTTTCAATCGGAAAAAGCAATTACATAATGAACGCCTATAGTTCTCATTTACAAATTCGTTTCTGTAAATCATGGCGTTTTTATCTTCCATGATACTGGTTTATGCGACAACAAAATATGAGACCCGTCAATAGTTTGATATCCTTTCAGTTTCTGCATCAAATAACGGCGAGTGCGAATGAATATATACATAGTTCCTACAACTATAGTAATTATCTCCCTTGTCGGGCATTTTCCATTGGCAAATTGACTATATGTTTAATACAGAAATATCAAATATAATTAAAATAAAATCAAGAAGCAGATATAATCATATCATACAAAGGCATCATTGAAATATGGTTGTAAAATTCAATTTCCTTGGGGTTTTCCTATCTTTTTTTTTAAATAATCTCCATTAACTCTTTCAGCGCCAAAGGCAATATTGAGGGTTTTGCAAACACTACAGATTCAGGTAAGTCAGCTCGTAACGAGCTGTCTCACCTGAAATCTGCATTGTTTAGCTGTGAGTTATAGAAATATTCCAAAAAAATCCTATAACATGAAAATAGAGTCGTCCGAGTTTGAACATGGAAGGGTCTACTTTAAACAATTCGGCGCTGAAAGGGTTAATGCTCATCATATTTGCCTATCAAAAAGTCAGGCAAGGGAGATAACTATTGTAACTTTGTATCGGTATCATTCTTCTACATTTTTATTGTTAGAAATATAAATAGAAGGACGCATTACATACAAGGTCGCAGATAGGTCATCATCCCAAGCCAAGAGGGGTTTGGACATTACATTCGAATAACTACGTACGGGCATGCTAATGAGCGAAGTCGTCTTGGCTTGCAAAGATGCACATAGGCGCGCATTGAAGGCTCTTCTGAAGACTTTTTAGAACTGTTGCTAGAAGAAAGGTTCCCCGACCGACGAAAATGATAACCGTGGGTAGGCGAGTAGTGAAAAGGTGCTTAAAAGCGTATAAATTCCAAAATAACAAAAACTAATCCAAGGGAAATAACATATCCTGTCGATTTAGAAAAGTTCATTTGAAGAATAGTCTCCCCTTTCAGCTCATCTATCCAACCAATATATCTGGACATACCATACCGTACACATGAGATTCTATAAATATTAATGATCCTCTATCGGTCATCTTATTTAACAGAACTTAAAATACATGTAGGTTTCAATGTTCTAACTGTACGTATAAGAGAAATCAATCCCCCACAGCCTGTGATGGAAATAATTTGAACATTCTTGGTAGAGGTTCACGCAAGCAGTAATCTCTGCAAAATTATTTTCAATTCGGGCCAATACTTTTGGATTGAAAGGTTTTCAAAGTTTTCATTATATACATTTCGGCCATTACGGGAGAAAACCGATTTTTGGATGACTGTATATTTTATTTTTTGTACATGAACAGTTACTTTACCCAAAAAGCATGTGTACGCTCCTTAACAAAGTGATGGATGTATGCATCTTTTGCACGGGCATTCCGTTCTCCTGGCGCATATTTCGGATTTCACGGTTTTTTTTTGGGCGAGCCAAGAAATTCAGTATGAAATTCTTTTTCGAATTTGTTACTGTTGTGTCAATGTTAAGATCTCAGATAACTAGATTTTTTTTTTATTCCCGTTGATCGCAACCGCGCGGTTGGAATGATTAAGGCTGGTGTAGCCCAAACTGTTGTTGCTACATCCCGACACTGTTCATGATTTATTGAGACGATTCCAGCAATTTTGGTTAAACAACAGATCGTTCTCGGTCAGGACGTCCGCGTGTGACTAACATCCAGGTTGAGCAACTATGAGACCACAGCTTTGACTGTGAGAAGCATACATGGATTACGGAGAATCAGTCCCAGAACTGAGAAACCACAGCTTTCGACTGTGAGAAGCATACATGGATTACGGAGAATCAGTCCCAGAACTGAGAAACCACAGCTTTGACTGTGAGAAGCATACATGGATTACGGAGAATCATTCCCAGAACTGAGAAATTGCCTGCGTGAACGGCACATCTCGCTAGGTGCAGGAGACCCGTTCGCTTTACTAGACTGGTCGATTAATTTATTCTCGGACGAGCCTCGGTTGTGACGGAGGTTCTAGTGTACCGTTGTGTTGGGGAACGTTGTAATGATGAGTGTGTAGGCGTCATGTCATCGGTGAGATTTTAACCGGTGTCCGTTACCGTGATGAAATCCTGCAAGCCCACGTTATCCCCTTCGTGTAACAGCATCAGCTTAAGGATGACAACGCTAGACCTCATGTAACGCGTGGGTTGTGACTTGGATTTCCTGACGCAGCAGAATGTGTTGCTATGGCCTGGAATCCCGCACGCATGGGACGAGATGTAACGTCGGTTGCGTCAACTTCCTAACCAACCCGTGCATTACTTTGCATCAGGAATGACATTCCCAAGGCATTTTCAACACTCATATCGTGTCAATGAGGCGTAGGTGCCAGTCATGCATTACTGCCATTGGTGGACATACGTTTTGTTGACTTTGCGAACTGAACTAGGAGACCCTTGCGTTCATTATAGTTTTGTGATGAAATGCTTGCTGTCATGACAATTCTGATTATATTGAACTATGATGAAATCTATATTTTAAAAGAAATCATTACTGCACATGTTCAAGTTATTGTTTTATTTGAAGGTTTAATCATGCAGTTACATGTTGTACAACGAAAGCAAGCTTTGTACAGACGCGAGCAAACATCTAGTCCCCAACCGGTAAGAGACTTATAATCATTGGGAACCTTTTAAACCCATTTTATTTTACAGGTAAATTGTTGTTTAAAGATCTTTGTGAAAACAGGGACTTAAAGAGAAGACAAACATGCAACACAAAAAAAATCTAACAGAAACGGCTGATTTTCCACATAGACTGTTAAACAGCCCATTGGTGAAAGACGAATGTCTGCGACTTTTGTCAAATGTCGGCGGAGCTGGTGTTCGAACTCGCAACCCCTGGATTAACAGCCCGCGTTGCTCCAAACTGAGCTACCGGGGCTCCGCCTAGAGTATTTACAACTAAACTAGAAATATCACTGAAGATGATAAATACCCCCAAAACAGCACCTCGACTCAAAATATGGCTTCTGACTGACCAACAAAAGGGCCGTAACCCTTTAAAGTAACATGCAATTGTAAAATCTTTATATGGACATCTCTTGGTATAGAAGCTTTATGTAAAATTTTATTGAATTCCACCCAGTGGTTTGTAAGCAATACCCCCTTGACCTACACCATAACTTAATTAGTAAAAGGGCCACAACTCTGTAAAATATCATGCAATTGCCCCTTTAGGATATGCACATCTCCTCTTGTCTAGAAGCTTCATGTACAATTTTATTGAATTGCAACCAGTGGTTTGTAAGAAATAGGCCGGACAAAATATGGCTTCCGACCGACCGACAGACTGCCCGACACAGCGACCCCTATATACCCCCTCTTCTTCGAAGGGGGTATAATTATTCATGCTCAGTTTTGATAATGCAAGCAAAAGCATATTTTATTTTTAAATGCGTTTCAATCCTTCTTTGCAGAGATAGCTGAATCTGAAAGATAGGAACATTTATAACCATGCAGTTTGATTTTCAGAATGCAATGAAGTTAAACAAAAACAATGTTGATTTTTTTTTTTCTTTATTTTTTTTCCTTGCGTCTCAAACAATATGCACTTTATATGATGTTATTGTCATGTTAATAAATATAATAATCTAAACTGGTCAGGTAGTGCTAAAGTGATGATCTCCACACTTGTTATATCCTCACAAATGGTTTATTTATAGATCTTCCCTTGGTCTAACTTTAAACCGCCCATTTCTTTGAAGTCGCCCTCCCATGCAAAATATTCATTCACCATCTTTTTATGACTCTCATTGTTGGCATCCAACTTCTTCCACTCATAAGATTCGTAGTCTATACCCCAGTCAGGAGATAACTAAAATAAACAAATAAATCATGTTAACCTTATCCCTCCTAAATCAAATAAGCATCAGGCTGCTTTCGAAATGAGTTAACCCTTTCCAACATAGAACAAATCTGCAGCAGACAACTTTAAACAAGAGGCCTATGAGGGCCTATGCTCTACTGGCATGGATCTGGCTGGTTTTCAAAAGGAACCGAGCTGTCATCAATATTTAACTATTACCTAAGTTTGGTGAAGATCGGATAGTAAATGGATATTTAACTATTACCTAAGTTTGGTGAAGATCGGATAGTAAATGGAGGCTCTATTGTGTTCATAAGCTGTATTACAGCAATTTTGACAATTTCAAGGGCCATAATCCAGTCATGCTTGGGCATATCTGGCTGGTTTTCGAAAGGAATCAAGCTCTCATCAATAATTTTACTATTACCTATTGTGTTCACAAGCTGTATTATAGCAATTTCAATTGATTGGGATTTAACGCCATTTCCAAAAAAAATATCAGTCATATCACGGCGGCCAGTTCACCTTCTCATTCGTTTCCTGGTTTTCCCACACAACATTATTTCCAAGCAACTGGCTACTTTTCCACATAGACTGTCAAACAGCCCATTGGTGAAAGACGAATGACGCAGTCACAGTGACTTTTGCAAACGTCGGAAGGAATGTTGGCCGAGCTGGGATTGAAACTCACAACCCCTGGATTGACAGCCCGCGTCGCTACCGGGGCTCGGCTTGACAATTTCAAGGGCCATAATCCAGTCATGCATGGGTGGATCTGGCTGGTTTTCGAAAGGAACCGAGCTCTCATCATAATTTAACTGCTAACTAAGTTTGGTGAAGATCAGATACTAAATGGAGGCTCTATTGTGTTCACAAGCTGTATTATAACAATTTTGACAATTTCAAGGGCCAAAATCCAGCCTTGCACGGGCAGATCTGGCTGGTTTGCAAAAGGAACCGAGCTCTAATGGATATCTAACTACTGTTTAAGTTTGAATGAGATACAATTAAAACTGAAGACTATTGCGTTCATAAGCAGTTGTTTATGGACGGACACAACGCCATGGCATAAGCTCTACTGGCCTTTTGCCAATAGAGCTAAAAACATTTAGACAAAATTATGGAAAATCACTGTAATTACTGAAAAGAGTTGGAACACATTGTGGCAAAAGGAGAAATTGCTTGTTTTGAGCAATCTCTACTTTTGTCAGTGTTTTCAAGTCCTCTGCTGCAGAATCATTTTTAAATAATGGGGCAATGCCGTACGCATCACTGGCAGAGGCGTCAGAGAGCGTCTGTATGAGGGAAATGATTAAACATTCTAATTTTCCTGACTAATTTATTTACTATTACACATACAAGTAAACTGACTTTGTGTGACATCATAATTATTATGACAGTTCATTTTACAATGACTACAGAATCATAAATTATTCATTATTATTACTGGTGTGACTGTAAATGGGATAGAAGTTTAACCCTTTCCCTCATACAACAAATCAGCAGCAAGCAGACGACTTTGGACATATTTTTTCAAAAAATAGAAAATCTCTATAATTGAATGGATAACCTATGACTAAAAGTGGAAAACATTGTGTCAAAAGGAGAAATTGCTCGTTTTGAGCAATTTCTTCTTTTGTCACTATGATTTCAAAAAGTCATCTGCTGCAGAGGCGTCAGAAAGCGTCTATATGAGGGAAAGGGTTAAAGTTAAACAGATGCAGAACTTCTTAGAAGCCACCTCTTAATGCAAGTTCCTCAGGTCAAATGTTTCTACATAAAATTAAACATATAACAAACATTAATTTTTTGGTGTTTTACGCCACTTTTAACAATTGTTCAGTTATATCACGGCGTTTCCTGGGTAAGTCACCAATACTTCCGTCTCATTTATCCAGTTGTAATATCAACCCCGCAACCCTGAGCACAAATGAGGACAGCCATTACTTCAAGGGACAAACAAATGAAAGAATGTCAAAAGGAGAAATGATGACCAATTTTGCTACGTGACACGTGACATACTTTCTACTGAATATGCAATCTTCATGTGATATAGGAGGGACAAGATTTTTCTATATAATTGGTCCGAGATCAAGGTCACTTTGGTAATTGGTCGCTGTGACTGAAAAATTGTTGAAAACAGCGTTAAGCCCAAATCAATCATTGGTAACGCCGCAAATATATTGCCCCCTCCCAAAAATAAAATAAAATAATTACCTTAAATGCAAGTTCATGTCCTTTCCAAAACCAAACTCCAGATATCTTACTGTTATTGTCTACACCAAATATACACATACTTCCAAATGCATTCTTTCTCAATTTTTCTAATCTCTGAAACATACCTAAAAAATAAAGTCCATAGATTTAATACTCTAAAAGTTGTTGCTCAAAACAAAGAATTAGTAACACAAGCACAAGGGATATAGTATTTGCCTGTAGTTTACTACGAAATATTTAATTCAAAACAAAGAATGTTAATAGGACTAAGGGCTGTTCCAGGAAAAAATGTCCCCCCACCCACCAATTAAAAATAACTTGCAGATCTGCTCGAACAGATGACGCAACAAAATAATGCTCCAATTTGATTAAGATGTGATATTTTCTGAGAACTTCTGGCCCAAATAACATCCACTTCAAAAATTGATTTTTCAGTAATGAAAAACAACTA
Source organism: Serripes groenlandicus (assembly GCA_031761405.1). Taxonomy (NCBI): domain Eukaryota; kingdom Metazoa; phylum Mollusca; class Bivalvia; order Cardiida; family Cardiidae; genus Serripes; species Serripes groenlandicus. The sequence goes on from JASEVX010000001.1 coordinate 52,061,419, forward strand.
AAACGAATTTTTTTTTAAAGTAAATCATATTTAGGAAAGGGGAGGGTCTTGAGTCTAGCCGGTTATACAACCGGCAGGTCATTGTCCGAATCAAATATGGCGTGCTGTTAAGGAGCCATAATTGATATATGATCCCAGGAAAGCGAATCTCTTCCTGTAGGTAAAGAAGATCACGGGGGTGTCATTAATAGGGGCTGAGCTCGCTGTATGCAATGTCTCGGACTCCCTTTTTCAAATCAAGGGACTGCCTCCTCGAGAGAGAGTGACTTCTAAAATCAAAGGAATCTCCCCCCTTTAACCACATTTAGTAAATATTCTTACCTCCTACAAGATTGCAAGTCATGAAAATCTTTTGATCTTTAAGGTCTTCTTTGTATTCACAATACCATATAGAATAATTTTCTTTGTCCAACTTTTCCCAGAAATATGGAATGGCTACTTCTAAGGTATCATTGTTGGAATAACAGCGTTTGAATGCATCCATATCAAAAGTACTGAAATCAGAAGGTACACTTAGCGTGATGCAATATCAAATGGAGTAAATCAACAGTATCTGCTTTTCCTAAATGATAGTATGTTAAGAGGATACAAGCGGGCCGTGGATCAATCAAGTGACCTAGTTTTTTATCTCACATGACCCAGTTTCAGCATGCTTATCACTAGAACCCGTCATCACAGTGATTTCCTCTGACCAACATACAACAAATCTGCCTTCGATGACTTTGAAAACATCTAAACAATTTTATGAAATATCTATAAATAGAAGTAATTATTGAGCAAAGTTGAAAACATTGTTGCAAATGGACAAACTGCTCATTACAATTTCTCCCTTTTCATGTTTTCATAAAGTTTCTGCAGATGAGAAAGAGTTAAAACAAGTTACAAAAACAATCTTGTCACGTTAGACGACTTTCAATGAAATCACTACCGACTTCTTGATCCAAAACATCACCTATATATACACTAACTCTCAATCATATAGATAGTATCAGCCAAAGCAGGCAAACATTTTAACCGCTTAAAAATGTTTTTTATGTCTTTGTAGAGTAACATGTCAAGTGAATATTTTAAGACTGATTGAAAAAAATTGTTTAAAAAGAGAAAGTGCTTCCTAGGAGCAATCTCTCCCTTTTAACATTGTTATAAAAATGTGGTCTGCTGCAGGTGTTTGATAGTCTTCCACATCTACTCAAGGGTTTATATTGATTGATTGTTTTGTGTTTTACAACGCTTTTAACAATTGTTTAGTTATATCAGTGTTTCCAGAGTAAGTTACCAGTTATAATTTACTATTTACCCCCAACAACAGTCAGTCAGTCGTTATGCTAACCCTACGACCCTGAGCGCCTACTAAACTTCCATTTTTAGTCTTTAGTATGAGTGGGACGGGGATTGCACCTTCACTGTAGTTATTTTAATAGCCATGTTGTTAAACATGTATGTTTTAACAGTATAACTATTCTGAAATGAGTATTCCTGACCCATAATCACTGAAAACATGATTGTTAGAGTATAAGCCCTTTTCACTGTCATTCCATTCTTTGGATCTAAATCATGAAGAAGTCAATCTAATAACTTTGAACATGGATATGTCCTGTAGTCTACATTTTGAATCATAAATCTCCTAAGATTTATGATTTCAGTTGCAGACAAATGCTATTGCTATTACAAAAGTTCCCTAAAGTCATAAATAGAACAGGGACATTAGGCTGTAATAGCATGAACAAGAGCGATCGAAGGAACACATATTTCAGTAAGTGAAGGTGAAAAAGACAAAGGAGAACATTCTGTCAAGGCAGGTAAAACATATAAAGGCATAAAACGAAAAATCTTGTGTATAAGGTTTGCCCAAGGTAATTAGATTTGATCTTGTTTATGAATCAAAAATGACCTAGTTAAATACTTTACAGACCTGATAGACAAAGTCAGACAATATTTCATGAAGATTATATATGAAATATGGCATCTAGTGGGTTTTAAATGATTCAACCATGTGACCATTCAGTCTTTCAACTTGACCAAGAATTCCGAGATAAATGTTCTGATAAGGGCTGTTCCAGGAAAAAATGTCTTTGTGGGGGAGGAACGACCACCAATTTAGAGGGTACCACCTATCAAATTTTTATTATTTTTTGGGCACTTATTTTAATTTTAATTTTTCAATTGTCTGTTTTAGATATGTTGAATGTAGGAATGGGTTTAAGTTAATTTCAACATTTAATGAAGACAAGCTAGATTTTTCTTACCTTTTAGGGAACTTTGCGAATGGGTCTCTACTTTTATCTTCCTTAGGTATGTCATCTTCATCGTCTTCTTCCTAAAAGACAAGAACAATAAACAAAACCTTTTCTAAAATAAAATACATTTAGAAGCCCGATTTATCCCAAAATTGTATATAAGAATAAACAAGAGGACCATGATGGGCATGTTTTTTTTATCAGATCCGAATATTTTGAACAATCTTGGAAGAAGGTGGTCCGGTCCCTCAAGGAACATTTGTGCCATATTATTTTAAATCGGGCCAGTACTTTCGGACAAGAAGACCCGCTCCCAAGAGGTCATGTTTTTTTTTAATTGGATCCGAATAATTTGAACAATCTTGGTAGAGGGTACGGTACGATCCCTCAAGGAACATTTGTGCCAGATTATTTTTAATTCATGCCAGTACTTTTGGACAAGAAGATTTTTGAAGTTTTTACAATGCACATATAAGGAAAAGAAGGCCATGTTTTTTTTTTTTTATTGGATCTACATAATCTGAACAATCCTGGTCGAGGGTCCCTCAAGGAACATTTGTGCCAGATTACTTTTAATTCGGGCTAGTACTTTTGGACAAGAAGATTTTCAAAGTTTTTACAATGCACATTTAAGGAAAACAAGCTCCGCCCCTCTGTTGGCCATATTTTTCAATGGATCGGAATAATTTGAATAATTTCCCAAGGAAACATTTCTTTTGAATCTTTTGTAAATATGGATAAATACATACATTTTATGCAGAATATTTCAAATAACCTAGTGAAAAATAATCTTGAAAAACTTAGTACCAACTTTCTTTCTACTAATTGTCAAAGCTCCAACAAAAATTATCTTTTCTAAAAAAAATTTTTTTTTAAACTGAATGCTGTTCTTCAGGTATTTTGCAACACAGTCATGTTATTTGAATTGGTAACTACCCTTAAATCATGTACATGGTGTGCTCTTAATATTATCTTTGAACAGAAGTAGAAACAAGAGGGCCATGATGGCCCTATCGCTCATCTGATTTAATAGAACTTCAATAGTTTTCAAAGTTTTTACTCTTTTTAGGCCAATACTTTTGGACAAGAAGATTTTTAAAGTTTTAACAATGCACATATAAGGAAAACAAGCTCCGCCCCCTAGCGGCCATGTTTTTTCAACGGATCAAAAATATTTAAACAATCTTGGTAAAGGGTGCCCCAAGGAACATTTGTGCAAAATAATTTTTAAATCGGGCCAGTACTTTTGGACAAGAAGATTTTTAAAGTTTTAACAATGCACATATAAGGAAAACAAGCTCCGCCCCCTGGCCACCATGTTTTTCAACGGATTGGAAATATTTGTACAATCTTGGTAAAGGGTGCCCCAAGGAACATTTGTGCAAAATAATTTTTAAATCGGGCCAGTTCTTTTGGACAAGAAGATTGTTAAAGTTTCAACAATGCACATATAAGGAAAACTAGCTCCGCCCCCTGGCGGCCATGCTTTTCAACGGATCGGAAATATTTGAACAATCTTAGTAAAGGGTGGCCCAAGGAACATTAGTGCAAAATAATTTTCAAATCGGGCCAGTACTTTTGGACAAGAAGATTTTTAAAATTTTAACAAAAAAAACAACAAGCTCCTCCCCCTGGCGGCCATGTTTTTCAACGGATTGGAAATATTTGAACAATCTTGGTAAAGAGTGTCCCAAGGAACATTTGTGAAAAATAATTTTCAAATCGGGCCAGTACTTTTGGACAAGAAGATTTTTAAAGTTTTTACAATGCACATGTAAGGAAAATAAGCTCCGCCCCCTGGCGGCCATGTTTTTCAACGGATTGGAAATATTTGAACAATCTTGGTAGAGGGTACCTCAAGGAACATTTGTGCAAAATAATTTTCAAATCGGGCCAGTACTTTTGGACAAGAAGATTTTTTAAGATTTGGCAATTTTTCCCTTTTCTGATGCCGCAGCAACCAAAGTTCTACTTGGAATTAATTTCTTTGAACAACTTTGAAAGAGGACTGACTACCTAAGGACCATTCCTGTGAAGTTATTTTGAAATCTGTTCATTGGTTTAGTAGGAGAAGTCATTTGTAGGAAATTGTTAACAGACGCTGCCGACGCCGGACGGCGAGTGATCACAAAAGCTCACCTTGCACTTTGTGCTTAGGTGAGCTAAAAACCCATAAAACACTCGAGCATCCGCAATAATTCGGGCTACCAAACAATTCTGAAATTTGTCGGACACTGTGAGCTAAAAACACAATAGAAACTCAACTTGTGACTTACTTTAACAAGAGGCTGGCTCTACTAAAAATTCTGTATGAATCAAAGGTTCGGATATTAAGGATATTAAGGATGCTATTTTTAAGTTTCATTACAATTGACCCAGCGGTTACAGAGATTGATTGATTGGGGTTTAACGCCGTTTTTAACAATTTCTCAGTTATATCACGGCGGCCAGTTCACCTTCTCATGCATTTCCTGGTTTTCTCACACCAGTACTCCACACAACAATCTTACCAAGCAACTGGCTGCTTTTCCACATAGACTTAGCCCATTGGTGGAAGACGAATGACGCATGTCGCATTGACTTTTGTCAATCGTCGGAAAGTTGGCCTAGCCGGGATTCGAACTCACAACCCCTGGATTGACAGCCCCGCGTCGCTACCGGTTACAGAGAAGTAAATGGAAGGACTTTTCACAAAGACTTGTGAAGCTAAATATCAATCTGCTTTTTTTGTCAATGAAGTTGAAAAAAATGTTAAACATATCTGAGACTGTGGTTGTCTTATGTCACTGTTTAAGTAAAACTTATGTTAAAATACAAGATGATAAAATCAGTATACTTCTCAAAATCCTATTTACAATTCCTAAAAATGAAAGTGTAGACCATTTCCAAGCTTGTCAGAAGTATTTTACCCCTTGTACTAATGAATTCATTTCATTGATTTCTTCATACTTGGTTAATGCTGTATTGCTGTATACTAAATGTTCAGGCTAATCCTAGTCTATAATCAGTGCAAAAGTTTGTTTTAGCTGCATATGGTAATATAACAGCAGAGCTACAGATAAGCAGCGTATTTGCGTAAATACCCAATTAAAAATAGCAAAAACCCAATACAAATTAAACTTACGCGTACAAAAATCCAGTTACTCAAAACTTTTTTTCGGCCTGCGTATGCGACAAAAGGTTGAAATGATACTAGAAACTGGAAATTCCGTGATTAAAAATAGATTTCGCCCAGAGGGGGATAGCTCTTATTGATCAAATTGTGGGATAATGGAATCTGTATCAGTCGAGAGATTGGTTCGCATTTCAAACTGTTTTGTACCGCGGAAACAAGCGCCCAGTGATAAAAATAGATTTCGCCCAGAAGGGGATATCTCTTATTGATCAAATTGTGGGTGTGGGATAATGGTAACAGTATCAGTCGAGAGATTGGTTTGCATTTCAAACTGTTTTGTACTGCAGAAACAAGCACCCAGTGATTAGTATACAAAATGTCGAAACGGGGAAGAAAGAAGTTTGATGTGACAAATCTTTCACAGAAAAACGATATATTTAAGTATTTTACGGTCCCCAAATCTACTTCCGACGCGGAAAAATACGCAAAAAGTATCATTGATGACATTATTACCGTGTGCGTAACTGATAGTGATAGCAACGGCATTGCACGATCAACCGTGAACGAAATTGCAGACGATGTTTTCACTCGTGTGCAGAAGCCTACGGCACATTCAGGCAGTCGCGTTTCGAAAAAAATGTTGAGAGATTGGATTGATAAGTATCCTTGGCTTATGATTAAAGATGAAGATGAACAAATAAGACTTTGTTGTAAAACATGCCTAGAATTTAAAGACAAAACTAAAGTTAAGCAATGTATTGACTCATTAAGTCATTCATATACATATCATTTTCAGAAAATACCCAATTGTTAAAAAATTGTTGGGTATTAAAATTGGTGTTTATACCCAATTATAAACCCAAATACCCAATTCTTGAAAAATGGTTGGGTACTGACCCAATTGATCCAAAAAGTTATCTGTACCTCTGTAACAGTTAAGAGTTTGATGGCAAAAATACTTAATATTTCTTTAAAATAATCCCAACTTTTGTAAATTCGCAAGAAAAAAGGAAACAAGACAACCTGCGAAGAATTATCTGAGACGTCAGTCTCTTCTCAAATAAATTTACGAACCGTTTTCGTCGGCGTTTCCTTCTTCTTTGGGGCTTCTTTCTTTTGTTGAGCCTGTTTGTTTTCCTTTTCTTTCTTCTTTTTGTCTCCTCCATGCAATTCAGTATACTTCTTACCTATGCAACAATCAAAAGAACTTAATTCATGGAATTGTATTGATCACAATGTTAAACTGCTTTCATGAAATTTGAATCCATGAACTCAAATATTGTTCAGGTAATCTGATCAACAATTGTGAAATTTGAAACTCACAACTCTAGTGGCTGTACCGTGATGTTTGTTGCTGTTGTCATGGCAACCAGAGTAACATATAGAACATAAATATTTCAAGGAATATAAAACAGTAAAATGAGCAAGCTACAAGTTTCAACACTTGATTGAACAAGACCTCGGGCTGAGGGTGTCTCGCCCTTCTAAGAAAATCAGATATTAAATGGTATCACTATGCAAAAAGAAAGTAAAGTTGATAAAATGTGAAAAAGTAAGTGTCTGTCAATGCATTGATATTATGACGTTGACAGATGTCCCATGATCAAACAATACATCTGACAAAGATTCAGAAAAATTCCAGCAGGGGTTGCCGAGATATAAGAAAGGGTCAAGTTCTGCACAATTATGACGTTGACAGATGTATCATGACCAAACAATACATCTGACAATGTTTCAGAAAAATTCAAGCAGGGGTTGCGGAGATATAAGAAAGGTTAAGTTTTGAGGTTAAGTTACCTAACAAAGGTCAAGTTCTGCACAATTATGACCTTGACCCTGAAAATTTTGACGTTGACAGATGTTCCATGACCAAACAATATATCTGACAAAGTTTCAGAAAAATTCAAGCAGAGGTTGCTGAGATATAAGAAAGGTTAAGTTTTGAGGTTAAGTTACCTAACAAAGGTCAAGTTCTGCACAATTATGACCTTGACCCTGACAATTTTGACATTGACAGATGTCCCATGACCAAACAATACATCTGACAAAGTTTCAGAAAAATTCAAGCAGGGGTTGCAGAGATATAGCCATTTGTAAAAGTGGCCGCCGTCGCCGGAAAAGTGACTGCTATGTCTCACTCCACTATCGTGGGCGAGACAAAAAGCTTGATGCAATAACATTTGCACAACAGACAGTGTGCCTTCATAAGCTTGATGGACATTTATGCCAGGGTATAAAATTAGGTCATTTGTTTGTTAAATAAAACCTAATACATACCATCAAAAACTGCCATCTTTTCACACAATTTGAAGTCTCCGATGACTTTTTTAAAATTTGGTTGATTGATGAGCGTGTTAAACCATCTATTTACATTTACAAGGGATGATCTGAAAGCCGGTTCCAAAACCTGCAAATAAAATAAGCAACTTACAAACTAGATGTCATCCATCTGTGAATCAGATGAGATGAGAAGAATAACACAATGTATGCTATGGTCGATACAAAATCTATATTGAAACTACCCATTATACTCGACAGAGAGCAGAAAAACTTATCAAACCATTTTCAGATTAATATCAGTTCATTTCATAACCTTTCCATGCTTGCAAAAGACCATTGAGGAAAAGGAGAAATTGCTCATTTTGGCACAATGTTCTTAACTTCATATATAGAGATAAGGTTAACTTAACCCTTTCCCACTTGCAGGCAAATTTTGACAACTTCAGGAGCAATTTCTCTTTGCAATTATGTTTTTTTTTGTTTTTTTAAATCATCTGTTACAGATTTATTAAATGTGGAAATATTTTAAAACTGGTTCAATGGATCATTTTCACTTCTTATAATTCATCTACATTGTATTGAACTTTCTTGAAATTCTATTGTCTATAAACTGTCAGAGTAAGAGTTCAAGTTATTTGGAGATATTTAGTAATATATACCAGTTATCAAACAAAAAGACTAGATACAACCTATAATGTAGTACCCAAATTTGCCTTTCATTTTGTTACTGTACCTCTAACTGTTACACATTCAAATAATAAACAAAACATGTCTGTGTGTAGATGCAATGTTGAACTATTTCAATTCCTTCCATTGTATAACAAAACAGAAAATATGGAAAATTTAAAAAATTATAATTACAATGAGCCCATGGGAAAAGGAAACAATTTGGCATTTCTATTTCTGTACAGTGTACAGAATCAGATCAGCATGTCCACCTGACTTTACAAAAGCCTCTAGGAAACTTATGTACAGGTCTAAGAAATATTTAAACACAGTGTAGAACTTGGATCAGACTGGGAATCTGCAGATCACAATAGCAAAATTGTACAGACTCGGTTATTGATTTTATTGAAACATTGTGGCAAAAGAAGAAACTGCTTATGCACAATTTCTCCCTTTGCCACAATAAATTCCATCGCAATTCAATAATTATACTTTCATTTATAGAAAATGTTCATATTTCTTTGCCATAGGTTTTCAGTCATCTGCTGCAGATTTGTAGTATGTAGGAATGGGTTATACGTAATATACTTATATACTGGTGGTATGCTAAGGGCAGGTCAGAGCATACAGCAATATTATAAAAATATATACCAGTTATCAAACAAAAAGACTAGATACAACCTATAATGTAGTACCCAAATTTGTCTTCCATTTTGTTACTGTACCTCTAACTGTTACACATTCAAATGATAAACAAAACGTGTCTGTGTGTAGAGGCAATGTTGAACTATTTCAATTACTTCCATTGTATAACAAAACAGAAAATATGGAAAATTTTAAAAAATTATTATTAAATTACAATAAGGAAATTGCTCATGCAGAATTTCTCCATCTGCCACAATTAATACCACCCCAATTCAATAATTACTTTCATTTATTGAAAATCTTCATGTTGCTTCGCCAAGGGTTTTCAGACGTCTGCTGCAGATTTGATGTCAATGTGTGAATAATGGGTTATCCGTAATATACTTACATACTGGTACGCTAAGAGCAGGTCACAGCATACAGCAATGTCAGCCTGGGAAATTCTTTCTCCAACAAGGTAGGTTTGGGTCTTGAGATAGTTATCCAACACTGTGAGAGCTTTTGTCATCTGTGTCTTGGCATTCTCTGTTTCCTGGAATTGGAGGATACAATTAGAAAATAAAATTTGTGTTGAACGGTTATCTTTATCAATCTTTTAAGTTAAGTGTCTCTTAGGCTATATGATTTTAGGATTCCACTCAGTATTTTTGACACAACACTCGCAGAATAACACATAAATGAAAGCAAACAAAAAAATCTGCTTTAACCCTTTTCCACATACAGCAGATAACTTTGAAAACATATTAGCAAAAATGTGAAAAATCTCTATAAATAATGGTATTATAGTTTAATAAAGTTGAAAACACTGTGACAAAAGAAGAAATTGCTTGTTTTGAGCAATTTCTCCTTTTGTCATTTTTTTCAAAAGTAGTCTGCTGCGGAGGCATGATGTGGGAAAGGGTTATAAAATACTTCTTTCATCTTACCAACAAAACACTCATTCTAAGCAAGTTAATAATGAGAAGAAAACGACAAAAACCTCTCTATAGCATCAACTTCGCATTTTTCAAATAATTTTTTCTTCTTCCATAATTAGATATGAAATTCAATCATGGCTTTGTGAAAAGCAAGCTTACTTGAAATGTAAAAAAGCTTAGAAAAATCCAACAGGAACAGAAGTCAAACTTGATCTGCATCTTGCTCTTATTCAACTACCCGTCAAAAATCTTCATAAAAATGTCATGTCCAATGGCAAAATACAATCAGATGGCAAACAAAATTCATTACAATAAGTTTGCTTAGAAAAATAAAATCTGACTGCAATCAACTTCTATATATCTTGTCATAATAAAACAACAAACTAAACTCCATTGAAATATCTGTTAGCACTAGAAAAGACTAGAGTAAACGGGTCTTGGTTCCACGAAATTTGTTGTAGGTACTTAAAAGAACCATCTCACAGACAATTCTTTTGAGTACCCACAACATTGGTTTTGCAGGTCGAATAAATATTTTAGAACCTGAAAAACTCTTATCTAGCTCTGATATCTGCATGCATTCCAATTATGTATATTCACTGCAATTCCAACTACAATCTTTCCATATCACATAATTTTGTTTTTCTAGTAACACTGTCATTATCAAGCAAGTTCAGAAATAAGAAGGAATGTAAAGTACTCCTCAATAGAATAAACTACACTTTTTGATATACCTTAAATTCTTCCACAACTGCATATGTAATACAACCATGGCTTTGTGAAAAGGATATTTCGCATTGTACAATCTAGGATGCACAATTGGGCACTTTTACTAAATTTCCCAAGATCATGCACCATTTTTGACTGAAAACTGTTCAGTTGCATCAACTTTATTCACTGCACTTCCAACTACAATCTTTCCATATCACATAATTGTGTTTTTCTAGTAAAACTGTCATTATCAAGCAAGTTCAGAAATAAGAAGGAATGTAAAGTACTCCTCAATAGAATAAACTACACTTTTTGATATACCTTAAATTCTTCCACAACTGCATATGTAATACAACCATGGCTTTGTGAAAAGGATATTTTGCATTGTCCAATCTAGGATGCACAATTGGGCACTCTTACTAAATTAACCAAGATCATGCACCATTTTTGACTGAAAACTGTTCAGTTGCATCAACTTATTCACTGCACTTCCAACTACAATCTTTCCATATCACATAATTGTGTTTTTCTAGTAAAACTGTCATTATCAAGCAAGTTCAGAAATAAGAAGGAATGTAAAGTACTCCTCAAAAGAATAAACTACACTTTTTGATATACCTTAAATTCTTCCACAACTGCATATGTAATACAACCATGGCTTTGTGAAAAGGATATTTTGCATTGTCCAATCTAGGATGCACAATTGGGCACTCTTACTAAATTTCCCAAGATCATGCACCATTTTTGACTGAAAACTGTTCAGTTGCATCAACTTTATTCACTGCACTTCCAACTACAATCCTTCCATATCACATAATTGTGTTTTTCTAGTTAAACTGTCATTATCAAGCAAGTTCAGAAATAAGAAAGAATGTAAAGTACTCCTCAATAGAATAAACTACACTTTTTGATATACCTTAAATTCTTCCACAACTGCATATGTAATACAACCATGGCTTTGTGAAAAGGATATTTCGCATTGTCCAATCTAGGATGCACAATTGGGCACTCTAACTAAATTTCCTAAGATCATGCACCATTTTTGACTGAAAACTGTTCAGTTACATCAACTTTATTCACTGCACTTCCAACTACAATCTTTCCATATCACATAATTGTGTTTTTCTAGTAAAACTGTCATTATCAAGCAAGTTCAGAAATAAGAAGGAATGTAAAGTACTCCTCAATAGAATAAACTACACTTTTTGATATACCTTAAATTCTTCCACAACTGCATATGTAATACAACCATGGCTTTGTGGAAAGGATATTTTGCATTGTCCAATCTAGGATGCACAATTGGGCACTCTTACTAAATTTACCAAGATCATGCACCATTTTTGACTGAAAACTGTTCAGTTGCATCAACTTTATTCACTGCACTTCAAACTACAATCCTTCCATATCACATAATTGTGTTTTTCTAGTAAAACTGTCATTATCAAGCAAGTTCAGAAATAAGAAGGAATGTAAAGTACTCCTCAATAGAATAAACTACACTTTTTGATATACCTTAAATTCTTCCACAACTGCATATGTAATACAACCATGGCTTTGTGAAAAGGATATTTCGCATTGTCCAATCTAGGATGCACAATTGGGCACTCTTACTAAATTTCCTAAGATCATGCACCATTTTTGACTGAAAACTGTTCTTTTGCATCAACTTTATTCACTGCACTTCCAACTACAATCTTTCCATATCACATAATTGTGTTTTTCTAGTAAAACTGTCATTATCAAGCAAGTTCAGAAATAAGAAGGAATGTAAAGTACTCCTCAATAGAATAAACTACACTTTTTGATATACCTTAAATTCTTCCACAACTGCATATGTAATACAACCATGGCTTTGTGAAAAGGATATTTCGCATTGTCCAATCTAGGATGCACAATTGGGCACTCTTACTAAATTTCCTAAGATCATGCACCATTTTTGACTGAAAACTGTTCAGTTGCATCAACTTTATTCACTGCACTTCCAACTACAATCTTTCCATATCACATAATTGTGTTTTTCTAGTAAAACTGTCATTATCAAGCAAGTTCAGAAATAAGAAGGAATGTAAATACTCCTCAATAGAATAAACTACACTTTTTGATATACCTTAAATTCTTCCACAACTGCATATGTAATACAACCATGGCTTTGTGAAAAGGACATTTTGCAGTGCCCAATCTAGGATGCACAATTGCGGCATTCTTGCTATATTTCCTAAGATCATGCACCTTTTTTGACCAACGTGGGACTGGTATAAAAAACTTTTCAGTTGCATTAACTTTATTCACTGCACTTCCAACTACAATCTTTCCATATCACATAATTGTGTTTTTCTATTAAACTGTCTTTATCAAGCGAGTTCAGAAATAAGAAGGAATGTAAAGTACTCCTCAATAGAATAAACTACACTTTTTGATATACCTTAAATTCTTCCACAACTGCATATGTAATACAACCATGGCTTTGTGAAAAGGATATTTCGCATTGTCCAATCTAGGATGCACAATTGGGCACTCTTACTAAATTTCCCAAGATCATGCACCATTTTTGACTGAAAACTGTCCAGTTGCATAAACTTTATTCACTGCACTTCCAACTACAATCTTTCCATATCACATAATTATGTTTTTCTAGTAAAACTGTCATTATCAAGCAAGTTCAGAAATAAAAAGGAATGTAAAGTACTCCTCAATAGAATAAACTACACTTTTTGATATACCTTAAATTCTTCCACAACTGCATATGTAATACAACCATGGCTTTGTGAAAAGGACATTTTGCAGTGTCCAATCTAGGATGCATGATTGTGATATTCATGCTAAATTTCCCCAAGATCATGCACCTTTTTTGACCAAATGTTGGACTGGTGCACATAATATTATTTACAAGTGAATTATTCACAAAATTACCAATAAAAAGACTTAAAGAACATAATTAACAAACAAAATTCGAGTCGCAATCTAAACCTCCGTTGGATAGAATGAAGGAGTCGATAGTAAAATTCTCAGTTTGAAGTGAAAATGTTCCAAGTCAGGGAATATTTCCAATGATTTTAAAGGAGAAAATGTCTACAAATAAAGAGTATTCTAAGGAATTATCAATATATGTCACCTTCCAATAAGTCAGTGGGACAGACAAACAGAATGTATCCATATGTATTGCAGTTAACATGATGACAGCATGAGAAGTCAACAAAAACATCATTTTACAAGCAAAATCAAGCTCATAGTTAACTGTTTAGGGAGAATAGTTTGCAAATTTATCCTTTGGTTCTATGAACTAAGAAATAATAGAACAAGACATGTATAAAACAATGCGTCATCTGCCATGTTCAGTTAATTGTGTTGCTCGTCTTGGCAAGGTGGCACATGCGTTTCTTTAAACACTAGTTTCTAACAAATTACCTGTTTGTTGTACTGAGTGATTCCCAGACACGGAAATATCCAGGTACATGATGCTGGAAGAATTTCATTATCTCCAAAGTTAACCCATTGTTGGACTTTTGCTGCGTCTGCCTGTGTTTTACCATTCAGCTGGGCATTCCCCACTGCAATCAAGAGTTAGACAAATGAACATGTTTTCCCCCTCAAGATAACTTAATTTCAATATTAAAAGTGCTAGAATGTTGTTAGGTAAGCATCTTTTGAAACCACTGAAGCAATAAATTCTGTCCTGAACAAGTCGTTTTGAAATTCAAACATTGCATGGAAAAATTATAATGATGGCTGCATTTATACCTAAAGTATGCTCATTTGTAATTGGATACCATCCACTATTGTGATATTTCATGAATGTCTATATATACTGAACAAAAAAAGAAACTTCCGCTAAGTTTGCTCGAGTATAGCTGGATGAAAACAAATATGGGGGGAGTCATTATGCACGTGCAAATCGAGTTTCACGTTGTCGACGTTAACAGTGCAAATAAAATCGATAAAATTCATGAATCCTGATAACACGGGTCACGGCTAATATTACCTGTCTACTAACTTTACACAATTATTTCTTTAACACAACAAACACTATGTGTAGAAATCGGAAGTTTCTTTTTTTGTTCAGTATATTATGTCAGCGATTGTTTTCCTTCTTTAGCTAGTACCGTGCACAATGCAGTCTAGCCTAATTTAAACTTTGTAACTTGCTTTTCTGACAAAATCAAAAACATTCTCGGCCCATCGCTGTTGTTTACATTTTAAAACAAATCGCAACATTTCTCAGTGCCGTATTTCCATTCGGGTGTCGCAATTATTTATCCGAAACAAATAATTATATTTCTTATTCGTACAATAAGTGTTGGGAGTTGGGTGATATTTCGTTTATTTATTTTTTTACCCATTTTGTCTTGTCAATTTAACCACGTGTTTTTAAGAACAAGAGGGCCATGATGGCCCTGGAATCGCTTACCTGATTTTTTTTTTTCACTTTAGCTATATAAGCCCCGCCCCTGGCGGCCATAGTTTACGACCAATCAACTTGGCTTGAAGGAATATGATAGAGAGTCACCCTAGGAACATTTCTACAAAATTATTTGAAAATCAGCCTTACACTTTCGGAGAAGAAGATTTTTTAAGTTTTCACTATAGCCATATAAGGCAAAATAGCCCCGCCCCCCCTGGTGGCCATGTTTTTTGACCAATCAACATGGCTTGAAGGAATCTGAAAGTTGGTCACTTAAGTAACATTTCTACAAAATTATTTGAAAATCAGGCTGACACTTTCGGAGAAGAAGATTTTTTAAGTTTTCACTATAGCCATATAAGGCAAAATAGCCCAGCCCCCCTGGCGGCCATGTTTTTCGACCAATCAACTTGGCTTGAAGGAATCTGATAGAGGGTCATCCAAGGAACATTTCTACAAAATTATTTGAAAATCGGCCTCACACTTTTGGAGAGGAAGATTTTTTAAGTTTTCACTATAGCCATATAAGGCAAAATAGCCCCACCCCCCTGGCGGCCATGTTTTTCGACCAATCAACATGGCTTGAAGGAATCTGACAGAGGGTCATCCAAGGAACATTTATACAAAATTATTTGAAAATCTGCCAACCAGTTTGGGAGAAGAAGATTTTTTAAATTTTCACTATAGCCATATAAGGCAAAATAGCCCCCCCCCCCCCCCCCCCCCCCCCCTGGCGGCCATGTTTTTCGACCAATCAACATGGCTTGAAGGAATCTGACAGAGGGTCATACAAGGAACATTTCTACAAAATTATTTGAAAATCGGCCTGACACTTTCGGAGAAGAAGATTTTTTAAGTTTTCACTATAGCCATATAAGGCAAAATAGCCCAGCCCTCCTGGCGGCCATGTTTTTTCACCAATCAACTTGGCTTGAAGGAATCTGATAGAGGGTCATCCAAGGAACATTTCTACAAAATTATTTTAAAATCGGCCTGACACTTTTGGAGAAAAAGATTTTTTGAGTTTTCACTATAGCCATATAAGGCAAAATAGCCCCGCCCCCCTGGCGGCCATGTTTTCGACCAATCAACATGGCTTGAAGGAATCTGACAGATGGTCATCCAAGGAACATTTCTACAAAATTATTTGAAAATCTGCCAACCAGTTTGGGAGAAGAAGAATTTTGAAGTTCTTTTCATTTCGTTGCCATGGAAACCAGAATTCTGCATGGATCCCAAAAATTTGAAGGAAATCTGGTGAGGTCATTGAGAGGATGCTTTCTGTGAAGTTTCATCCCAATTGACCCACCGGTTACTGAGGAGAAGAAGTTGACGCACGATGGACGACGGACGCCGGACAAAAGGCGATCACAATAACTCGCCTTGCTCAGGTGAGCTAAAAAACATGACGTCAAACGAAATTTTTCGCTGATGTGAATTGGATTTTCATGTATTTAAATGGTAAGCTGCATATTTTTTAAATTCAATTTAATGTTAAATATGATTTATTTAATCGTTGCAATAGCTGTCCGTGCCGGCGGATAATGAGAACAAAATTACTTCTTGAAACGCATGCATTTATAACTAAAGCGTCTAGATGATTACGATAAAAACGATTTGACAATGTCGAGAAATAATAAATGTTATCAGAAAAAACTACCATCAGCGCCTGAGAAAGGCTATAAAACGATTGATTTTTTTATTTGGTAAGGTAAAATTGGACACTAGCCATGACACTGAGCAGCGTACAGAACCTTCACCAGGGCCAAGCATGAAAACAGCTTTATCTGAACCCAACGATCCTCTAGAATTAGGGTCCGTATTGCCTACATCTGAATCTCAAACCGTATCCCCTGCTACTCAAACTGACGATTCAGTAATCGAGACTAATCAGAATGCTACACCATTGTCTTTACAACTATATGTGGATAAGGGTCAACAGGCAGCAAAGAAATGCTACAAAAGACCCATAACTGTTGACTATGGAAGTCAGTATAAATGGCTGTATTATAATTCAGCTAAAAAAGTCTTACCTTTGTAAAACTTTCTGTATCTTATTGTTTTTTATACAGACAAATATCAATTATTATCAAGACTGAATAAATAGAGGATATTACATGAGTGGGCATTCAATACGAAATTTTATTAAACGAGTTTTCTAAAATTTTGTATTGAAGAACACGAATGTTATATTCTATTTATATCATAAATTCCAATTCGACGATTATAAGCGCAAAATATATATAACGTCGCTATATAGCGCGGTCATTTTCAATGCTTTTCATTATGACGTTACGTAGCATTATTATTACACTAGTTATATACAGAAAAATATAGAATGACGTTATTTCACGCTGGCGACGTCATTTATGATATAATACTATTTATTAGTTTAATTACAGCTACCATTAATCATTGGGTGCTTCAATCTGTGTTTCAATAGTAAAGAGGACTATAGTAACACATACCCTAATGTAATATCCACTATTTAATAGTTAGGAATTATGCAAAATTAAATTTTATAAGTAAAAAACATGACCTGAATATTATGCATTTATATTTTTCTACTCTAATCATATGCAACAATGATTTTATAATATTCCAGGAGACAGCCAGATGCCTGCCTGCTACAGCAGTTTGTACAGAATCCTGTCCTATGTGACACATTCCCTTGTATGCATGACTTAGTCTTGCTTGGAAAATTGATTCCTACTACTACTAGTACTGCTTCTGTGGAGAGGTGTTTTAGTCCAATGAACAGCAACAGACTGAACCAGGAGACATTGACTGCTTTGATGCCGATTTGTAGAGAGGGGTCAAATGTGGTGACCAGTGAAAAGAAAACAATAATTGTGGATAATTTCAAAAGAATGAAAAGGAGAGAGATTGCTCTGTAATTGTAGACTAGTACACTTAAGTCTTTGGTTCACTTAATCTTGGTGGCTGTGAACTTAACTTGAAATATTTGTCTGTGTATCATTGCCATTGACCTTTGTTAATGTATGTTTCATTATATGCAAAGCAGCATGTGATTGTCAATAAATATTTGTTTTTGCTAGTTTAATTAAACTTTATTTTTGTGATTTCGAAATAAACTTACTAGATAAAAACATTTAGCTAGTAATGCAAGCCTTAAAACAGACAACGGCTTATTATTAAGTTACATAGCTGTAATATTTAAATTCACAATTTTATGGAAACAACACTATTTTTCACAATTTACCTGGTACTGGACCCATTCACAATTTATGTAAAAAAATCGCTGTGTGTCAAGATAATATTTCATTCAAAGAACAAGTGTTCAAAATTACAAATGAACACATGTCAATAAGGGAGAAGTAATCCCTATTAAAGTATCTCGCAGCTAAGGCAGGGGACACAAAATTAAAATCAAACAACATACCATATAAAGCAATGGCGTTGCTTTCAAAAATGGCATCTCCATTACTGGATTCAAATGCTGGGACCTGAAATGACAAGAAAAGAGTGACAAATATAAAGGCACCGTACAACAGCAGAAACACCCTATTGAGCATCTCTGTATAGGATTTGTTATGGTTTTCACTTTTGTAATATTTACTCGACATAGTACATTGTCCAAATCTAATATGTGGATAGAACCTGAAGCTGGTTTTTCATCCCTAATTGAATGGTAAATTATGAAATTAAACTGATTCCATTACAAGTCATAGTGCAATACAGGACTAGTAGTGTTCCCCCTTATATTTTATTCTGGCGGAGACTTACAATTATTGATTTAAAGAAAAAAAGAAAATTAATAATAACTTGAAAGATTTCTGTATCTTTCAAAATATAGATTATTTCTTAATTTGCTCGACAAGCAAACAAATGGACGACATTAGAAAGGCAAAGAATTTAATGTCATGTTTTGAAAATCATTCTATAAATAAAGCTGTTTCTTATATTGCCATAATTTTTCTGAAGTTGTTTTGAAAGGATCAAATAGCAATACTTCATTTAAACTGATGTCATAGTTCTTTAGTTTCCATTATGTGCATGAACGAACGTTTGTCAGCAGCAAGTATAAAATCTTTTTTTGACAGCTGACACAAAATAACTTGCTTTCGCTCCATATTTTGAATTTGACAACGATCATCAAGTAAACTGCCGATTGCTTACATAACTGACAATAAAATATTTCCAAATCTTGGACTTACTTAGCAAATGGTTTATTTAAAAAAAAATTGAATGAGTATTTCGCCTTTTCTAAATTCTACACTCGTTTCATAAAATGCTTACCTTTCCTAGTGGAAACTTAGAAAGGAAGTTTGCAGATTGGTTGGTTTCTCCAAATTTAAAGTTTGTTTCAACTTTCACTTTAGCTCCACTGTATTCAGCGGCAATCAGAGCCTTAAAGGCTCTGAAATTACCAGGGTAGGTGTACAAAGTCTGAAAAAGAAAAGTTATTTTGTACAAATTGTCTTTGTATAAAACCTTTTTGCAAGATTGTCAAACATCATTTGGTTTCAAAAGGCCTACAGGCGAAATGTATGATAAATTAACTATTCTATGGAACATTTACAGCATCTGACAAAGAAAGATTGTCAAGATATTAATGGATTTTAACGGTTATTGCCACGCAAACGTACCCCAGACGCCATTTTGCCGGCTCAAAAAGGAAGTTGACGGATTTGCTGGTTCCGTTCATGCGCAAAACAGGGCAAACTAGGTCGTGGGCACCCGGATGTTTCTGCAGCAACTGGACTACTTCACTGACATCTAATTTTCGCTGCAAATATGGTAATTTTCTTCCGTTCTTGTTCATTTGATGTTAATTCTTATAAACGTTTGTTTAAATTACATATATTCTATTACAAATTCGTATCTTGGTGTCCCTGTTTATGTGAAAACATGACATTTCTTACCGTCGTTTCATTTTTTGAGAATTTGAGTTGCCCAGAAATAAATGGGTGGGGTAAACAACTAAATATTAGTGTTTTGGTACATCAGTTTGATATTTAAGTTCTATTCAATGACTTTAACCGTAAACGGACAATTCCTTTTTATTTATAGCAATTCTGTCATTTTAAAGAAAGGCACAAAACAAAATCATATAACCATACTTTGTGAATAAAATTATTCCTGGTTAATATGAGTATAGGTGGTATCTATTTCGGGTAAACATTTATTAACTTTTGTAATCGGTAATCATTCTCCGTTAATTGCAGTTAGCTACTTGCTTGCAACACTATCAGTGATTTGATTATAAGATATTTACAAATCCTACCGTCCTGAGCAAATAAACTGATAATCATCATCTGGTTAAGCATTTATTATCCCCCGCTTATTCGAAGAAAAAAGGGGGGTTATTAATTTGGGTTTGTCCGTCTGTCACACTTCGTTTCCGTACAATAACTGCCACAAATGTTAACCATTTTTTTTCAATCTTGGTAACAAGGTTAAATGCCTTAAGGGCTAGGCCAAGTTCAATCGTCACTTTTGGCGACTTTATTCTGTGGAGTTATGGCCCCTTATTTAAAAATGTTGTTTGTTGCTGTTTCCGTGCTATAACTGCCACAAATGTGAACCGTTTTTTTTCAAACTTGTAACAAGGTTAAATGCCTTAAGGGCTAGGCCAAGTTCGATCATCACTTTCGGTGGAGTTATGGCCCTTTATTTAACAAAAAATGTTGTTTGTTGCTGTTTCCGTGCAATAACTGCCACAAATGTGAACCGTTTTTTTTTCAAACTTGGTAACAACGTTAAATGCCTTGAGGGCTAGGCCAAGTTCGATCGTCACTTTCGGCGAACTTTATTCGGTGGAGTTATGGCCCCTTAATTAACATAAAATGTTGTTTGTTGCCGTTTCCGTGCAATAACTACCACAAAAATTAATGTGAACCGGTTTTATTCAAACTTTGTAACAAGGTTAAATGCCAGAGCTCCAGATAACGTGCGTATCTGCGTAAATTACGAATGGAAAATCACCAAATACGCACATGTTTCAAATTCCATGAGTAACAAATACGCATACATTTTGCAATTTACTCATCCGTTACGTTATATGCGTATCTTCTTTTTTAAATCACACAAAAAAAATATTTCTTTCAAAGTTTCTCGGAAAAACCTAGTCTATTTTTTAGAACTAAAAGTAATGTTCCCATTTTCTACATTAGCTTATTATTTACGTAAATCGGAAACCAAATTGATCTTTTTCATTGAAGCGCCTGTCATTTCAAAATGAATTAAATGAAAGCGCTTTTGACGTGATCAGTGTGTATTTGTTGCTTTGCTAATTTGTAATCTCGCGAGACAGTTAAAAGGAGAGCTTCATCCAATGGAGTCGCTTTCTACTTGAAGAAATAACACCACGTGATATTTTCGCAGGCATACAGATCACGTGATTTTTTTTCGCGCGCTTTCTTGAAGCTGTAGTAAACATCTCCTTATTTGGAAATCTATTACCGTATATCCGCGGCCATAAGTCAATGGTCCATTTTGACCCCAATTTCGGTGGTTTTGAGGTTACTCCCAGCCATAAGTCGGGGTCGACTTTTTAAAAAGTTTGGCAAAAAATTCAAAAAAACATGGTTCTCGATGTTTAACTGGATAATGATACATTAAGATAATAATGCACAAACCTGATTTTATAAATCCAAATAAGCCAAACAAACTAACTAGTCCAAATTTCTTAATATTTGTTTTAATCTATAAAAAATAAAAGCGCGAAACTCGAACAAAGGGTTTCGTCTATGTCAGTGTTTCAACCATGCATTCCCCTTTGACACATTTGTCCCATTTCAAACATGAAAATTAATCCTTTCAATGTTTTCAAAAAATGATTAGTTAAAATAAAAACAAACACAGGAGTTTGAGTTATTGCATTGACGAAGTTTATTAAAAGTGTGTGTAATTCACAGAGGTGAAGACAAGGGTTTTAAAGGTCTATGGAAAGAAGTTTGGACTCTATGATTATATGAAAACGGTTGTAATTTCCACTGGAACAGCCTGTAGCTACAACCGACTTGCGTTAGCCCTATAACTGTTTGTCGTGTGAAAAACACAGGGCTCAAATAAATGACGTCACTAATTTACCAGCTGAGATTGAGCCGCGACAAATGAAAAACACCCATATAAATTAATGTTAAATTTACGATACTATTAGCTTAGTAATACTTGTGTGATAAAACTGCACATACTCTTTTTTAAGACGCAGCTCATTTGTTGGGGAAAATGGTTTGCGGAAATAAAGGTCTATATAGATTTCACTCTTACCCATTTTCACATGCATTTATACGCATCTGCAGCAGACTTCTTTTGATAGAGCTCTGACAAAAGGAGAAATTACTACATTTTCTTTAAATTGGACAAATTAACTTTGAATTGAAAAGGATTTTAAAGGGTATGGTATTTATTTTTCCTTTGTTTACGGCTTTAAAACTAGATAAAAAAAAATGTAAGGAAAGGATGCATCGCTGATAAAAAGCAGTTTCTCTACCGATTGTCGCGTGTAAAATATAGCCTTAGGAGAGATTGTCATTCAGTCATAAGTGGAGTCCCTGCTTCAACCAGCGCTCACGTTAATGGACGTATTGGGCGTTTTTACGCCCGAAAATCGATCCCGTACGCCCAAAATTGACAAGGGAGACGTCCAAGTACGTCCAGGAATTAAGGGTATACGCCGACAATCAAAACACAGGACGTATATATGTCCACTAGAAATTGTGTGTAATTATCTAAAGACACTGTGTATTGTGTTTTATAAAGTGTCAATTATGGACAGTGGGAGTTATCAATTGGTAGATTTAAGCCAATCACGATCGAGAATGCGTACCCCACCCACCCCCAGATTTGACACTTGAAAACGACTTCACACCAATCAATTCTATTTTTCATTATAAACAGCGTAGGGGTAATTAATTTCAATAACCGATGTAAAAACATACTAGGATATGATAAAAGAATGTCCCTATATTAATTTAACTGTTTAAAGATTATTATTTTGTTTGCCTGAATCCATAGGAAACACTTTTTAATTGCCGATTTTTTAAAAACAAAGTTGACATGAAGATCTATCAAAATCACAGCCAGCTGTCAAAAAGGACTTGCCTATGAAATAAATTGCATATAAGCCCATTTTCGTTCATAATATTTTTAAAATATAAAAGAAACTGAAGTCTTGAGGTGAAAATACATATTGTAAATTTTGTAATGGGTTTTCGTGCATTTTCTGCATTTTGGAAATCGGAAATGTCATTCAAGAAAGTATTACTCACACTCATTCTTATTTGTTTTAAAGTTGACTATTATGAAAGTTTAGTGCCCTTAAAGTGTGTTTGTAATATGTCTCACTGCAGAACACTTTATTTACTGGTGTATAAAATAAAATCAATAACTCATTAACAGAAATCCATTCCTTTTGCCATACTGAATGTGATTTAAGAACATAATTCATGTTTAATGTGAATGTAATGAATCATGGCCATGCCAATCTTTTGATGAATTTTATGCTGGATAGCTTTTGACACATGACTGGAAAAAAGCATTCTATATCACATAAAAACCTACTGGTTTAAAAGTGTTATGATAGAACCAACAATAACATTGTTGACAAAGGAGCAATATCCACTTTCTGTATTAATTAGCTTCTTTTCCAATAATGTATTTAAAAATAAAACAAAGGGAAACACAATAGAATGTGCAAGATGCGAAAAAAGCCAGCGCGTATCACCTGGGACTTCCAAGAATTAGAGCAGGACTTTCAAAATTCAGACCCAGGAAGTCAGGACTTCCTGTTTCAAAAAGTTAGTGCAAGCACTGTTCAACACCAAAATTTGAGTCTCAAAAATTCGACTTATGGCCGCGGATATACGGTACACAGTAAAGAATTTCTCATATATGCACCATGAGATACATTTTTACAGGGTTCTAATTTAAATTCGCATACTCGAGGTGAGATTTCAGGCACCAGCATATTTTTGCGAGTGAAATAATACGCATTTCTTATCGTCGAATTTCTTTGACAAAAATCGTGGTAATTGCAGTTAATTTTCGAGATTTACCGAGTGGCTGGGAGTATACTTTGCAATATTAACGGAAGTTTACAATCGATACAATCAATACATGTCTTGTGTGCATTCCTATTCAACGGCCCAAATATTGATGACGTTTACAGCATTACATTTGGGCTTTCGTAAGTCTAAACTTAGTTTTGATTTACAAATCGCTAATACGATTGGCTGGAATGGTCAGGTGTATATTTTGGGTTTCTCAAGTTGTAATTTTGCACTTAAAGCACACCCCCTACATGATAAAAAGGGCTTTGACCTATCAAAAAAATCATTTCTGTATTTATAAATTATATGTTTTACACTTGAGACCACAAAAAACATTAATACCATAAAACTCTTCAAATTGAAGAGCATATGCAAAACAACAAGGTCACCGATTTAGGACAGTCACTGAAACAGGGCAGCGTGTACGATTTATATGTCATTCAACATTCATATTAGTTTATTAATCCCCCCCCTCCCAAAAAAATAAAATACGCATGGTACTTTGGGCGTTACTCATCACTCAAAATTTTCATGAGTAATTACTCCTCTTGCCAAAAATTATCTGGAGCCCTGAATGCCTTAACAGCTAGGCCAAGTTCGATCGTCACTTTCGGCGGACTTTATTCCTACAAGTTTTCCTGCAAGCGGGGGATATAAATTTCATGAATTTGCATCGACTTTAAAATATGTCCAACATTTTAAATCCATGAAATAATGATAAGGTACAAAAATAATCGACTTGCCATTAATAGAGTACACCGGTTACAGCGATTTTTTTCCTTCTTTAGCTGGTACTGTTTAACGGAACTGATTCACAATTACAAACGGCTCTTCACAATTTTCCAAAAGGGTCCGACGGACCCATTCACAATTCTGGCCAAAAGGGTTCGACAGACCCATTCACAATTCTGGCCGTCTAGCCTAATTTTAATTTTGTAACTTGCTTTTCTGACAAAATCAATAACATTCTCGGCCTGTCGAAGTTGTTTACATTTTAAAACAAATCGCAACATTTCTCAGTGCCGTATATCGCCCCAGGTGTCGCAATTATTTATCCGAAACAAATATTTAACGAAATAATTATATTTCTTATTCATACAATAAGTATTGGGAGTTGGATGATATTTCGTTTATTTATTAATTACCCATTTCGTCTTGTCGATATTACAATGTGTTTTTAAGAAAAAACATAGCGTCCGATGAAATTTTTCGCTGATGTGAATTGGATTTTCAGGTATTTAAATGATAAGCTGCATATTTTTTAGACTCAATTTAATGTTAAATATGATTTATTTAATCGTTGCAATAGCTAACTATGATGATAACGTTAACCGCGCCGGCGGATAAATGAGAACAAAATTACTTATTGAAGATGCATGCATTTATAACTAAAGCGTCTAGATGATTACGATGAAAACGATTTGACAATGTCAAGAAATAATAAATATTATCAGAAAAAACTACCATCAGCGCCTGAAAAAGGCTATAAAACGATCGATTTTGTATTTGGTAAGGCAAAATTGGACACTAGCCATGATACTGAGCAGCGTACAGAACCTTCACCAGGGCCAAGCATGGAAACAGTTTTAACTGAACCCAACGATCCTCTAGAATTAGTGTCCGTATCGCCTACATCTGAATCTCAAACCGTATCCCCTGCTACTCAAACTGACGATTCAGTGATCGAGACTTATCAGATTGCTACACACCATTGTCTTAACAACTAAATGCAAGCCTTAAAACAGACAACTGCTTATTATTAAATTACATAGCTGTAATCAGTAATATTTAAATTCACAATTTTATGGAAACAAGAACACTATTTTTCACAATTTCCCTGGTACCGGACCCATTCACAATTTAGGTAAAAAAATTGTTGGGTTAGTCACCTTATCAGTTTTTATTTGAGCTCATTTTAAAAATAGATGATGAGTGTTATGACACGCAAATTATCACATATCAAATAATGAAATTACTTATGTTCGTTCCTTTATCAAGTTCAATATTTTCTTTTCATCCTATTAAAATGTAGGCGTATCGTGATTGCAT
Organism: Serripes groenlandicus; assembly: GCA_031761405.1. Classification (NCBI taxonomy): domain Eukaryota; kingdom Metazoa; phylum Mollusca; class Bivalvia; order Cardiida; family Cardiidae; genus Serripes; species Serripes groenlandicus. The sequence continues at coordinate 52,087,455 of JASEVX010000001.1, forward strand.
GAAAAAAAACACTCTGGACACAATTTTTGGATACATGGTATAGCAAAGTTCATACACATAATACCTATTGACGGGGAAAAATCGTTGTCGATTTGTTTACCTGTATTATATTAACTGTCATGCTCGGTCTTTATTTATGCACTGCTTTCACTTACTGTTAGAATTCAAATGACCCTGTAGCGGTCTACAAAAGCCCCTTTACCTAGCTACTTTAAACAGATCTTCCTTTACCCCTACTGGCAGTCCTGGGGGAGGATCTCCTGACCCCACCTACTTTCAATTATTATCCTGCTACTCTAAAACAGAATGAAACCTTTGTAGAAATAGTGAGACCTGTCTTCCTGATCTGAATTTTGAAATTCATGAATGTCACAGCTGGCTGGATATTACACATTATGTTTATGCTCCCAATCATGGGCCAATGTCTTGCCATGAACACACATGATTTGAAACATTGCCTCTTCAGAAATTTCTTTGTGTACAGTACTCCGAGGTAAGAAAAATATCACCTAACACATGACAAAAACATTAAAATCATCGTTGTCAACTTTCAATTCTTGGGTAGATAAGGTATTCCCAATGATGATGTCTTATCTCTGCATATCCTGTTGTGTTCTGGTTTCATGACCTTTAACTTCGATTTTTCGTGCATGCACGTTTCGATATATGAAGAAGTGATTGGTCAAATAATTATTAAATTTCAGATAAACATCAACATAAACTGGTAACACAAACAAAAATAAGAAATATTTGGAAAATATGCCTCAAATCAATACCTGTTTATCGGGTGTATAAGGGTCAGGAACGTCCAGACACTATCTCTTCATTTCATGACCTAATGTCATATTGCAAAAATATAAAGGGAAATAACCACTGTAGTAAAATGTAAACTTAGAAAAACACTTCCATGACATTGCAGAGTTCCCATTCACGTATATATGTATGTGAATCACCTAGAAAAACAAATAACCACGCACACATTTTAGACTACATGTGTGAAAACACGCACAGAAAATTTGGTCTAGGATAATACAAAATATACATTTCAGATGGTAAAATTAACATGATCAGCTAATTTTCGTGAAAAAAACAAGTTATTAGAAGAGGTTTTCCCAATACTAAATATAGGAAACATGTCATCGTAATTATTCCGAACGATATCGTAAGAACCCGTTAACAGGGCTGTATAAAAAAAAAATTCAGCCACTTGTCCAGGACAAGTGACTTTCAGAATGCCACTTGTCCTGCTAGGATTCTCACTTTTCCCACTTTTCTACACACCAAGTTTAACATGCGACAAATTTAAGAATTGTGTGGTAGCCCGAATCGCGGTTTCTTGAGTGTTTTAATTTTTTTTTAGTGGTTTTTTTTCTAGTTCTGTATAAAGATAACATTAAGGGCACACAATGTACATGATTTAAGGGTAGTGACCAATTCAAATAACATTATTGCAAAAGACCTGTAGTGCAGCATTCAGTTAAACAAAATAAAATTTGGAAAAGAGATTATTTTTCACTAGGTTATTTGAAATATTCTGCATAAAATGTATGTATTTTATCCATATTTACAAAAGATTCAAAAGCTATTGACAGAAATGTTAAACTTGAGACAACATAGTCAAATGATGCAATAGCACTTTTCAAATTGAAGATAACAAAATAATAAGGTCACCGATTTAGGTCCCTCACCGAAACAGGGCAGTGTTCGATACGAGGGTCAGTTTTACAAAGAAAGACATAAATAAATTCAATTTTATTAACCAAAAGTCAAATTTATCAGGTTCAATGTAGTTATTAAATAAAAAAATATTGTCAAAAAAAATGAAAGACAACAAAACGTTAAATTTGTTTCATGTGTTGCGGTCAATCTCATTAATATCATCTCCTATTAACGCTACGCATTTACATTTAGTCAGATTGGTGTTGCGGTATTATTCGCAACATAGCCGCAATTTTGATGATTGCGCGATGTTAATCATGGTTCCCTACTTTGAGAATTAGAAATCGGTAAACAGCAATGAATGTAAACATCGGGGTCGTCAGGTCGCGAATGTCATTCACCCACTTTCTCATTTCATCCAATGAAATCGCAACTAATAAGCCATATGATTTTTTTCCCCGCCGTTTATGCTAATTATCCCCTCGGTTACGAAGTAAGCGAGAAAGGGATATAGTAACGGGACCGTCCGTCCTTCCGTCCGTAACAAACCTTGTCATCACTCTACACTAACCATTTCTTGACAGATCTTAACCAAACTTGGTATAAAGTAAGTATATGGTAACATCTTGAAGCCTATTGATTTTCAAGGTCATAGGTCAAAGGTCAAGCCCAAAATTGGACTTGCAATATTTTCAACTGTGGCAACCTTGTCACCACTCTACACTGACCATTACTGGACGGATTTTAACAAAACTTGGTATAAAGTTACTTTATGATAATATCTTGAAGCCTATTGATTTTCAAGGTCATAGGTCAAAGGTCAAGCCCAAAATTGGACTTGCAATATTTTCAGCTGTGGCAACCTTGTCACCACTCTACACTGACCATTACTTGACGGATTTTAACAAAACTTGGTATAAAGTTACTTTATGATAATATCTTGAAGCCTATTGATTTTCAAGGTCATAGGTCAAAGGTCAAGCTCAAAATTGGACTTACAATATTTTCAGCTGTGACAGCCTTGTCACCACTCTACACTGACCATTCCTTGACCGATCTTTATAAAACTTATTATACAGTAAGTTTATGATAATATTTGAAGCCTATTGATTTTCAAGGTCAAAGGTCAAGCCCAAAATTGCACTTACACTATTTTCAGCTGTGGCAACCTTGTCACCACTCTACACTGACCATTACTTGACAGATTTTAACCAAACTTGGTATACAGTTACTTTATGATAATATCTTGAAGCCTATTGATTTTCAAGGTCATAGGTCAAAGGTCAAACTCAAAATTGGACTTACAATATTTTCAGCTGTGGCAGCCTTGTCACAACTCTACACTGACCATTCATTGACCGATCTTAGTAAAACTTATTATACAGTTAGTTTATGATATGTCTTGAAGCCTATTGGTTTTCAAGGTCATAGGTCAAAGGTCATGCCCAAAATTGAACTTGATTGAACTTACAATATGTCTCAGCTGTGGCAACCTTGTCACCACTCTACACTGACCATTCCTTGACAGATCTTATCCAAACTTGGCATACAGTTAGTTTGTGACAATATTTTGAAGCCTATTGATTCAAGGTCATAGGTCAAAGATCGAAGTCAAAAATTGGACTTAAATATTTAGATCACAAGAGAACTCAATGTGAAAATGGAAAGCCGAGGGGATGCATCCGCTTTGCGGTGCCCTTGTTAATTTTGGTAAACAAAGCCGTGATTGGGCAATTATCATACTCGGGGGGAATCATTTATATATTTCATTCCAAACTATTTTCTTTGTGTCCCTGATATTACGAATATTATGTCGATCTTGAAGGTATTTCAAATTGATAAACGGCAAGATAATTTTTAGCAGTCGTCGTATTGTCTTTAATTTGGATCGAATTTATTTTATTAACTTCTGCATGGCGAAAATTTCTTCCAAGTCTTTCTGAACCGGTTTGCACCAGTTTGCAAACATCGCATACCGAAAGTAGAAATAAGGATCAAAATACATTTAAGGGAATATTTTAATGAGACCGATCCATAGGTAATTCCCTAGCATTGTGAATACAACTAAGGAAACCCAAAATATACACATGATCATTCCAGCCAATCGTATTTGCGATATGTAAATTAAAACTAATTTTAGACTTCCAAAAGCCCAAATGTATGCAGTAAACGTCATCAATATTGGGGCCATTGAATATGCATGCGCATGAGTCGAATGTAAACTTCCGCTAATATTGCAAAAACTGAAAGTATATACTCCCAGCCAATCTCGAAAAATCACTGCAATTACAGCGATTTGTCAAAGAAATAACCCTGTGAAAGATCAACAATTAGAAATGCATATTATTCGGCCCAAAAATTACACTCGCAAAAATATGCTGGTTCCTGAAATCTCACCTCGCAATTTGCGAATATGCAAGCTTAAATTCGAACCCTGTAAGTCAACTTTTTCTTTTTGGGTTCACAGACATTTTCAAAAAGCTGACATAATTCTTATAAACTGGTCTGAACCTTGTTTGGGAGTTATTTCCGTATCTATTTATAGAACAATCAACTACAGGTACCCAAAGTTTACGTGGTAGTATAAATCCAATAACCGTCGCTTAATTATAGCCTAGAGGGGTCATCATTGACAATTGCATTTTGAATCTCTCTCCATCTTCCATGTTTTGTTCGCCGATGAAACAAGTTAAACAAAAAAGGGGCTATTTTGGATCTGGCAATGCAAACAATTTCTCTAACAGTCTTTGATGATTCCATCGACAAAAAAAATGACATGGGGTCTGGAGTATAGAAAATGCAATATTTAAGGTCTCCGGCTGGACGACGATTTTGAAATTGTAGGTGGTCCAGTCGAAGATTTGGTCGCAATGGGCGACTGGGCGACAGCTAATTTTACTCCCTGAATAGATTAGAACAATCTTTGGTGTGTTCCTTTTGTCTACCATAGCAGCTGATGTCAAAAGTTGCGAATTCTTGTTGGATATTATGTTGTATTCAATTGATTTCAATTTGGAAACTTGTTCTTTCTCTGCATGTTTACGTCGATTTATTTGGGATCGCAAGAATTTTGACTAGAACAATTTCCAGTACATTTGTTTAACAGCTAGTATTAAAATTTAATAAAAAAACTTTTTATACGCCTTTTTTGAAAAAACGGATCGTATTATAGTTTTACCTGCGGCGTACGGACGGGCCGGTGGGCAGCGTCCAGCATGTTGTCAGCTCAATAACTTTAGAAGCCTTTGTCCAATCATCACCAAATTTAGACAGAATGTGTATTGGCATAATATCTCGGACAAGTTTGATAACTAGCCATATCGCTTAAGTCAATAAAGAGTTATCGCCCTTTAATTATAGAAATTACCTAAAATTGGTCTTGTCAGCTCAATAACTTCAGAAGCCTTTATCCAATCATCACCAAATTTGGTCAGAATGTGTATTGACATAATATCTCGGACAAGCTCGATAACTAGCCATATTGCTTTAGTGAATCAAGAGTTATTGCACTTTAATTATAGAAATTACCTAAAATTAGTCTTGTCAGCTCAATAACTTTAGAAGCCTTTGTCCAATCATCACCAAATTTAGTCAGAATGTGTATTGGCATAATATCTCGGACAAGTTTGTAACTAGCCATATCGCTTCAGTCAATCGCGAGTTATCGCTCTTTAATTATAGAAATTACCTAAAATTTGTCTTGTCAGCTCAATAACTTTAGGAGCCTTTGTTTCATCATCACCAAATTTGGTCAGAATGTGTTTTGGCGTAATATCTCGGACAAGTTCGATAACTAGCCATATTGCTTTAGTCGATAGAGAGTTATATCCCTTTAATTATAGAAATTCCCTAAAATTGGTATTGTCAGCTAAATATCTTGTCAAGCCTTTATCCGATCATCACCAAATTTAGATTATGTTGATGGGCAGAATATCTTGGTCAGGTTTGATAACTTACAACATTATCTTAGTCACTACAAAATTATGTCCCTCGAAATGGCCAAAACTGTACTAACAGTGTCTGCTCTGTAAGTTTGGCTAATGTACAACCAATCATCGCTATACTTGGTCTAAAAAAAACGGACGGGCATATTTTGTGACATTTGGCACCCTTGTTCTATTTGGGTTTTCTTCTGATAGAAAGGATGAAAGTGGCATAACTAAAAAATGGTCGAAAAAGCAGTAGAAATGAAAAGAGTATTTTGTTCTAAATGGAAAAAACGAGTTCAAGTGTCTCAACTGTGCACCGGCGAAAACATGTCATGTATTGCAAACTCTGCAGAGAGTACTAACTATGAGGGAACATAATTGTCAAGGCGATTAAAAAATACACACAAATAGATTGCAAATGTCTGATGTGGAGTTCTAATTTTTCAGAAAAATGATAAGGATCAGAGAAAAGGTCCTGACTATTATGTGTGTTTTTACTGTTTATTTAAATATCAATCCAAATATAGACCTTAAGACTATAAACTGAAGATTTACAACATCCTTTCTTTCCTGTTACATTGTTTTATTTGCTGGTCCAGTTGAGATAAGGTCAGCAGACAGGTCAAGTGCATTCAAAAACTTACTGGACTACTGGTCCAGTTATTTAAAAAGTTAATGCTGACCCTGACTCTGAAGGCTGCATTTATAACTCGAGCATGCTGAAACTTTGTCGACTAAGTTTGAGTAAGGGTCATGTTTGGTCAAAAACCATGTTACTTAAGTTCAAATTTAAGAAAAATCTTGTTAACACTGAGACCGCATTTGTTAATTGAGCAGCTTGAAACTTTGTCAGATTGTTTGTCATGATGATATCTAATAATCTAAGCCTAATTATGGGTCATACATGTATTCAGGCAAAATGTAGGTGACACTAGGCTAATAAGGCCCTAAGGGGGAAATCTTGTTAATGCTGTATATACCGTTTTTGACTGATTTTAAAAAAGCTTCACAGGAATGTTCGTTAGGTGGTCCTCTTTTAAAATTAAAATTCCCAGTAGAACTTTGGTTGCTGCTGCATCAGAAAAGTGGTAAATTGCCGACACTTTAAAAATCTTCTTGTCCAAAAGCATTGGCTCGAAATAGAGAATTAATTGGCACAACATTTAATGTTCCTTGGGGACCCCTCTAACAAGATTGTTCAAATTATTTCGATCCGTTGAAAAACATGGCCACCGGGGGGCAGAGCTTATTTCCATATAAGTGCATTGTAAAATCTTTAAAATCTTCTTGTCCAAAAGTACCTGCCCGATTTAAAAATAATTTTTAAATGTTCCTTGTTTGACCGTCTACCAAGATTAATGAAATTGTTCCGATCTGATGAAAAACATGGCCACCAGGTGGGGTTGCTTGTTTTCCTTATATGTATAGATGATAAGAGTAAAAACTTTGAAAACTATTGAAGTTCTATTAAATCAGGTGAGCGATATAGGGCCATCATTATACACTTGTCATCATCTGCGTTGTCACAAAACTTTATAACTTAGAAACCATCCAACATTTTCAAATGAGAAAAAAACAAGACAAGCGTTGGCGTTAGCTTGTAGGGCTCTAGTTTAGTATCTGGTCTACCAATTGAAGGTGGTCCAAGTTCTTTTGCAATAATTAACAAATTAACATGTTGTGTCTATTTTCATTTAACAGGGGAACGAAAACTCCCTTCCCATGGAATTATGCTCAAACTGTAAGTACTCCATTCACTTTTTGTAAAGATAGTATTTGTGTTTTTTGTTACATTATTTGCACTTTTCTTTAATGTTTTAGAAGCCGGTTTTGCACTGAAAGTTAGTTTTGATAATTAGAATATTATAATTTGGTTTGTATAACTTATTACATGATTTAAAGAAAATGTGTTCATTTAATTCATCAGAAAAATGATATACATGTAGAAATGCTTGAATTGATGTGCTAAAATATAGTTCAATGTGTAATTTTTTCTCAAAAAAACTTGAATTTCGGTTTTAAACATTTAGAATGAAGTACAAACTGTATTGTGATTTAACCCTTTCCCTCATATAGACAATTTCTGACGCCTATGCAGCAGGCGACTTTCTAAAACAATGTGACAAAAGAAGAAATTGCACAAAACGTGCAATTTCTCCTTTGTCACAATGTTTTCCACTTTTTGTCATAGATTATCCATTCAATTATGGAGATTTTCTATGTTTTGACAAAATAGGTTCAAAGTCGTCTGCTGCAGAATTGTCTTTGAGGAAAAGGGTTAAAGAGTTTCCAAATTGTTCGGGTATATTTTCAAAGTCATCTGCTGCAGAGTTGTTGTATGTTGGAAAGGGTTAAGGGGTATAACTCTAAGGATCCCACATAATGAGTTAAATTTCTCCTCATACTACAATGTTTGAGACTTTCACTATCATTTTGAGCTGCAAGATTTTATTAAGTCATAATTGTGTCTTCAATGTTTTCTCAGAAAGCGTCTATATGAGGGAAAGGGTTAATTGAAAGTACAATAATTGAAAAGAGTTGAAATCATAGTGATAAAAGGAGAAATTGCTTGTTTTGAGCAATTTCTTCTTTTGTCGCCATGTTTTCTATAAGGGTGCTGCAAAGGCATCAAAAAGTGTCGATATAGAGGATAGGGTTAACTACTGATTATGTTCTTTGATGATATTTCTGGATAATTTTTGAGTATACAACTTCCTCTCACTTTCCCAAATACTAGTGCCTCCGATGTAATTCTCTAATTGACTGAAAACATTGTGATGATGAGTAATTTCTCCTTTTGCTGTAATGTTTTCACTTTAATTCAATAATTATGTCTTCATTTACAGAGAGTTTCCATATATTTGACTAGATATTTTCAAAGTAGATGCTGCAGATTTGATTTATGTCGGAAGCATTTAAGATTATTAGATGTCATTTCAAAGTTTTTTGTGACTAGTTCACCAGAGCACAAAGTGCTCATTAGGTGAGTTTTTGTGATCACAGTTTGTCCGTCTTCAACTTTTGTCATCTTCATGAAAGTTAATCAGAACATTTAATCTCTATCAAATCTTGGACAAGTTAAAACTGGGTCATATTGAGTTAAAAAATACGTCACTAGGTCAAATTGAAGGAAAATCTTGTTAACACTCTAACAGCTGCAACTTTTGCTTCAGCAGCTTGACATTTTGTCAGAATGTTTGTCTTAATGATATCAAGGTCAAGTTCGGAGGTGGGTCATATTGGGTCGAAAACTAGGTCACTAGGTCAAATTAAAGGAAAGCCTTTTTATATACGTTAGATGCTGCAATTTTTGCTTCAGAAGCTTGACATTTCATAAGAATGTGTGTCTGAATGATATCTAAGTTCAAATATGGGCCATACTTGGTAAAAAACTAGGTCAGTAGGTCAAATTGAAGGAAAATCTTGTTAACACATGAGATGCCACATTTTTTGCTTGAAATGTGGTCAGAATGTTTGTCTTGATGATATCTAGACTAAGACTAAGTTTGGATATGGGTCATATTGGGTTAACAACTAGGTCATTAGGCCAAATTGAAGGAAAATAGTGTTAAAACTCAGGAGCCTGCATTTTTGCTTTGAGCAAGTTGAAACTTTGTTATGCCTCTGCTGTACTTTGCGTCTGCATTGGTTAAAGTATTTTACAAATACTAATATCTTCTTTACCATCAAACATATTTACTTCAAACTTGGCATACTTGTTTTTAGCTCACCTGTGCTCAAGGTGAGCTATTGTGATCACATTTTGTCCGGCATGCGTTGTCAACAATTGCCTTTTTAACATTCTACAGGCTACATTTTACATCCTATCTTCATGAAAGTTAACCAGAACACATCAATCTATTCTGAAGAGGTACTTTCCGAGATTCCAAAATGGCGGATGTCAATTAATTTTTTGCCGAGATTTTTCGAAATTTCGACTGAAGCAGAATTTGAGGGCATTGAAAGGGCTTATTTGATAGATAATAGTTAGACGACTTTATGCTTCTCTGCCATATCATGATAATGACATTTCCCGCGATTAACAGCTGAATTGTCCCCCTCTCTTCAGTCTGGAAATTTTGTTAACATTGACAGCAAAGCTTTAGCGGTTATCATCATTATTAAAATCAATGAAATAAACACTAATTTTCTTTTAAATAGATGTGTATCTCAAACGACACTTTGCTTTGTCATAGTTATTATAATCAAATAAATAAACATTCATTTTTGTTTTAATAGATGTGACTTAACATATCAATGACATAAGAAATATCACTTCTCCCTAAATCAATGTATGCACTACAAGTTTGCCCATGAAAACGTGTTAAATTAATGAAATAAAATTTATTTTATTTAATAAAAATAAATAAATAAGCATTCCTGTTAACAAATACAAAATTCCTAAAATTTTGACCACAAATTTCAAAACTCCTGGAATTAGCCCTTAATGAAAGCAGTGTAACAACATTCATCTCCATCAAATCTTGGATGATAATTATGTAGGTCAAGTTTGAATATGGGTCATGTAGGGTCACAAAGTAGGTCACTAGGTCAAATTTAAGGAAAATCTCGTTAACACTCGAGAGGCCAGCGTTTTGCTTCAGCAGTTTGTCTTAATGATATCTGGATGAAGTATGAATATGGGTAATATTGGGTCAGAAACTAGGTCACTAGGCAAAATTGAAGGGAAATCTTGTTAACACTCTGGAGGCTGCATTTTTACTTTGAGCATGTTAGCAATTAAAAGAATGTTTGTCTTGATGATATGTAGGCCAAGTTCGAATTTGGGTCATGTCTGTTCAAAAACTAAGATCACTAGGCCAAATTGAAGGAAAATCTTGTTAACACTGTAGAAGATGCATTTTTCGCTTCAGCAGCTTAATATTTGGAATATTGTTGAAAGCGGCGTAAAACCCCAATAAATAAATAAATATTTGGTCAGACTCTTAATGATATATATTAATATAATCTAGGCCGCATTTCTTGCTTCAGCAGCTTGAAACTTTATCAGAATGTTTGTCTTGATGATATGTAGGTCAAGTTTGAATATGGGTCATGTTGGTCAAAAATAGGTCACTAGGTCAAATTGAAGGACAATCATCTAAACAGTCTCTAGATGCCGCAATTTTTGGTTCAGCAGTTTGTGAAATTTTGTCAGAATGTTTGTCTTAACCCTTTCCCTCACAATTCTGCAGCAGACGACTTTGAACCTATTTTGTCAAGACATAGAAAATCTCTATAATTGAATGGATAACCTATGATTTAGTCTTTTGTCACTTTGTTTTCCAAAAAGCCGTCTGCTGCAGAGGCGTTAGAAAGCGTCTATATGAGGGAAAGGGTTAATGATATCTAGGCCAAGTTCGAAACTAGGTCACTAAGCCAAATTGAAGGAAAATAGTGTTAAAAATCCGGAGGTCCAATTTTTACTTTGAGCCAGTTGAATCTTTCTCAGAATGTTTGTCTTGATGATATCTAGTCCATGTTTGAATATATGTCATATTAGGCAAAAAATATAGCTCTCTAGGCCAAATGAAGGAATATCTTCTTACCATTGGAGGTTTCATTTGAATCTTTGTCAGAATAATTGTCTTGATGATGTGTTTTGCATTAGAAATCACATTGCATAATTCAGGTGAGCGATATAGGGCCATCATGGCCCTCTTGTTTGTACTTAAGTTTTGTCATTTCTTAATATTTCTTCATCAAACTTTTAAAATTGTATTGCATGTGACCACATGGTCATCATGAACCACCTCTGCCTCTCCCCCCTCTATTGTTTCAGATTTTGTCTTCAATTGGGAAAAGGATACATTAAGAACAACCAGAGATTGACATGGTTATATGTCAAATAAAACTTGGTTAAACCTTTCCCTGACTTTCAGATGTATCTACTAAAGACAATTTTTGATGGTGACACTTTCATTAATTGAGATTAAGATACAAATATCTGTATTTGTACTGATCACTCTAAAGTTGTCTGCTGAAGGTATGCAATATGTGGGAAAGGTTTTATCAATGTGTAAAAGAAATATACTAAAAAGTTTATTTGTTATATTGGGGTTATACGCCATTCTCAATATTATTTCAGTTATATCACGGCAACCGTTCACTTATTTAATCGAAAGGTACATGTCAAACTATACCCTCATGTTCCAGTATATAAATCCCTCAAACACCCCTAAATAAGTCTTCTGAAGCATTGATTCTTTTTCTCACATTGTTTTTTATACCCCCCGGCAAACAAAGTTTGGGGGGGTATATAGGAATCACCCTGTCTGTCCGTCTGTCTGTCCGTCTGTCTGTCTGTCTGTCCGTATGTCCACATTTCTTGTAAGCACTACTCCTCCTAAACGGCTCAATGGATTTGGTTCAAATTTTACATGAAGGTTACACATCATATGTAGATATGCATGAAGGAAGATCATACGCCTCGGACTCTTCCAAGGGGAGATAATTCAACTTAGAGGTTATCTGCGAGGGACTCCTGTGCACATACCTCCACATTTCTTGTAAGCACTACTCCTCCTAAACGGCTCAATGGATTTGGTTCAAACTTTACATGAAGGTTACACATCATATGTAGATATGCATGAAGGAAGATCACACGCCTCGGACTCTTCCAAGGGGAGATAATTTAACTTAGAGGTTATCTGCGAGGGACTCCTGTGCACATACCTCCACATTTCTTGTAAGCACTACTCCTCCTAAACGGCTCAATGGATTTGGTTCAAATTTTACATGAAGGTTACACATCATATGTAGATATGCATGAAGGAAGATCATACGCCTCGGACTCTTCCAAGGGGAGATAATTCAACTTAGAGGTTATCTGCGAGGGACTCCTGTGCACATACCTCCACATTTCTTGTAAGCACTACTCCTCCTAAACGGCTCAATGGATTTGGTTCAAACTTTACATGAAGGTTACACATCATATGTAGATATGCATGAAGGAAGATCACACGCCTCGGACTCTTCCAAGGGGAGATAATTTAACTTAGAGGTTATCTGCGAGGGACTCCTGTGCACATACCTCCACATTTCTTGTAAGCACTACTCCTCCTAAACGGCTCAATGGATTTGGTTCAAATTTTACATGAAGGTTACACATCATATGTAGATATGCATGAAGGAAGATCATACGCCTCCGACTCTTCCAAGGGGAGATAATTCAACTTAGAGGTTATCTGCGAGGGACTCCTGTGCACATACCTCCACATTTCTTGTAAGCACTACTCCTCCTAAACGGCTCAATGGATTTGGTTCAAATTTTACATGAAGGTTACACATCATATGTAGATATGCATGAAGGAAGATCATACGCCTCGGACTCTTCCAAGGGGAGATAATTCAACTTAGAGGTTATCTGCGAGGGACTCCTGTGCACATACCTCCACATTTCTTGTAAGCACTACTCCTCCTAAACGGCTCAATGGATTTGGTTCAAACTTTACATGAAGGTTACACATCATATGTAGATATGCATGAAGGAAGATCACACGCCTCGGACTCTTCCAAGGGGAGATAATTTAACTTAGAGGTTATCTGCGAGGGACTCCTGTGCACATACCTCCACATTTCTTGTAAGCACTACTCCTCCTAAACGGCTCAATGGATTTGGTTCAAATTTTACATGAAGGTTACACATCATATGTAGATATGCATGAAGGAAGATCATACGCCTCGGACTCTTCCAAGGGGAGATAATTCAACTTAGAGGTTATCTGCGAGGGACTCCTGTGCACATACCTCCACATTTCTTGTAAGCACTACTCCTCCTAAACGGCTCAATGGATTTGGTTCAAACTTTACATGAAGGTTACACATCATATGTAGATATGCATGAAGGAAGATCACACGCCTCGGACTCTTCCAAGGGGAGATAATTTAACTTAGAGGTTATCTGCGAGGGACTCCTGTGCACATACCTCCACATTTCTTGTAAGCACTACTCCTCCTAAACGGCTCAATGGATTTGGTTCAAATTTTACATGAAGGTTACACATCATATGTAGATATGCATGAAGGAAGATCATACGCCTCGGACTCTTCCAAGGGGAGATAATTCAACTTAGAGGTTATCTGCGAGGGACTCCTGTGCACATACCTCCACATTTCTTGTAAGCACTACTCCTCCTAAACGGCTCAATGGATTTGGTTCAAATTTTACATGAAGGTTACACATCATATGTAGATATGCATGAAGGAAGATCATACGCCTCGGACTCTTCCAAGGGGAGATAATTCAACTTAGAGGTTATCTGCGAGGGACTCCTGTGCACATACCTCCACATTTCTTGTAAGCACTACTCCTCCTAAACGGCTCAATGGATTTGGTTCAAACTTTACATGAAGGTTACACATCATATGTAGATATGCATGAAGGAAGATCACACGCCTCGGACTCTTCCAAGGGGAGATAATTTAACTAAGAGGTTATCTGCGAGGGACTCCTGTGCACATACCTCCACATTTCTTGTAAGCACTACATCTCCTAAACGGCTCAATGGATTTGGTTCAAATTTTACATGAAGGTTACACATCATATGTAGATATGCATGAAGGAAGATCATACGCCTCGGACTCTTCCAAGGGGAGATAATTCAACTTAGAGGTTATCTGCGAGGGACTCCTGTGCACATACCTCCACATTTCTTGTAAGCACTACTCCTCCTAAACGGCTCAATGGATTTGGTTCAAACTTTACATGAAGGTTACACATCATATGTAGATATGCATGAAGGAAGATCACACGCCTCGGACTCTTCCAAGGGGAGATAATTTAACTTAGAGGTTATCTGCGAGGGACTCCTGTGCACATACCTCCACATTTCTTGTAAGCACTACTCCTCCTAAACGGCTCAATGGATTTGGTTCAAATTTTACATGAAGGTTACACATCATATGTACATATGCATGAAGGAAGATCATACGCCTCAGACTCTTCCAAGGGGAGATAATTCAACTTAGAGGTTATCTGCGAGGGACTCCTGTGCACATGCCTCCACATTTCTTGTAAGCACTACTCCTCCTAAACGGCTCAATGGATTTGGTTCAAACTTTACATGAAGGTTACACATCATATGTAGATATGCATGAAGGAAGATCACACGCCTCGGACTCTTCCAAGGGGAGATAATTTAACTTAGAGGTTATCTGCGAGGGACTCCTGTGCACATACCTCCACATTTCTTGTAAGCACTACTCCTCCTAAACGGCTCGATGGATTTGGTTCAAACTTTACATGAAGGTTACACATCATATGTAGATATGCATGAAGGAAGATCACACGCCACGGACTCTTCCAAGGGGAGCGGGGGGTATTCTTCAGTGAGCTTTGCTCACAGTATTTCTAGTTTATGTCAACTTTCTTTTGTCTTGCCTTTTTATTCTTTCAGCTGAAGATTACAGGATAAAGAGGAGTTAAAACTTCATTGGCTAGATCAATGGGGAAAAAAGATCATTTGAGCCATATATCACAGGAAAACAACCTCTATAGGTTGGGCAATTTATGGCAATTGTAATCTTGTTGCATTTTTATGTGGCAAATATTTGGTTAAACCATTTGCAAGAGGTGTCCATGATGCTTATATGACCAAATAGCCAACAGGAAAGATTGTGATCAGACTGTGCGGAAGTGCAAACTGATCTGCATATTGGCTGGTCACACCAGGGTCCCCTGACGGAACATATCTGCCTGACACTGCCGATCTCTTCTTCCAACCTTATAATTTTGTTGAAATCAATTGTTTGCAACTGTATACCTATATGATTGATATTCATAT
Organism: Serripes groenlandicus; assembly: GCA_031761405.1. Classification (NCBI taxonomy): domain Eukaryota; kingdom Metazoa; phylum Mollusca; class Bivalvia; order Cardiida; family Cardiidae; genus Serripes; species Serripes groenlandicus. The sequence goes on from JASEVX010000001.1 coordinate 52,102,828, forward strand.
TTGTATTTAACTATTTAACAGTTGATGCTGATGAGATTAAAAGATTAGGGAAGAGATTTCGTAAATTAGATTTGGACAATTCTGGAGCACTGAGTGTGGAGGAGTTTATGTCACTTCCAGAATTACAACAGAATCCACTTGTACAAAGAGTAATAGATATATTTGATACAGATGGCAATGGAGAGGTGGATTTTAAAGGTAATTTTTTATTTGCTGCTTTATTTTTAGGGCAATAATGTACATGTATGATGTTAAAAAAGGCTGATTATTATTTAATGTAACTAATATCTGCCTAAGTATTCTGATTTTAGGGTTTATCAGTCATCTTTATTTATCCTGATTGTAAGAGATAATCCTTTATTTTGTAACTGAACATTCTAGTAAACTACTAGTTCTCTTATAAACTACAGAAGTAAAAAAATAAGACAAAGAAGAAAAATAAAGCCACATCTAGCAAAAAGGGATTTTGTTGCATCTACAAACAATGAAGACTCAGACAGGTTGGTGGTTCGCAGTCTCGTCAGAGTCATTCACTTTTGATTAAAATATTCATTGATATGTGACTTTCTATGGAGACCAAGTAATACAGTACTTCTGGTTCACTCTCATATCCGAGGATGCAACAAGCCCTCTTTTTTGTCTCTTGTGGCTCAAATATTCTTAGCCAAGTCGCTCTAATGTTCATTTGAGCAACAACAGTTACTGGTATTACCAAAGAGTAGAATTAAGAAGAAACATTTATTGTTTTATATCATCCTTTGTTCCAAGGTCAGAGTAATATAAAACTATGTCAAAACCACTTAGGCACTATATATTTTATAATGAAGTACATAAAATGAAATTGTTTTTTGACATTTAAAGTTCTGCAAACATGCTTTGAAGTTAAACAGGTACATTTTGTTTCAACAAAATACAGTCATAAATGATGGAGATATATAATAAAATAATCTGTTACCAAAACTAAAATGTTTACTCTGTACTTAGAATTTATAAACTGACGGATCACAATCAAAATTATTCTCAAAATAGACCAATTAGAATTCTTATTATGATTAAATGGATCATTTCTGAGCACAGAGTGCATTTTCAGTGTTAACCCTTTCCCTCATATGACAATTATTCTATAATTGAATGGATAACCTATGATTAAAAGTGGAAAACATTGTGGCAAAAGGAGATTTTCGTTTTGAGCAATTACTTCTTTTGTCACTGTTTTCAAAAAGCCGTCTGCTGCAGAGGCGTCAGAACGGGTCTATATGAGGGAAAGGGTTAAAAGGTAGCCTTTTCTTTATTGCAGGCTGTAAATTCCGAAATATAGCGGAATTCCATAGCATGTTTCTTTTTTTGAATACATGTATTTAGAGCTTAGCTTTAATACAAATTATAAGAATAGTTCTCCAGGAAAACCAGACTTAGTTTAAACTTATTTATTTTAAATCGATTGCGAAACAAGCTTTAAGCTTATATTAATCACGCTCGATGTTTAAAACCAGACTTAGGATACTATATCTGTTACCAGTGTACATGTACATACATGCACTGATCATGCACCTTCTGATATAAATGTATAGTATGTGGCATAACCTTTTCCTATTTGTAGATACATTTTGACATATCTGCATCAGATTTAGAGATTTGCAAATGTTTGCACTCTCTTTTTCATATTCATTTGTTGCAGATATGGTGTATGTGAGAAAAAAAAAAGCGAACAAACTAGTCTGTGCAGTCCAGCAGTTTGGTTTGAATCTGTAATGGTCACACAGTCATATGCTATGATTGGTTTTCTTTGAGCAATGGTCAGTTTGTTTCACCACAATTTTAGATAGGGGGAGTGTCTTTCAACCTTTCTTCGATGTTAAGACTATGTGGTTACTTTCAAGTTTCCTGATTATATTGACTTGCTGTAACATATGGATAATCAAAACACATACTAAAATGAAACATTTTGGCAGCATATTTTATACTAATTTCACGAGACTTTTTTCTAATAAGTGCCAATTTGTCTGCAACACAAATAAAAACTAAATCTGGCTAGTAGAATATACTCCCCTTATCTTCAACTGTAGTTTCTAGTATGATTTAACCCTTTCCCACATACAAAAATCTGCAGCAGACAACTTTGAAAATATTTAGGCAAAAAAAATATCTATAAATGAAGATATAATGGCCTTAAATAGTTGAAAACATTGTGGCAAATGGAGAAATTGCTCATTATGAGCAATTTCTCCTTTTGCCACAATGTTTTCAAAAGTCCTCTGCTGCAAAGGCTTCAGAAAGTGTGTATATGTGGAAAAGTGTTAATTTAAGTTTAATTAACTAAAGGTTAATGAAAATTTATTTTTACAGCACTATTTCCAGTATCCAGTAACCTGTTTCGTTTATGTTTTACTAGTTTTTACAGGCTCAGTTCTTTAATATATTATGAGTAATGCAGCAATGCCTTTAACTTTCTTAACAATTCTTCTTAGTACTGTCAGGGCACTTTTTCACCATACCATGTTTTTATCCATTGACCTGAAAGTATTTTACAGTCTTTGCTGTAATTCATGAACTAATATGTAAGTTTAGACTATCAAATAATGGAATCTAAAAAATGAAACATAGGATGAATAAAAGGATTTGAAATTAAAGTACAAAATAGTGTGAGAAAAGGGTGTAAATCTTGCTAATCTCTTATCCTTATAATCCACTCTTTTTGAAGGCAACCCACACACTAGACATAAAGTAACTATTTTGTAAGTCACATTGCAGCAGTGTAAAAAAAAGAGTTAAAAGCCTAAAATAATACCACAGTTAGAGAAGTAGAATATTTTTTATATATAAATGGCAATTTAAATAGCACTCTTGAAATTGTAAAACTATGACTTCATTATTTTTACTTTTTCTGTAATAGATATTTATCTACCACAATGTTAACAGTATTTTTAAAATGTTGAGCTTCCTATCCCATGAAAATCACATGAAACATTTGTATATAAACATTAACAAGTTGTGTTAAAAATTACTGGACACAAGACAATTTGTTTTTTATTAGCTATCCTATGCACAAAGTGCTCAAGGTGAGCTATTGTGATCACATTTTGTACGGCGTCCAGCCGTCGTGCGTCGTCAACAATTGACTTGTTAACACTCTACAGGCTACATTTTGCATCCTACCTTCATTAAAGTTTATTAGAACATTTATCTCCATCAAATCTTGGACAAGTTTGAAACAGGTCCATATGTATATGGGTTATATTGGGTCAGAAACTAGGTCCCTAAGGGAAATCTATTTAACACTCTGGAGGCTGCATTTTTAGCTCACTTATGCACGAAGTGCAAGGTGAGCTATTATTTGTGATCACATTTTGTCCGGCGTGCGTCATCAACATTTGAGCTTGTTAACACTCTACAGGCTACATTTTGCATCCAATCTTCATGAAAGTTTATCAGAAAATTCATCTCCATCAAATCTTTGACAAGTTCGAAACTGGGCCATATGAGGTAAAAACCTAGGTCAAAAACTAGGTCACTAGGTCAAATTGAAGGGAAATCTTGTTAACACTCTGGAGGCCACATTTTCAACTTGAGCATGTTGACATTTTATCAGAATGTTTGTCTTGATGATATGTAGGTCAAGTTCAAATTGGAGGAAAATAGTGAGCAAGTTGAAACTTTGTCAGAATGTTTGACTTGATGATATCTAGTTCATGTTGGAATATGGGTCATATTAGGTTAAAAAAAAATAGGTCACTTGGCCAAATGAAGGAAAATCTTGTTAACACTGGAGGTTTCATTTGAATCTTTGTCAGAATAATTATCTTGATGTGTTTTGCATTAGTAATCACATTGCATAATTAAGGTAAGCGATCTAGGGCCATCATATGGCCCTCTTGTTAAACAAACATGCATCAACAAACATTTCTCAAAACAACGCTTATTAATAACCGAAATAACTTAAATACTTTCAACTTTGAAACTGTCTTTGAGTACAAAACATTATTTAAAATTTCCTTAAACATTTTGATAACCCCATTTCATTGCTGAATGCAAACTGGTTCCGTACTTTCATTTCCATCTGCAAAGTAACTTTGAACTTGCCCTTATTTGTGGAGAGATTTGTGACAGAGTTAACTATTTTTCTGTATCTTACCTATCCATCAGTGGAGGAATCCTATCAATACATAGGAACTACTTTTGATGAAATAAAATCAATCTAATGTCATCAATATTCTAGCTTCCAATATCACAAATAGGATGGTTGATGGCTTAAACCTTTTCCCACATACAGAAAATCTGAAATAGATCTAGGTAAAAACAGTGACAAAGAAGGAACTGATCATTATGAACAGTTAAATTTAAGCTTTTGCCACCATGTTTCAAAAGCTGTATGGTGCAATTTGTCCTCTCATACTGCTGTAACAGGCAGTGTATTAAAATTAAAATCAATTTCCCTTTTCCCACAAGTTTCATATTGTATCTCAAATAATTTCATACATTTGCCTATTTTTGCCAAGTACAAAAATGTTTGTCATGACAGTCAAACTGCCAAAAGTCTTTGATCCTATGAAATATTATGCAATGGGTGTTAATATGGTTTTCCAAATACATACAACACTAATAAAACAACATAATGAAATCATTGGCATGATATTGTTCACCATGAGCAATTCCTCCTTTTTCCCACAATGTTTTCAATTCTGAAATCGTAAATACTCCTAGTTTATTAAATGCTACAATTTCTTCCCTCTGATCATGCTTTTTCTGGTTAAGGATTATTTGTGATTGGCTATGCTGTCAGTAGGAACAGTTCATGCTATGATGGATTTAACATTTCAAAAATCAATACATTGAAAGCGTTTTATGTCTGTGCAATATTATATAGAAATGCAGTAAGATGAATAATTAATTATCCCTATCCATTAACAACATACATACAACAAATTTGCATGAAACGATTTTGAAAAAATATAGGAAACCAATTGAAAATTTCTATAGCTGAAGGTATAATTACTGCGTAACAGTTGCAACAATTGTGGCAAATGAATTTTCTCAAGTTGTCTGAAATCATCCGTATGTGGAAAATCAAATTATGAAAATATCTATTTGGCCCATTACCCCTTTCCAAATTGCAGACACATTTTGATAAATTTGCAGGAGAAGACTTTTGAAAACTTTGTGACAAAAAGAGAGATTGTATTCAACATGATTAAATTATAATTTCACTTTCATTTAACCCTTTCCCACATACAACAAATCCACAGCAGATGACTTTGAAAATGTCTAGAAAAAAATATGGAGAATCTCTATAATTGTAGGTATAATTACTGAAAAAAGTTGAAAACATTGTGGCAAAAGGTGAAATTGCTTGTTTTGGGCAATTTCTCTATTTTCATTATGTTTTCAAAAGTCGTCTGCTGCATATGCTTCAAAATGCCTCTAGGTAGGAAAGGGTTAAATATTTTTCAATATTTTTTGCTGAGATGTTTACAAAGTGTCATCTGCAGCAGATTTAAGGGTTAACGTTCTAATGAGTGTTCATTCTCTGATATAGGTAAATTTTGTTTCTTCTGCTACAGCTAGACAAATTTAGAAAATGTTATTGTAAGAAAAGGAGGAACTATAAACATTGAGCTATTTCTCCTATTACATAAATAGCTTCCACCATTAAATTGGTTACATGTAAATGTCAATTGGTTTGAATTTCAATGTTTTTGAATTGATTGTCTAAAATTGACATGATATTATGGGTAATGTGGTAATTCACTATAATTGCCTAATATATTAGAGATGTTAATGCCTTAAAAAGTGATAACTGAACTGTAACATATAGCAGAATATATTGTTCAAAGAATAGAAATTCCTAGTGTTAGCTTAATAATGTTCGACAGTTACCTGCTGCACAGAAACTTCAAAAGTTGCATTTAATAGGTTAATGGATAACCTTATCCCTAAAACATATGATTTTTGACACGTTTGTTGAATACGCTTTTTTAAAACAATGTTTTAAACTCTGTTCAGTGATTATACTTTAATTTCAAGAGATTTTCCAGTTTTTTGCCTGGATGTTATCAAAGTTGTCTGCTGCAGATTTGTTAAATGTGTGAAAAGGTTAACAGTTATGGCATCTCCTAGGTTGACAGAGCTCATCAAAGGCCCATTATTCCGGATAATTTTATTAATTGGAATCACAAGTGATGAAAAAGCTAGTTGATTAAGAACAAACATGCTGAAGCATAGCTGGATATATTTACTCGATATTAGTAATCAATAATTCTATAGAAAATTTACTGTAAATATCAACTGATAGCAGTATAAGTGATAAATTATGCATCACTTATGGATAAAGTAAAGTAGCACGTCTGTGTATTTGATTTATCCCACAAGTTTATACACCCATTTTAAACCCGTCTTCATGAAGGCACGGTGGGAGACCGTGGTTCAGAGGTAGAGCGTCGGTCTCTTGTATCAAAGGTCCCTGGTTCGAGTCCCGTGATGACGGCGCGAGTACTGGTTAAGTCTCCAGGAAGCAGACATCGAGCGTGATTAATATAAGCTGAAAGCTTGCTTCACAATCAATGTAAAATAAATAATGTTTAAATTAAAAAGGCACAACTTTGGTTGTAATAATCTCATCTGAGCATGGAGGTATTATGATCACCCTTTTTCCAGCGTCTGTCGTTCATCAATATCTTCTCCTCTGTAACCAGTGGGTCAGTTGGGTGCAATTTTCACAGAAAGTATCCTCTCAATGTCTTCACCAAAATTCCTTTATTTATTGTGTCTCCCCCATTACATGGGGGTGACATATTGTTTTTGCCCGTTCCGTCCGTCCTTCCGTCTGTCACACTTGTTTCCGCTCAATAACTGAAGAACGCTTGGGCGTAGGAACTTCATACTTGGTATGCAGGTTGGTCATGACCAGTAGCTGACCCCTATTGTTTTTGATAACAGAAGGTCAAAGGTCAAGGTCATGGTGACCTTGTGAGGTAAAAAATGGTTTCCGCTCAATAACTGAGGAACTCCATACTTGGTATGCAGGTTGGCCATGCCTAGTAGAAGACCCCTATTGATTTTGAGGTCAGTACGTCTAAAGTCAAGGTCACAGTGACCATGAGCTTGAAAGGTCACAGTGACAATGAGCTGATAAATAGTTTTTGCTTGGGCCCAGGAACTTCATACTTGATGTGCAGATTGGTCGCCACCAGCAAATGACCCCTATTAATTTTAAGGTCAAGGTCACAGTGGTCAAGGTCACATCCGTCACACTTGTTTCCGCTCAATAACTGAAGAACTCTTGGGCATAGGATCTTCGTACTTGGTATGCAGGTTGGTCATGACCAGTAGATGACTCCTATTGATTTTGATGTCAGTAGGTCAAGGTCATGGTGACCTTGTGAGGTAAAAAATGGTTTCCGCTCAATAACTGAAGAACGCTTGGGCCGAGGAACTCCATACTTTGTATGCAGGTTGGCCATGCCCAGTAGAAGACCCTATTAATTTTGAGGTCAAGGTCAAGGTTACAGTGACCTTGAGCTGAAAGGTCACAGTGACAATGAGCTGAAACATTGTTTTTGCTTAATAACTGTAGAATGTTTAGGCCATGGAAGTTAATACTTGGTGTGCAGGTTGGTCACCACCAGTAGATGTCCCCTATTGATTTTGAGGTCACTAGCTTAAAGGTCATGGTAACCTTCAGCTGAAAAATGGTTTCCTCTCAATAACTAAAGAATGCTTATGTTGAGGAACTTCATACCTGGTGTGCAGGTTGGTCCTAACCAGTAAATGACCTTTATTGAATTTGTTTGATTTTGTGGTCACAAGGTCAAATGTCGAAGGTCACGGTAACCTTCAGCTGAAAAATGTGTGTTACTCAATAACTCAAGAACGCTTATACCCAGGAACTTTATACTTGGTGTGCAGCTTGGTCCTAACCTGTAGATGACCCCTATTGATTTTGATGTCAGTAGGTCAAAGGTCAAGGTCAAGGTGACCTTTGGCTGAAAAATGGTTTCCGCTCAATAACTGAAGATTGCTCGGGCCCAGGACCTTCATACTTGGTGTGCAGGTTGGTCACCAGCAGCAAATGGCCCCTATTGATTTTGAGGTCACTAGGTCAAAGACCAAGGTCATGGTAACCCTCAGCTGAAAAATGGTTTCTGCTCAATAACTGAGGATTGTCACTGTTGCTTCATCTCCAGTCCAAAACTAAAAAATTCATCTCCATCATTTCTTTTCCTCCCCTACGACCACACAAATGGGGAGACAATCGCTTTTTTAAAAAAGCAATCTCTAGTTTGATATTGGCTTACAATATGGCAACCGAAACAGAAACAAATATTTTTTTTTTTCTTCTCCCAAACCAATTAACCAATTTTCAATTTTGTTTGTAGAAATGTTCCTTGGGTGATTCCTTTCAGCCATGTTGATTGGTCGAAAACGTAGTCATCAGGGGCCGGGGCTTTTTTGCGTTATATGGCTAGACTGAAAACTTTTCTTCTCTGAAAGTTACAATAATCTTGCTGTTTTCCAAATAATTTGTTAAAATGTTCCTAGGGTGACCTGACCTGATTTCTTCAAGCCATGTTTATTGTTGAAAAACATGGCAGTCAAGGGCAGGGCCGTTCTGCATTATTTTGGTATAGTGATAAACTTAATAAATATTCTCTAAAAGTTACTGGCCAATTTTCCTATAATTTTGTAAAAATGTATATTGGGTGACTCTCTACGAGGTCACTTCAAGTCACGTTGATTGGTAAAAAAAAGAGTAAATTGTTATTGTGGTTGGCATGACCAATCACATGGAATTGCTTAGGAGAGCGATCCACAGCAATCAAGACTCTATTGTTTTTGTTCTGTTTTGAGCAAATTGCGGAAGGAAGTGATAAATTATGCATCACATATGTAAAAAGCAAAGAAGCCCTTCTGTAGTTTATATTTGATTTATCTCCCAAATGTATCCACACATTTTGCATTGTCCCCAATCCCGTTTCTTAGGATGGTTTGTTTCAACTCCCCCCAAATTGAGATTATTGTGAAGATATTAAGGGAAAACCTAAACTATTGTATGTATAATTTTAGGAGAGATTTGAAAATATTTTCCATAAAAGATATGCATTATGCACATCGAAAGATACATCTATTTTTTTTACAGTGTTAATTTGCAAGACATCATTTAAAATCACTATAACTCGGTGGTGAAGCTATGAGCGCATCTGTGTCATGTAGTTGGGACTATGATCTTATGCATGATCAAACCATACAAAGTCTTAATAAATCAAAGGTAATTGGCTTCTCTTCATGCTGTTAAGGATTGCGGGGTTAAAGCATTATCACTGACATATCATCATGTCATAATAAAACTGAGACACTGTTGAAAGCTGCATAAAACACCAAACAAACAAAATCTTTGTTGGCAACAAAAGCTGATGTTATCTGCATAAAGGAACTGGATAAAACAGGTTGTCTAACCCTTCACATATTAGGAAGCAGCTTCTGATTAAATATTCAGCAGATGACTTTAACCCTTCCACTCATGTAGACGCTTTCTGGCGCCTCAAAAGCAATTTCTCAATACGTTGCAATGATTTCAACTCTATTCAATAATTATGTCTCCCTCTGTATACAGGGGAGATATATTTTTTTTGTCCTGGATGTCTGTCTGTCTGTCCCAAATCGTGTCCGCTCTATATCGCCAAGGTGGCTTGAATGATTTTCTTGAAACTTGGGTCACATGTTCACCTCATCAAAAAGATGTGCAGAAACCCATGTCTCGACCGTACCGGTTCACGGTCAAGGTCACGCTTGAAGGTTAAAGGTTCGAGGCTTTATTTTGTGTCTGCTCCGTATCTCCAAGGCGGCTAGAAGGATTTTCATGAAACTTGAGTTACATGTTCACCTCATCAAGCCGATGTGCAGAACCCATGTCTCGACCATACCGGGTCAAGGTCATGCTTGAAGATCAAAAGTTTGAGGCTTTATTTCATGTCTGCTCCATATCTCCAAGACGGCTTGAAGGATTTCTAAGAAACTTGAGACAGATGTTCACCTCATCAAGGCGATGTGCAGAACCCATGTCTCGACCATACCGGTTTACGGTCAAGGTCACGCTTGAAGATAGCACCGAAAATTAACATGATGTGCAGAACTCGTGTCCCGGCCCTTCAGGTTCAAGGTCAAGGTCACCTCTTAAGGTAAAATGTTTGAGACCTGATTTCAAGGCTGCTTCCGCTCGATAATTTAAAGACAACTTGAAATGTTTTCAAAATAATTTAGTCAATTTTTCCTACCCTTCCAGTTCAAGGTCAAGGTCACCCTAGAGCTAATTGTTTGGGTCAAGTTGAATACTGTCCGACTTGGCCAAATTGTTGTCTGCTTTATAGGTTGGAATGTTTTAAGAGATTTTGACAGATATTTGAGGGGGAGACAATGTCAACAATGTTTTCTTCAATTTAATAATCACTTTCTTTTGTTAATTTTCCATGTTATCACTGAGATGGATTCAATTGTCTGCAGATTTGCTGTGAGTGAGAAAAAATCAACCCTCTCTTTAATACTGAGTGATTTCTGAACCTAAACATCCTCTCATAATGAGCAATCTCTTTTTAATTTCTTTGACATTTTTTCTTTGATTGCTGTATTAAAAATGTTATTACCAACTTCAAGTATTACACGTTTTCCTAAAATTTATTCAAAGTAGACAACTAGGAAATTTCATATATGCAGATAGTTTGTTACATCATAATGTTTTCAATCCTTTCTGAAAATTATAACCATTTCTCATGTAATATCTCCTTGTTACTCCTGACAATTATCCCGGGCCTGAACAACATCCATATTATGAAAAAAAAAGTAATGTTTATCAAAGGTTTATTAAACTTTCCCACTACTTGACACATTTGGACTCAATATTTGCAGAACACAAATTTTGAACATCATGAGCAATTTCTATATAGCTACAATGTTTTCGATTTTATTCAGTGATTATTTATAGACATTTGTTCAAATTTGTGCCTTGTTGTTTTCAAAGTGTTCTGCTGCAGATTATTTGTATGACTTTTTGGTAGCTTAATTGTGTTTATACATTTAAGTTCTTGTCAAGGGAATGAAGGTTTTTGTTGTCTAATGTTTTTTTCCTAAATCATATTAATTACAGTTCCTTTCTGGTATTACAAGTTCATCATTTTGAGGAGACATTTGTCATAACCTAGGAAGAGTTCATTAAAGTTTAACAATTTCCCACACAGAATTTGCAGTACATGCAGGACTTTGATAATATCTGGAATATTATGGAAATCTCTCTGAATGAAATTGTAATTTTAGATTACAGAAGAAACATTTTATACTATGCCAATATTCCACAATGTTTTCAAAAAACATCTACTGCAAACATGGCTACACACGTTAAAGGGTAAATAACCTTAGTATGTGGAAGCAATGTGAAACCTCTTGAAGTAAATCTTTCTACATCATACTTTAATGATATAATGGTTAAATATTTGTTTATGGAGTGTGTGGGTTTTGTTCAAACCAAGACTTAAGAAATTAAATCAGCTTCAATGTTGTGGTTAATTCTGTGTATTCTCTAAGGAACTGTTGCATAACAGTTGAATGTATCACATAAACTTATTTGATGCGTCAAAATTTACCCTAAATAAATCTTTTAATAGATTGAAACGATCCAATCTGAAAGTAAGTGTAAATTAATTAAGTATCACCATGAAGGAAATGTAGAGTCAAGTACTTTTCTGATAGACATTATGATGAACCTATACCACAGACAAAACCAGGCATATTTTTTGGGGACCGACCATGTTGAAAACAGCTTATTGCAAAATATAGAAAATAGATGAAAATATAGCTCTCATTTTTTGGCAAGGCAATGATGAAAATAGTGGAACCTCATATCTGCAATACTTGGAAAGATTAGCAAGAAAGAAAAAACATTTTAACAGTTTGATAGCCATTTAAAATTTCATCGACATTATTCTTATGACCAACTCACAACATTGAACAGCCAATGTTTTTAAAACTCTTTTACAATGTCGGATTTGGTTTTTTCGTGAGTTTGTTGTAAGCTAGGTGTGACTGAAGCTACCTTAGACAAGCTGTCTGAGAAACACTGATTTTCTTCTTTTATCCTGCAAGTAAGGTATTTTCAGTCATATACTAAGAGAGAGATCATTTGTTTGCACATATTGAACGTATGACTATATTGCAATGTGTTTGTGTGCTGTGGGCCCTGTGGTCATGATGGAGTGCCCTTCAGGGCTTGGGCAAGGCACATTTCCTAGCCTAGTACTGGTTTGTTTACCCAGGGATCATGAATAAGTGAACTGTCGCTGTGATATAACTGAAATAATTGTGAAAAGGGCGTAAACACAAAGAAAGCAATGTGCTTGTGTTGTGCCCTTCAAGGCTTGGGCAAGGCACATTTCCTAGCCTAGTACAGGTTTGTTTACCCAGGGATCATGGATCATGAATAAGTGAACTGTCGCTGTGATACAACTGAAATAATGGTGAAAAGGGCGTAAAACACCAAGAAAGCAATGTGCTTATGTTGTTTAATTTACCCTTTTCATATGCATACCTGCATGTGCTGTTTGAAAGCATTGAAGCAAGAGAAATTGCTCAAGATTAGCAATTTCTTCCTCTGCTTTAAGGCTTTCTGCTCTTTTCAATAATAACAAGTTTCAATTAAAGAGGTTCCACAGTCTTTTCATCCTGTTTTCAAAGTTGTCTGCTGCAGATTTGTTCTAATTGCTGTGGGAAAGGTTTAACTAGTAGGACAAGTACTTTGAACATTTACTTGCCCAGACTCAAATACAACTCGCCTGAATATATGTCATTATATTGTGAATTACAGTGCCCTGCCTTGTTGATTTGCTGTTTTAAAATGCACAGCCCAATTAAAACCGCAGTCGAATTTACAGGACGGTTTTTACGTTTATGTTTACACAAACAAGTAATTTAAACACATAAAGGTGTCTACAATTTGACATTAGAATATTCTTTAAACAAAATGTGTCGATTTTGATAAGATCTCAGAAAAATTATTATTGACATCCGCCATTTTGAATTCAGGGGATTCCGGAAAATACCTCTTCAGAAAAGATATATATGACGTATTGGTCAGTTCAATTCTGACCAATCAATACTCGGGGATAATCTATGTAGAACGAGGCAGCATAAATTAAAATAGAGGGATTCATTATGTGACATGTGTTTTTAGCTCACCTGAGCTTTGCTCAAGGTGAGTTATTGTGATCGCCTTTTGTCCGGCGTCCGTCGTGCGTCGTGCGTCGTGCGTCAACTTCTTCTCCTCAGTAACCAGTGGGTCAATTTGGATGAAACTTCACAGAAAGCATCCTCTCAATGACCTCACCAGAATTCCTTCAAATTTTTGGGATCCATGCAAAATTCTGGTTTCCATGGCAACGAAACTGAAAAAACTTCAAAATTCTTCTTCTCCCAAACTGGTTGGCAGATTTTCAAATAATTTTGTAGAAATGTTCCTTAGATGACCCTCTATCAGATTCCTTCAAGCCATGTTGATTCGTCAAAAAACATGGCCGCCAGGGGGGGCGGGGCTATTTTGCCTTATATGGCTATAGTGAAAACTTAAAAAATCTTCTCCTCCGAAAGTGTCAGGCCGATTTTCAAATAATTTTGTAGAAATGTTCCTTGGGTGACCCTCTATCAGATTCCTTCAAGCCATGTTGATTGGTCGAAAAACATGGCCGCCAGGGCGGGGCTATTTTGCCTTATATGGCTATAGTGAAAACTTAAAAAATCTTCTCCTCCGAAAGTGTCAGGCTGATTTTCAAATAATTTTGTAGAAATGTCCCTTGGGTGACCCTCTATCAGATTCCTTCAAGCCATGTTGATTGGTCGAAAAACATGGCCGCCAGGGGGGGCGGGGCTATTTTGCCTTATATGGCTATAGTGCAAACTTAAAAAATCTTCTCCTCCAAAAGTGTCAGGCCGATTTTCAAATAATTTTGTAGAAATGTTCCTTGGGTGATCCTCTATCAGATTCCTTCAAGCCATGTTGATTGGTCAAAAAACATGGCCGCCAGGGGGCGGGGCTATTTTGCCTTTTATGGCTATAATGAAAACTTAAAAAATCTTCTCCTCCATAAGTGTCAGGCCGATTTTCAAATAATTTTGTAGAAATGTTCCTTGGGTGACCCTCTATCAGATTCCTTCAAGCAATGTTGATTGGTCGAAAAACATGGCCGCCAGGGGGCGGGGGCTATTTTGCCTTATATGGCCAAAGTATAAACTTAAAAAATCTTCAACATCTTCTCCTCAGTAACCAGTGGGTCAATTGGGATGAAACTTCACAGAAAGCATCCTCTTAATGACCTCACCAGAATTTCTTCAAATTTTTTGGGATCCATGCAGAATTCTTGTTTCCATGGCAACGAAACGAAAAAAACTTCAAAATTCTTCTTCTCCCAAACTGGTTGGCAGATTTTCAAATAATTTTTGTAGAAATGTTCCTTGGATGACCCTCTACCAGATTCCTTCAAGCCATGTTGATTGGTCAAAAAACATGGCCACCAGGGGGGCGGGGCTATTTTGCCTTATATGGCTATAGTGCGAACTTAAAAAATCTTCTTCTCCAAAAGTGTCGGCCCGATTTTCAAATAATTTTGTAGAAATGTTCCTTGGGTGACCCACTTTCAGATTCCTTCAAGCCATGTTGATTGGTCAAAAAACATGGCCGCCAGTAGGCAGGGCTATTTTGCATTATATGGCTATAGTGAAAACTTAAAAAATCTTCTCCTCCAAAAGTATCTGGCCGATTTTCAAATAATTTTGTAGAAATGTTCCTAGGGTGACCCTCTATCAGATTCCTTCAAGCCAAGTTGATCGGTCGGAAACTATGGCTGCCAGGGGGCGAGGCTTATATAGCTAAAGTGAAAAAAAAAAAAAATCAGGTGAGCGATTCAAGGGCCATCATGGCCCTCTTGTTTAAACAATTGCGATGCATTAAAAAATACGTGACTAGGACTGATTTACAAACGTTTCGGGTTGTAGCGACACATAAGATTGAGGACCCAAATGGTTTAATCTGTGACTCTAAATTATGGTCTCTGCACAAATTGTAACCATTCAAATTCCGGTTTTAACTGGTCATATTGGCAGACGACCGGTTCTCTTTGAGAAATTGTATAAGGGTCCATTGGACCCTGTCAGAAAATAGTGAAGAGCCGTTCGTAATTGTGAACGGAGCTGTTAATTAGTCGCCGGGCAGAAGCCCGCGACTTCTATTTTTAATAGGTTTTCAGAAATCACATGGGAGGGGGGATTATTATTAGAAAGAAACACATTTAGATGTCTTGAACATATTACAATTGTGTTTGTTTAAAAACACTAAGTAATGACACATCTAAAATGAAATAAATATTGCGATGTTTTAGGTATTTTCAGTTTCTTTATTTTGACTCGCATTTATGTTTTGTTGTTTTATTTACGAAGACAAAACAGTCCCTATTAGCTAGACTTGTATACTTTATTTTACACTATATACTACATGTAATCAAAAGGCGATAACTACAAACCTTTACGTCACAGTCTAATTTGTTTACTTACGCGCACCAGCGTGACTCGCGAATACCAACTGCGTAGATTAATCTCCTTTGCAGAGAGCCGCTCTTTACACTCACTTACAAATAGTAAATTATAGGTGATTTGAAATGTTTATTTGGTTCGAAACAAATGAAGAAAAGAACAGACCGAGATAAAACTGGTTTTAATGGAAAAATGACTTTGAACGAACACTCTCTGCCTATAAAGAGAGTTTCAAGAACGACACCTCTGCGAATAAGAAAAAATCGGGTCTTTCGTACAAAATTATTTCGTCCTTGACAATTTTAAATGTGTCATTTAATTCCCTAAAGGCATATTGCTTCCGATCTGCATATTGTTATGCATCATTGACACAAGGGCGCTCATCATAATATATTTTTAAAACATGAGTAGTTTGTTATTTTCATTATAAAAAAGGAAGGAAAGAATTAAAATAAATTAGCATGTTGTAGTTTATGTTCGAAACTAAGTTAAATTATACCACAATTTCAATGAGATTTAACTGTTTAGTTGATATTATATTTTGAAGGTGGTCTAATTTATAAATATTGGACTAAATTTCAACATTTGTTAAAGTATGATATAATTAGGATGCCAAGCTAATATCATTTTGAGAAAAAGAGAAAACTCATGTCTTCAGCGATTTAACCCTTATCTCATTGTTTTAAAAGTAGATTGCTGCAAAGGTGTACGCTGTTGACTTTAAAAGAGGAAAGGTAAAATGACGTGCTATTGCATGCAAATCCTAAATTGTCTGTTTTGTGGTTTTATTGAAAAATAATAAAATTCAAATATTCTGACAAACATCTTGAAAAGTCAGGCGCGTAGCTAGGCTTACGCACGTACGCACGTGCATAAGAAATATTTTGAGAGGTTCCAAAATAAAAAATGAAACAAATGCGAAAAATGCAATGAAAACTGAACCCTAAGGGGGGTAAGGTTGAAAACGGACAAATCAGAACAATTCATACATGGACAAATTGTCAAATGAAGCATCTATGTTTATTGATAATATTAGATGCCTATACATGTAGTTTGTATGTATACAATTATATAGTATTTTCATATTGTGCATGGGAGTACGATATTCGAAGTCTATTGGTGGAGCGAATTGTGGTCCGTGCCATTTATTTGGATCTGAGAAGAGATCGCTAGTGTCGCAACCTGCAACCAGAAATAAACGCGAAACGTTCGTTTACCACTATGAGAAGGGTTAAAACATATATACGGCCAACCCTTACCACCGGTAGATAATCCGGGCTTGTTTTGATGAACATTCACCGTGATGGTGACATAAACACTGATTTAGTGATAGATGTGTTTGCAAGAAGAAAGAAGCGACGACTAGCCCTTCTATTTCGCGTGTAGGCTTAAAGAAAGTACCTAGTATGAATCATCGGAATGTACAGTAAAACCTCGTTGGCTCGAACATGGGAAAGGTCGAACACCCTGGACAACTCGAACTCCTCCCTCGGTCCCGGCCAAACCCTCATAAAATTAATGTTTTTTTAACCTGAAAAACTCGAAAACCTGCTCTTTCGAATTATCGAACTAAAACACAGTCCTTCGGCTACATTAAAGCACAAAGTACTGATAGGTCGAACTATTAACTGTGGGCCATTCGAATTCATGCCTTCGAAGTTTCAATTTTTTTGAAGTGACAGTCAATGTTAGAAAATATAAATTCCGAATGCTGCAAATGTTTTAAGGGTATTTTGTGTATACATGCCGTATATAAGGGTATCAAGTAGGCTCATCAAGATATTGTGAAATATACGCCAGATGTCACCTGAGCCCATATAGCCGATTTTTTTTCTCGGGGGAGCATGACCCAGAAAAAATAAATTTCGAATGCTGCAAATGTTTTCAGGGTATTTTGTGTATATATGCCGTACATAAGTGTACCAAGTAGGCTCATTAAGATATTGTGAAATATACGCCAGATGTCGCCTGAGCCCATATAGTCGAATTTTTTCCCGCGGGAGAATGCCCCAGAAAAAATAAATTCCGAATGCTGCAAATGATTTAAGGGTATTTTGTGTATTTATGCCGTACATAGAGGTATCAAGTAGGCTCATTAAGATATTGTGAAATATACGCCAGAAGTCACCTGAGCCCATATAGACAAATTCTTTTTTACCCCCCTAGAATGGTGCGTAGTCCATATTTCGACCCAGCTACGCCCCTGAAAGTGTATGTGGAATTCACAAATCTTATAATTATTCCTTAATGAAAGCACTGTATACATACTAAGACTAATGATTGGCAAGATTACTCATTTCCATAACTGTTTTTTTATCAATAATTAGTTGGTTGTGTGTATGGTCAACCTACTTTGGAATGGAGATTGATCATAAACAATTTAAGGCTTCAATTATCATTCACTTCGTTGACAAAACAATGCAAGTTATGATACATTTTCACTTGACCCCACCCCTGATGTTCCAATATGCCCCTCAGTTGATAACTGTTTATTCAACTACTATAATGTTAGTGTTATGCATAACTGCACTATGGATATCCGGCGACATTGATGCGTTGCATCAACTTTCTCTTGTCAGTAACACTTATATAGGGAAATAAATCTCATGTATAAATTTACAACTTATGTGATTTAAAACAGTCCTTTGTCTTTTAAATGCTGCTTATGATTTGATAAATTGAATTGGTGTTATAAATAGCATTACATGGAATAACCCATAAGAGCATGCACATCATAACACTTCGGGTTTACAGAATTATTTTGTTTATTGATCTTTATGGCGAATTTTAAAGTTTAAAGTTTTAAACTCGACAGGGTTTGATCAAATAATGAAATGAAATATTGGCATGTCAACATATTTGTCCCAGAAACGATTCTAACTGCCACTTGCCCGATCGGACAACTGCTGGGAAAAACAACTTGCCCAAACTCAACTTTTACTTGCCCCAGGCTATCGGACAACCGTTAATGTCAAGCCCTGAAGTAACCCAAAAATATTATTTGCAGAGGATTGTGCAACCAGAACTGTTGTCTAATTTTCCTCTGTACCATTTAAATTTGAAAGGTGTTTAACAAAACAATTAAAAGGGTTAACTCTTTCCCACATAAAACATATCTGCAGCCGACGACTTTCAAAATGTCTACTCAAAATATGAACAATCTCTATAATTGTATGTATAATTACTGAAAAAGATTGAAAAATGTGGCAAAAGTGGAAAATGCTCATTTTGAGCAATTTCTCCTTTTCTCACAATGTTTTCAAAAACCGTCGGCTGCAGAGGCATCAAAAAACGTCTATATAAGAGAAGGGGTTAATACTCTGTGTGTGTCTGGGTCATACAGCAGTACATAATATTATATTGTCCTCTATTGATTTTCACAGGCAGAGTGGGGGAGGGTATGAGACAGTGCTAACACATTCCAGGAAATTATTTCTCCCAGGAATTATTACTGAATCGATTTTGTTACTTTTTTACCAAAAGTTAAAGTGACATCCATCGTCATAATAAACATTGAATTTGATTTCATAAATGCAGAAAGTGCATTTCATATTGTTTCTTTCCTTAAATTGAGCCAAGCTCCGTCGGCTGTGAGTTTGAATGCCAGCTTTGCCAACATTCTTTTTACATTTCCCCAAAGTCACTGACTGCAGCAAGCTAAATCTTCCACCAATGAATCGGAAGGTGAACTGGGCACCATGATGTATCTGTTAAATTGTTGAAACAAGTTCTAGATGACTTTCTAAAGAAAACTTCTTTTGAAAATATTGTTGGGTTTTGATAACACAAGATCTCTTCATCCCTTCCCTTTTTAGTTTGAACAACTTATGGGAAAATTTAAAGCTACTTTTGACACTGTTGTCACACACTTTGAAAGTGTTATTTTAAAAGTTCATGTTGATTAGGATATAATATATCTTTAAACACTTAAGATTGCCAGATTGTTTTCTCTTTATGACAAAAATAACTAAAGGTTTGAGTGATGCATACACATACACATACACAGTCACATAACATTCATTCATTCATATTTATTGGCAATGAGCAATATTTTAACCTTTGGCCATTTACAAGACAATTATATGGCAAAGACAGACACAATACATTAATACTTAAAATTACATACAAATACAAACAATTCAACGTTAATATACATTAACCCTTTCCCTCATACGACAATTCTGCAGAAGATGACTTTGAACGTATTTTGTCAAAACATAGAAAATCTCTATAATTGACTGGATAACCTATGACTAAAAGTGGAAAACATTGTGGCAAAAGGAGAAACTGCACGTTTTGTGCAATTTCTTCTTTTGTCACTATGTTTTCAAAAAACCGTCTGCTGCTGAGGCGTCAGAAAGCGTCTATATGAGGGAAAGGGTTAAGAAACAGCAATATCATCAAGGATATTTTTTCTAATTGACAATTAGCTTCCTTGATATATTTAGCAACATTGTAGAGTTTCTTTTTGTTTGTTAAGGACATTATTGCTATGAACTTTTGCATTGAGGGCCATGTTACATTTCCTAAATATAAACAACACAGTATTCTTAGGATTATCAAGCAGGATCGGGAACATGATTTCATGGATGTAAAAAATGTTAGGTTTTCACTCCCACTAGCAGAACCCTTAAATATCTTTCAATGCTGAATTTTTACAATTGACTAGTGCAGTTTTGAATTTGGAAGAGTCCATAGCCAATTTTCGGAATATGACGATGAAAGTGTTGCGTTGTGCAGCCAACAGAATAGACCCCTGGTATCCGTGCTGTTTGGCCTGAATCTACAATGGTAGCTAACTGGCTTAACAAAATGTGTTGAATTCTTCATTTATTCTCCACCAAAATGTCATCAAATGGTTCCTTTCTGCTGCAATATTATACCCTTTACTTCATAGGACAATTCTGCAGCAGACGACTGAACATATTGTGTCAACAAATAGAAAATCTCTATAATTGAATGGATAACCTATATGACTAAAAGTGGAAAACATTGTGTCAAAAGGAGAACTTGCTCGTTTTGAGCAATTTCTTCTTTTGTCACTATGTTTTCAAAAAGCCGTCTGCTACAGAGGCATCAAAAAGCATCTATATGAGGGAAATGGTTAATTAATTGTCTGGTGAGTGATATAAGACCATCCTGACCCTCCTTTTTTCATGATATATAAACTTAAGTCTTTAGCGTTTACTACATTTTTAATAATCGGCAGTATTCAACATTTGATAATATTGTGTCAAAGAGTTAAAAAATGCTCATAATGAGAACCATTCCTTTTGTCATAGTGTTTTCAACTCTATTTGATAATAATACCTGCATCATATAGACATTTTTCATATTTTGCCTAGATTATACAATTTTCAACATTGTCTGCCGTAGATTTGTTGTATGTGGGAAAGTGATTAACACCTGCACTGTGCCAAATTATATTTTTAGTTGTGATAGCAGCCTCTGTGGAGTATTGGGTAAACATAGCATAGCATGATAATTCAAGGATACATACCTCTGTGGAGTATTGGGTAAACATAGCATAGCATGATAATTCAAGGATACAAACTTACCTCTTTCCCACATACAGACCAACATTTGAAGCCTTGCCGCAGACAATATTTGAAAACAAAGTTGTCATAGGAGAAATTGTTCAAATATTGCAATACCTTTTTTTCCTACAATTATTCCAACTTTTGTATCAAAAGTTTCCTTCTAAAATTCCAGAATGTAATGTAAAATTTATTTATTTTCGCTAGAAGTTATCAACGCCGATGACTCTTAAATACCTCGTTTCAGATGAAACGGTTAAAGACAAATGATCGTGCTAAATCATAATATTATCTCCCTTGGTTTTTCAATTTGGTTTCTATACTTAACCTTTTCCCATATAGAGACACTTTCTGATGCCTCTGTAGCAGACGACTTTCTACAACATTGTGACAAAAGGATAAACTGCTCATTATGAGCAATTCCTCCTTTTAAATTGTTCTTTTTTAGAAAGTTTCCATATTTTTGACTTAATATTTCCAAGTCGTCTGCTGCAGATTTGATGTATGTAGGAAAAGGTAAAGAATTATTGTAATCATGTTTAACCATTTCCCACATACAACAAATTTGCAGCAGACGACATTGAAATTGCCTAGGCAAATATATGAAAAATCTCTATAAATAAAACTCCAACTAATGAAAAGAGTTGAAAACAGTGTTACAAAAGGATAAATTGCTCATTCAATTATTCCTTTTGTCATGTTGTTTTCAAAAGTCATCTGCAGAAAATGCGTAAAAATGCGTCGGCAGGTGAAAGGGTTAAGGATTGTCTTAACCCATTACCTGATGTTTTACCAATACATTAAGTGGACTTTGAAAAAATAATGAAGAATAATGTTTAACATCAAGAGATATTGGAAGTAAACAGATGAGATAAAAATTAATGTTACGTGAAAAGAAGGTTTTTATTTCCGCTGCATGGTGTAGAAAATTGAAGATAAGGAAATTATTAACTTGGAATACCGTATAACCCACATACAGCATCTGAGCAATGTATCCAGGCAAATTTATAAAAAATCTCTAAATGGGAAAGTCATTGAAAAGATTAATTGAAAACATTGTGAAAAAATGAAATATTGAGTCAATTCTGTTGCAGATGTGTCAACATGGGTCAATCATATAAGGGAAATATATTTGTAAATACAGCTTATGGTCAGAAGCACAAACTATAAAAGGCTTGTTGTTTTATAACACTTTTGTGTACATGCCTGATGGAATGGAATGGAATTAGCAAGGGTTATAATTATGCTCATACAGCACATTTGAAAATCTTCTATGAAAGTACTGGTCAGATTCAAAATGATCCTTGGGTAAACTTCAACCAGGTTTGTTTCAAGCTTGAACTCTTATAATTATATCTTTCATGTGCTATGTACAGTATTTAGAAAGAAAACATTTTTAGCAAAGTATAGCAACTTTTCACCAATTATCACCTATCAAATCCATTGTAACAACAAACAATGCATTTTTGCAAACTGCCAAGTTCAGTTTCCTTGTGAAAAATTAGCGATTGGTAAAAATGGAACACTAAGGACTACGTTCTGTATATTGTGATGGGACTGACTTTGAAAATCTAACGCTTTTACACAATTCAACTCTTCTTGGTTTTAAGGAACTTCAGTATTTTCAAGCTGGTTTTAATTGGTCAAAACATGGCAGAAAGTAGATCCAACCTGTTAAACCCCCATTTCCTACTTGCATACACATACTGATGTATTTGCAACATACAACTCCAACTTTTGTAAACATTGTTGCAAAAGGAGAAATAGACCAACCATGAACAATTTCTTCTTTTCCCATAATGTTTTCCATAGTTCAGCCAGCTGTTTTCAAGTGAGCAATACAAGGCCACATGGCAAATCATTTTTCTCTCCAGTGTTTTCAAAGATTTTCTGGTGCAAAGGCATCAAAAGTCATCTGTTGCATGGAAAAGGATAGTGTCACTGCTTGATTAGGGGAGAAAAGGCAGGATTATGGGGCAAACCAACTTAGTCAAGTCACATAGGAAAGGAACAGAATGGTTCCTTTGGACAATCACATTTTAAGGAATACACCTGGGCTAAACCTGCAACTCTTTAACAGCCTAATAATAGTCCAGGTTCACATTACCTGTGTGCACACAGTGAATGCTCTTGACAAGATTGTGATGTTTCACAAGCTCATCTGAGTGTTGGCACTCTTAGTTTGTTGTTTACATTATACTTAAGACCTTCTTTGCCTTAACACAGTTTAAGCTTATAGCCCCATAACCTGATATCCAACATTTATAGTCTCTTCCAAATTGAAAAGATCTAATAAGAATTAACCCTTTCCCACCTGCAGACGCATTTTGACGCAATAGCAGCAGACGACTTTTGAAAACATTGTGGCCAAAGGTGAACCGTTGCTCATGATGAGCAATTTCACCTTTGGCCACAATGTTTTCAACTATATTTAACAATTAAGCTATCTTTTATGGAGTTTTTCAGGTTTGTCTCACCATGTTTTCAAAGTCATCTGCTGCTGTTTCGTTGTTTGTGGGAAAGGGTTAAGAAAATTCTGTTCAAGTTGTTGTAATAATTGTTTTGAAAAGGTGAATTATACATTGTGCATAAAAGGTAAAATTTGCCATCTTCAGCAGTTTTTCCTTTTCTTTCAATATATCAGTCCACAACTAATAAGTCAAGGTTGTCTTCTATACCAGTGAAAGTGTCAACCCTTTCCCTCAAGAAATATGTAGCAGATTACTTCGTAAACATAATGGCAAAAAGGTATCTATTATAAAACATCCAAGAATGATTGTATGAATATTGAATAGTGTTGAAAACATTGTGACAGATGGTGAAATTGCTCATGATGAGCAATTTCTCCTATTGCCATAATTTCAAAAAATGCATGTTGCTGATATTTCAAAATGTCTCGATGTGTTGGAAAGGGTTAAGCCTATTTTGTTATTGAGTCCATGTAACATATGGGGTCCCTTCAAAATACGATTTATATTCTTAAGAAGATTTTTTGTTTGTTATAACCCTGGACTTGCTGAATTCATAGAATGTACAATGAAATCTTTATATTTGGACTAGTTCATTTAAATTTTCTGACATTTGTGATTAGATGACTGAGAATTATTGAACATATTTGAAAGTATTTTGGCTGAAGGAGAAATTGCCACCATGCTTTGAAAAATAATATGCTGCAGAATCACTAAAATTGTGTCTGCATATAGAGTGGGGAAGGGTCAACCATAACATGCAGTCACTAAATTAGCAAATTGAACACAATTTATTATTTACAGTGTATAATTATCCCTTTCCCTCATATAAACGGTTTCGAACGCCTCTGCAGCAGACGGCTTTTTGAAAACATAGTGACAAAAGAAGAAATTGCACAAAATGTGCAATTTCTCCTTTTGCCACAATGTTTTCCACTTTTAGTCATAGGTTACAAATATCCATTCAATTATGGAGATTTTCTATGTTTTGACAAAATACTTTCAAAGTCATCTGCTGCAGAATTGTCGTATGAGGGATATGCTCTAGTAATTTCCAGTCATAATCAGAACAGATAATCATATTGCCAGACCAGTTTACCCATTGTTTGGCTTCACTCAAATGTTATAGAAATGGATTTTGAATTGTGCAGAAACAGCTTGAAGCCCATATTACATCCCATTGTTTTGGTGTCCAAATCAATAGGTACTACACTTAGGATTGGGCCTTAAATGTCTATTTTTAGCATGCAGTGACAGCTTAATGGGTGGTCAAGCACAGGATTGATTGATTGGAAATTAATGCCATTGTCAACTATAATATAGTTGTATTATGGCAGCCAGTTTACCTAATCAGGTGTTTCCTGGCTTTCTCCCGCCAGTACTGTACAGGAAATCAAGTATTGAAAATACAATAAATAAAGAAACGGTAGCCATAGGCATTGATGTTTAACCCTTTCCCTCATATAGACGATATCTGACGCCTCTGCAGCAGACAGCTTTTTGAAAACATAGTGACAAAAGAAGAAATTGCACAAAACGTGCAATTTCTCCTTTTCCCGCAATGTTTTCCACTTTTTGTCATAGGTTATCCATTCAATTATGGAGATTTTCTATGTTTTGACAAAATATGTTCAAAGTCGTCTGCTGCAGAATTGTCATATGAGGGAAAGGGTTAAGTCACTTCCTGATATACTGGTAAACCATCTTGATAAAGGATTGAAAAACTAAAGAAACAAAAATATAACTTTGACAGAGTAAATGTCATGGTAAGGAAAGGGTCTGATACCTAATCGTCAGACATACTATCATAGAATTATTGTATAAAGTTGAAAACATAGTGTAAAAAAGAGAAATTGTTCATCATGAGCAATTTCTCCATTTGTCCCTATGTTTCAAAAAGTTGTCTGTTGCAGAGGCATCTAAAAGCATTTCTATGTGGGAAAGAGTTAGATGTGAAAATATTGCGACAAATAGAGAAAATGCTCATCATGATCAAATTCTCACAGTTGCCACAATGTTTTAAGAAGTCGTCCGCTGCCTTGGCGTCATAAGGCGTTTGTGTCTTAGAAAATGTTAATGCAGTTATGACAATTGGGTATATTTTTCCCTTTTCTTACATTGTGTCATATCATAATTTTATGTGTTTGATTTGCTATATGGCATGGGACACTTTCACAGGTGTCAGATGTATTTCCCCAATGCAATTTTGTCTTTGACAAATTAAAGTCAATCCTCATGTTCCATTGATGTGTGTTAGGGATCCCATCAGGGGAAGAATGCTAACAAGCTTAAGCTCTTACCTCATTATAATATTGATGGACTCTTCCAAAAAACATAACATGGAAAAAGCTAAAATACCTTTTTGGGGTAGAGTTGGAAACATTGCCATAAAAGCCTACATTTCTTAAGGTAAACTGTCTCGATCTTTATGTCAGAAAAACATGTTCCTCTCTGTCTGGAAATAATACAACTTTCCATTCTTTTTCTATGAATGCTTTCAATTTGGACGAAACTAGGTTTGGCATTTTTGAAAAAGGGTTAAACCTGTCCTTTTCTATGTAGAGTCATTTTGACCCAGCTGCTTCAGACAACTTCTGAAAACAATGTTGGGACGTGTTAACTCCAAAAAGGTGAAACTGCAACTTGAATCCACATGTAGTTATATCTTTATGAAATGAAGCCATTGGAATGTCTAAGCTTAAACATGCTGGATTTAAAGAATGATCTTGTTACCATCTTTTCATTAGTTTTATTAGATAACCATGAACATTTATTTAATTGATTTTAAGTTATTCCTTTGAATTACTGTTAACCAGGTTTATTGCTGTTAACCAGGTTTTCAATAAACCTGGTTATCTGAGACTGTCTGTTGAGTGTGATTCTGTCAAACTGTTGTTACCACTGAATAACTTTAATTTTACTCAACTAATTCTAATTAAATTTCACAGGAATATAGCTAAGAAAGTAAGAAACACCAGACATACTACAGGAGAAGAATTTTAACGTTTTACATTCACACCTTTTCTGATAGCTGGTCAGCTAAAGATTTTTTTTTTGCCAACAAGTCATCTTGAGATCAGACTAGAAGTTTCAGAGTCAAAGAATTTTTAAAGTTTAGTCATTTTGTTCTATTTATTTTGCTATCTGATGGTCATGTGTGATGGAAACCAGTCATGTTGTGGTAGAGCGTCAGTCTGTCAAAGCAAAGGTTCCAGATTTTAATCCCACAATGTGCAGGTTCTGCCTTTGGGAATTTTTCACACGAAACAGTGGAAGAATTGGTTTAGTCTCCAGGAATCAGACACTGAATGAATAAAGATAAGCTTAAAGCTTCTTTCACAAGCAATGTAAAATAAATAAATTTAAACTAAATGAGAGTGTTGCAAAAGTTAGTTGTCTGCTGGTAAGTATTGTGAAAATTCATTGACCAAGGACAGAAGAATACATTATTCAGTCCGCTGCACTTGGAAGAAAAGGTAGACATGATAGCTTTGTGAATGTTGTTGGTTTGGTATACATAGAGAGACTAAAAGTAAAATACAAAAGTCACGCCTGCATATCAGTTTCCAAGTAAGAATTTTTAACAGAGGCATTTGCAATAACCAATTGTTATCATTCAACAACTAACGGTAATTCACCAAGTACATGTACAAACAATTGTAACGGACTCGGACTGTCTTCATAAATACTATCTTACAGAAAAACGTTTTTTCTAGATTTTTCTCATGTCTCGGGGATGCCATGTTAACCCTTTCCAATCAACAACTTATACAATATAAGATACAAGTTTATAAATAAAAGTATATTCATTGAAAAGACTTGAGAATATTGTGGCTAAAAGAAGAATTGTTCAGCTTTGCATTTGAAAGACTCCAATACCATTTATGCAACATATGTACAAACAATTGTAACAGACTCAGACTGTCTTCATAAATACTATCTTACAGAAACACTTTTTTTTATAGATCTTTTTCAATGTATAAGCTGCAAAAGCATCAAAATGCATCTGCAGTTAACCCTTTCCCTCATAGGACAAATCTGCAGCAGACGACTTTGAACATATTTTGTCAAAACATAGAAAATCTCCATAATTAAATGGATAACCTTTGACAAAAAGTGGAAAACATTGTGGCAAAAGGAGAAATTGCACGTTTTGTGCAATTTCTTCGTTTGTCACTATGTTTTCAAAAAGCTGTCTGCTGCAGAGGCGTCAGAAAGTGTCTGTATGAGGGAAAGGGTTAATGTTGGGAAAGGGTCTTATAGTCAGGAGAATACTCAGAATACTGAAATCATTACATGTGGTTGCTCGACTGGATTCACAAAATCAGTTGCAGCAATCAAAGGGTCAATTTCTCAAGTTTAACCCTTTCCCCCATACGACAATTCTGCAGCAGACGACTTTGAACGTTTTTTGTCAAAACATAGAAAATCTCCATAATTGAATGGATAACCGATGACAAAAAGTGGAAAACATTGTCTGCTGCAGAGGCGTCAGAAAGCGTCTATATGAGGGAAAGGGTTAAGTCAGTTTTATTAATAAAGGAAATTATTGATTGAGATTTCAAAGGCATGATTGTGAACACGGTTCACCTATCCATGTATTCCCCTTTAAAAACATAATCTATCTATACCAGAGAAAATATTCACGTTACATGTATTAGATTAGGATAATAAATTGGAAATCCTGACAAATAAAATTGGATTTCTACAAATAAGAGAAAGAGAGTATTGTCATAAGGGATATATAAAACCTATTTACTCTTTCCCATATTATACAACAAATCTTAAACAAAAATATTTAAATTGTTTGTAAATGAAAGCATAACTTTTGACTAAGAGATATAAACAGTGTGGCAAATTGAGAAATTGCTCATTATGCCACAATATGTTCAATGGTGGTGTGCTGAAGAGGCTTCAAAATGTGTCTACAAACAGTCATGTGGGTTGACAAATACATCCCTTTCTCTCCAGTAGGTTCACACTTTATTGTATCATATTGATCCATGTACGGAAATCTCCGATCTCCTGTCATATTAGGAGCCAACATTAGCCTTATATACTGGTTTGAAGGACACTTCTACATTGGATCATCTGGAACAAATCTATCACAATGTATTTAGTCCAGAGAAACGGATTCCAGAAAGAAATCATAAGACCTTTATATTCTTTTAGATAACTCTCTATCATCAAGATATTTCAATTAACTTGTAGCCTTTTAAACCCTTGCCCTCAAAGAACTGATTTTGTTATAAACATACAAGAAGACCCTGTGTCCCAGTATCGTTCACCTTAACTGCCAGAAATGCCAAAAATGCAAGAAATGTCAGTATTCTAGCCTGGGACTCATTCCTTGGACAGACACTTGTCAATGTCTCAGTTTTATGGCTAGAATTTTAATGACTCTAAATCTCAAGAGCGATAATTAGTTTCAACTTATTAATTTTAACTAGTCTGAGCTCAAAGTGCTCAAGGTGAGCTATTGTGATGACATTTTGTATGTCGTCCGTCATCAACAATTGCCTTGTGAACACTCTACAGACAACTTTTTGCATCCAATCTTCATTAGTTAATCCGAACATTCATTCATCGATCAAATCTTTTCACATGAGGTCAAAAACTAGGTCACAAGATCAAATTGAAAGATAATCTTTTAAACATTTTGTAGAATTATTGTCTTGATGATATCTACGCCAAGTTGCGAACAAAAATCAAAGTGGCGAAAGAAAAAAACAAATTTGCGGAAACAGTTGCGAAAGAAAAATCTCAACAAATTGCTATCGATTTTTTTTCTCTATGTATAGCTTATCACGATAACTTTAACAGGTAACCAGTCTTGATATTTGAAAATGTGAAGGTCAAGTTAATGTGTGATCGGAGGTTTAATCAGGTTTATTGGTCGACTTAGTGTCATGACCGATTAACTGATGTTTTTATTGTCAATTAAAGAGATATGCGGTTAACTGTTTGCTCTTTGATTGGACATATATTTTTTTTCAATTTCAACATGTTTTCGTCCGTAATCAACATTATGTTTGATCAAACACTTTCGGGTGCGGACAATTAACCCTTTCCCTCATATAGACGCTTTCTGACGACTGCAGCAGACGGCTATTTGCAAACAAAGTGACAAGAGAAGAAATTGCTCAAAACAAGCGTATATAAACTCTGCACAGCGAGGGTAAACAAAATCAAAACGTTCAATCAGTACCATTCTTAAAATGGATTCGAAACGTAAACTAGATTGTCTCCATTTTGAACCTCCTGCCAAACTACAAAAAAACTCAAGCTAATGCTAGAAAATTTCATGGAAAGTTGGAAATGACTGGCTCAGTTATGATCCTCTATCAAAGTTTATGCTTTTAAAACACAATGGAGAACATGTTTTTGATTTTACTGTTCTTTTTTT
This sequence comes from Serripes groenlandicus, assembly GCA_031761405.1. Lineage (NCBI taxonomy): Eukaryota > Metazoa > Mollusca > Bivalvia > Cardiida > Cardiidae > Serripes > Serripes groenlandicus. The sequence goes on from JASEVX010000001.1 coordinate 52,132,797, forward strand.
TTAAACCCTTTGTCAATTGAATTGTTTCCATGTATACAATAATTGGCCAACTTTTTGATTTTGGCTCCTTTATTTTCAATTTGGCGAATGTGTTGGTGAAAAAAAAAAAAAAAATTGTCCAGGGGGAGGCCCTGGTCAGTGGTCAAATTGTAAGGAAATATTGTTTATTACCTGACTGCAAAATGAGATCATGGGATTGGCTATGTGGTTGGCATAACTCAGGGGCAGGTCCAGGGTCATCATGTCCCTCTTGTTACTTGTCCAACTTGATTTATTATTGCCTTATGTTTAAATTTCTGAAACTGTTAAGTCTAATGTGAATGCATTTATTCATGAGCAGTTCACTGTAATGGGTTCATATTATTGTTTTGTAATAATTTTGCCAATCATCTGTGAATTTTTTTTTTAGTCCTTTGATTATCTGTCTACAGATGACTAACACAAAACAATATTAGAAATGATTCATCACCAGAATTTTATCAGTTTTCCTCAAAATATTAATAAAATTGCCATTTAATCTGATATGTTTAAGTTTGGAAGAATATAAAATTGCCCTACTAGGTAACATCATGCAAATCAATAGCTTTTTAATCATATTTCATAATTTGTGTTTCGTGCCTCATCTTTCTGTGGATCTTTTTTTCATTTCCATATGAATTTGTAGTTCAAGTTGATGTAGGTCTGCTGTGGTGATTTGTAACCCTTCTCCTGGTACGGGTACAGACAACATTTTACACCTGTGTAGTAAAAACTTTGTGGAGAAATTGCTCAGAATTTAGCAGCTTTCCCCTTTTCCACAATGTTTTCAATACTGTATCAAAATCATTCTACCATTTTCTCCAATGTTAGAGATTTTTTATTCGTATATTTTCAAAGCAGAGGACTATTATGAGAAAATAATGTCAAGGTAAGCATCTCACCAAATCCAACAACATTGGTATCAAATTACTAATTACAGAACTGTTGTATGGAGCTTTAATGTCAGTGCTGATTATTTCTCCTCTATTTACTTTCTAATATTTATCTGTGAAAACATTTTCTAGGTAAAGTGATTCTTATCCTTTCTCTGTCAGAGCTGAATTTTGATTAACCTGCAACTTTGAAAACATAACAGAAATAATCATGATGAGTCTTTAAGTATTCACTTGCCTTATGACTTATAAATCTTCTTACAATCAACCAATTCCCATAGCAGATCATTTTTAAAATTTCCAGTAAAAAATATGACAGGTATCTAAGTATAAAAGTCAAATTATGGAATGGACATTTTGGAAAATGGAGGAATAACTTATTTATTAAGCAATACATGTATCTTCCTTTGGCTCAATGTTTTCAATGTTGTGTTTTTTTAAATTGCCAAGCCCCGGTAGCTCAGTCTGTAGCAAACGCGGGCTGTCAATGCAGGAGTTGTGAGTTCAAATCCCAGCTCGGCCAATATTCTTTCCAACATTTGAAAAAAGTCACTGTGACATGCGTCATTCGTCTTTCACCAATGGTCTGTTTAACAGTCTATTTTGAAAAGCAGCCAATGGCTTGGAAAGAATGTTGTGTGGTGTACTGGTGTAGGAAAACCAGGAAGCGCATGAGTAGGTGAACTAGTCGCCGTGATATGACTGAAAAATTGTTGAAACCGGCGTTAAACCCTAATCAATCAAATCAATAATGTTTTCAACACAATCCTATAAGACTAGCTAGCTAGCTACTTTCATTTATAGAGAGTTTCCAAATTTTAACCTATAAGTTTTCTAAGTCTTCTGATGCAGATTTGATGTGTGAGGAAATGAATTAGATTATATTTACAGAATGTAACCGCATTTCCCAATGACAATAAATATACAGCAAACAAAATCGAAAACATCTATTCAAACTGGAAACTATATATTTCAAGATAAATAGAGGTAAAAATGTTGAAATTACTCATGTTTTCAAAAGCTGTCTGCTGCAGATGTGTCAAAATGTATAAATTTGCAAGTGGGAAAGAGCTAAACACTAGGATAACAGGATTCATAACAATTAGTTATTATCATGTCTGAAAATCCATACAAATGTGAAAATGGTGTCATTTTGTATCCACTATCCAATTGTTATCCCTTTCCCTCATATAGACGCTTTCTGACGCCTCTGCAGCAGAAGGCCTTTGAAAACAGTGACAAATTAAAGAAGAAATTGCTCAAAATGAGCAATTTCTCCTTTTGCCACAATGTTTTCCACGTTTAGTCATGGGTTATCCATTCAATTATAGAAATTGTCAATTTTTAGACAAAATATGTTCAAAGTCGTCGGCTGCAGACTTGTCGTATGAGGGAAAGGGTTAATTATGGGCTACATGTCATGGGTAAACAATCTTCATAAATATTCTACTAGTAGAAATCAAGATTTTCTGCACCTTCATTCAATCTGATCAGATTTTCTCGATATTTTCATGCCATTCAATCAATTATATAATTCATGTCCAATTACTAGGGAATACTTAGTGCAATTAAAAGGCTGTATTTGTATTAAGTGTGATCTAACTCTTCTTACACTTAACCCTTTCCCTCATACGACAATTCTGCAGCAGACGACTTTGGACGTATTTTGTCAAAAAATAGAAAATCTCCTTAATTGAATGGATAACCTATGACAACAAGTGGAAAACATTGTGGCAAAAGGAGAAATTGACAATTTCTCCTTTTGTCACGATGTTTTCAAAAAGCCGTCTGCTGCAGAGGCGTCAGAAAGCGTCTATATGAGGGAAAGAGTTAAACCTTTTCCCACATACAAAGGACTGCCATATTTTGAAGCATCCATAGCAGTAAGCTTTTTGAAAACATAGTGGCAAAAGGAGAAAGTTGTTCATTATGAGTAATTCCTCCTCTTTTTCCCAGTGTTTTTAACACTTTTCAATGACCACACTTTCATTTATAGAGAAGTCATATATTAGCCCTAAATGTTTTAAAAGTTGTCTGCAGCAGATTTGCTGTATGTGGGAAAGAAATGGGGGGTTTTCCTGTGGCATTTCCCATATGTAAATAGTGGTGGTATTGATTCCAAGGGACAATTGAAACATATTGCCATCCCAAACACTCTATAGGGGGAGTAAATCCAATTGTAACCCATGGAAAATCAATAGGAACAATACTTCACCCTCCCCCTGCAACCAAAGCTCTCTTGACGAAATCATTTGAAAATGCTAGAATAATCTTATGGATTTTCACTGCTTAACCCTTTCCCACATACATCAAGTCTGCAGACGACGACTTTGAAGACATTTAGTATAGAATTGGAAAAATCTTTATAAATGAAGGTATAATAATTACTGAATTCAGTTGAAAACGTTGTAGCAAAAGGAGAAATTGCTCGTTTTGAGCAATTTCTTCCTTTGCTACAATGTTTTCAAGAGTCGTCTGCTGCAGATGTTTCAAAATGCTTCTTTATGTGGGAAAGTGTTCAATTTTTTTTGTAGTAGGCCTCATTTTTGTGTTGCCTGCCTTAATTAATGGCTAGATGACAAATAGGGATCATAATAACAGTTCACTAACTGACCAATTGGTCAGCGACTCTAGGTAGGGGTTTTCTACTCCTTTCCCACATACAACAAATGTGCAGCAGACAACTTTGTAAAAATTAAGTAATAAATTAAAATTGGAAGCTTTCTGAACATTATAGAACAATTATTGAATAGTTTTGAAATCATTGTGGATAAAGGAGATATTGCAGAGGCGTTTTTATGTTGGAAAGGGTTAGCAAAGTTCAAACTTGGTAATAAGAAGGGTATCTGGCCGGGTATCTGGCCAAAAGATCAAATTAAATTAAGTTATAAATATTAATATAAATAAAATTTCATGAGTAGCTGTGGTTGAAAGCAAGCTTGGGATTGGGTTATTTGGTTTACTGAGCTCATGGACATTGTAATTAAGATTCTGCCCAAAAAATTCAGATGGGCATGGCATTTCTCTGACCAAACTTCATCATGATACAGTTTACATTAAAGTTTGGCTTGGGATTGTATTGGGGATCCCACAGGGCTGCTCTCAATAGACACTACCTTTTCTTTTTTAGATCACCTAGAGCCAAAGGCTCAAGGTGAGCTATTCTGATCACTTTTTGTCCGTCTTACGTCGTCCGTCGTCGTCCGTCGTCCGTCGTTAACATTTAGATCATCTCCTCCTTAACCACTTGACCAATTTCAACCAAACTTCACAGGAATGTTCCTTTGGTGAACCTCTTTAAAAATTGTTCAAAGATTTAAATTCCATCGAGAACTTTGGTTGCCGCGGCAACAGAAAAGGGGAAAATTGCCAAATCTTAAAAAATCTTCTTGTCCAAAAGTACTGGCCCGATTTAAAAATTATTTTGCACAAATGTTCCTTGGGGTACCCTCTACCAAGATTGTTCAAATATTTCCGATCCGTTGAAAAACATGGCCGCCAGGGGGAGGAGCTTATTTTCCTTATATGTGCATTGTTAAAACTTTAAAAATCTTCTTGTCCAGAAGTACTGGCCCGATTTGACAATTATTTTGCACAAATGTACATTGGGGCACCCTTTACCAAGATTGTTCAAAAATTTCCGATCGGTTGAAAAACATGGCCGCCAGGGGGCGGAGCCTGTTTTCCTTATATGTGCATTGTTAAAATTTTAAAAATCTTCTTGTCAAAAAGTACTGGCCCGATTTGAAAATTGTTTTGCACAAATGTTCCTTGGGGCACCCTTTACGAAGATTGTTCAAATATTTCCGATCCGTTGAAAAACATGGCCGCCAGGGCGTGGAACTTGTTTTCCTTATATGTGCATTGTTAAAACTTAAAAAATCTTCTTGTCCAAAAGTACTGGCCCGATTTGAAAATTATTTTCCACAAATGTTGATTGGGGCACCCTTTACCAAGATTGTTCAAATATTTCCGATCGATTGAAAAACATGGCCGCCAGGGGGTGGAGCCTGTTTTCCTTATATGTGCATTGTTAAAATTTTAAAAATCTTCTTGTCAAAAAGTACTGGCCCAATTTGAAAATTATTTTGCACAAATGTTCCTTGGGGCACCCTTTACCAAGATTGTTCAAATATTCCCGATCCGTTGAAAAACATGGCCGCCAGGGCGCGGAGCTTGTTTTCCTTATACGTGCATTGTTAAAACTTAAAAAAACTTCTTGTCCAAAAGTACTGGCCCGATTTGAAAATTATTTTCCACAAATGTTCATTGGGGCACCCTTTACCTAGATTGTTCAAATATTTCCGATCGGTTGAAAAACATGGCCGCCAGGGGGCGGAGCCTGTTTTCCTTATATGTGCATTGTTAAAATTTTAAAAATCTTCTTGACCAAAAGTACTGGCCCGATTTGAAAATTATTTTGCACAAATGTTCCTTGGGGCACCCTTTACCAAGATTGTTCAAATATTTCCGATCCGTTGAAAAACATGGCCGCCAGGGGGCGAAGCTTGTTTTCCTTCTACGTGCATTGTTAAAACTTAAAAAATCTTCTTGTCCAAAAGTACTTGCCCGATTTGAAAATTATTTTCCACAAATGTTCATTGGGGCACCCTTTACCAAGATTGTTCAAATATTTCCGATCGGTTGAAAAACATGGCCGCCAGGGGGCGGAGCCTGTTTTCCTTATATGTGCATTGTTAAAATTTTAAAAATCTTCTTGACCAAAAGTACTGGCCCGATTTGAAAATTATTTTGCACAAATGTTCCTTGGGGCACCCTTTACCAAGATTGTTCAAATATTTCCGATCGGTTGAAAAACATGGCCGCCAGGAGGAGGAGCTTGGTTTTTTTTTGTTAAAATTTTAAAAATCTTCTTGTCCAAAAGTACTGGCCCAATTTGAAAATTATTTTGCACAAATGTTTCTTGGGGCACCCTTTACCAAGATTGTTCAAATATTTCCGATCGGTTGAAAAACATGGCCGCCAGGGTTGCTGCAGCATCAGAAAGGGGGCAAAATGTCCAAGCTTAAAAGTTCTTGTCTGATATTAAGGAAATTGAATATAAATCCTACTTCAGTGATCCTCTACATTTAATTTGTTCAAGCTGTTTTGATTAGTTACAAAATCATAGCAACCTCGCGTCATCACAAAAGGGGTAAATTGAACTTTTAGCTACAAATGACAACTCCTACCATTCCACTTGACCAATTTCAATGTTACTTCACAGGAATGTTCCTTTGATGGTCCTCTTTCAAAATTGTTCAAATACTTGCATTCTGTGTAGAACCTTTGTTGCTGCAGCATCAGAAATTGAGAAAGCTCTTGTTAGATTTCAAGATAAAAATGGACTATTTCCACTCCTTGCAGTTTCATTTGAACTCCTGATCAAATTTTCACAGATATTTGCAGTTAAATATTTGCTTCTAATTAACTATCATTCAGGTGATCGATTTTAGGGCCATCTTGGCCCTCTTGTTTAGCTCAACTTTTCTGAGCATAATTGTGAGCTATATATTCTACTTACCCTGACGTCGGCATCACACCTTGGTTAAGGTTTTGCATGGAATATATATTTCACCATAGCTAAGAAACTACTGGATGTATTACATTTGAAACTTTCTACATTGCTTCACAACTATCTCACCTATGTAAATGAAAGTGTAGAACCCATCAAGAAGCTGGAGGCATACATGTTGCTTTAAGATTGAAAAGAAGTCATTGTGTTCACATAACAAATTACTATTATAAACATGGTCTCTCGTTCCCACAATGTTAACGGAAACTGCTGTCTGAGGTAGACAGATAAAAATCATTTATTAATTGCAAATTCATTATGAGGTGCACTGAATTATTATTGTTAACCTAATTAATATTGTTAGAGTAATCTTCTCTTAAGGCATTTGAGGTAAATCAACCTTAAATGATACTTCTCAGATATTTTCAGAACAAATGATTCTACCATATTTTAATAAGGTAACCACTAAATAAAGATACTGGAAATCTTTCACAAACAAGTTTTACCTAAGACCGTACACGTGGTTTCCACAGCATTTAAGATTGAAGAAAAGTAAAAGATAATCAAGATAATCAAGAATAAATGAGCCACAGTTAAAACACTTAACCCTTTCCCTCATACGACAATTCTGCAGCAGATGACTTTGCACATATTTTGTGAAAAAATAGAATATCTCTATAATTGAATGGATAACCTATGACTAAAAGTGGAAAACATTATGTCAAAAGGAGAAATTCCCTGTTTTGAACCAATTTCTTCTTTTGTCACTATGTTTTCAAAAAGCCATCTGCTGCAGAGGCATCAGAATTTAAAGTGTCCATATGGGGGAAAGGGTTAAAGGAGAAATTGCTTGTTTTGAGCAATTTCTTCTTTTGTCACTATGTTTTCAAAAAGCCGTCCGCAGCAGAGGCGTCAGAAAGCGTCTTTATGGGGAAAAGGGTTAAAACACTTACAGAGAAAAAAGATAATATCCACTAGGACATTGTGAAAAGTTGGTTGCAGGTATATCAAGTCATTTCATGAGGTAAAATTATTAATACTGTGTCGCCATGATTGTCTTGTGTATTAGACAGGATCTAATTATCTACATATTAGTTTTACTGCCACTGGCTGAACTTTTAGCCGATGCTGCTAATGAACTGCCACAGTTTTCGCCATAATGATTCCATGATAGAAATACCTAAATTATTCCTTCATTCATAAAATATATAAAGGTATTATTTAAAATGAACAACGTACAAATGTTTAGCTTCAGTTTTTCAAATAACACCTTGACTATTCAGTAAATCATTAGCTACCTTAAAGTTTTAGCTCCTTTTAAGTTTAACCCTTTCCCTCATATAGACGCTTTCTGATGCCTCTGCAGCAGACAGCTTTTTGAAAACATAGTGACAAAAGAAGAAATTGCTCAAAACAAGCAATTTCTCCTTTTGCCACAATGTTTTCCACTTTTAGTCATAGGTTATCCATTCAATTATAGAGATTTTCCATTTTTTGACCAAATATTTTTAAAGTCGTCTGCTGCGGAATTATCGTATGAGGGAAAAGGTTAAGTGTTTCATGCTCCTTTGATTATTCTTGTTTAAAATGTCATAGAAAAACTATAATTGCTGATCATTAGCTCTTATTCCTTGACACAAGACGTGTAAGCTAGGTTGTTAAGTCTTACACATTTGCTTGTCTAGAGTATCTCATTATAATGAACAATTCAAATTATGGGTAAAAGAAATTAAGTTCAAGAATAACTATCCAAGAGATCAAAGACTGAGCATGATGTATTAGTAATCCTTTACCCAATCAAATAAATCCTAAGCAGATTACTTAGAAATCATCTAGGCAAAAATATAGAAAATCTGTATATATTGGTGATTTATTTTTGATGAGAGTCGAATGTATTGTGGTAAAAAAGTTGAAAGTGCCGTTTCTTCTTTAGTCACAATGAATTCAGATGTTTCTAAATGTATTTAAAAGATTGTGGGAAAAGGTTCATAATGATATCTTTGTACCTTTGAATAAAGTCAGTCTGCTGGCTATTTATGTTAGCAATTTTTGCATTTATTAGTCGCCGGGCAGAAGCCCGCGACTTCTATTTTTAATAGCTTTTCGGAAATCACATGGGAGGGCGGCTTATTATTAGAAAGAAACAAATCTAGATGATTTGAACATATTACAATTGTGGTTGTTTACGAACACTAATAAATGACACATCTAAAATGAAATAAATATTCCGATTTTTTAATGTTTGCAGTTTTTTTTATTTCACTCGCATTTAAGTTTTTTGTCTTATTTACGAAGACAAAAGTGGTCCCTTCAAGACGTGAACCAACACCCCCTAATGCAGACTCTTATGTGTCATCATTGAGGTCAATTTCGGATTCTCCTTTTAATAGCAATTTTAACTTACTAAATGTTGTTTTCATGTTCAAAGAGATGTCTTGATTTGTGTAGAATTCATTTAATAATGTTAATCCATGAATATCTAAAGTAGGAACTGTTTCTAAGCTAAATATAGACCCTATTCTGTTGTGTAGGTTCGTGACCTTTAACATCGATTTTCGCGCATGCGCATTTCGATATGAAAAAGCGAGTGATATTATTTTATTTTAGACAAGTACAAGACGAATGTTTGACGCAAAGCGTCAAAGAGAAGCCGCAATATTTCGTTGTACATGTAGAAATAAGAAAAAAAGAACATTTTTAAATCCACAAACAATAGAACAATTTAAACTGTATAGACGGTAATGCTGATATATTTCTCCTTTTAAAGACTTTTGTTTTCTTCAAATTACCTCCCTTTAAAGCAATACCAGGATATTTACCTTGTGATTCGAATAAGATTGACAAACATTGAAATTATATGAATGAATACTATTATTTAAATAAGTAACAACAGCAAAATTAAATTTAAGCCAAGATAAATGTGTACACATTTCGTTAATTTTTTATAGATACCCTAATGTATAGGTGAATATAAAATTTATAAGTAAATGTTTTCATTTCAACATTTCCAATGTTTGAATAGACTAAGGAAAGTCAAGAATACATAAATAAATCAATGCAGTCTTTTCCGGCGACATTGATGCCTTGCATCAACTTTCTCTTGTTTTACTTGATAACCTTTTTAGAAGTGACCTATTTGTACATTTTTTAGTAGCAAACTTCCATTCAACTGGTCGGGAAGAAGACATGATTGACATTTTCTTTTATATTTTGCAGGTTGATATACTCTTATGCAGTTGAGTAGGACACATTTTCCTTTAATATTTCCCACAGCTTTTTTTTGAAACATTCCAGCAATTTCGACCTTTGCCACAATATTTTCGTCCATATTCAATGATAATCCTTTCTCCTGAATTGTAAGGAAGAAGGCATGACTGACAAATTATTTTACCTTTCAGGTTGATTAATTCTAATGCAGTTCAGGTGCACTTTTTTTCACCTTTTCCGACATACAGCAAAATCTTCAGCGGACAACTTTGAATGCATTTAGTTAACCCTTTCCCTCATACGGCAATTCTGCAGCAGACGACTTTGGACGTATTTTGTCAAAAAGTAGAAAATCTCCATAATGACAAAAAGTGGAAAACATTGTGGCAAAAGGAGAAATTGCACGTTTTGTGCAATTTCTTCTTTTGTCACTATGTTTTCTAAAAGCCGTCTGCTGCAGAGTCGTCAGAAAGCGTCTATATGAGGGAAAAGGGTTAAAAACATAGCAACTCTCTAAAAATGAGAGAACAATTATAGAATAAAAGTTGAAAACATTATTGGAAAAGTGGAACTTGCTCTTTATGTATGTGATATCATTTGAATTACTTACAGCATTATTATACCTGCAGCAGATGACTGAAGAAAACTGTCCGGCAAAAGGAGAAATGGTTCATCTATAACAATATCTCCTTTAGCCACAATGTTTTAAGAAGTTGTTTGGTGCAGATGCATTAAACTTCGTCTCCAGGTGGGAAAGGGTTAAATGCTTAATAAGAGAGCTATCCTAGGGCAAAGATGGACTTTATACTACTCCTTATTTATCCCTTTCCCACATAAAGACGCTTTCTGATGACTCTGCAGCAGACGACTTCTAAAAACATTGATGCAAAAGAAGAAATTGCTCACAATGAGCATTTTCTCCTTTTGCCACAATGTTTTCAACTCAATTTAATAATAAAAAATTAATTTATGGATTTGTTCACATTTTCACCAATATCTTTTTAGTCATCTTTTTGTATGATGGAAAGGGTTAAGCTAAATTATTCCTTGTTTTTTATCATATTCAAAGCATGTTTACTTTCAGAATTCATTGAAGGTGTGTGTATCACACTTTTGTCATGTAGAAAACATGTATAATTTCAGAATTCATTGAAGGTGTGTCACAATTTAGTGTGCGCGGTGACAAGGAGAGTAAGCTGAGGTGTAAGTATCCCATGCTTTATGTTGACCAATGTTTGCTGGACATTATTTTGTCTGTTGTTTCAGTCATGTTACCTTCTATTTTGCAGAGTTCATAGACGGTGTATCACAATTTAGTGTTAAGTGTAACAAAGAGTCAAAACTTAGGTGTAAGTATGACACTCCAGTATGAGTAGCAGCTATCACTTGTTTTTTGCCTTAACTTTTTTTTTCAAGGCATCTTTTTTTTTGTCTTTCTTTAAGTTGCACATGGCTGTTAGCTGAATGATTTAACCTGTTCCCATATAGATAAAAGATAAGCAGATTTGAAGATTCTGCAGCTAGCAATTGAACAAAAAAAAAATTGGAAAATGTAGAAAATGCTCATTTTCATAGTGATCAGTTTCTCTTTTTTTTCCTATAAGATTATAAATTTAACTTTGGCAAATTTTGGCTTTAATTCATATGTATTTTCCGATCTTTTCTGTAAATTTGAATTATTTGAAAGAGTCTTATAAAAGTATATACATTTGGTAATGGGTTAATATACAACTCATATTCTAACCTTTCTAATACCTGTGAGGGTGTCCATATTATATGGAAATGCAAAAGACATTGCTTGTTAATAATTAAAAGAATGTATTTTTTTAAAAAAACCTGCCTCTCTTGCCTTTGCCTTAACCCTTTCCCTCATATAGACGCTTTCTGATGCCTCTGCAGCAGACGGCTTTTTGAAAACATAGTAACAAAATAAGAAATTGCACAAAACGTGCAATTTCTCCTTTTGTCACAATGTTTTCCACTTTTAGTCATCGGTTATCCATTCAATTATAGAGATTTTCCAATATTTGACAAAATATGTTCAAAGTCGTCTGCTGCAGAATTGTCGTATGAGGGAAAGGGTTAAAGCAGACGGCGTTTTGAAAACATAGTGACAAAAGAAGAAATTGCACAGAACGTGCAATTTCTCCTTTTGTCACAATGTTTTCCACTTTTAGTCATAGGTTATCCATCTGACAAAATATGTTCAAAGTCGTCTGCTGCAGAATTGTCGTATGAGGGAAAGGGTTAAACATTGCTGATTTGATATTCTTAGTGAATTAGTTGTCTGAATTAGACAGAAAATGCAACCCTATAACCTTCATATTTTGCATAATATAACAGAAATTTGATTTAAATCAAGACATACTGATGGAAATAACCTAAATATTAGGGAACTCCCCAAGTAGAATTACTAACACTTATTATGCACTTGCATCCTTTATTATCCAGACCTTTGATTCAAAGTCTATCTATAAACCTTTCCAGTTTGCAGGCGCATTTTGACGCATTCAGACGACATTTTCATGTATTGAGATATTTGATAGTTTTATGCAGAAGTTTTCAAAGTTGTCTATTGCAGATTTGTTATTTGTGGGAAAGGGTTTATTGGCAAATGTTTGTCATTTTACCCATATGTCATAGTGGGTTCTCTTTGCTGTATATAGAATGTTTATCAGTGATAGTTTACTATTATCTCTTCCCACATTCAATTTATCTACAGCAGAAAGCTTTGCAAAGATCTAGTGAAACAAAAACAAATATTGAACATCTATGAAATGAAAGTATAATTATTTAAAAAGTTGGAAACATTATGGCAAATGGTGGCATTGCACATTATGAGCAATTTTGCTACACTGTTTTTTATAAAAAGATGCATCAAATGTGCCTGCAGGTGGGTAAGAGTTATCCTTTGAATCAGTCATCTTTGCTATTTATATATGCTTGACCTAACTTTTACTTACAGCATCAATTTTCAAACTTATCATAATCTGACTTCTGTAGAATTTTTTCTAGTTTACTTACACAAGACCACTTTTAACCCTTTCCCTCATATAGACGCTTGCTGACACCTCTCTCTATCCTCTTTCTCTCTATCCTCTTCTCTCTTTATCCTCTTCTCTCTTTATCCTCTTCTCTCTCTATCCTCTTCTCTCTCTATCCTCTTCTCTCTCTATCCTCTTCTCTCTCTCTATCCTCTTCTCTCTCTATCCTCTTCTCTCTCTGTCCTCTTCTCTCTCTATCCTCTTCTCTCTCTATCCTCTTCTCTCTCTATCCTATCCTCTCTCTATCTATTTATCCTCTTTCTATCTATCTATCTAGCAGACGGCTATTTGAAAACATAGTGCCACAATGTTTTTAGTCATAGGTTATCCATTCAATTATAGAGATTTTCTACTTTTTAGCTCACCTGAGCTTTGCTCAAGGTGAGTTATTGTGATCGCCTTTTGTCCGGTGTCCGTCGTGCGTCGTCCATCGTCAACTTCTTCTCCTCAGTAACCAGTGGGTCAATTGGGATGAAACTTCACAGAAAGCATCCCCTCAATGACCTCACCAGATTTCCTTCAAATTTTTGGGATCCATGCAGAATTCTGGTTTCCATGGCAACGAAATGAAAAAAAAATCAAAATTCATTTTCTCCCAAACTGGTTGGCAGATTTTCAAATAATTTTGTAGAAATGTTCCTTGGATGACCCTCTATGAGATTCCTTCAAGCCATGTTGATTGGTCGAAAAACATGGCCGCCAGGGGGGGCAGGGCTATTTTGCCTTATATGGCTATAGTGAAAACTTAAAAAATCTTCTCCTCCGAAAGTGTCTGGCCTATTTTCAAATAATTTTGTGGAAATGTTCCTTTGATAACCCTCTATCAGATTCCTTCAAGCCATGTTGATTGGTCAAAAAACATGGCCGCCAGGGGGGCGGGGCTATTTTGCCTTATATGGCTATAGTGAAAACTTAAAAAATCTTCTCATCCGAAAGTGTCCGGCCGATTTTCAAATAATTTTGTAAAAATGTTCCTTAAGTGACCCACTATCAGATTCCTTCAAGCCATGTTGATTGGTCGAAAAATATGGCCGCCAGTGGGCAGGGCTATTTTGCCTTATATGGCTATAGTGAAAACTTAAAAAAAAATTCTCCTCCGAAAGTGTCAGACCGATTTTTAAATAATTTTGTAGAAATGTTCCTTGGATGACCCTCTATCAGATTCCTTCAATCCAAGTTGATTGGTCAAAAAACATGGCCGCCATGGGGGGGGCGGGGCTATTTTGCATTATATGGCTATAGTGAAAACTTAAAAAATCTTCTCCTCCGAAAGTGTCAGACCGATTTTCAAATAATTTTGTAGAAATGTTCCTTGGATGACCCACTTTCAGATTCCTTCAAGCCATGTTGATTGGTCAAAAAACATGACCGCCAGTGGGCAGGGCTATTTTGCATTATATGGCTATAGTGAAAACTTAAAAAAAAATCTCCTCCAAAAGTGTCTGGCCAATTTTCAAATAATTTTGTAGAAATGTTCCTAGGGTGACCCTCTATCAGATTCCTGCAAGCCAATTTGATTGGTCGGAAACTATGGCTGCCAGGGTGCGGGGCTTATATAGCTAAAGTGAAAAAAAAAAAATCAAGTGAGCGATTCCAGGCCCTCTTGTTTACAAAATACGTTCAAAGTCGTTTGCTGCAGAATTGTTGTATGAGGGAAAGGGTTAAACTCTTTCCCACATACATTGTGAGCAATTTCTCCTTTTCTCACGACTTTTGTATTCCAAAGTTGTCTGTTGTAGAGGCATCAGAAAGGATCTGTATGTGGGAAACGGTTAATCCTTTCCCTCATATGACAATTCTGCAGCAGATGACTTTTAAACATATTTTGTCAAAAAATAGAAATGTTTATAATTAAATGGATAACCTAAAAGTGGAAAATATTGTGGCAAATGGAGAAATTGCTCGTTTTGATCAATTTCTTCTTTTGTCACTATGTTTTCAAAAAGCCGACTGCTGCAGAGGCGTCAGAAAGCGTCTATATGAGGGAAAGGGTTGATATCCCTAAGATGAATAAACTGTGCTCAAAGAAAACAAACCTGAGCATGACTATTAACCCTGTCCCACATGCAACAAATCTGCAGCAGCTGATTTTGAAAACATTGAGACAAAAACATGGAACATCTTTAATTGAATCGAGTTTAAAACATTGTGGAAAACAATTCTCATTTAAGTCTTCTGCTGCAGAGGCATCAGAAAGCTTTTGTAAGTGGGAAACAGTTAAAAAGACCAACAAATTATGAATAGGATGTAAACAATCCTTGGTTTAAGATACAAATATACTTAAAATACCTCCTGGTACACATATTTTATTTATTTTATTAAGTAAAATGTCTTAACAGAATCAATTATCTCGACACTTTTTCTGTATTTTGTGTACTTTTGATTACTTTTTGTTATTTGTATTAATGTCTTATACGTGAGATTATCCATTACATTGACACTGATTTAACCCTTTCCCTCATATTAACGCTTTCTGACGACTGCAGCAGACGGCTTTTTGAAAACATAGCGACAAAAGAAGAAATTGCTCAAAACAAGCAATTTCTACTTTTGACACAATGTTTTCCACTTTTTGTCACAGGTTATCCATTCAATTAAAGAGATTTTCTATCTTTTGACAAAATATGTTCAAAGTCGTATGTGGGAAAGGGTTAACCGTTTCTTGATCGGATTTATTGTTTTTCTACATGTTCAGGTACTGATTTCTTGCATTTTGGACTGATTTTTAAACTTTTCTATCTTTTCTCCATGTACTTATGAGTGTTGTAAATCCTGTTTTTCATTTCAAACTAACTTTAACTTTATCCTTTCCCACTTTCATAATTATTTTGACGCATCTGTAGCAAACATCCTTTGAAAATATTGTGGTAAAAAGGGGAAATTAGCTCAAAGTTTCAATCTATTCAATAATTATACTGTGATTGAAAGGGATTTTATGTAATTTTGCCCAGATGTCTGTTGCATATTTATTGTATGCTGGAAAGAGTTAAAGCATGACATTGCAGTTTAATCCTTTACCTTATACGACAAATCTGCAGCAGACGACTTTGAACATATTTTGTCAAAAAATAGAAAATCTCTATAATTGAATGAATAACCTATAACCAAAAGTGGAAAACATTGTGGCAAAAGGAGGTATTGCACTGTTTTCAAAAAGCCATCTGCTGCAGAGGCATCAGAAAGCGTCTATATGAGGGAAAGGGTTAAAACATTTTCATAACATGTAGATTTTCTTTGGGAATTTATTGTTCCTATATTGTACCCCTATCCTGCTGAATTCCTATGACTTGTATCATCACCATTTATTATACCCCCAAAAAACAAAGTTTTGGGGGGGTATATAGGAGTCACTGTGTCGGTCGGTCGGTCGGTCGGAAGCCATATTTTGTCCGGACCATATCTTAACAATGCAACATAAGATTTGAACGAAACTTCATAGGATGATACAACACATTGAGAGGAAGTGCGGTGTACAGGAACCATAACTCTATTTTATCTAAATACAGAGTTATTGCCCTTTGTTACTTTTTCTTATTCGTAGAGTCTTGTCCGGAGCATAACTTTAAAACTAATTGTTGGAATTTAATAAAACTTCATCGGATGATACAACACATTGAGAGGAAGTGCAGTGTACAGGAACCATAACTCTATTTAATCTAAATACAGAGTTATTGCCCTTTGTTACTTTTTCTTGTCCGGAGAATTACTTAATAACTAACAAATGGAATCTAATAAAACTGCATACAATGGTAGAGCATAATCAGAGGAAGTGCAGTGTACAAGAACCATAACTCTAATTTACATAATTACAGAGTTATTGCCCTTTGTTACTTTTTCTTATTCGTAGAGTCTTGTCCAGAGCATAACTTTAAAACTGATTCTTGGAATTTATTAAAACTTCATAGGATGATACAACACATTGAGAGGAAGTGCAGTGTACAGGAACCATAACTCTATTTAATCTAAATACAGAGTTATTGCCCTTTGTTACTTTTTCTTGTCCGGAGAATTACTTAATAACTAACAGATGGAATCTAATAAAACTGCATACAATGGTAGAGCATAATCAGAGGAAGTGCAGTGTACAAGAACCATAACTCTAATTTACATAATTACAGAGTTATTGCCCTTTGTTACTTTTTCTTATTAGTAGAGTCTTGTCCAGAGCATAACTTTAAAACAAATTGTTGGAATTTAATAAAACTTCATAGGATGATACAACACATTGAGAGGAAGTGCGGTGTACAGGAACCATAACTCTATTTTATCTAAATACAGAGTTATTGCCCTTTGTTACTTTTTCTTGTCCGTAGAATTACTTAATAACTAACAGATGGAATCTAATAAAACTACATATAATTGTAGAGCATAATCAGAGGAAGTGCAGTGTACAAGAAACAACTCTACTTTACATAATTACAGAGTTATTGCCCTTTGTTACTTTTTCATATTCGTAGAGTCTTGTCCGGAGCATAAATTTAAAATTAATTGTTGGAATTTAATAAAACTTCATAGGATGATACAACACATTGAGAGGAAGTGCAGTGTACAGAAACCATAACTCTATTTAATCAAATACAGAGTTATTGCCCTTTGTTACTTTTTCTTGTCCGGAGAATTACTTAATAACTAACAGATGGAATCTAATAAAACTGCATACTATGGTAGAGCATAATCAGAGGAAGTTCAGTGTACAAGAACCATAACTCTAATTTACATAATTACAGAGTTATTGCCCTTTGTTACTTTTTCTTGTTTCTTTGTGTTTCCATTGCTATTTATTATACCCCCTTCGAAGGAGAGGAGACATAGGGCGGGCGGTCGGAAGCCATATTTTGTCCGGCCTATTTCTTACAAACCACTGGGTGGAATTCAATAAAATCTTACATGAAACTTCTATACCAAGAGGAGATATGCATATCCTAAAGGTCTTACAATTGCATGTTATTTTATGTTATGGCCCTTTTACTTATTAAGTTATGCCGTGTAGGTCAATGTGCTGTTTTGGGGGTATTTATCATCTTCAGTGATAGTTCTAGTTTTTGTAAAGCTCGTAAAACAATTGAAGAAGATTTTGATACATATTGATACATAAATAGATTAACGAGTAATGTATAGACCAAGATTTGACTGCATGAACTGATTACAAATGTGGTTTTAAAGTCATGTATTGTATAATCAACAATTTTTGTTAAACTCTTTCCCACATACAACAAATCTGCAGCCTACGAATTTGAAAGCATCTAGGCAAATTCATGTACTTTTATGAGTGTTATAAATCCTGTTTTTCATTTCATACTAACTTTAACTTTATCCTTTCCCACTTTAAGAAATATTTTGATGCATCTGTTGCAGATATCATTTGAAAATATTGTGGTAAAAATGGGAAATTGCTCATATTGTTTTCACAATGTTTTGTTCAATTATTATACTGTGATTGACATATTTTCTTTAATTTTGCCCACAATTGTTTGTGGGAAAGAGCTAAATCATGACATTGCAGTTTAATCCTTTCACTATCCTATAGACGCATTTTGACGCATCTGCAGCAGACGACTTTTGAAAACATCGAGACAAAAGAGGAAATTGCTCGTTTTCCTTTTGCCACAATGTTTTCAACTTTTTTCAGGAAATTCAACTACAATTTGAGAGATTTTCCATATTTTTATTAGACATGTTCAAAGTCGTCTGCTGCAGATTTGCTGTATATGGGGAAGGGTTAAAACATTTTCATCACATGTAGATTTTCTTTGGAAATTTATTGTTCCTATATTTAACCCATATCCTGCTGAATTCTTTTTTTAAAGCTGATAAAACAATTGATGTAGATTTTGTTACATATTGATACATGAATAGATTAGAGAGTAATGTATAGACCAAGATTTGTCTGCATTAACTGATTACAAATGTGGTTTTAAAGTCATGTATTGTATAATCAGCAATTGTTGTTAAAACTTTTCTCACATACAACAAATGTGCAGCAGACAAATTTGAGAGCGTCTAGGCAAATTCTTTATGAATGAAAGTATAATCATTTGGAGTTGAAAACATTGTGGCTAAAGGAGAAAATTGCTAGTTTTGAGCAATTTCTTCTTTTGTCATAATGTTTCAAAAGTAGTAGAGGCCTCGGAAAGTGTCTGTATGTGGGAAAGGGTTAAAGTTGTGTACAGGATTAGGGTAAACACTTTTCAACATACAGACATGTTTTGATGCATCTGCAGTGGTGACTAATTTTAACATTATTTGTAGAGAAAGATAAATTGCGCATTAGCAGATACTCCCTTTTGTGCTGCCCCTTCCATAATTGTCCCAATACTTTTATGCCGCCCCTTCCATAATTGTCCCAATACTTTTCATTGTCTGCTTGAGATGAATATGAAGGTTGGAAGAATCCTAGAATATCATATAGGGTAAATCACGACTAATGTGCTCAGTTGAGACTGTTTATTGCTAAATGTTTGTTAGTGCATGGTTCTACTTCCTCTCTTGCTCCGGTGATCATAACATACAATTTGTAAACATGTTGTTTTTCTCTTGAAGAAATGTTTTGCCAAATTCCTGGGATAACATGAATCAATTTTCTTGTGTAACACTAAGAGTTCAGGGAACATGCTTTCAAGTATCTTAACCCTTTCCCACATACAAGAAATTTGCAGCAGACGACTTTGAACATATTTTGTCAAAAAATAGAAAATCTCTATAATTGAATGGATAACCTATGACTAAAAGTGGAAAACATTGTGGCAAATGGAGAAATGGCTCGTTTTGAGCAATTTCTTCGTTTGTCATTATGTTTTCAAAAAGCTGTCTGCTGCAGAGGTGTCAGAAAGTGTCTATATGAGGGAAAGGGTTAAGGTTTAGGAAGCTTTTCCAGTACCATCTGATCAGTGTCTTCACTTGGCACTGAAGACTAGAAATGAGGGTATGCTTACTAAAAAATAGTTGAAAGCATTATGGCAAAAGGAGAAATTTGTAGGACATGACAGTTTTAATCAAGCAGAAAAATCAACAGTGAGGCAGACATCAGTGACTCTGTTTATCAATATTATGTGATATCAATTATTCACTATGATCGACATTACTCATAATTGTATAGAAAGCCAACCACCATAGTATTGATTAGTTCTAGGCATAATAGCTACCCAAACATTATACATTTGCTCTCACAGGAAATGGCAGTATTGAGGCTTTCTGAAGCTTCTGCAGCAGACGAATGTTGGAAACATTCTAACAAAAGTAAACGAGCAATTTCTTCTTGTGTCACAATGTTTTCAACTCTTTTCAGTAATTATTCAAACATTTATAGAGCTTTTCCGTGTTTTTGTCTAGATGTTTTCAAAGTCGTATGCTGCAGATTTATTGTACGTGGGAAAGGGTTAATAAGCTTCAAATATATCTATTCATACTATCAAAATATGACTGGTAGACTAGGTCACTATATTGTAATATATAAAAGGATTAATAAGAAAAGTTATGGGTAAAAAAGCCATTAATTAACCCTTTACCTCATATAAACGCTTTCGGACGCCTCTGCAGCAGACAGCTTTTTGAAAACAAAGTGACAAAAGTAGAAATTGCACAAAATGTGCAATTTCTCCTTTTGCCACAATGTTTTCCACTTTTATTCATAGGTTATCCATTCAATTATGGAGATTTTCCATTTTTGACAAAATATGTTTTTTAGTCGTCTGCTGCAGAATTGTCGTATGAGGGAAAGGGTTAAGTTAATTGTCCTCAGAAATAATTTCATGTTCTTTCACAATCTTTCTTTATCTAACAAACATGTTTCTGAGGGAGTAAAAAGGGTAGTCTCATCAGAGATGGGAGAAATACCACTGGAATTGCTCTGTCCACTTTTCCTAATTCCAAATATCAACCATTTTATCAATAAAGTTCCCCTCGGGTAAATGTTTCAGCAGATTAGAAAATTAGCCTGCAATTGAACTGTAATATTTTCTTCCAAGAGTGATAAAAGTTTTTATTGGTTCATTTCATAGTCAATCCTTTCTACTTGTTACTTTGGTCCTCAAGCGAAGGCAGAATGATTGGAAATATGTCTATAACCATTTCCCACATACAACAAATCTACTGCAGACAACTTTGAAGACATCTAAATATTTGTTGGGAAAAAAAAGGACAAATCTGTCATTCAAAGAATATTTATTGAATAGAGTTGGAAGACATTGTGCCATTAGGAGAAATTGCTCATTGCGAACAATTTCTCCTTTTGTCACAAAAGATTTTAAAGTGTTATCTGCTGCAGATACATCAAAATACATCTGCTTGTGGGAAATGGTTCAGTAACTTCAAATCTCTGTCAGTCATTAATACTTGTTACAACAGGTACTTTTTCACAGGATGGCTGATGATGTGTAAAAATGATTTGGCCCCCTTGGATAGATCCCATCTTTAATTTCACTCAGTCCATAATGCTGGTTAAATCCCTTCTTTAATTTCACTCATTCCATAATGCTGGTTAAATCCCATCTTTAATTTCACTCAGTCCAAAATGCTGGTTAAATCCCATGTTTGATTTCACTCAGTCCATAATGCTGGTTCAAAATCCCTTCTTTAATTTCATCATCTAAACTTAAGTCTTTTGTAACGCGATGATGAGCAACAAGGATAGGAAACGGTGTGGGGAAAGGAGAAATTGAGCATAATATGAGCAACTCCTTTTTTTGCCGGAAATTGTTTTCACAAACTTTCTGCTGCAGATCTAAATATAAAGTTTAAATAAGATGGTAGGTTGGCAATTTGGATTGGAAGCTTTAATATATTTTAATACCTTCATTGAATCTTTTCACAGTTAGTTGCTTCTGCTAGTTTTAGAGGTATCCTGACTGAGAGGATTAACCCTTTCCGACATACAACAATTCTACAGCATAGGACTTTGAAAACAAAGTGACGAAAACCTGAAAAATCTCCATAAAAGATAGCTTAATTGTTAAATAAAGTTGAAAACATGCGGCCAAAGGAAAAATTGCTCATCATGAGCAATTTCACCTTTGGCCACAATGTTTTCAAAAGTCGTCTGCTGCTATTGCGTTAAAATGTGGGAAAGGCTTAAACCATGCCTGCTGCCTTATAAATTACGTAGGGAGTGTTAATGATTAAGTTTTTTATCCTTGCACTGGCACGAAATCAAAAGATTGTGCCATGATCATGGAATAATATAAGTTCAAGGTAATGTAGCCCAAACACTGATGAAAACAGGATGGAATCCTAATGAAACAATTTATAAAATAATTCATAGATTGGCTGTTTACCCTTTCCCACTTACAATGAAACTACAACAGATTACTTTGAAAACATATAATCAAAATTATGGAAAATCTCTTAAAATTAATTATTCAATAAACTTAAAAATCACTGTGGCAAAATGGGAAATTGCTCATCATATGAGCAATTTCTCTTTTTGCTACAATGTTTTCATATGCGTCAAAATGTTAAAGGGTAGAGATTTAATTAACATGTAAGAGATAACATGGGCCTTGTCACATGTAAACTAACCTTCAGAACTTTGCAACCTGTGAAGATCATCCGGATCAGCCTTCGCTTCCACACAGTCTGTTCGCCATCACCTTGAACAATTATTGTAACCAACCATTCTTGAAACCTGGTCAAGACTTTAAAGATGGTATTAGCTAATGGCTGCCCTCCTTGGCCCTCTGGGTTGCTGGGTGAGCATCACGACTGCCTGCCCCTGTGAAATGAATAATTACTGTTCATGAACAGTTCTTGTATAATTCATGCAAAGTTCAGGTACCTGGTTCATGAACAGTTCATGGGATGTATATGAAGATAAAATGGCACAAATTCTTAAAAAGTTCTTAAATATGTAGTTCTTGAACAGGTCATGAACAGTTCATGACACATTCAGGAAACATTGTCATTAAAAAGTTCATGAATTGTTCAAGAACTGAAAATTCATGAAATATTCTTGATTTTCTTTTTAAACATGAACTGTTCAAGAACTTTTTCCAGTGCAAATTCATTGTGCCATTTTCTCTTCATGGATTGTTCATGAACGGTTCAAGAACTATCGCTCATGAACAGTTCTAGAACTACAGTTCATGAACAGTTCAAGAACTACTGTTCATGAACAGTTCATGAAAAGTTCATGTTCAATTGGTTGGTAACCAGTGTATGAAATAGTCTGGGTGGACCTAAGAACCAGATTTTGTACAGAAGAAATTACAGAAAGCCTGTGCAGATTATGTACAGAAAATATTCTGTTTCATTGAAACATAGTTGAACCAGAATTCAATACAAATATTTTTTATATGAAGACAATTGGCTTCTTTCACATGTGGCAATGTGATACTTAAATAAATCACCAATATAAACTTATTGTTTATGACATAGCATAATACAATTTGCTAATTTAATAAACAATGTAACATTTAAGACATTTACCAAATGTGCCCATCAAGTTGTTCATAAGAAATTACAAAAAACTTCTCTGTGCCTTTGAAACACAACATATTTCTCCCACCAAAAAACGTAAAGGAAGTAGTAAACATTACTAACTTCTTTTTGAAGAGTTCCTGTGTTTTATGCATGAGTTAACTCCCTTGGTATATTTCAAATTCAAGTTCAGTTCCAGTGGTATTTTTGGTTATTCTACTGGTATTCCAGTAACATAGCAGGTAACAATGAAATTTCACTGGAATTGCATTAATGTTTTTCACTAGGGCCTTTACTTTTGACAAGAAGATTTCAAAAGTTTTCACTATAATACATTTATAAGAACTTCTTTGGTTCTAGAAGTATTCTAGAAGTGTTCTAGAAGTGATCTATAAATGTCCTTATTTCTCTATTCAGAATGGTAGTTTAAGAGATTCACACTGAGTTAAAAAGTCATTGTAATTTAATTAAATATCATTTTAAAATCAGTGATATATTAAACTTACTATTCAAGAACAGAATAAGAACTTATAGGGTTCATTAAAAGTACTTGAATTACACTTGACAGATGTTTATGAACTTGTTAAGAATTTGCCATGTTCTTCTTCAGTTCTTGAACAGTTCACGAACAAGTTTGTCTTACTGTTCATGAACTAAAGTTCTTGAACTGTGATTAAGAACTATTTATTGGCTGTTCATGAACAGTTCATAAGTGGCATGAAAAGTTCATAATTTCAAGAACAACATTTCACAGGGGCGGCTTGTGTCAGGATAAATGGACCACTTACTCAGGAAACACCCCGATATAACTGAGAAATCATTGAAATTGGCATTAAACAACAAACACTCAATTGAAACCTGGTCAATAATCATGTCCAGGATTTGTCTGTACATGTTTGCAATTTGATGTCTGTATGATGTTGGTTATAATTATGTTCAATGGCTGGAACATTTAATTTAAATGACTGGGAATTGTTTCTTGAAATTCGGTTTAGATTATAAAAATCCCTATTATATATTTTTGCATATCATAATATTTAAAAAGAAGGAGAATTGTAACTACTTCCTGGAGTGTCATTGTTTTATGTCCTGACATCTAGTTTTTATACGCCCGTTTTGAAAAAACGGATCGTAAAATAGTTTTACATGCGGCGTCCAGTATGTTGTCAGCTCAATAACTTTAGAAGCCTTTGTCCAATCATCACACACAATTTTGTCAGAATGTGTATTGGCATAATATCTCGTACAAGTTCGATAACTAGCCATGTTGCTTTAGTCAATAGAGAGTTATTGCTCTTTAGTAAATATAAAAATTACCTAAAATTGGTCTTGTCAGCTAAGTTTTGCTGACGTACAACCAATTACCACTATACTTGGTCTCAAAAAAACAGGACGGGCGTATTTTGTGACATTTGGCGCTCTTGTTATAATTGCAGATATTTTAAATTCCTTTCAAATTTGCTTTGTGGTTAGATAATGGATCACTTAGATCACTTAGTATCACTTAACCCTTTCCCTCATATAGACGCTTTCTGACGCCTCTGCAGCAGAAGGCTTTTTGAAAACATAGTGACAAAAGAAGAAATTGCTCAAAACGAGCAATTTCTCCTTTTGCCACAATGTTTTCCACTTTTAGTCATAGGTTATCCATTCAATTATTGAGATTTTCTATATTTTGACAAAAAATGTTCGAAGTCGTCTGCTGCAGAATTGTCGTATGAGGGAAAGGGTTAAACCTTGAACTCTACCATTTTGTAGCCTCAAAGTTTCCATGTCTGATAGAATATTTCTGTAACAACTTGTTATATTTGATTCAAACAAAATTTCCATTTGTCTTAACCAGGAGGTTATTTGATAACATGAAATACACTTCTAATCTAGAGCTCTGCAAAAAGCGTCTAAAAGATTGTAAATCAGGAGACAAATTTTCTGCTTTTCAGCAGTTTTCTTTTGCTATGGCTGGTACCTGAAACCTTCTGTATCAGATGTACGATTGTTCTTGACATGAAGAATTAACATTTCCAACATACAGCAAATCAGATTCTGCAGTTGTCGTCTTGAAAACATCTAGGCAAAAATATGGAATTCATTGAATAACGAAAATATGATTATAAAGGAGAATTTAAAATGTATTGGGCAAAAGTGAAATCGCAAATTATGAGCAATTTCTCATTTTGCAACAATGTTTCAAAAGTCAGCTGCTGCAATGCTTCAACATGCATCTATCTGTAGGGAGCAGGGAATGAGATGATGGAAAAAACATTCTCATTGCATTGTATTTTGGAGCAGTTGTTATTTCCTGTCTTTCTTGTCACAATGCTGTGAATATTCAGCAGGTATAGGAATATAGGATTATCAGAAATGATTGATTTTCATTAAATACCATATCAAAAACAGGCTAACATTGAATGAAGCTGAAACTGGAAACTGGTATAAAACTAATGAGGGACGTCATACATAAGTTAATTAGATGATATGAATAACTTTTCATTATGGTTTTGATGTAGATTAACTCTTAGACACATTTTCTGCAGCAGACGTCTTTTGAAAACATCGTGACAAAAGGAGATATTGCTCAAAACGAGCAATTTCTCCTTTTGCCACAATGTTTTCATATTTGTTTTCAGTAATTATACCTTCAATTATAGAGATTTTTCTATATTTTTGAGAAAACATTTTCAATTCTTCAGCTTCAGATTTGCTGTTTGTGGGAAAGGGTTAAGCCAAGTTCTGAGTCATGACTGCACAGTATTCTCGGTGTTATTTTATGCAGTGGGGCTGGAGTTGATACTGGTCTATTCATATTGATTTTAGGGTTTGACAGATATTTCAGGCATATTGAGTAAATTATATATAAATGCATGAAAGATTACTAGACATTAATATGACTGCTTCCTGAAAAAACCTGTTTTACCCTAAAATGGATATCCAGAGGCCCTGTCAAGACCTGGCCTGATGTGAAAAATAATACTGACGATATTATTCTTGATGACAATGTTTAGAAAAGGGCGACTTATGTTTACAACACCGTTATCTTTACATTTAATTTCATTGAAGATGGCACTGATCTACTTTCATAATCCTGATAAACAAACATTTTGATGCTTAAACGATTTTTGCAAAATCTTGTGGAAAAGATAGAAATTGGTCCAAATCACCTTTGATAGGGGATTGAAAACATGAGCAGAGCAGTTTTAAGCTCACCTGTGCTCATCTCTTGTTTCTTATCAGATTGTTACTAAACACACATTTTCGTAAGCATTGCATCATGTAGAAGTTTGTGTATCATCTAGCTAGGTCAGATTTCAAGATCAATGTGAATATTAAACGTCTGTATAAAACATCGTCATCTTTCTAGCACCTTTATTTTTTATCAGATTGCTATGAAACTTAACGCACATGTTCACCAACATTGCCTCTTGTACGAGTTTGCGTTTCCTTTGTTAATTAAATATCATGGTCATAATGACTATGGTAAGTCTGTACAAAACAACGTCTTTGATGTAGTGACTTTATTTCATGTCAGCCTGTTATCAAACTTTGCACACAACATGTTCACCAGCATTGCCTCTTTTACAAGCTTGTGATTCACTGGCCTAGGTCAAAGGTCAATGTCGCAAGGACTATTATTAGTGTACAAAACAACATCATCATTCTATCAACTTAATTTCTTATCTAATTGTTATGAAACTAAACAAACATGTTCACCAGCATCCCCTCTTGTACGATTTCATTCACAGGCATTTTTCAAAGGTCAAGGTCAAAATACATTTAAATATGTCTGTATGAAACAATTTCATCGCTCTAGCGACTTTATTTCTTATTGTTTTGTTATGAAACTTAAATAATATTTTCACAAGCAGTCTAAATGACTATAATCACTCTATATAAGCTATACTAGATGTCATCACACTAGCACTTTCATTTGTGGACAGAATTCTGTCATACTACATACACAGGTTCAGTGTCCAGCGAGCTTGGAGGGGATCCAGATTTTATGAAGCTAGGTCAAAGGTCAAAATCAAAGGGACTATAATACATCTTTGCACTTTCATTTGGAGAAAGAATTTTTCCATACTTCATACACTGATTTATTGGACGGGTTTCGGTTTCACTGACAAAGGTCAAGGTGACAGTGACTAAATTTCGTCTGTATGAAACGACATTGCGAAGGGAGTTGTATTGACAGCGTTGCTCATGTTTTTCAATAGTAATATATACTGCCAATCCTTTATCATTTCAATACAGCAGTGCAAAATAGGTTATTTTTCAATTGTTTGATGCACTGTTGCAATGAAAAGAAAAATATTTTTAACCCTCTCCAATATGCAAATGCAATTTGAGGTGCATCATATTATCTCTGACTAAAAGAGATCCCTTACAACTAGCCAATTTTTTTCCTTTCAACATAATATTTTCAACTCTACTTTCTTTCATTTATAGAGATTTTCCATATTTTAACCAAAGTAAAGTCGTCTGCTGCAGATTTGTAGTATGTTAGAAAGCCGGAACTTAGAAAGAGTCTTTAATTGTAGATAAAATTCCATGAACGCGTTTAAAATTGTAAATTAACTGATTTCACAATCTTATAACTTCGAAAGTGTCTTTTGAATAAAAAGATGTTAATAAATGGTGCAAACAATTTAACCTTTTCCCACCTATAGACGCATCTGCAGCAAACGACTTTTGAAAACATTGTGACAAAAGGAGAAATTGCTCAAAACTTTTTTCAGTAACTATACCTACAGTTATAGAGATTTTTTATATTTTTTAGTAAATATTTTCAGTCTTCTGCTGCAGATTTACTGTATGTGGGAGAGGGTTAAATACTTATTTCTGAGTGACCTTGGGCTGAAAAATGGTGTCCACAAAATGGTACTTCTTACATCCACATTACGTTCATTCTTAAAATAATAAACTCTAATCTTGTGCATCTTATGCAATACATGTCCACTATTGTCTACAGGTTAATAGGCCAAACTTCAAAGTCACTGTTGCTTCATCTCCAGTCCAAAACTACAAAATTCATCTCCATCATTTCTTTTCCTCCCCTACGACCACACAAATGGGGATACAAGCGCTTTTTCAAAAAAGCAATCTCTAGTTCTGTGTTACCTTTGTGCTTGGTTGACTTACACCTAATTATTCAAATCAGTTAATTGTCCCTAACCATATGTCCAGCAACATGCCCTGAAGGCAGCCTTGGCTATTATTGAGTTTGGATATTAGGTTGCCCAGAAAACCTTACAAAATATGTCCATGAAATTATAAGCTTTTCCAATGTGGAATATACCCATCTCCAAGTATGACTAGCATTTTCCATTGTCTGTCTATAGTAATATCTTTGGCGTAATTTGTGTTGCTGCCACAAAACTTTAACCTTACCTCATAAAGTCAACAAGAGAAAGTTGATGCAAGGCATCAATGTCGCCGGAAAAGACTGCATTGATTTATTTATGTATTCTTGACTTTCCTTAGTCTATTCAAACATTAGGAATGTTGAAATGAAAACATTTGCTTATAAATTTTATATTCATACCTATACATTAGGGTATCTATAAAAAATTAACGAAATGTGTACACATTTATCTTGGCTTAAATTTAATTTTGCTGTTGTTACTTATTTAAATAATAGTATTCATTCATATAATTTCAATGTTTGTCAATCTTATTCGAATCACAAGGTAAATATCCTGGTATTGCTTTAAAGGGAGGTAATTTGAAGAAAACAAAAGTCTTCAAAAGGAGAAATATATCAGCATTACCGTCTACAGTTTAAATTGTTCTATTGTTTGTGGATTTAAAAATGTTCTTTTTTTCTAATTTCTACATGTACAACGAAATATTGCGGCTTCTCTTTGACGCTTTGCGTCAAACATTCGTCTTGTACTTGTCTAAAATAAAATAATATCACTCGCTTTTTCATATCGAAATGCGCATGCGCGAAAATCGATGTTAAAGGTCACGAAACTACACAACAGAATAGGGTCTATATTTAGCTTAGAAACAGTTCCTACTTTAGATATTCATGGATTAACATTATTAAATGAATTCTACACAAATCAAGACATCTCTTTGAACATGAAAACAACATTTAGTAAGTTAAAATTGCTATTAAAATTGCTATTAAAAGGAGAATCCGAAATTGACCTCAATGATGACACATAAGAGTCTGCATTAGGGGGTGTTGGTTCTCGTCTTGAAGGGACCACTTTTGTCTTCGTAAATAAGACAAAAAACTTAAATGCGAGTGAAATAAAAAAAACTGCAAACATTAAAAAATCGGAATATTTATTTCATTTTAGATGTGTCATTTATTAGTGTTCGTAAACAACCACAATTGTAATATGTTCAAATCATCTAGATTTGTTTCTTTCTAATAATAAGCCGCCCTCCCATGTGATTTCCGAAAACCTATTAAAAATAGAAGTCGCGGGCTTCTGCCCGGCGACTAATAAAAGTTACACATATTCAAATGAAACTTGGTAGACATGTTCTTAGAATCAATACACATGTCTATACCAAGTCACATAACTCTGGCATTAGTCTTTACTCAGTAATGCCCCTTTTTTCTACTTAAATAACAAAAAAGACGAGAGTTTGCGTTTGATCCATGGCGGTCTTGTTTAGTTCAAATACTTTTATATCACCTGCCTTTGCATGGTGACCTTTAGGGATCAATTATTTACTGACTTCATCTGTCTGTCACACTTTCACTTACTGACATATTGGCATGCGACACCTATAATCCTTGGAACACTCTTGTTGTCATCACCTACCTTAACAAGGTGACATATAGGGATCACTTTTCTGTCATCTGTCCACCGTCCACCAAGCTGTTTGTTTGTCTCTCTATCAGTCATTCATCTACAACCAATGGGTTTAAACTATTTATATGGGAAGAATGTTGTGTGGAGAACCACATGGTTAGGTGAATTGGTTGCCGGGATATAACTGAAAACATGTCGGTTTCATTTACTAATATATTGGCAGTTGACACCCCTTGTTTAATATTGACCCTTTATCTGATAAAGATAACTACTGAATACACTGAGGAAATGGAAGTAATTAATGCATTCTACCATAATTAAATTACCAATTTTCCAGATGAACTAATGTTGTCAGTTGTTTTTAAAGCAGACATCTCTAGAAATAGTCATATCCGGTAAACAGTTTAATAATGGTTTAACATCAAGTTGACACATCAGAGGATGTGAAAAAATGTCTTCATGTCATCGAAATTTATATTTAGTGAATGTGACATGTTTACAACTCTGGATAAAGATGTCGACTTTTCTGTTGACATAGTTTTTAACAAGTTAGATCAGAAGACGATTATGTTATCCCTTTCCTACATGCAGATACATATACACATGTATCCAGCAGAATACTTTTTTCAAACATTGACATCCATTTTATTACCTACTGTACAAGGTGCAGAATTTTGAACCGGTAGAATATACTGCTTATACCATTCTTTCATTCTAGATTTCCAAAATGTTTTTCAAAATTGTCTGCTACAGAGGCTTTCTATATGAGAAAGGGTTACAGTGAATTAGCTGAGTTGGTAGCGACGCAGGCTGTCAATCCAGGGGTTGTGAGTTTAAACCCCAGCTCTGCCAACATTCTTTCCGACATTTGACCAAAGTTACTGTGACAATCGTCATTCGTCTTCCACCAATGGACTAACAGTCTATGTGGAAAAGCAGCCAGTTGCTTGGAAAGTCTGTTTCGTGAAGTATTGGTGTGAGAAAGCCATCAAACACATTAGAAGAACACATTAGAAGTGAACTGGCCGACCTTGATATGTCTGAAAAATTGTTGGAAACGGAGTTAAACTCAAATCAATCAATGTTACAGTGAATTAATTTATTGATATGATATTTAAGGGTTGTCTGCTTTGCAGTATTTCTGGAAAAGTTAATAGAGTTAAAAGAACATTGTTGAAAACTTGTTTTGAGCAATTTCTCCTTTTTTCACCGAAACACGGTCTGTTTATATCTGAATTAGAATCTAACACCCAGTTCTCCTTTTAGAAGCAAACCACTTGAAGAGTGACAAATCAGGTAAACAATTAAAAACTTATGCCAAACAGTTGTAACTTCATCTGTGTTATTGAAGACAAAAAAAGCTGTTAATACATCAGAATGCTCTGACCAAGTAATTTATGCAGTTGTGACAGTTCATTGTACCTTAGCCTAGTTGTTCTATGTTCAGAAAACCATAGCCTAGATTATTCCTGGTTATTGCTTCCCAAAGGGATAGTTATAATAATATACAACGGCATCTGGCAAAATATGCGATCTTAATTGTCAGACCCATTTTAGCATATCATACGAGGGTATTGGGATTTAACCATAGGGGTTATGATTCTAATTTTCCATCAGAAGTTACATCGATGACTTCTAAATGTAAATGGACCGGATGGGACAGTCACAGGCTAACCTGATTCTGTATTGAAGTTCTTCTAATAAATCAGGTGAGCAATATTATACTAAGGGCTATGATAAACCTCTGGTTATAATATTCGGCTGCTGTATATGTTTTGCAAAGTGTCTCCATGTAAGAATTATCTCTTTCCCTCATATATATGCTTTCTGATGCCTCTGCAGCAGACGGCTTTTTGAAAACATGGCGACAAAAGAAGAAATTGCTCAAACCGAGCAATTTCTCCTCATGTCACCATGTTTTCAACTCTATTTAATCATTGTACTTTCATTTAAAGGGAGTTTCCAATTTTGTTTGGGGTATGTTTTCAAAGTTGTCTGTTGCAGATTTGTTGTATGTGGGGAAAGGGTTTATAGGAGACCCCTAATCATCTGACATGGCTCTTGTAATTATAGTTGCTTCTTTATCTATTAACCCTTTCCCTCATATAGACGCTTTTTGACGCATCTGCAGCAGACAGCTTTTTGAAAACATAGTGATAAAAGAAGAAATTGCACAAAACATGCAATTTCTCCTTTTGTCACAATGTTTTCCATTTAGTTATAGAGATTTTCCACTTTTGACCAAATATGTTCAAAGTCGTCTGCTGCAGAATTGTTGTATGAGGGGAAGTGTTAGTCTGTCTAGGGGATACATGTATTGTCAATCAGTGTGTCCATCTCTTATTCTTTTAACCCTTTCCCTCATACGACAATTCTGCAGCAGACGACTTTTGTCAAAACATAGAAAATCTCTTTAATTGAATGGATAACCTAAGACTAAAAGTGGAAAACATTATGGCAAAAGGAGAAATTGCACATTTTGTGCAATTTCTTCTTATGTCACTATGTTTTCAAAAGCCCTCTGCTGTAGAGGCGTCAGAAAGCGTCTATATGAGGGAAAGGATTAAGACAATTCTGCAGCATACGACTTTTGTCAAAACATAGAAAATCTCTTTAATTGAATGGATAACCTATGACTAAAAGTGGAAACATTATGGCAAAAGGAGAAATTGAACATTTTGTGCAATTTCTTTTTTTGTCACTATGTTTTCAAAATCCCTCTGCTGTAGAGGCGTCAGAAAGCGTCTATATGAGGGAAAGGGTTAAGACCATTTTTAGCTCACCAGTGCTCAAGGTGAGTTTTTGTGATCGCCTTTTGTCCGTCGTCAACATTTGCTTGCCATCAAATCTAGGCCAAGTTCGGTCATGTCGGGTCAAAACCTAGGTCACTAGGCCAAATTGAAGGAAAATCTTGTTAACACTCTGGAAGCCATATTTTAAACTTGAGCATGTTGAAAGTTTGTCAGAAAGATTGTCTTGATGATATCTAGGCCAATTTCGAAACTGGGTCATGTCAGGAAAATCTTGTCAACACTGGAAGCCGCATTTTAAACTTGAGCATCTTGAAACTTTATCAGAAAGTTTGTCCTGATGATATCTAGGCCAAGTTCGATTATGGGTCATGTCCGGTCAAAAACTAGGTCACTAGGCCAAATTTAAGAAAAATCTTGTTAACACTGAAAGTCACATTTTTGGCTTGAGCATGTTGAAACTATGTCAGAATGTTTGTCTTAGTGATATCTAGGTCAAGTTCGAATATGGGTCAGGTCAGGTCAACAACTAGGTCACTAGGCCAAATTGTAGAACAATCTAGTTAACACTATAGAGATTGCATTTTTGACTTGAGCAGATTGAATTTTGTCAGAAAGTTAGTCTTGATGATATTGCCATTGGCGCTGAAAGAGTAAAGTCTTAAATAGCCCATTCTCAGGTGAGCGATTCCAGGGCCTCATGGCCCTCTTGTTTTTACAACCACAGGTAATACCAAAGACTTTAAACAATGGTAGTAATGGCTGCCCTCTTTGGTGCTCAGGGTTGCGGGGTTAGCATTACGACTAACATGCTGGTGTCAGGATAAATGCCATGATATAATCTTTCCGTAAAAACCACAGACTGGATTACAATGACAGCTGATAATCAGTGTATTAAGATTCATTCAGTCTGTTTTGCAGATTTTATGTTTTAATTTTAGACTTACAAAAGAATATGTCATGGGGAATATAGAAAACTTGTATAAGAAGAAATGAATTTATTTGGTTATTCAATTTGCATTATTTACAAGTAATGTTGTTACTTCACACCGTCTGGCAGACTTACACAATATCTTGGCTAGACCATCAGTCAAGAAAAGCTCCCAAGAGGCCAGTCCTAACCCTATTTTCCATTAGTGCTTAGATTGGAACATTTTTACTGGAAACACATTTTTGCAATCCTCGCAGTTAGGAATCTGTCGGACTTAATCCTTTCCCACAAACAACAAATCTGACGACTTTTGTCCAAATGTTTTAAAAAGTCGTCTGCTCCAGATGCTTTAAAGTGCATTTGTGTAACAGTAAATCCTGTACCTCAGAAATACAACATTTGACAGGTTTTATTAACATTGTTGGAAAAGGGAGACAATTGCTCAAAATGACCAATTTCTCTTTTTCCCTAACTTTTTTTTCAACTCGAATATAGTTTCAGTTTTCCAGATTCCTTTTTTTACCTCAAAAGTTTACAAAACAAATAACACTAACATTTGTTATCATAAACAAACGTAACTCATTTAATACTTTTTAGAAAAACAGTTTTTACCAAGAAAGGAGACGGATCAAGATCAGGGCTATAATAATGCAATCTTGCATTTATTAAACTGACAAACTAAGTTCTTATTGTCCTTTTAAATAAAGAAGTAAGCATAATTCACTTGTCGGTTTGAATTAATAAAAGAAAATGAACGAAACAACAAAAAGGTGCACTTAATTAGTACAGTAAGGTTCTATGTCCATACGATGATACTTTGATCTGCAGCAGATCACAATGATTATTAACTATTTCTGTAATTGAAATATAACTATTGGTTAAAGGTGAAAACCTTTTTGCAAAAAGGGCAATTACTCATAATAAAATGTTTTAAAAATTGGTCTGCTGCAGATGTATCAAAATGTGTGTGAGAAATGGTGGTGTATCCATGTTACAAACAGACATTCCTGCAAAAGTATCTCATGTTCACAAACAATAGAATATAACTACAGCTAGGTCCTTATTCTTTGACCTGTCGAGCCCGGGTAGCTCAGTCGGTAGGGACGCGGGCTGTAAATCCAGGGGTTGTGAGTTCGAACCCCAGCGTGGCCAACATTCTTTTCAACGTTTGACAAAAAGTCACTTTGACCAGCGTCATTCTTATTCCACCAATGGGCTTATGGAAAAGCAGCCAGTTGCTTGGAAAGTATGTTCTGTGGAATATTGGTGTGAGAAAGCCTGGAAACACATGAATAGGTGAACTGGAAATTGTTTTATATGGGAATGGATTAATGGATACCAGAAGCATATCCGACCATTGATTGTGAAAAGCTGATTTGATACAAACTCTTTGTGACAGCCACTTTGGCATGAAACTATTGGGAACAATTATCTTGAACCAATTTTCTTGTTTGAAAAGATTAAAAGATGTTCAACATTGTGCTACAAGTTTATTTCGCCAAAGAAGTTATGAATTATCTTTTTAGATCACCTGAGCCAAAGACTTGTTGAGGTCAGTCGCCGTTAATTTTTTAGCTTTTAACAACATTTTCTCTTAAACCATTGGACAAATTTAACTAAACTTCGCTGGAACGACCCTTTCGTGGTCTTTCAAAGTGGTTAAAAGATTTAAATTAAATAAAGAACTTTGGTAGCTGGTCCATTGCAATATAATTTAATCGAAATGTTCCTTGGATGACCCTCTACAAAAATTGTTAAAGCCACATTGATTGGCTGAAAAACAAGGCTGCCAGGCGGAATCGGAAAAGGGGGAAAATGATTAAAAAGCAAAAAATCTATTATTATGAAAGTGCTGTTCTGATTTCAAAATAAATGTGTATAAATATTCCTTTAGTAACCCTCAACATATTTTTTCCAAGCAATATTGTTTGGTTGAAAGACATGGCAAACAGATATTTAAAGATATAAATTCTATGCAGAGCTTTGGTTGCTGCCGCATCAGAAGGGGAGAAAATGCCATAACTCTAAAATTCTTCTTCCCTGAATCGGCTTGTCTAATTCCAAAATAATTTTGTAGAAATGTTCCTTAAGTGACCCACTACAAAAATTTGTGAAAGCCATTTTGAGTGGTGGAAAAACATGGGCAACCTGAGGCGGTATCAGAAAAGGGGCAAATTGACAAAACTTCATTCTTTTAAAGTTCTTGTGTGTTTCAAGTCAGTTTAGCAGAAATGTTCCTGTAATGACACTGTACATAAATTGTTCAAGCCATATTGATTGGTTTAAAAAGCTAGTTGCCAGGCGGCATCAGAAAAGGGTTTAACGGATTACTTTAAGCTTCAAACGACATATCCTCTTAAACCAATGGACCAATATCAACCAAACTTCAAAGAAATGTTCATGTGGTGGTCCTCTTTGAAATTATTACAAAATGTCCTTTACTTATAAGCTGTCTCATTTGCAGTTCACTCCCACTCTTGATTACATTTTCATTTTATTAGCAATAGCATTTGCTACTATTCTATAACTCAGGTGACCATTTTGACCCTCTTGTTTTTAAGTCTTAAGAAAACTGATAATAGAATTTCACGGTATGAAGGATGAATTAATCAAGAACAAATAACCCTTTCCTACACACAGCAAATCTTGAGCAAACAATTTTGAATATAAAATGATTTACCAGTATTATTATTATTAGATAGATTGAGTATCACAAACAATTGACCTTTTGTCACAATGTTTCCAAGATGGAAAGGGTTATATTAAGTATTAAGTTTTCTACTGTTTTTCCTTTTTTTAAATATGCTCGGTGATAAAAAAAGAAAAACTTGGGTAAGAGATTACCCTAACAGCTATTTATGTAAGCTCTTATATATTTTGTTGAGCCTTTCCCACATACAAAAAATCTGCAGCAGACTTCTTTGAAAACATATTGGCAAAAATATAAAATAATCTCCATAAATGAGAGTTAAATTATTTAATAGAGTTGAAAACTTGAGGGAAAAGGGAAAATTGCTCATCATGAGCAATTTCCCCTTTGGCCACAATGTTTTCAAAATTCGTCTGCTGTTTTTGCTTCAAAATGCGTCTGCAGGTTCGAAAGGGTTAAGCTAATATTATACTGGTCTTAGAAGTTACCTCTTTTAGAATATTAATGAACACTAAAAGGCATTTACAGTTTTTTGATGTATTTCATGTGGTAAATTTGAAGAGGATTAACTTAGTGATACCTCGCTGTATTAATATTTTTTTACTTTAACCCTTTCCCTCATGCGGCAATTCTGCAGCAGACGACTTTGAACGTATTTTGTCAAAACATAGAAAATCTCCATAATTGAATGGATAACCTATGACAAAAAGTGGAAAACATTGTGGCAAAAGAAGAAATTGCACGTTTTGTGCAATTTCTTCTTTTGTCACTATGTTTACAAAAAGCTGTCTGCTGCAGAGGCGTCAGAAAGCGTCTATATGAGGGAAAGGGTTAAAAACATCAGAAAGATTGTTATGCATATGCATTTAACACACCTGTAGCTAATGACTTCGAAAATCTATGCAAAAATAAAGAAAACCTATAAATGAATGTTTGATAATTACATGGCAAAGGAAGATATTGATCTTTTCGAGTAATTTCTCCTTTTGCTTAACCCCTTTCCCACATACAACAAATCTGAAACGGATGACTTTAAAAAATATAATGGCAAAAAATCAAAAAATTCTTTATAAATGAATATAATAACTCAATAGTTGAAAACA
Organism: Serripes groenlandicus; assembly: GCA_031761405.1. Lineage (NCBI taxonomy): Eukaryota > Metazoa > Mollusca > Bivalvia > Cardiida > Cardiidae > Serripes > Serripes groenlandicus. The sequence continues at coordinate 52,170,088 of JASEVX010000001.1, forward strand.
TTGTGACAAAAGAAGAAATTGCTCAACATTAGCAATTTCTCCTTTTGTCACATTGTTTTCAAAAGTCATCTGATGCAGATGCGTCATGATGCGCCTGCAGGTTGGAAAGGGCTAAATGTTTTCAAAGGGTAGTCTTATTCAGATGCGTCAAGATGCATCTGCAAGTTGGAAGGAAGGTTGAACCTCATTGGATAAGTTGTTCTGAGCAATTTCTCATTTTCCCACCATATTAAATTTTGAAGTACTGTATTTGGGGGAAAATATGATTGCTCTATTCATACAGAAATCTATTCTATTTGTTTTCAATCAATATTTTTGGCTTTGGCCATCTAAAGTATGTATTATGATTAATCCGATACAGTTGACCAACAAAACATTTCACTGTTTTCAAAGTACTTAGTAGGTGACTAAAATAACATGTCAGATAAACAGTTAAATAAAATATTTTGATAAAATTAGGGATATAAATAAGCATAGAGAAAGATCCTTTAATAAGCCATTAAGTGCTTGCAATGTTTGCATGAAATGTTTCTAGCAGATATTACATATAATATAAAGATGGATAAGTATGAATATGAAAATGAAAAGCTGATGGGGAGATAATCTGTGTGTACCTTATCAATAATGCCAGGCAAAAACAAGAATGAATTATTTCACTAAAATTCTGCAGCAGACGACTTTGAAAACATCTTCTAAAGATATGGAAAATCTCTAGAAATGAAAATATAATTACTGGAAAAAAAAAATGAAAACATCGTGGCAAAATAAGAAAATGCTCATTTGAGCAATTTCTTCTTTAATGCCACAATGATTTCAAATGTCGTTTGCTGCAGACACGTCAAATTGATTCTACATCTGCAAAAAGGGTTAAGGCACAAATCCTTGTAATCATAGTTTGGTTATACTTCTGTACAAAGGAAAGTTACGATCAATTTACGTACATACTTTGATATTTGTCAAAACCATTCTCAGGATAAACGGGAAGAATCCTTATCAGACAGGACAGATTGGTAGTACAGACTGATCTGGATTATTGCTGGTCACAAAGTACTGAAGTTCTGTTTGTTTGTGACATGGCTCATATTTACTTCTTTTCAAAGGGAAGATTACATCTCCAGTTAATTTACCAATGATATTCTTTCTGAAATAAAATATTGATAAGCATCACTGAAGGGTATAAATTAATTCAGTATCATTACAGACTTGAATGATCTAGAGCAAGTTAGCCCTTTCCCTCATATAGATGCTTTTTGACGCCTCTGCAGCAGACAGATTTTTGAAAACATAGTGACGAAAGAAGAAATTGCTCAAAACGAGCAATTTCTTCTTTTTGCCACAATGTTTTCCACTTTTAGTCATAGGATATCATTCTATTCAATTATAGAGATTTTCTATTTTTTGACAAAGTATGTTCAAAGTCGTCTGCTGCAGAATTGTAGTATGAGGGAAAGGGTTAACTGACTGAAAGCCATTCAAGCTTTTGTCAGTTGTGTGAGTGTTTTTGTGCACAAACATTTTGTTTTGCTTCAAACATTTAACTTCTATTCTGAAACCATCCAGTCACTAGTTTTATATCAGATTGCGGGCCAAAGATTTTGTTTGTGAGACTTTGAGTTTATATGCGCATGTAAATTAATTTGACTCGCACTAATCACGGGAGATCACTGAATGGCTGTTTTGGGTGAAATTAATCGGATTTCTCAAACTTAATTTTCAATTTCTTCATTTAATTTGAATTACTGGGAGATAAATTTGAAATTGAATTGAATTTCAGTGCTGCGTTTTTGCCCCTTATTATTTTGTCCCTTTGAGATTTACTTTCTTCTAACTGGATTAGTAACTTAAAGAAAGCTTTTATCAATCTGAACCAGGTTTGGCCGGTCATATTATCCCTTTCCCACAGTTTGATGCATTTGCAGCAGACGACTTTGACAACAGAGTGGTTAAACCCTTTTCAATAATGTTATAGTTTAACTTTTTCGAGAGAGTTCCCTCTGTTTTAATATTTGTTTAACTCTTTCCCACATACACACATACAGACGCTTTCTGACGCCTCTGCGGCAGACGGCTTTTTGAAAACATAGTTCCATAAGAAGAAATTACTCAAAACAAGCAATTTCTCCTTTTGCAACAATGTTTTCCACTTTTAGTTTATATATATCGATTCAAAAAACTAAGTTACAGATGTTTTCAAATTTGTCTGCTACAGATTTATTGTATGTGGAAAGTGTTGGGTTGAACTCCATTTATAGAAGGAATTTATTAGAAAAGACTGGTTTTCAAGCTTTGGTGTGTCATGATTTGATGTTATGTAAAACAAGAATTTGATTTTGATGCACCACAGCAATTTATTATACTCCCAGATACATAGTATATAGGGGCTATATAGGAGTCATGCTTGTCGGTCCGTTGGTCTGTGGACATTTCTTGTGAACACTATTTCTCAGCAACCCTTGGTCAGAATTCAATCTAACTTCACAAGAATGATTGATACCAAGCCTAGTTGTGCATATTGTCGGCGTGTTGCACTGGAATTATTTATAAATGAGTTATGGCCCCTTGAATTTCTCATACATATGTATATTGTCAGGTACCAGCTGGGGGTATTCATCACCTTCAGTGATATTTCTAGTTATAATAGAAACGGTGTCAAAAAGGAAACATCCCTCATGGTGAGCAAATGAACTCACCTTGACTATATTTTCAACTGTTTCCTTGATAATGATGATTTTTTTCATACTTAAAAAACATTTCTTAATTTTTTGGCCAGATTGCTCTAGCAATTCCGGTCTATAGATTGGCGATGTCCGTCCGTCCGTCCGTCTGTCTGTCTGTCCGTCAACATTTTGGTTAAAGTTTCAGGTTGAGGCAAAATCTCAGCACTGGAAAGGGTTACAAACTTGAAACTTTGCCTGAAGGTAACCAGTAACAAGTTCTATTGATTTTTATGGTTACTTTGACCTTGACCTTAGTTTGTCGATTTTCAAGGTCAAATTGCCGACAATCCGACCTTACCGTCTTCAGCGGTTTCATGGTTTTTTAGCTAAGAGCTTATATGCCTTGGTGTGGTGTCCGTCCGTAAACAATTGCTTGTGAACGCGATACAGTCTTCAGTTTTGATTGTATCTCAATCAAACTTATACAGTAGTTAGATATCCATGAGAGCTTGGTTCCTTTAGCAAACTAGACAGATCTGCCCATGCAAGACTGGATTATGGCCCTTGGAATTGTCAAAATTGCTATAATAGAGCTTGTGAACCCAATAGAGGCTCCATTTACTATCTGATCTTAACAAAATTTACACAGTAGTTAGGTATCCATGAGAGCTTGGTTCCTTTTGCAAACCAGCCAGTTCCGGCCATGCAATACTGGATAATGGCCCTTGAAATTGTCCGAATTGCTATAATAGCACTTGTGAATGCGATAAAGTCTTTAGTTTTGATTGTATCTCTATCAAACTTGTACAGTAGTTAGATATCCATGAGAGCTCGGTTCCTTTCGCAAACCAGCCAGATCCGCCCATGTAAGACTGGATTATGGCCCTTGAAATTGTCAAAATTGCTATAATTGAGCTTGTGAACACAATAGAGGCTCCATTTACTAACTAATCTTCACCAAACTCAGATAGTAGTTAAATATTGATGAGAGCTCGGTTCCTTTAGCAAACCAGCCAGATCCACCAATGCAAGACTGGATTATGGCCCTTGAAATTGTCAAAATTGCTATAATACAGCTTGTGAACACAAAAGAGCCTCCATTTACTATCCGATCTTCACCATACATACATGCTCTGGATTGAAAATGACCAAAGAACCATCCCAGTAGAGCATAGGCCCTCATGGGCCTCTTGTTTTGTTCTTACGTTATTATTTAAGCATTATATTTTTGATAGTCAAATTTAATTTGACTCTTGGTACTCTTTAAATATTCATAACTACTACCTTACTTAGTAGATCAACCCTTTCCCTGAAACAGAATACAATTGTTCGGAGAATACAACTTTTGAACATATTTTGGGGCTAAGTAAAGTTGTACTTTCAGTTTCTGAGATGTTTCTAAATCAAATAATATCAAATATCATACCAGGTAAATCAGTTGACCCATTTATCCCTGACACATATCTTTTGAAAACATCATGGGAAAAGGAGAAATAAATTTCTACTTTTCCCATAATGTTTTCAACTCTGTATCAAGATCATTGTTACAATGTTCCAGACATAACAATTAATTTAGATGTTTGAACCCTTTCCCACATACAGTAAACCTGCAGTAAACCTGCAGCAGTATGGAAAATCTCTATAAAGGGAAGACTTTAATTGAGTTGGAGAAATGGCTTTTTATGAGCAATTTCTCCTTTTTCCCCAATGATTTCAAAAGTTGTCTGCTGCAGAAGAGTCAGAAAGTATCTTTATGTGGGAAAGAGCTAAAGTAGACTGACTGATCATATCATATTGGCCGGTAAACAGTGGAAAGTTAACAACAGATACAGTCAAGACTCCATGTCTGTGTTCCATCACCCAAGAGCTTATGACTTCAATTGAAATCAATTTTACCTAATTTGATAAATTAAAAAAACAATTTCCCAGCAAACAAGAGAGGTGGCTTCTGTATATGATATCTGGTAATGTGCTATTTAACTCCTGATGATTTTACCAAAGGCTTTATTTTTGTTTGGAGAAAAATCTTCAGTAAAGCCTGTTTGCAGCTGACTTTGAGTATAGTAATTGTATAGAGGTGCAGGCTGTTCTTGATAGTTAACCCTTTCCCTCATATAGACGCTTTCTGACACCTCTCCAGCAATCGGCTTTTTGAAAACATAGTGGCAAAAGAAGAAATTGCTCAAAATGAGCAATTTCTCCTTTTGCCACAATGTTTTCCACTTTTAGTCATAGGTTATCCATTCAATTATAGAGATTTTCTATTTTTTGACAAAATATGTTCAAAGTCGTCTGCTGCAGAATTGTCGTATGAGGGAAAGGGTTAAACCTTTCCAACATACAGCAAATCTGCTCCAGATGACTTTGAAAGTTTCAAGGCAAAAACAAAGGAATGCTCTATAAATGTAGGTATTATTACTGAAAAGAGATGAAAACATTGCGGCAAAAGGAGAAATTGCAGATGCTTTGTAGGCAAATGTATGGAAAAACTCTATAAATGGAAGACTTTAATTGAGTTGAAAAAATAACGACAATAGGAGAAATGGCTTTTTATGAGCAATTTCTCCTTTTTCCCCCAATGTTTTTAAAAGTTGTCTGCTGCAGAGGCATCAGCAGCCGTCTGCATGTGGGAAAGGGTTAATGGTCACAAAGTCCTGAAGGTCATTATTTATGTGGCGTGACTCGGATGACGTTTCTGTATGGAGCAAGTTAATATTTGCCCAAATGTGTTATATACAGGCAATAAGGAGACAGCGAAAGAGACATTTTATAGTCGGCACACTGCAGACTTGCTGTTATATTCCAGTAAAACACAATTACTGCATGTAAGAGAGCAATATGCTAGGGAAACAGAATGCCTTATATTTTTATCTATAGCCTCATAAATTATGTTTACTTGTTCTTGTTCTAAGATGAAAATATTAGAAATTTAGAAACATTGAAAAATGGTAGACACATTGATGGTAATTAATTTATGTGTTGTCTGCCTTGGCAGTATCACACAATGGATTACTTCTCATCCGTTTGTCTGTTCATCACACTTTTATTTACTGATGTGTGACACATAATGTTTCTTTGAGAATGCATTTCTAATACAAAAGAAATTGCTTGTTTTACGTAATCTTGCACGTCTTGTATGTCTCCCCCCATCCTAACCCCACCCCATATTTATATGTTATTTAAAAGGTTAAATTATTTGTGTTAAAGGATAATTGAACAGACTGGTTCCCCTCTCCTCCTCGAAGCAAATGCACAAATTTGTGTTAATCCTGTCCCTCATACGACAATTCTGCAGCAGACGACTTTACTCTATAATTGAATGGATAACCTATGATTAAAAGTGGAAAACATTGTGGCAAAAGGAGAAATTGCTTGTTTTGAGCAATTTCTGCTTTTGTCACTGTTTTCAAAAATCTGTCTGCTGCAGAGGCGTCAGAAAGCGTCTTTATGAGGGAAAGGGTTAAAAATCAGTAATTATACTTCAATTGTTTTTAGAGATTTTCCATATTTTTGCCTACATGTTTTCAACTTAGTTGCTGCCAACCTATTTTATGTTGGAAGGGTAAATGAATGAAAATGTGTTATTTCATAACCCAGAAAATCTGAATGTTTGTCTCAACTTGGAATTGTTCTATTTATTACCGGTAATAAAGCAGGTCACTTCATTAGTTAGGAATCCGCTGTGGTCGAGTGGTTAGCGTCGGGGATTTCGAAACCGGGTGTCCCGGGTTCAATCCCCAGTCGAGGCACTACAGTCATGGCAGTGCCCTTTGGCAAGGCACATTTTCTAGCCTTGTACTGGTTTGTTTACAAAGGGATCATGAATAATTAAATTTAATTGCGCGCTAAATGACCTTAGCTGTCGATGCGCCATAAAACAATATACATTCATTCACTTCATTAGTTAATTAGAAAATTATAATTATTGTGCATTCTTTTCTATATATTTCAGTTGCATTTAAAATCTATGATATGGATAAGGACGGGTATATATCTAATGGAGAATTGTATCAAGTATTAAAAATGATGGTTGGGAATAATTTAAAAGATCACCAGCTCCAACAGATAGTAGATAAAACAATAATCCATGCAGACAAAGACGGCGATGGAAAAATCTCATTTGAAGAATTTTGTTCTGTAAGTCATTTTATGAGTTATTATTATAATTTCTAATGATTTTTGTTTTCACTGCCCTGTCAGGATGACATATAGGGATAGCTATTCTGTCATGCCATCTGTCCATCCTTCATGTTTTTATACCCCCCGGCAAACAAAGTTTGGGGGGGTATATAGGAATCACCCTGTCTGTCCGTCCGTCTGTCTGTCTGTCTGTCTGTCCGTCTGTCTGTCTGTCTGTCTGTCTGTCCGTATGTCCACATTTCTTGTAAGCATTACTCCTCCTAAACGGCTCAATGGATTTGGTTCAAACTTTACATGAAGGTTACACATCATATGTAGATATGCATGAAGGAAGATCATACGCCTCGGATTCTTCCAAGGGCAGATAATTTAACTTAGAGGTTACCTGCGAGGGACTCCTGTGCACATACCTCCACATTTCTTGTAAGCACTACTCCTCCTAAACGGCTCAATGGATTTGGTTCAAACTTTACATGAAGGTTACACATCATATGTAGATATGCATGAAGGAAGATCATACGCCTCGGATTCTTCCAAGGGCAGATAATTTAACTTAGAGGTTACCTGCGAGGGACTCCTGTGCACATACCTCCACATTTCTTGTAAGCACTACTCCTCCTAAACGGCTCAATGGATTTGGTTCAAACTTTACATGAAGGTTACACATCATATGTAGATATGCATGAAGGAAGATCATACGCCTCGGATTCTTCCAAGGGCAGATAATTCAACTTAGAGGTTACCTGCGAGGGACTCCTGTGCACATACCTCCACATCTCTTGTAAGCACTACTCCTCCTAAATGGCTCAATGGATTTGGGTCAAACTTTACATGAAGGTTACACATCATATGTAGATATGCATGAAGGAAGATCATATGTATCGGATTCTTCCAAGGGCAGATAATTCAACTTAGAGGTTACCTGCGAGGGACTCCTGTGCACATACCTCCACATTTCTTGTAAGCACTACTCCTCCTAAACGGCTCAATGGATTTGGTTCAAACTTTACATGAAGGTTACACATCATATGTAGATATGCATGAAGGAAGATCACACGCCTCGGACTCTTCCAAGGGGAGATAATTTAACTTAGAGGTTATCTGCGAGGGACTCCTGTGCACATACCTCCACATTTCTTGTAAGCACTACTCCTCCTAAACGGCTCAATGGATTTGGTTCAAACTTTACATGAAGGTTACACATCATATGTAGATATGCATGAAGGAAGATCATATGCCTCGGATTCTTCCAAGGGCAGATAATTCAACTTAGAGGTTACCTGCGAGGGACTCCTGTGCACATACCTTCACATTTCTTGTAAGCACTACTCCTCCTAAACGGCTCAATGGATTTGGGTCAAACTTTACATGAAGGTTACACATCATATGTAGATATGCATAAAGGAAGATCATATGCCTCGGATTCTTCCAAGGGCAGATAATTCAACTTAGAGGTTACCTGCGAGGGACTCCTGTGCACATACCTCCACATTTCTTGTAAGCACTACTCCTCCTAAACGTCTCAATGGATTTGGTTCAAACTTTACATGAAGGTTACACATCATATGTAGATATGCATGAAGGAAGATCATACGCCTCGGATTCTTCCAAGGGCAGATAATTTAACTTAGAGGTTACCTGCGAGGGACTCCTGTGCACATACCTCCACATTTCTTGTAAGCACTACTCCTCCTAAACGGCTCAATGGATTTGGTTCAAACTTTACATGAAGGTTACACATCATATGTAGATATGCATGAAGGAAGATCATACGCCTCGGATTCTTCCAAGGGCAGATAATTCAACTTAGAGGTTACCTGCGAGGGACTCCTGTGCACATACCTCCACATCTCTTGTAAGCACTACTCCTCCTAAATGGCTCAATGGATTTGGGTCAAACTTTACATGAAGGTTACACATCATATGTAGATATGCATGAAGGAAGATCATATGTATCGGATTCTTCCAAGGGCAGATAATTCAACTTAGAGGTTACCTGCGAGGGACTCCTGTGCACATACCTCCACATTTCTTGTAAGCACTACTCCTCCTAAACGGCTCAATGGATTTGGTTCAAACTTTACATGAAGGTTACACATCATATGTAGATATGCATGAAGGAAGATCATACGCCTCGGATTCTTCCAAGGGCAGATAATTCAACTTAGAGGTTGCCTGCGAGGGACTCCTGTGCACATACCTCTACATTTCTTGTAAGCACTACTGAGTCAAACTGTATATGAAGGCTACACATTATATGTAGATATGCATGAAGGAAGATTTTTCTCCTCAGATTCTTCCAAGGGAAGATAAGCAAAGTAGAAACTTTACCAATGTATCCGATGCTTTGGGAGGGGAGCGGGGGGTATTCTTTAGTGAGCTTTGCTCACAGTATTTCTAGTTACTCTCGAGTCTTCGAGTCTTGGAAGTTGCATTATCATTATACAACTAATATATCTCTGCGGCCGAGAAGTGGTAAAGTGTCCACCTCTGGAGCAGAGGTGACTGGTTCAATTCCTGGTCAAGTCATACCAAAGACTTTTAAAATGGAAACTATGGCTTTCTCAGAACTTTTGGATAAGCATTACCACTGACTTGCTGGTGTCGGGATAAATAGACCAGTAGTACTTGTAACCTACCCAGGAAATGCTATGATATTACTAACAAATTGTTGAATGTGGCGTAAAACACCATACGAACAACAACTTGTACAATTTACCCGGTAATACCTAATATGAAGTCAATCGATTCTTTAAAGTATATAATATTTGAAAAGAAGTAAAGGTTTTGAAACCTCATTGTCTGTGTTAAACCTTTCCCACATACAGCAAATCTGCAGCAGACGACTTTGAAAATGTCTACTCAAAAATGTGGGAAATCTCATTAATTATAGGTACATGTATGATTATTGAAAAAAGTTGCGGCAAAAGGAGACATTGCTTGTTTTGAGCAATTTCTTTTTTTGTCACCATGTTTTCTAAAAGCTGTCTGCTGCAGAGGCGTCAGAAAGCGTCTATATGAGGGAAAGGGTTAATTATTGTCTCCATCACAACTAGATAGGCCAACTGAAACTTCATTGTTCATGTTAACCCTTTCCCTCATAAAGACGCTTTCTGCAGCAGACAGCTTTTTGAAGACATAGTTACAACATTTGAAATTACTCAAAACAAACAATTTCTCCTTTTGCCACAATGTTTTCCACTTTTAGTCATAGGTTATCCATTCAATTATAGAGATTTTCTATTCTTTGACAAAATATGTTCAAAGACGTCTGCTGCAGAATTGTCGTATAAGGGAAAGGGTTAAAACTCAAAAAGAGAAGTTGCCGAGTTCAAGAACAGTCACTAAATCTCTAGGTATTTCCTATTCAACATGAAATGTTTAAGAATATTTGTTTGTTTTCAGTAGTATGATATGTAATCATCTTGAAGAGTTAGATTCTAAATGTTTGACGTGAATGGCCACAGTTTAGGGTGATGATAAAACATGATATCACACTGAGTACAAATAAAAAATAGAAAATCTCTATAATTGAATGGATAACCTATGACTTAAAGTGGAAAACATTGTGGCGAAAGGAGAAATTGCTCGTTTTGAGCAATTTCTTCTTTTGTCACTGTTTTCAAAAAGCCGTCTGCTGCAGAGGCATCAGAAAGCGTCTATACAATGTTAATTTATATATATATATCTATGGAGAAAATGAATAATCCATGATTAATCTTTATCTTTCTACATTGCAGGTTGTAGGAAATATGGACGTCCATAAAAAGATGGTGGTGGATGTATAGTGCCCATTAGGATAAATAATTTCATTTTATAAACAAAAACATTTTTGTACATCTCTAAATACATTATTCAAATTTTGTCCTTTGTGTCCATGACAACTCTCCACACCCTCAGCAAAACATGAAGAACAGCGGCATCATATTTTGAATCATTCGTAGTCGGGAATGTCCGACAACTTGATTCATGAATTGACAGTAATTGATGGGAGATAAAGAAGATTTTGTAAAATGTCTTTGTTAGAACCATTATGGGTCTTCCCCATAATGGTTGTAAGACAAAAAAGGATTTTGTAAAAGGTGAAGTTAAACCTTTTCTTTCATGAACATAAATATAAATGCTTCTATTCAGAATTACTTTAGAATAGAGACAATGGTGGTCTTTTACCAGTAACTGTTTAGCTCAGTTAATTTTAGGGTCATCTGCTTTGAGTACATAATGAGCAAAAAAATAACAATATTGGAAATTCAAATTATCATTATGAAAGATATAAAGTTGTATGAAGAAATCATAACAATGGGACAAATATGGATTATGAAAGAAAAGGTTTATAACAAACTTCAAGAATGTCTTCAGGAGTGAGTTTATATTAGAAGTGCTCAAGGAATACCAACCTTAACCCTTTCCCTGATACGACGTTTTCGCAGCAGACGACTTTAAATTTATTTTGTCAAAAAATGGATTATCTCTATAATGAGTGGATAACCTATGCCTAAAAGTGAAAAACATTGTGACAGAAGGAGAAATTGCTTGTTTTGAGCAATTTGCAATTTCTTCTTTTGTCACAATGTTTTCAAAAAGCCGTCTGCTGGAGAGGCGTCAGCAAGCGTCTATATGAGGGAATAGGTTAAAGTAATTATTACATGTGTGGAAAAATACTGGCCAGCGCATTTATGCTAAGAATCCAATCTAAAAGTGTAGAGCCAGATCAGACTGCTTAGACACACTGGCTATCTTGATCTACATTTGTTACAAATGCCTTATGGTTGATATTTTTGCAGATTTCAGCTGATATATTTAGTAAGAAATGACAAGATGTCTAAAGATCTACAAAGGAAGTTTCTGGCCACGCAAGGCAGTTAGACAAGGTCTAGATAGGTGGGAGTAAACAGGTCTTTGCTTTACAATATCTCTCTTATTACACATTTAAAGCCTATGGTGTTGGTACTCAAGACTCATGTCTCTGAGAAGACACTTATGGGTACCTACAGCATATGTTTTGGTGGTCAAATAATGATTTTTGAACGTATAATACACCCAATATGCAGAGCTCTGAATGAGACAGTTAGAAATTCAGGGAAGATGTCAACATTGGGTGTGCAGTGAAATATGCTGAGATGAACCAAATATTCATTTGTACTGTCTGCACTCTATATTTACGTAGAACATTATATATCATCTACTCATCATATTGTAATTGAGGCGGAGATAATGTCATAAAATGTTGGTCTGAAGTTAACCCTTTCCCACATACAACAAATCTGCAGCAGATGACTTTGAAAACAAAGTGGCAAAAACCTGAAAATCTCCATAAAAGATAGCTTAATTGTAAAATAAAATTTGAAAACATTGTGGCCAAAGGAGAAATTGCTTATCATGAGCAATTTCTCCCTTGGCCACAATGTTTTCAAAAGTCGTCTGCTTCTATTGCATCAACATGCATCTACAGGTGGGAAAGGATTGAGGATTCTGCTAGTATTTCTTAAGTCTTACCGTTTCCTAAAGCGTTATTTCAAGAATTTTCTGAATAGAAAATAATACCAGTGACTAGAGAAGTGCTTAAGGAAACCCATCCTGGGGTATTTTTGGCAGCTGCTCATAAATATCCATTTGCAAAGCCATGTTATCTTGTCCATTGTTCACAGTTTGTCTTGGGATTCTTAAATAACATATAAGCAAACAGGAAGGCAAAGTGCTCTCAATCTCCAACTGTTACAACGGCCTTATGGTTGGATTTTCTTAAGTGCAGCTCAATAAAAATGGAGACATGAAAAGATGAATAAGAAATGAAAATGTAATACATAGAAATGATTACAAAAATTGAATTGAATTTGGAATAGTCCAATAGATCAGGGAATGGGTTAAAAGCTTAGACACCTTTGTTAATGATATATTAATGAATCGGTTATGAACAAAGCATAGAACAAATTACAATTATAGGTAAAAGTTTAAGAGCTAAAACTAGATTGATTTGTTGTTGGTTTACATTACAATTTTCTACTCATAATTTTACCAACAACAAAGGAATTATTCATTAAAAGAAAGATTATGACATTTACATGTTATTGCTTTTTAGCTCACCTATGCACGAAGTGCAAGGTGAGCTATTGTGATCACATTTTGTCCGGCGTCCGTCCGTCGTCCGTCGTCCTTCGTCAACATTTGAGCTTGTTAACACTCTACGGGCTACATTTTGCATCCAATCTTCATGAAAGTTTATCAGAACGTTCATCTCCATAAAATCTTGGACAAGTTCGAAACTGGGCGATATGAGGTCAAAAACTAGGTCACTAGGTCGAATTGAAGGAAAATCTTGTTAACACTCTGGAGGCCACATTTTCAACTTGAGCATATTGAAACTTTATCAGAATGTTTGTCTTGATGATATGTAGGTCAAGTTCGAACATGGGTCACGTTGGGTCAAAAAGTAGGTCACTAGGTCAAATTGAAGGAAAATCTTGTTAACACTCCAGAAGCCGCAATTTTTGCTTCAGCAGTTTGAAATTTTGTCAAAATGTTTGTCTTAAAAATATCTAGGTCAAGTTCGAATATGGGTTATGCCGGGTCAAAAACTAGGTCACTAGGTCAAATTGAAAGAAAATCTTGTTAACACTTTTGATGCCGCATTTTTTGCTGCAGCAGCTTGAAATTTGGTCAGAATGTTTGTCTTAAATATATCTAGGTCAAGTTCAAATATGGGTCATATTGGGTCAGAAACTAGGTCACCAGGCCAAATTGAGGGAAAATCTTGTTAACTCTGTAGAAGCCGCATGTTTTGCTTCAGCGGCTCGAAATTTGTTCAGAATATTGAGCTGAATGATATCTAGGCCAAGTTCGAATATGGGTCATGTCGGGTCAAAAACTAGGTCACTAGCCCAAATTGAAAGAAAATCTTTTTTACACTTTGGATGCCGCATTTTTTTGCTTCAGCAGCTTGAAATTTTGTCAGAATGTTTGTCTTAAAGATATCTAGTTCAAGTTCAAATATGTGTCATATTGGATCAGAAACTAGGTCACTAGGCCAAATTGAGGGAAAATCTTGTTAACTCTGTAAAAGCTGCATTTTTTGCTTCAGCAATTTGAAATTTGGTCAGAATGTTTGTATAAATGATATCTAGGCCAAGTTCGGATATGGGTCATGCCGGGTTAAAAACTAGGTCACTAGACCAAATTGAAGGGTAATCATGTTAACACTCTGGATACTGCATTTTTAATTTCAGCATGATAAAACTTTATCAGAATGTTTTTCTTTATGATATGTAGGCCAAGTTTGAATATGGGTCATGCTGGATCAAAAACTAGGTCACTAGATCAAATTGAAGGAAAATCTTGTGAACACTTTGGATGCCGCATTGTTTGCTTCAGCAGCTTGAAATTTGGTCAGAATGTTTGTCTGAATTATATCTAGGTCAAGTTCAAATATGGGTCATATTGGATCAGAAACTAGGTCAATAAAGGAAAATATTGTTCAAACTCCGGAGGCCGCATTTTTACTTTGAGCAAGTTGAAACTTAGTCAGAATGTTGTCTTGATGATATCTAGTCCATGTTGGAATATAGGTCATATCAGGTAAAAAATATAGATCACTAGGCCAAATGAAGGAAAGTATTGTTAACACTGTGGAGGTTGCATTCAGAATAATTGTCTTGATGTGTTTTGCATTGCAGTACATTGTATAATTAAGGTGAGCGATCCAGGGCCATCATGGCCCTCTTGTTTGAGTTTATTTTCTAAATAATTTTATTGTGATTATCTTTACCCTCATAGAATATTTGTGCACTCTTCCATTTTGACTATTTCCCCATATACAGACAACTTTTGAAACCTTTGCATCGGACAGATTTTATAAATTATGGGAAAAGGAAAATTTGCTCTTAACAAGCTCTTTTTTTCTTTCCCCACAATGTTTTCTCCGTTGTAATTCACTTTTTAAATATGAAACTTTTTTATCTAAATTGTTTTTATAGTAGAAAAATCTCATTATGTAAATGGTAAAATGGTGCACAAAAGTGACTCTAGATTGCTCTACCTAGCTAAGTATGAAAACAAGACCGAAAACATTGCTGGAAAAGAGGTCATTTTACATTTCTAACATGGGCTTCTTTTCCAATAATGCTTCTTAAACCGGATTCAAATACAAGCAGTTAGTGATCTATGAGGGAAAAGGGTTTAACACTTTCCTACATACAACAAACCTGCAGCAGAAGAGTTTGAAAACATATTTATAAGTAAATATAGAAAATATCTTTATAAATACAACTGTAAGTAATGAATACAGTTGGAAAGCATTGTGGCAAATGGTGAAATTGATCATCATGAGCATTTTCACCTTTTACCACAATGGTTTCAAAAGTCGTCTGCTGCAGAGCGTCTGTATGTGGGAAAGGGTTAACGTCAGAAAGTTTACTTTAGTAGTCATTAATGCAATGTGACCTCCTGGTTTTAAATACTGTTGACCTCATTATGTTCATGTGTTTATGTATCAAGTCATTCATCCTCACATGTAAGCCCTTTCCCACATACAAAAAATCTGCGAACAACTTTGAACATTATCTTCGTTGAAAATTTGTAATAAAGTATTACTATTGAAAAGAGTTGAAAACCTTATGGTAAAATGAGAAATTGCTCAGAAAGTGTCTATATGTGGGAAAGGGTTAATCAACAGATTCATGTGCCTGGTTTAGATATTACTTAACTCTTTCTCACATATAACTAATTTTACAGCAGGCAATGTTGTTGAAAATCTATATAAACAAAAAAAAGTAATGATAATATAGTTGTTAACATTATGTCAAAGCAATTTCTCATTTTGCTACAATGTTTTCAGATGTTGGTAAATGCAAATGTGTGCGAAAGGGTTGTGTTTTGTTTTTTGCACGAGTTGCAACATGATTTGAACTATTCTCATAGGCTTCAGGCAAAACAGTTGTAGTAAACACAACAACAAAAATGAATTGGGAGTTAATCATTCTTAACCCTTTCTCTCATACAAAATTCTGCAGCAGACGACTTTGAACATATTTTGTCAAAAAGTAGAAAATCTCTATAATTGAATGGATAACCTATAACTAAAAGTGGCAAATATTGTGACAAAAGGAGAAATTGCTCGTTCTGAGCAATTACTTCTTTTGTCACTATGTTTTCAAAAATCTGTCTGCTGCAGAAGCGTAAGAAAGCGTCTATATGAGGGAAAGGGTTAAGAGTGTCTCAATTCACGTACTGATCTGTTGCATGGGATTTTCGCACCAACTCAACACAACATTCTTTCAAAGCAACTGGCAACTTTCTCATAAGCACAGGCTTTACTGGTTCTACACTGTACATAAAAGCCAACTTATACCTTTTTGCAAAGGGCAAGATCGTATGATTAGGTGTGTTACACATTATGGTTATATCATCACAAGTTTTATTAATATTTTTCCCTTTGACATTCTTTTCCAAAATTGTTTTTATGTAAGCTGTTATTTTTTTCTTCAAAAATTTCTGGTCATAAAATTCATTAAAAGCTGATGTGTGAGAAATTTTACTGTTATCTTTGGGGCCTAATGATTGCATGTGAACAGTTGTGTGCAAAACTGCTGTATCTACTGCCTTTTACAATCTTTTGATCTAATGTTGACCTGATATCTGATTAATATAGAGTCTCCTACTCTATCTGAGATTTATAAATGAATTTTCTGAATAATTGGAAATAAATTTTGAAAAAGAATTGAAATTTGGTGACCGATAAATTGTTGATTTTGAACATTTTGTCAAGAATGTTTCTGTATGATAATAATAGTTTGAATATTCTTTATGTTACCACTTTAACTCAGGTAATGTAAGTGGAAAACAGCGAGAAAACTGATCACACATTAGCTTGCTTGTGTCTACACTCCCCAACAGTAATATATTGCAATATGTTATTATAAATTCAGATTCTGTACAGTTTTAATATCGCTCATAATTTATTGATATATTTGTGGTACTCATATTCTTTTTTTCTTCAAGGCTTTGTGTGGATGTTGTATTTGTTCAGATTTTATATATTTTCCAATTGTAAAAAACAATGTAGCGGTTTACTTGGTATTTTAGCATTAGGCAGTGCTTCTGCTTTTGAACAAATTAGCTTCCCAGGTGGCCTGTAGACAGTGACTTCAATGGCACCTTTATGTGTGGGTTTGTATTAACCCTTTCCCATATACAACACATTTGCAGCAGATAACTTTGGCAACGTCAAAGCAAAAATATAGAAATGCTCTCTAAATTGAAGTATAATTATTTGATAGAATTTAAAGCATAGTAATAAATGAAGAAATTGCTCATTATATGAAATTTCTCCTTTTGCCACAAGTTTTCAAAATTTGTCTGCTACTGATGTATTAAAATATGCCTGCATACAGGAAAGGGTTAATCAATTTCTATGATCCAAATATGGGGTTTGTGTTTTTGTATATGTCAACCCTTTCCCTCGTACATAATATCTTAGATGTTCTTATACAACTTTTCATTAACTTACATTGTTTGTTTTCTTACATCCTTCTAATTCTTTACAACTGAAATCATGATTTGGAAAAAGAGAAGAATAACATGGTAGGAAAAGAGTGAATTGCTTATAATGAGCAAGTTTCTTTGTTTCCAGAAATTGTCTTCTTTTATAGTCATATTAAATCAGTGTTGTGAGGTAGAAGGGTTTCAACAATTCAATTTGAAATGCAGATGCAGATTTGTTGTCTGTTGGAAAGTGTTAAGGGTGGTTGTTGTAGAGCTTGGCTCAAAATGATCACGACACAAACTGATATTGGGAGAAGCAGCCGGAGAAATCAACCATTGCAGGATAACCACAAAGCGCTAATTTTGGGTCTTGTGGTTCCGCTTCAAACCAAAGATAGAACAGATGAGCCTGTTCATAGAGGTATACATAAGTTGACTTTTCTGAACAGGATAGGTTCTGATCATCTTGCCAAATTGCTCAGTCTTATCAGAATAAACACAAGTTTACGGAATCTTCTAACCAGCTTATTTAAGTAATATGTGAACAGTGTAGATCCTTATCGGACTGTTTGGATGCTAAGACTGATCTGGATCTACACTGTTCACCAAAGTCAACTTGCACCTTTTCACATGTATGGGCTCAAATATTGAAAACTATTCTGCCATCAATGTACTTTTTGTATCTTTTTTTTCAACACTTTTTCATATTGTATTTTTTTTCTTATGTGCATGTTTTTCCTTTATCTGTCTTAAGATACATTTGAACAATATTATTGTGATTTTGGCAAAGATTTCATTCTACTTGAGATTAAATTTGCTCTCCTAAACCCACAGAGTGAAAGATCAAAAGACGAAAGTAGGAAAGTCATTTATATGAAAGGAGCAGTTTAAGGTTTCAAGTAATTCACTTATATTTAAAATGCGTTCCACCCTCCTACCATAATTCTGCAGCAGACAACGTTGAACATATTTTGTCAAAACATAGAAAATCTCTATAATTGAACGGATAACCTATGACTAAAAGTGGAAAACATTGTGGCAAAAGGAGAAACTGCTCGTTTTGAGCAATTTCTTCTTTTGTCACTATGTTTTAAAAAGCTGTCTGCTGCAGAGGCATCAGAAAGTGTCTATATGAGGGAAAGGGTTAAAATGATGGAAAAGGCAATAGTGCTTATATATATAAACAAAATCTCCTTTTACCCTTGCCTTAGAATTATTTTCATTTTTTGAAGGTTTTTCATTCTCATATTCAGATGTTTTCAATTTGGGAAAGTCCTTTTAAGGAACTTCAGTAATTATGATATCTATAAAGCTATATATAATCTGTAGTATTGGGATTGTTCAAGTTTCCAAATAAACCTCTACCAACATACAGTTAGTGGCTTTGAAACATCTAGGTTAGAATATAAAAAATCTCTGCAAAGTGAATAGTGAAATTATTGAATACAATTGAAAACATGGTGGTAAAACCAGAAAATGCTTTTGACAATTTTCACTTCATGCTATACTTTTTTCAAAAGTCAGCTGCAGATGCATTAAAATGTGCTTGCTAGTGGAAAAGGGTTAAATGATATTGCTACATATTTTAGCATAGATCTATTTTTTTTTTTAAATTCCTATAGTGTATTTGTGTTTTTTGTATATATAGGAATGAGGGGTTACTTTTTGTGTTCCTGTTATGTTGGTATATTTTTTTTTTTTTCTCATTGTATTGGTATTTATTATGTGTATTGTTCATCATTTATAAAAAACAAAAACAAAGTCTAAGAGTATGCCGTATTTTGTTCACATACAACATTTTCCACCGTATTGTTTTTTGTGTTGCCTGCCTTGGCAGGGTGACACATAGGGATCACTTTTTGGGTGTCCGTCCGTCTGTCACGCATTTATTTAACCTTTTCCCACATACAGCAAATCTGCAGAAGACGACTTTGATAATGTCTACTCATAAATATGGAATATCTCTATAATTGTAGTTATAATTACTGAAAAGGGTTGAAAACATTGTGGCAACGGGAGAAATTGCTCCTTTTGAGCTATTGTTTCTTTTGTCACAATGTGTTAAAAACTGCAGATGCCTCAAGATGTGTCTATAGGTGGGAAAGAGCTAAAAAAAATAAAATATAGAAGGTGACACATGTGATTCTTAAAACACTTGTTTTCATTACTTCATGGTTGAAATGTAAAACATGTGTCTCTGCTATCTTCAAACTGTTCTGCTTTCATGGTATTTATAACTTTTAAAGATTTTCACAAGGAAAACGAACGTCTGAAAAGGTGAAAGAAAATTTGGATTTGAAGACATTTTTGGAAAAGGAGAAATGGCTTAACAATAGTAACTTTTCCTTTCCAAAACAAAATTATTTCATGAATGATCTTTGAAAGAAGCAGCAGATTGGTTAATTAAACTAGTTACTATAAAGATGAATGTTATGTCGATTTTACTGCCAACTTTAATTCTTATTTCTTTTCTGTATCTGATTGTCTTTGTGGAAAGTTATAGCTATATAAACAAAATAAAGTGATCTGTGTCAGCTGAAAGGGGGGACATTGTTGCATAGTTTAATACCTAGTAACAGTAATCACCATTTTGCCAACAGTTTTACGTGTACATGTACCTACCTCTCCTGTGTTTTGTTCTCATATTTCGTCCTTTTCACCAGACATCCATTTATGTAATTGTAACGTCTATGTCTGACTTGGTAAGGTTTCGACACTTTGTGACTTTATAATTAGCTATTTTTTGGGGGTGAAATCATGATTCTGTGGATTTTTTCTCTCTGCAGCAGGCTATGCTATATATTTGTGGAGAAACCTATCATTTTGATACTCTAAAGTGTTTTTGTGTCTGTTAATGTCTATTTCGGAAGATTTGTTCATGCCAAAATCAAGCAGATAGGACTAGTTTGAGTCACTTTGAAAAACAATCTTGCTTATATTTGTTTTTCTTTTGTAAGTTTAATATGAAAAAGAAACGAGAACATGTCAAGGTCAATACATGTATCGGTCACAATATTGGAAAATCTTAATGTCTTAAAAGAGAATGTTGAGTCGGTCAAATACCCGAGTAAAATTGAAGGTTCATGTTTTTCATGGCATAGTGGTGATTACTTAAGCTTACTTAACAGTGCCCCAATTCATTGTTACATTTTATTTTATTGCATTTCTTAACCCTTTCCCTCATACGACAATTCTGCAGCAGACGACTTTGAACATATTTTGTCAAAAAACAGAAAATCTCTATAATTGCATGGATAACCTATGACAAAAAGTGGAAAACATTGTGGCAAAAGGATAAATTGCACGTTTTGTGCAATTTCTTTTGTCACTATGTTTTCAAAAAGCCGTCTGCTGCAGAGGCGTCCGAATGCGTCTATATGAGGGAAAGGGTTAAACCATGTAATGTTGAGGAAAATGTAAAACCTTCAGAAAAGTTTCTCTTTCTTTCTTTATTCCCTCTTCTTTTCTCACAGCTACCCCTTTACCATCCATGTGAACACAATATAATATTTATCATAAAAGTTGATTTGTTGAACTTAAAATAGATTTAACATGTTGCAAACTATAAATGTTGGTTTGCCCTATTTGAAAAACAGACATCTTTGGTTATTATAAATGGGTTAACCCTTTTCCACCTGCAATAAATCTGCAGCAGATGACTGAAAACATACTGAAAATGTGTGTAAATGAAAGTTTAAATATTGACTAGAAATAAAAACATTGTGCATCTGTCTGTAGGAAAATATTTAAGGATAAACTGCAAATTAACTTGCAAGAGTTATGCATATCAGAGGATTAACTACTGTTTTGCAAACATAAGTGTATGATTTTTTTTTCAATAAATATTGTACTGTTGAACTTTTTCGAATTTGTATAGTATGTCAAGATTATTTCCTTTGTTTTCCCTATATTATAAATCTTTAATTATTAAAGAATTAAAATTTATTTGTCTTATTTTTTTTCTTTGCCAATAAAAGAAAGTGAATGAGAGCACTAACTGTGCATGCATTCTGGAAAGAAGCAATTAAAACAAACAACAAGTCTGTAGTTTGTTAATCATGAAAGATATACACCAGGAAGAGTTACCCCACTAATTGGATTGGACAGTAAATCTATAGGCCCTGAAAGAATCAAAAGTGAGTTAACCCTAGTCCTCTGAGTAGGTCCAGATCATCTAGTCACGCTTGAAGGTGATGTGCAGGACCTATGTCTTGACCATACCAGTTCAAGGTCACAGGTTTAAGGCTTTATTTCGTGTCCGCTCCATATCTCCAAGACAGCTTGAAGGATTTCTAAGCAACTTGAGTCAGACGTCGCCTCATCAAGGCGATGAGCAGAACCCATGTCTCGACCATACCGGTTCAAGGTCAAGGTTTGCTATCATGTCCACCTTGTACAAGGTCAAGATAAAATTAGTAATTAAAAGTTGAATACTGTCCAACTTGGCCAAATTATTGTCTGCTTTATAGGATGGAAAGTTTTGAGAGATTTTGACGGATATTTGAGGGGGAGACATCTGTTTTTGTGTCAAAAACAATTCTAGTTTTTGAACAGTTTTGATCTTTATCAGATTGTGATAAAACCAAAACCTAAAGTACCAATTAGCCAGACTGTTGTATTCATTGTATAGCACAAGGCCGGAAATGCACAATTGTACTTGACACGTTAACCTGTTCCCTCATACAGAAGTATTTTGACGCCTCTGCAGCAGTTGTCTTGAAATCATTGTGACAATGAGCAATTTCTCCTTTTGCCACAATGTTTACAATAATTTAACATTCCCGGGCCTGTTGAGATGTTTTCAAAATAGTCTGGTGTAGATTTGTTGTATGTGGCATTATATATATATTGAAATGGCAGTTAAAAGTTGATTGATTGAGATTGAACGTTGTTTTCATCAATTATTAGCTCCACTGCCTGAAAGCCTGTTGAGCTTATGGCTTCATAGGAAGCATCCTCTCAATGTCCTCCCCTAAATTCCTTATTTTTTTTTGGATCCATGCAAAATTCTGGTTTCGATGGCATCCGAAAGAAAACAATAGTGTAAACTCAAAAAATCTTCTTCTCCAAAAGTGTTGGGCCGATTTCCAAATAATTTTGTAGAAATGTTCCTTGGGAGACCCTCTTTCAGATTCCTTCAAGCCAAGTTGATTGGTCAAAAAACATTGCCACCAGGGGGCGTGGCTATTTTGCCTAAAGTGAAAACTTGAAAAATCTTCTCCTCCGAAAGTTTTTTTTTTTTGAGAAATGTTCCTTGGGAGACCCTCCATCAGATTCCTTTAAGCCATGTTGATTTTTAAAAAAAAACATGGCCGCCAGAGGGCGGGGCTTTTTTACCTTATATGGCTATAGTGAAAACTTAAAAAATCTTCTCCTTCGAAAGTGTCAGGCCGATTTAAAAAAAAAAATGTAGAAATGTTCCTTGGGAGACCCTCTATCAGAGTCCTTCAAGCAGTGTTGTCGAAATACATGGCCGCCAGAGGGCGGGGCTATTTTGCCTTGTATGGCTATAGTGAAAACTTAAAAAATCTTCTTCTCCGAAAGTGTCAGGCTGATTTTCAAATCATTTTGTAGAAATGTTCCTTGGGTGACCCTCTTATCAGATTCCTTCAAGCCAAGTTGATTGGTCAAAAAACATGAAAGCCAGACAGCGGGGCTATTTTGCATTATATGGCTATAGTGAAAACTTAAAAAATCATATCCTCCGAAAGTGTTTGGCCAATTTTCAAATATTTTGGAGAAATGTTCCTTGGGAGATCCTCTATCAGATTCCTTCAAGCCATCTTGATTGGTCGCAAAACATTTTGCTTTATTTGGCTGTTTGGAGATTTAATTTTTACCTAATAGCCGTGGAGCGATACTGGCCCTCTTGGGCCTCTTGTTCATTTATATCACAGCGTCAAGTTCACCTTCCCATTTGTTTCCTGGCTTTCGCATACCGAAGCTACACACAACGTATTTTCGAAGCAACTGGCTGCTTTTCAACATAGACTCTTTGCCCATTGTCAGAAGATGCATGAGGCTTGTCAAACGTTGGCCGAGATTGGCAATTGAAAGAACAAGACCACTAATCTAGACTTGTTTTAGTATGCCCCCTTCAAAGAAGAGGGGTATATTGCTTTGCACATGTCGGTAGGTCAGTCTGTCGGTAGATAACTCAACAATGCCTGGACCTATGGTCCTCTAACTTTACTTGGAGGTTGGGCCTGACCAGTAGATGACCCCTATTGATTTGGAGGTCATCAGGTCAAGGTCACAGTGACCTTGACTGCGAAAAGCTTATGTGTTATAACTCATTATTGCCTGCACCCATGACCCTCAAACTTGACATGGAGGCTGGGGGTGACCAGCAGATACCCCTATTGATTTTTAGCTCGCCAGTACGAAGTACAGGAGAGCTTATGTGTTACCCTCGGCGTCGGCGGCATTGGCGGTGGCGTAGACACCTAGGTTTAAGGTTTGTGTTTAAGGTTTTCATTTGGGTTTTAAGGGTTTATACCTTTAGGAACCATTTGTCATCCATCTACGCACACCACTACACCCGTCCTGACCCTGGGTGAAGGTCATTTCTACTTGGTTCAGTTACAAGGTTTAAGGTTTGCGTTTAACGTTTAACATATCACTCTGCATTCACTATTATGACATTGATTGCTTTCATATTTAGTTTATACATTTAGGAACTATTGGTCATCCATCTACGCACACCACTACACCCGTTCTGACCCTGGGTCAAGGTCAAGGTCATTTCTACTTGGTTCAGTTACAAGGTTTAAGGTTTGCGTTTAACGTTTAACATATCACTCTGCAGTCACTATTATGACATTGATTGCTTTCATATTTAGTTTATACATTTAGGAACTATTGGTCATCCATCTGCGCACACCACTACACCCGTCCTGCACCTGGGTCAAGGTCAAGGTCATTTCTACTTGGTTCAGTTACAAGGTTTAAGGTTTGCGTTTAACGTTTAACATATCACTCTGCATTCACTATTATGACATTGATTGCTTTCGTATTTAGTTTATACATTTAGGAACTATTGGTCCATCTACGCACCCCACTACACCCGTCCTGACCCTGGGTCAAGGTCAAGTTATATCAGAGTTATTGCCCCTTTTCTGTCAAAAAATCTAACTTTTTCGTCACGTTTTCAAATAACTTTTTTTCTACTCAAAGGATTAGATTGAAACTTCTGACAAATGTTTATATCAATGTGTGTGATTGGTTCACAAAAGGGGGATAATCCAAATAATTTTATATCAGAGTTATTGCCCCTTTTCTGTCAAAAAATTAAATTTTCAAATAACTTTTTTTCTACCCGAAGGATTGGATTGAAACTTCTGACAAATGTTACTTTTTTTTTTATTCGACGTCTGTCTATTTTTTTTTTTATCCGGCGTCTGTCCGTCACACTTTTTTCGTCACGTTTTCAAATAACTTTTGTTCTACTCAAAGGATTAGATTGAAACTTCTGACAAATGTTTTTATCAATGTGTGTGATTGGTTCACAAAAGGGCGATAATCCAAATAATTTTATATCAGAGTTATTGCCCCTTTTCTGTCAAAAATTTAAATTTTCAAATAACTTTTGTTCTACTCAAAGGAGTAGATTGAAACTTCTGACAAATGTTTTTATCAATGTGTGTGATTGGTTCACAAAAGGGCGATAATCCAAATAATTTTATATCAGAGTTATTGCCCCTTTTCTGTCAAAAATTTAAATTTTCAAATAACTTTTTTTCTACTCAAAGGATTGGATTGAAACTTCTGACAAATGTTTATATCAATGTGTATGATGGGTTCACAAAAAGGGGGATAATCCAAATATTTTTATATCAGAGTTATTGGCCCTTTTCTGTCAAAAATTTAATCTACTCAAAGGATTGGATTGAAACTTCTGACAAATGTTTATATCAATGTGTATGATGGGTTCACAAAAGGGGGATAATCCAAATATTTTTATATCAGAGTTATTGCCCCTTTTCTGTCAAATATTCAAATTACTTTTATTCTGCTCAAAGGATTGAATTGAAACTTCTGACAAATGTTTATATCAATTGTTGTGATGGGTTCACAAAAGGGGGATAATCCAAATATTTTTTATATCAGAGTTATTGCCCCTTTTCTATCAAAAATTAAAATTTTCTGACAAGGCGCCGGCAGGTGACACACGTGCTCCGGGGAGCACTCTATTCTAGTTGAACTTCGAATTTTTGTCAAAAGTATTGAAAAGGTGTATTATCTTGCAATAGGTGATACTGTGCGACTTTACCTAATACTTTAACTGTTCTGAAGTAGGCCCTGATATACGATGGCCCTGATAGGCGAGCTATATTGTCCTCCAACAACTCTTGTTTAGCTAAGAGCTTATGCCTTGGTGTGGTGTCCGTCCGTAAACAATTGCTTGTGAACGCGATACAGTCTTCAGTTTTGATTGTATCTCAATCAAACTTATACAGTAGTTAGATATCCATGAGAGCTTGGTTCCTTTAGCAAACTAGACGGATCTGCCCATGCAAGACTGGATTATGGCCCTTGGAATTGCTATAATAGAGCTTGTGAACACAATAGAGGCTCCATTTACTATCTGATCTTAACAAAATTTACACAGTAGTTAGGTATCCATGAGAGCTTGGTTCCTTTTGCAAACCAGCCAGTTCCGGCCATGCAATACTGGATAATGGCCCTTGAAATTGTCCGAATTGCTATAATAGCACTTGTGAATGCGATAAAGTCTTTAGTTTGATTGTATCTCTATCAAACTTGTACAGTAGTTAGATATCCATGAGAGCTCGGTTCCTTTCGCAAACCAGCCAGATCCGCCCATGCAAGACTGGATTATGGCCCTTGAAATTGTCAAAATTGCTATAATTGAGCTTGTGAACACAATAGAGGCTCCATTTACTAACTAATCTTCACCAAACTCAGATAGTAGTTAAATATTGATGAGAGCTTGGTTCCTTTAGCAAACCAGCCAGATCCACCAATGCAAGACTGGATTATGGCCCTTGAAATTGTCAAAATTGCTATAATACAGCTTGTGAACACAAAAGAGCCTCCATTTACTATCCGATCTTCACCATACATACATGCTCTGGATTGAAAATGACCAAAGAACCATCCCAGTAGAGCATAGGCCCTCATGGGCCTCTTGTTTTGTTCTTACGTTATTATTTAAGCATTATATTTTTGATAGTCAAATTTAATTTGACTCTTGGTACTCTTTAAATATTCATAACTACTACCTTACTTAGTAGATCAACCCTTTCTCTGAAACAGAATACAATTGTTCGGAGAATACAACTTTTGAACATATTTTGGGGCTAAGTAAAGTTGTACTTTCAGTTTCTGAGATGTTTCTAAATCAAATAATATCAAATATCATACCAGGTAAATCAGTTGACCCATTTATCCCTGACACAGATATCTTTTGAAAACATCATGGGAAAAGGAGAAATAAATTTCTACTTTTCCCACAATGTTTTCAACTCTGTATCAAGATCATTGTTACAATGTTCCAGACATTACAATTAATTTAGCTGTTTGAACCCTTTCCCACATACAGTAAACCTGCAGTAAACCTGCAGCAGTATGGAAAATCTCTATAAAGGGAAGACTTTAATTGAGTTGGAGAAATGGCTTTTTATGAGCAATTTCTTCTTTTTCCCCAATGATTTCAAAAGTTGTCTGCTGCAGAAGAGTCAGAAAGTATCTTTATGTGGGAAAGAGCTAAAGTAGACTGACTGATCATATCATATTGGCCGGTAAACAGTGGAAAGTTAACAACAGATACAGTCAAGACTCCATGTCTGTGTTCCATCACCCAAGAGCTTATGACTTCAATTGAAATCAATTTTACCTAATTTGATATATTAAAAAACAATTTCCCAGCAAACAAGAGAGGTGGCTTCTGTATATGATATCTGGTAATGTGCTATTTAACTCCTGATGATTTTACCATAGGCTTTATTTTTGTTTGGAGAAAAATCTTCAGTAAAGCCTGTTTGCAGCTGACTTTGAGTATAGTAATTGTATAGAGGTGCAGGCTGTTCTTGATAGTTAACCCTTTCCCTCATATAGACGCTTTCTGACACCTCTCCAGCAATCGGCTTTTTGAAAACATAGTGGCAAAAGAAGAAATTGCTCAAAATGAGCAATTTCTCCTTTTGCCACAATGTTTTCCACTTTTAGTCATAGGTTATCCATTCAATTATAGAGATTTTCTATTTTTTGACAAAATATGTTCAAAGTCGTCTGCTGCAGAATTGTCGTATGAGGGAAAGGGTTAAACCTTTCCAACATACAGCAAATCTGCTCCAGATGACTTTGAAAGTTTCAAGGCAAAAACAAAGGAATGCTCTATAAATGTAGGTATTATTACTGAAAAGAGATGAAAACATTGTGGCAAAAGGAGAAATTGCAGATGCTTTGTGGGCAAAAGTATGGAAAAACTCTATAGATGGAAGACTTTAATTGTGTTGAAAAAATAACGACAATAGCAGAAATGGCTTTTTATGAGCAATTTCTCCTTTTTCCCCCAATGTTTTCAAAAGTTGTCTGCTGCAGAGGCATCAGAAACCGTCTGTATGTGGGAAAGGGTTAATGGTCACAAAGTCCTGAAGGTCATTATTTATGTGGCGTGACAGGATGACGTTTCTGTATGGAGCAAGTTAATATTTGCCCAAATGTGTTATATACAGGCAATAAGGAGACAGCGAAAGAGACATTTTATAGTCGGCACACTGCAGACTTGCTGTTATATTCCAGTAAAACACAATTACTGCATGTAAGAGAGCAATATGCTAGGGAAACAGAATGCCTTATATTTTTATCTATAGCCTCATAAATTATGTGTACTTGTTCTTGTTCTAAGATGAAAATATTAGAAATTTAGAAACATTGAAAAATGGTAGACACATTGATGGTAATTAATTTATGTGTTGTCTGCCTTGGCAGTATCACACAATGGATTACTTCTCATCCGTTTGTCTGTTCATCACACTTTTATTTACTGATGTGTGACACATAATGTTTCTTTGAGAATGCATTTCTAATACAAAAGAAATTGCTTGTTTTACGTAATCTTGCACGTCTTGTATGTCTCCCCCCATCCCAACCCCACCCCATATTTATATGTTATTTAAAAGGTTAAATTATTTGTGTTAAAGGATAATTGAACAGACTTGTTCCCCTCTCCTCCTCGAAGCAAATGCACAAATTTGTGTTAATCCTGTCCCTCATACGACAATTCTGCAGCAGACGACTTTACTCTATAATTGAATGGATAACCTATGACTAAAAGTGGAAAACATTGTGGCAAAAGGAGAAATTGCTTGTTTTGAGCAATTTCTGCTTTTGTCACTGTTTTCAAAAATCCGTCTGCTGCAGAGGCGTCAGAAAGCGTCTTTATG
Organism: Serripes groenlandicus; assembly: GCA_031761405.1. NCBI lineage: Eukaryota > Metazoa > Mollusca > Bivalvia > Cardiida > Cardiidae > Serripes > Serripes groenlandicus. The sequence continues at coordinate 52,198,772 of JASEVX010000001.1, forward strand.
AGGGAAAGGGTTAAAAATCAGTAATTATACTTCAATTGTTTTAGAGATTTTCCATATTTTTGCCTACATGTTTTCAACTTAGTTGCTGCCAACCAGTCCTATTTTATGTTGGAAGGGTAAATGAATGAAAATGTGTTATTTCATAACCCAGAAAATCTGAATGTTTTTCTCAACTTGGAATTGTTCTATTTATTACCGGTAATAAAGCAGGTCACTTCATTAGTTAGGAATCCGCTGTGGTCGAGTAGTTAGCGTCGGGGATTTCGAAACCGGGTGTCCTGGGTTCGATCCCCAGTCGAGGCATTACGGTCATGGCAGTGCCCTTTGGCAAGGCACATTTTCTAGCCTTGTACTGGTTTGTTTACCCAGGGATCATGAATAATTAAATTTAATTGCGCGCTAAATGACCTTAGCTGTCGATGCGCCATAAAACAATATACATTCATTCACTTCATTAGTTAATTAGAAAATTATAATTATTGTGCGTTCTTTTCTATATATTTCAGTTGCATTTAAAATCTATGATATGGATAAGGACGGGTATATATCTAATGGAGAATTGTATCAAGTATTAAAAATGATGGTTGGGAATAATTTAAAAGATCACCAGCTCCAACAGATAGTAGATAAAACAATAATCCATGCAGACAAAGACGGCGATGGAAAAATCTCATTTGAAGAATTTTGTTCTGTAAGTCATTTTATGAGTTATTATTATAATTTCTAATGATTTTTGTTTTCACTGCCCTGTCAGGATGACATATAGGGATAGCTATTCTGTCATGCCATCTGTCCATCCTTCATGTTTTTACTCTCGAGTCTTCGAGTCTTGGAAGTTGCATTATCATTATACAACTAATATATCTCTGCAGCCGAGAAGTGGTAAAGTGTCCACCTCTGGAGCAGAGGTGACTGGTTCAATTCCTGGTCAAGTCATACCAAAGACTTTTAAAATGGAAACTATGGCTTTCTCAGAACTTTTGGATAAGCATTACCACTGACTTGCTGGTGTCGGGATAAATAGACCAGTAGTACTTGTAACCTACCCAGGAAATGCTATGATATTACTAACAAATTGTTGAATGTGGCGTAAAACACCATACGAACAACAACTTGTACAATTTACCCGGTAATACCTAATATGAAGTCAATCGATTCTTTAAAGTATATAATATTTGAAAAGAAGTAAAGGTTTTGAAACCTCATTGTCTGTGTTAAGCCTTTCCCACATACAGCAAATCTGCAGCAAACGACTTTGAAAATGTCTACTAAAAAATGTGGGAAATCTCATTAATTATAGGTACATGTATGATTATTGAAAAAAGTTGCGGCAAAAGGAGACATTGCTTGTTTTGAGCAATTTCTTTTTTTGTCACCATGTTTTCTAAAAGCTGTCTGCTGCAGAGGCGTCAGAAAGCGTCTATATGAGGGAAAGGGTTAATTATTGTCTCCATCCCAACTAGATAGGCCAACTGAAACTTCATTGTTCATGTTAACCCTTTCCCTCATAAAGACGCTTTCTGCAGCAGACAGCTTTTTGAAGACATAGTTACAACATTTGAAATTACTCAAAACAAACAATTTCTCCTTTTGCCACAATGTTTTCCACTTTTAGTCATAGGTTATCCATTCAATTATAGAGATTTTCTATTCTTTGACAAAATATGTTCAAAGACGTCTGCTGCAGAATTGTCGTATAAGGGAAAGGGTTAAAACTCAAAAAGAGAAGTTGCCGAGTTCAAGAACAGTCACTAAATCTCTAGGTATTTCCTATTCAACATGAAATGTTTAAGAATATTTGTTTGTTTTCAGTAGTATGATATGTAATCATCTTGAAGAGTTAGATTCTAAATGTTTGACGTGAATGGCCACAGTTTCGGGTGATGATAAAACATGATATCACACTGAGTACAAATAAAAAATAGAAAATCTCTATAATTGAATGGATAACCTATGACTTAAAGTGGAAAACATTGTGGCCAAAGGAGAAATTGCTCGTTTTGAGCAATTTCTTCTTTTGTCACTATGTTTTCAAAAAGCCGTCTGCTGCAGAGGCATCAGAAAGCGTCTATACAATGTTAATTTATATATATATATCTATGGAGAAAATGAATAATCCATGATTAATCTTTATCTTTCTACATTGCAGGTTGTAGGAAATATGGACGTCCATAAAAAGATGGTGGTGGATGTATAGTGCCCATTAGGATAAATAATTTCATTTTATAAACAAAAACATTTTTGTACATCTCTAAATACATTATTCAAATTTTGTCCTTTGTGTCCATGACAACTCTCCACACCCTCAGCAAAACATGAAGAACAGCGGCATCATATTTTGAATCATTCGTAGTCGGGAATGTCCGACAACTTGATTCATGAATTGACAGTAATTGATGGGAGATAAAGAAGATTTTGTAAAATGTCTTTGTTAGAACCATAATGGTTGTAAGACAAAAAAGGATTTTGTAAAAGGTGAAGTTAAACCTTTTCTTTCATGAACATAAATATAAATGCTTCTATTCAGAATTACTTTAGAATAGAGACAATGGTGGTCTTTTACCAGTAACTGTTTAGCTCAGTTAATTTTAGGGTCATCTGCTTTGAGTACATAATGAGCAAAAAAATAACAATATTGGAAATTCAAATTATCATTATGAAAGATATAAAGTTGTATGAAGAAATCATAACAATGGGACAAATATGGATTATGAAAGAAAAGGTTTATAACAAACTTCAAGAATGTCTTCAGGAGTGAGTTTATATTAGCAGTGCTCAAGGAATACCAACCTTAACCCTTTCCCTGATACGACGTTTTCGCAGCAGACAACTTTAAATTTATTTTGTCAAAAAATGGATTATCTCTATAATGAGTGGATAACCTATGCCTAAAAGTGAAAAACATTGTGACAGAAGGAGAAATTGCTTGTTTTGAGCAATTTGCAATTTCTTCTTTTGTCACAATGTTTTCAAAAAGCCGTCTGCTGGAGAGGCGTCAGCAAGCGTCTATATGAGGGAATAGGTTAAAGTAATTATTACATGTGTGGAAAAATACTGGCCAGCGCATTTATGCTAAGAATCCAATCTAAAAGTGTAGAGCCAGATCAGACTGCTTAGACACACTGGCTATCTTGATCTACATTTGTTACAAATGCCTTATGGTTGATATTTTTGCAGATTTCAGCCGATATATTTAGTAAGAAATGACAAGATGTCTAAAGATCTACAAAGGAAGTTTCTGGCCACGCAAGGCAGTTAGACAAGGTCTAGATAGGTGGGAGTAAACAGGTCTTTGCTTTACAATATCTCTCTTATTACACATTTAAAGCCTATGGTGTTGGTACTCAAGACTCATGTCTCTGAGAAGACACTTATGGGTACCTACAGCATATGTTTTGGTGGTCAAATAATGATTTTTGAACGTATAATACACCCAATATGCAGAGCTCTGAATGAGACAGTTAGAAATTCAGGGAAGATGTCAACATTGGGTGTGCAGTGAAATATGCTGAGATGAACCAAATATTCATTTGTACTGTCTGCACTCTATATTTACGTAGAACATTATATATCATCTACTCATCATATTGTAATTGAGGCGGAGATAATGTCATAAAATGACCAAGTTGGTCTGAAGTTAACCCTTTCCCACATACAACAAATCTGCAGCAGATGACTTTGAAAACAAAGTGGCAAAAACCTGAAAATCTCCATAAAAGATAGCTTAATTGTAAAATAAAATTTGAAAACATTGTGGCCAAAGGAGAAATTGCTTATCATGAGCAATTTCTCCCTTGGCCACAATGTTTTCAAAAGTCGTCTGCTTCTATTGCATCAACATGCATCTACAGGTGGGAAAGGATTGAGGATTCTGCTAGTATTTCTTAAGTCTTACCATTTCCTAAAGCGTTATTTCAAGAATTTTCTGAATAGAAAATAATACCAGTGACTAGAGAAGTGCTTAAGGAAACCCATCCTGGGGTATTTTTGGCAGCTGCTCATAAATATCCATTTGCAAAGCCATGTTATCTTGTCCATTGTTCACAGTTTGTCTTGGGCTTCTTAAATAACATATAAGCAAACAGGAAGGCAAAGTGCTCTCAATCTCCAACTGTTACAACGGCCTTATGGTTGGATTTTCTTAAGTGCAGCTCAATAAAAATGGAGACATGAAAAGATGAATAAGAAATGAAAATGTAATACATAGAAATGATTACAAAAATTGAATTGAATTTGGAATAGTCCAATAGATCAGGGAATGGGTTAAAAGCTTAGACACCTTTGTTAATGATATATTAATGAATTGGTTATGAACAAAGCATAGAACAAATTACAATTCTAGGTAAAAGTTTAAGAGCTAAAACTAGATTGATTTGTTGTTGGTTTACATTACAATTTTCTACTCATAATTTTACCAACAACAAAGGAATTATTCATTAAAAGAAAGATTATGACATTTACATGTTATTGCTTTTTTGAGTTTATTTTCTAAATAATTTTATTGTAATTATCTTTACCCTCATAGAATATTTGTGCACTCTTCCATTTTGACTATTTCCCCATATACAGACAACTTTTGAAACCTTTGCATCGGACAGATTTTATAAATTATGGGAAAAGGAAAATTTGCTCTTAACAAGCTCTTTTTTTCTTTCCCCACAATGTTTTCTCCGTTGTAATTCACTTTTTAAATATGAAACTTTTTTATCTAAATTGTTTTTATAGTAGAAAAATCTCATTATGTAAATGGTAAAATGGTGCACAAAAGTGACTCTTGATTGCTCTACCTAGCTAAGTATGAAAACAAGACAGAAAACATTGCTGGAAAAGAGGTCATTTTACATTTCTAACATGGGCTTCTTTTCCAATAATGCTTCTTAAACCGGATTCAAATACAAGCAGTTAGTGATCTATGAGGGAAAAGGGTTTAACACTTTCCTACATACAACAAACCTGCAGCAGAAGAGTTTGAAAACATATTTATAAGTAAATATAGAAAATATCTTTATAAATACAACTGTAAGTAATGAATACAGTTGGAAAGCATTGTGGCAAATGGTGAAATTGATCATCATGAGCATTTTCACCTTTTACCACAATGGTTTCAAAAGTCGTCTGCTGCAGAGCGTCTGTATGTGGGAAAGGGTTAACGTCAGAAAGTTTACTTTAGTAGTCATTAATGCAATGTGACCTCCTGGTTTTAAATACTGTTGACCTCATTATGTTCATGTGTTTATGTATCAAGTCATTCATCCTCACATGTAAGCCCTTTCCCACATACAAAAAATCTGCGAACAACTTTGAACATTATCTTCGTTGAAAATTTGTAATAAAGTATTACTATTGAAAAGAGTTGAAAACCTTATGGTAAAATGAGAAATTGCTCAGAAAGTGTCTATATGTGGGAAAGGGTTAATCAACAGATTCATGTGCCTGGTTTAGATATTACTTAACTCTTTCTCACATATAACTAATTTTACAGCAGGCAATGTTGTTGAAAATCTATATAAACAAAAAAAAGTAATGATAATATAGTTGTTAACATTATGTCAAAGCAATTTCTCATTTTGCTACAATGTTTTCAGATGTTGGTAAATGCAAATGTGTGCGAAAGGGTTGTGTTTTGTTTTTTGCACGAGTTGCAACATGATTTGAACTATTCTCATAGGCTTCAGGCAAAACAGTTGTAGTAAACACAACAACAAAAATGAATTGGGAGTTAATCATTCTTAACCCTTTCTCTCATACAAAATTCTGCAGCAGACGACTTTGAACATATTTTGTCAAAAAGTAGAAAATCTCTATAATTGAATGGATAACCTATAACTAAAAGTGGCAAATATTGTGACAAAAGGAGAAATTGCTCGTTCTGAGCAATTACTTCTTTTGTCACTATGTTTTCAAAAATCTGTCTGCTGCAGAAGCGTAAGAAAGCGTCTATATGAGGGAAAGGGTTAAGAGTGTCTCAATTCACGTACTGATCTGTTGCATGGGATTTTCGCACCAACTCAACACAACATTCTTTCAAAGCAACTGGCAACTTTCTCATAAGCACAGGCTTTACTGGTTCTACACTGTACATAAAAGCCAACTTATACCTTTTTGCAAAGGGCAAGATCGTATGATTAGGTGTGTTACACATTATGGTTATATCATCACAAGTTTTATTAATATTTTTCCCTTTGACATTCTTTTCCAAAATTGTTTTTATGTAAGCTGTTATTTTTTTCTTCAAAAATTTCTGGTCATAAAATTCATTAAAAGCTGATGTGTGAGAAATTTTACTGTTATCTTTGGGGCCTAATGATTGCATGTGAACAGTTGTGTGCAAAACTGCTGTATCTACTGCCTTTTACAATCTTTTGATCTAATGTTGACCTGATATCTGATTAATATAGAGTCTCCTACTCTATCTGAGATTTATAAATGAATTTTCTGAATAATTGGAAATAAATTTTGAAAAAGAATTGAGATTTGGTGACCGATAAATTGTTGATTTTGAACATTTTGTCAAGAATGTTTCTGTATGATAATAATAGTTTGAATATTCTTTATGTTACCACTTTAACTCAGGTAATGTAAGTGGAAAACAGCGAGAAAACTGATCACACATTAGCTTGCTTGTGTCTACACTCCCCAACAGTAATATATTGCAATATGTTATTATAAATTCAGATTCTGTACAGTTTTAATATCGCTCATAATTTATTGATATATTTGTGGTACTCATATTCTTTTTTTCTTCAAGGCTTTGTGTGGATGTTGTATTTGTTCAGATTTTATATATTTTCCAATTGTAAAAAACAATGTAGCGGTTTACTTGGTATTTTAGCATTAGGCAGTGCTTCTGCTTTTGAACAAATTAGCTTCCCAGGTGGCCTGTAGACAGTGACTTCAATGGCACCTTTATGTGTGGGTTTGTATTAACCCTTTCCCATATACAACACATTTGCAGCAGATAACTTTGGCAACGTCAAAGCAAAAATATAGAAATGCTCTCTAAATTGAAGTATAATTATTTGATAGAATTTAAAGCATAGTAATAAATGAAGAAATTGCTCATTATATGAAATTTCTCCTTTTGCCACAAAGTTTTCAAAATTTGTCTGCTACTGATGTATTAAAATATGCCTGCATACAGGAAAGGGTTAATCAATTTCTATGATCCAAATATGGGGTTTGTGTTTTTGTATATGTCAACCCTTTCCCTCGTACATAATATCTTAGATGTTCTTATACAACTTTTCATTAACTTACATTGTTTGTTTTCTTACATCCTTCCAATTCTTTACAACTGAAATCATGATTTGGAAAAAGAGAAGAATAACATGGTAGGAAAAGAGTGAATTGCTTATAATGAGCAAGTTTCTTTGTTTCCAGAAATTGTCTTCTTTTATAGTCATATTAAATCAGTGTTATGAGGTAGAAGGGTTTCAACAATTCAATTTGAAATGCAGATGCAGATTTGTTGTCTGTTGGAAAGTGTTAAGGGTGGTTGTTGTAGAGCTTGGCTCAAAATGATCACGACACAAACTGATATTGGGAGAAGCAGCCGGAGAAATCAACCATTGCAGGATAACCACAAAGCGCTAATTTTGGGTCTTGTGGTTCCGCTTCAAACCAAAGATAGAACAGATGAGCCTGTTCATAGAGGTATACATAAGTTGACTTTTCTGAACAGGATAGGTTCTGATCATCTTGCCAAATTGCTCAGTCTTATCAGAATAAACACAAGTTTACGGAATCTTCTAACCAGCTTATTTAAGTAATATGTGAACAGTGTAGATCCTTATCGGACTGTTTGGATGCTAAGACTGATCTGGATCTACACTGTTCACCAAAGTCAACTTGCACCTTTTCACATGTATGGGCTCAAATATTGAAAACTATTCTGCCATCAATGTACTTTTTGTATCTTTTTTTTCAACACTTTTTCATATTGTATTTTTTTTCTTATGTGCATGTTTTTCCTTTATCTGTCTTAAGATACATTTGAACAATATTATTGTGATTTTGGCAAAGATTTCATTCTACTTGAGATTAAATTTGCTCTCCTAAACCCACAGAGTGAAAGATCAAAAGACAAAAGTAGGAAAGTCATTTATATGAAAGGAGCAGTTTAAGGTTTCAAGTAATTCACTTATATTTAAAATGCGTTCCACCCTCCTACCATAATTCTGCAGCAGACAACATTGAACATATTTTGTCAAAACATAGAAAATCTCTATAATTGCAAAACATAGAAAATCTCTATAATTGAACGGATAACCTATGACTAAAAGTGGAAAACATTGTGGCAAAAGGAGAAACTGCTCGTTTTGAGCAATTTCTTCTTTTGTCACTATGTTTTAAAAAGCTGTCTGCTGCAGAGGCATCAGAAAGTGTCTATATGAGGGAAAGGGTTAAAATGATGGAAAAGGCAATAGTGCTTATATATATAAACAAAATCTCCTTTTACCCTTGCCTTAGAATTATTTTCATTTTTTGAAGGTTTTTCATTCTCATATTCAGATGTTTTCAATTTGGGAAAGTCCTTTTAAGGAACTTCAGTAATTATGATATCTATAAAGCTATATATAATCTGTAGTATTGGGATTGTTCAAGTTTCCAAATAAACCTCTACCAACATACAGTTAGTGGCTTTGAAACATCTAGGTTAGAATATAAAAAATCTCTGCAAAGTGAATAGTGAAATTATTGAATACAATTGAAAACATGGTGGTAAAACCAGAAAATGCTTTTGACAATTTTCACTTCATGCTATACTTTTTTCAAAAGTCAGCTGCAGATGCATTAAAATGTGCTTGCTAGTGGAAAAGGGTTAAATGATATTGCTACATATTTTAGCATAGATCTATTTTTTTTTTAAAATTCCTATAGTGTATTTGTGTTTTTTGTATATATAGGAATGAGGGGTTACTTTTTGTGTTCCTGTTATGTTAGTATATTTTTTTTTTTTTCTCATTGTATTGGTATTTATTATGTGTATTGTTCATCATTTATAAAAAACAAAAACAAAGTCTAAGAGTATGCCGTATTTTGTTCACATACAACATTTTCCACCGTATTGTTTTTTGTGTTGCCTGCCTTGGCAGGGTGACACATAGGGATCACTTTTTGGGTGTCCGTCCGTCTGTCACGCATTTATTTAACCTTTTCCCACATACAGCAAATCTGCAGAAGACGACTTTGATAATGTCTACTCATAAATATGGAATATCTCTATAATTGTAGTTATAATTACTGAAAAGGGTTGAAAACATTGTGGCAACGGGAGAAATTGCTCCTTTTGAGCTATTGTTTCTTTTGTCACAATGTGTTAAAAACTGCAGATGCCTCAAGATGTGTCTATAGGTGGGAAAGAGCTAAAAAAAATAAAATATAGAAGGTGACACATGTGATTCTTAAAACACTTGTTTTCATTACTTCATGGTTGAAATGTAAAACATGTGTCTCTGCTATCTTCAAACTGTTCTGCTTTCATGGTATTTATAACTTTTAAAGATTTTCACAAGGAAAACGAACGTCTGAAAAGGTGAAAGAAAATTTGGATTTGAAGACATTTTTGGAAAAGGAGAAATGGCTTAACAATAGTAACTTTTCCTTTCCAAAACAAAATTATTTCATGAATGATCTTTGAAAGAAGCAGCAGATTGGTTAATTAAACTAGTTACTATAAAGATGAATGTTATGTCGATTTTACTGCCAACTTTAATTCTTATTTCTTTTCTGTATCTGATTGTCTTTGTGGAAAGTTATAGCTATATAAACAAAATAAAGTGATCTGTGTCAGCTGAAAGGGGGGACATTGTTGCATAGTTTAATACCTAGTAACAGTAATCACCATTTTGCCAACAGTTTTACGTGTACATGTACCTACCTCTCCTGTGTTTTGTTCTCATATTTCGTCCTTTTCACCAGACATCCATTTATGTAATTGTAACGTCTATGTCTGACTTGGTAAGGTTTCGACACTTTGTGACTTTATAATTAGCTATTTTTTGGGGGTGAAATCATGATTCTGTGGATTTTTTCTCTCTGCAGCAGGCTATGCTATATATTTGTGGAGAAACCTATCATTTTGATACTCTAAAGTGTTTTTGTGTCTGTTAATGTCTATTTCGGAAGATTTGTTCATGCCAAAATCAAGCAGATAGGACTAGTTTGAGTCACTTTGAAAAACAATCTTGCTTATATTTGTTTTTCTTTTGTAAGTTTAATATGAAAAAGAAACGAGAACATGTCAAGGTCAATACATGTATCGGTCACAATATTGGAAAATCTTAATGTCTTAAAAGAGAATGTTGAGTCGGTCAAATACCCGAGTAAAATTGAAGGTTCATGTTTTTCATGGCATAGTGGTGATTACTTAAGCTTATTTAACAGTGCCCCAATTCATTGTTACACTCTTAGTTATTGCATTTCTTAACCCTTTCCCTCATACGACAATTCTGCAGCAGACGACTTTGAACATATTTTGTCAAAAAACAGAAAATCTCTATAATTGCATGGATAACCTATGACAAAAAGTGGAAAACATTGTGGCAAAAGGATAAATTGCACGTTTTGTGCAATTTCTTTTGTCACTATGTTTTCAAAAAGCCGTCTGCTGCAGAGGCGTCCGAATGCGTCTATATGAGGGAAAGGGTTAAACCATGTAATGTTGAGGAAAATGTAAAACCTTCAGAAAAGTGTCTCTTTCTTTCTTTATTCCCTCTTCTTTTCTCACAGCTACCCCTTTACCATCCATGTGAACACAATATAATATTTATCATAAAAGTTGATTTGTTGAACTTAAAATAGATTTAACATGTTGCAAACTATAAATGTTGGTTTGCCCTATTTGAAAAACAGACATCTTTGGTTATTATAAATGGATTAACCCTTTTCCACCTGCAATAAATCTGCAGCAGATGACTGAAAACATACTGAAAATGTGTGTAAATGAAAGTTTAAATATTGACTAGAAATAAAAACATTGTGCATCTGTCTGTAGGAAAATATTTAAGGATAAACTGCAAATTAACTTGCAAGAGTTATGCATATCAGAGGATTAACTACTGTTTTGCAAACATAAGTGTATGATTTTTTTTTCAATAAATATTGTACTGTTGAACTTTTTCGAATTTGTATAGTATGTCAAGATTATTTCCTTTGTTTTCCCTATATTATAAATCTTTAATTATTAAAGAATTAAAATTTATTTGTCTTATTTTTTTTCTTTGCCAATAAAAGAAAGTGCATGAGAGCACTAACTGTGCATGCATTCTGGAAAGAAGCAATTAAAACAAACAACAAGTCTGTAGTTTGTTAATCATGAAAGATATACACCAGGAAGAGTTACCCCACTAATTGGATTGGACAGTAAATCTATAGGCCCTGAAAGAATCAAAAGTGAGTTAACCCTAGTCCTCTGAGTAGGTCCAGATCATCTAGTCACGCTTGAAGGTGATGTGCAGGACCTATGTCTTGACCATACCAGTTCAAGGTCACAGGTTTAAGGCTTTATTTCGTGTCCGCTCCATATCTCCAAGACAGCTTGAAGGATTTCTAAGCAACTTGAGTCAGACGTCGCCTCATCAAGGCGATGAGCAGAACCCATGTCTCGACCATACCGGTTCAAGGTCAAGGTTTGCTATCATGTCCACCTTGTACAAGGTCAAGATAAAATTAGTAATTAAAAGTTGAATACTGTCCAACTTGGCCAAATTATTGTCTGCTTTATAGGATGGAAAGTTTTGAGAGATTTTGACGGATATTTGAGGGGGAGACATCTGTTTTTGTGTCAAAAACAATTCTAGTTTTTGAACAGTTTTGATCTTTATCAGATTGTGATAAAACCAAAACCTAAAGTACCAATTAGCCAGACTGTTGTATTCATTGTATAGCACAAGGCCGGAAATGCACAATTGTACTTGACACGTTAACCTGTTCCCTCATACAGAAGTATTTTGACGCCTCTGCAGCAGTTGTCTTGAAATCATTGTGACAATGAGCAATTTCTCCTTTTGCCACAATGTTTACAATAATTTAACATTCCCGGGCCTGTTGAGATATTTTCAAAATAGTCTGGTGTAGATTTGTTGTATGTGGCATTATATATATATTGAAAGGGCAGTTAAAAGTTGATTGATTGATTGAGATTGAACGTTGTTTTCATCAATTATTAGCTCCACTGCCTGAAAGCCTGTTGAGCTTATGGCTTCATAGGAAGCATCCTCTCAATGTCCTCCCCTAAATTCCTTATTTTTTTTTTGGATCCATGCAAAATTCTGGTTTCGATGGCATCCGAAAGAAAACAATAGTGTAAACTCAAAAAATCTTCTTCTCCAAAAGTGTTGGGCCGATTTCCAAATAATTTTGTAGAAATGTTCCTTGGGTGACCCTCTTTCAGATTCCTTCAAGCCAAGTTGATTGGTCAAAAAACATTGCCACCAGGGGGCGTGGCTATTTTGCCTAAAGTGAAAACTTGAAAAATCTTCTCCTCCGAAAGTTTTTTTTTTTTGAGAAATGTTCCTTGGGAGACCCTCCATCAGATTCCTTTAAGCCATGTTGATTTTTAAAAAAAAACATGGCCGCCAGAGGGCGGGGCTTTTTTACCTTATATGGCTATAGTGAAAACTTAAAAAATCTTCTCCTTCGAAAGTGTCAGGCCGATTTAAAAAAAAAAATGTAGAAATGTTCCTTGGGAGACCCTCTATCAGATTCCTTCAAGCAGTGTTGTCGAAATACATGGCCGCCAGAGGGCGGGGCTATTTTGCCTTGTATGGCTATAGTGAAAACTTAAAAAATCTTCTTCTCCGAAAGTGTCAGGCTGATTTTCAAATCATTTTGTAGAAATGTTCCTTGGGTGACCCTCTATCAGATTCCTTCAAGCCAAGTTGATTGGTCAAAAAACATGAAAGCCAGACAGCGGGGCTATTTTGCATTATATGGCTATAGTGAAAACTTAAAAAATCATATCCTCCGAAAGTGTTTGGCCAATTTTCAAATATTTTGGAGAAATGTTCCTTGGGAGATCCTCTATCAGATTCCTTCAAGCCATCTTGATTGGTCGCAAAACATTTTGCTTTATTTGGCTGTTTGGAGATTTAATTTTTACCTAATAGCCGTGGAGCGATACTGGCCCTCTTGGGCCTCTTGTTCATTTATATCACAGCGTCAAGTTCACCTTCCCATTTGTTTCCTGGCTTTCGCATACCGAAGCTACACACAACGTATTTTCGAAGCAACTGGCTGCTTTTCAACATAGACTCTTTGCCCATTGTCAGAAGATGCATGAGGCTTGTCAAACGTTGGCCGAGATTGGCAATTGAAAGAACAAGACCACTAATCTAGACTTGTTTTAGTATGCCCCCTTCGAAGAAGAGGGGTATATTGCTTTGCACATGTCGGTAGGTCAGTCTGTCGGTAGATAACTCAACAATGCCTGGACCTATGGTCCTCTAACTTTACTTGGAGGTTGGGCCTGACCAGTAGATGACCCCTATTGATTTGGAGGTCATCAGGTCAAGGTCACAGTGACCTTGACTGCGAAAAGCTTATGTGTTATAACTCATTATTGCCTGCACCCATGACCCTCAAACTTGACATGGAGGCTGGGGGTGACCAGCAGATACCCCTATTGATTTTTAGCTCGCCAGTACGAAGTACAGGAGAGCTTATGTGTTACCCTCGGCGTCGGCGGCATTGGCGGTGGCGTAGACACCTAGGTTTAAGGTTTGTGTTTAAGGTTTTCATTTGGGTTTTAAGGGTTTATACCTTTAGGAACCATTTGTCATCCATCTACGCACACCACTACACCCGTCCTGACCCTGGGTGAAGGTCATTTCTACTTGGTTCAGTTACAAGGTTTAAGGTTTGCGTTTAACGTTTAACATATCACTCTGCATTCACTATTATGACATTGATTGCTTTCATATTTAGTTTATACATTTAGGAACTATTGGTCATCCATCTACGCACACCACTACACCCGTTCTGACCCTGGGTCAAGGTCAAGGTCATTTCTACTTGGTTCAGTTACAAGGTTTAAGGTTTGCGTTTAACGTTTAACATATCACTCTGCAGTCACTATTATGACATTGATTGCTTTCATATTTAGTTTATACATTTAGGAACTATTGGTCATCCATCTGCGCACACCACTACACCCGTCCTGCACCTGGGTCAAGGTCAAGGTCATTTCTACTTGGTTCAGTTACAAGGTTTAAGGTTTGCGTTTAACGTTTAACATATCACTCTGCATTCACTATTATGACATTGATTGCTTTCGTATTTAGTTTATACATTTAGGAACTATTGGTCCATCTACGCACCCCACTACACCCGTCCTGACCCTGGGTCAAGGTCAAGTTATATCAGAGTTATTGCCCCTTTTCTGTCAAAAAATCTAACTTTTTCGTCACGTTTTCAAATAACTTTTTTTCTACTCAAAGGATTAGATTGAAACTTCTGACAAATGTTTATATCAATGTGTGTGATTGGTTCACAAAAGGGGGATAATCCAAATAATTTTATATCAGAGTTATTGCCCCTTTTCTGTCAAAAAATTAAATTTTCAAATAACTTTTTTTCTACCCGAAGGATTGGATTGAAACTTCTGACAAATGTTACTTTTTTTTTTATTCGACGTCTGTCTGTCTATTATTTTTTTTATCCGGCGTCTGTCTGTCTGTCGTCACACTTTTTTCGTCACGTTTTCAAATAACTTTTGTTCTACTCAAAGGATTAGATTGAAACTTCTGACAAATGTTTTTATCAATGTGTGTGATTGGTTCACAAAAGGGCGATAATCCAAATAATTTTATATCAGAGTTATTGCCCCTTTTCTGTCAAAAATTTAAATTTTCAAATAACTTTTTTTCTACTCAAAGGATTGGATTGAAACTTCTGACAAATGTTTATATCAATGTGTATGATGGGTTCACAAAAAGGGGGATAATCCAAATATTTTTATATCAGAGTTATTGGCCCTTTTCTGTCAAAAATTTAATCTACTCAAAGGATTGGATTGAAACTTCTGACAAATGTTTATATCAATGTGTATGATGGGTTCACAAAAGGGGGATAATCCAAATATTTTTATATCAGAGTTATTGCCCCTTTTCTGTCAAATATTCAAATTACTTGTTTTCTGCTCAAAGGATTGGATTGAAACTTCTGACAAATGTTTATATCAATTTTTGTGATGGGTTCACAAAAGGGGGATAATCCAAATATTTTTTATATCAGAGTTATTGCCCCTTTTCTATCAAAAATTAATATTTTCTGACAAGGCGCCGGCAGGTGACACACGTGCTCCGGGGAGCACTCCATTCTAGTTGAACTTAGAATTTTTGTCAAAAGTATTGAAAAGGTGTATTATCTTGCAATAGGTGATACTGTGCGACTTTACCTAATACTTTAACTGTTCTGAAGTAGGCCCTGATATACGATGGCCCTGATAGGCGAGCTATATTGTCCTCCGACAACTCTTGTTAGGTAATCCAGTCAAAGATCAAGGTCACTGCCATTGAACCCGAAATCTTGTCGGAGTGATAACTCGACATTGACTGCACCAATGGCCCTCAAACTTAACATGGAGGCTGGAGGTTGGGGGTGACATAAGATGACCCCTATTGTGAGGTCATCAGGTGAAAGGTCAAGGTCACAGTTATGAAGCTTGTCTGAGTAATAACTCAACAATGCCTGGACCTATGGTCCTCAAACTTTACTTCGAGGTTGGGCCTGACAAGTAGATGACCCCTATTGATGTTGTGGTCATCGGGTCAAAGGTCAAGGTCACATCTCATAAACTTGAACCCTGTTTGGTCCATGAATACCTCTTGAAAGACATTCAGAATTAATACAGCAACTGTTCCTTCCACCCAACCTACTTCTCGGACCATTATTATGCGGTTTTGAAGTTACAGAAGCCAATGTGAATACCAGACAGAGAAAATGCATTTATTTCTAGTATCAGGGTATATATAAGTTACCCTCAGCTGACCAGTCTTGGTCATCCTTCAAGACAAGTTATTCTTTTTAATGTAGTGATTATAGATCATTAATGACCATTTTTGGTAGAATCGTGCACTTTTGGTTAAAGCATGACACTTCGCACACATATAAAACATCCCCTTCTGATTATTTCTAGATATGGACCCAAGTCAGCAGCGCCGACAATTTCTTCAAATGTTTTTATTTTTGTAACTATATGTAGTAGTCATATTGCTGGTGTCTAAATATACATATTTCAGGCCAAGGAAGCCATTGGGCACACACACAATTTGATATATAAAGTATTTTATTTTAGAAATAACTTTTATATCATTTAAAATGGCCAGTGAACCAGTGAATCATTGTCAGTAGTAATAATAGTTCAACTGTTTGAATTATGACTATCAACCAATCAATCCACATATGCATGATATGTTATGAAATAAAAGTAACACACTATTAAAGGATCTGTATTACCACAGCAAATAACAGTGTTGATTTAATACTATACACGTCCAATATGAGCCACATTACAAGTTATTGTATGAAAACATAGTATACTAAGGGTTTTCATACATAACATACGGCATTCGTCGCTTATTGTACGTCACACATCATAAGTGTCATGGATTAAGATACATATCACTATAAAATCTACACATTTAAGTCACTCTTGGTAACAATTGCCTTTACAACGACATAGGGCCGTGCACTGGAGGCTAGCCTTGCTGCATTTGCAAAAACCACTGCATGCCTTGCGGCAATTACAGTGTATCAGTTCATACATGTCTTGTGTCTGACCAATGGTGGTCCATTTTGGTTTCCATGAACCATCACTTTAGTGCCATCCCCAGTTTGCAGGACTTGGTAATATGGGTTCTTTTTGTAGTGATTGCCCCCAAACATGCCCTGCTTGGTAGGCGGTTCGTAGTATATGCTGTTTCAGATCTGCCTATGTTGGAGGAATATTTTCCAAGAATCTAGATCGACGTGCTTCATTTACCTCCGTCAGTTTACATGTTTTGACGAACAAGAGAACAACATATTTCTCTAGAACTTCAAATGTGTTGTCAAGTATACTTGGACGGGTATCAGCGAGTAACGAGAATGCATCAGTGACCTCCGGAAATACATCCCACGTTTTCCATGCTGTCCTCTTGCCGATGCCTGCAAAGAAGGAAATTGTGTCACTTTCTGTAATCGCATGGAATACTGCCAATGCTAGTGCTTTAGATGGGCCAAACGTAGCTGCAATAGTATGTGCTGCAATGTAACTACACCAATTGATATCCAGACTTCATGTGCCACTGGAATGCTTGCTAGTTTGGACAGAATGATCACGACTACATCGGTGTCGCATGTCCGGATCATTATTTTCTCATGACCGGCATGTGCTTCTTCATGGGTGCATAGTTTATCTCCTCTCCTTGGTGCTGAAAGCACTTTATCCCCATATGTGCCGAAGACTTGTTTTTCAGGAAGGTCTCTGTCTGTAGTCTCTTCTGCCAACAGGTGAAACAATTCTGTCTTTGTCTCATTAACACGAAGGAAGCTTTTCCAGTTACTTGGCATCTTTGATGAAAGCTCCACTCTCCTCCTAACCCCCTTACCTCTCTTTTCTCTGGTTGCTGCCTTCAGGCTGCCTTGGGTGTAAACATCCCACACTATATCAATCATATCGGTATGTCCAGCTGTTGCTCAATGTATGGCATGAATACTGTTTTGGAATAGTCTTCAAATGTGTGTGAGTTTCTTGGGGACAGCATTTGAACCATTACTGCACCATCCAGTATATTTGTAGTTACTTGTGGGTTTGTGTTCAATGGTCGCGCCAGAGCTTCAAGTTCTACAAGTAAGTCTGCCTTATTTCCAGATCTCAGTGCCCCACCTTTCGAGAGTGCTGGAGGCCATGGCTGATTTTCGTGTTTAAAAAAGTATTCAAGATTTCCTTCCCTGGATTTGCATGCAATGTATAATCTGGAAAACGGGAAACAGTTTTCCTTCATTGTTGCAACCTGGGACCTTTGCTTCTGTGGACTTCTGGTAAACACCTGGAGTTTGTTTTTCTTTATTGGATCTTTGATTGACTTTGTTTGATCAACAAAACTTTCTTTGATAAAAGGGTCATACTGCTCCTGGCCCACTGTGTACACATTTTCTACAATTGTATGTACCTCGGAGTCCATAATGAGCTTTGTGTCCAGTGTAAGCAGGTCACTACTGTCCTCTTTGAAAGGATTACCAATTTCTTCAAAGACCTCAACAAGAGCTTTCACGTCCTTGGAAAATGAGGTTTGAACAGCTGTAGTTTGTTCATTGTGTTTAGTTAAACCATGAATGGTGCCATGTTTTAACTCTGCCACTATTCTTGATATTTCGGAGCCTGCATCCATCGAGCGTTGTAACGCATTAGTGTTGTCAGTCAAGCCCACATCCCCACCATCAACTTTCACATCCACCTGTTCGTGGGCTTGATCGAGTGCCATGGCAGAGAATGAACGGTTTGTTTTATGTGCAACGAACCTTTCTGCGAAAAACTCTTGGTAGGTGGCAGGGTGCATTCCTGACAGAGAGTACATGTCTCTAATATGCATCGAGAGCCATCTAGCATAGTTGATATGGTCAAAGCTGAATACCCATGGATTAAACATTGCAAGTGATTCTCGGTAGCTCAGAAAGTTTTCTGTCCTGATTGATTCGATGATCTGAAATATACAAAGTTCCATTTCAAGCACAACAGACTTATATTTAAACTGTGGTTGCTCTGCTGTCTTCTTGCCACACAAGTCTGTGAAATTCAATAAATTCTCTCCTGATAGCAGAGTTTCTTTGTATCTGTCATAGGTATCATGCTGCAGGATGGAGAGGGCAGCAGCTGTTATCTGATGAGCATGCCTTGTCCTTGTTACATGTGTGGCTTTCAACAGGGAGTCGTCGACTCAACTTGTTGCAATCCCAGCATTAAAGATTGCAGTTGTCCAACCCCTTCCATTAAGCAAGTCGCCAATGACCTTGATTGCTGTCATATATTTGTCTAGTCCACCAGCAATGATAAAATATTTATCCTCTCCATGTGTTGCAGTAAAGTTCCACTGTATTGTTTTTGCAATTGCAAATAGTGGTTGAACCATTACTAGCACTGGAATTTGTCCAGGGTTGAGGTATTCTGTTGCAGCCTTAACTACATTCATCGAGTGTTTTATCACGGTAACCGAATGAGCGCATTCAAGGAACAGCGGCATGAGGACCACAACTGTGCTAGGAGCTGTTACAACCTGCTGTATGGAAGCATGGTATGTATAATCAACTGCTGCTACCGTGAAGATATTCCTGGCGAGTTTTGAGGGACAAACCACTCCTTCTTCGTCATACATGGCACAAACTTTGTTGGCTATGTCAGTAGAAATTCCAAGTAAATGGTCATAAGAAATGCACAGTCCCATGTTGTGGAGAGTGTCAACCAAGCCCCTTTCTTTCTTGTATCGCTGTGTATCTTTAAGACAAGATAGATTGGTGCGGGTGTTTCTCTGTCTCTGTTATGCCGATGGTTTGATGTAGCATGGTCTTTGGATGATCTTATACTTTTAAACACAATCAATTGTGAGATAGTTTGGGCTGCATATGATATGGGCTTCTCTTCAGCACATTGGTCTTTGATATTGGGTCCAATCAGTAACATGTTCACTAATGCAGCGAGAGACTGAGGCACAGCTTTTTCCTGACAGTCAACAGGAAAACGTCCAGTTTAAAGACATCTCGTCGAATTATTGTGGATGCCTTTGCCAGAATTAGGGCATCGGAATCACAATCATCATTGCATGCTTGTCTTAGAGCTGTTCCAATATCTTCGTCATATATAAGTAGAATGTCCCTGACTTCAGTCTGCGATATCAGATCTGGAATGGCAGCCAGTATCCGATCATTGAGCCTAGTTGTATGAACTTGCACTTGATCCAAACCAAGCTCATTTAGCCTGGATATGTAAAGGTTCTTCATGTCTGCCATTCTGAAAATTGGCTTCGTTTCCAATGAACCCCGATAGGTAATTCTCGGTAGCTCAGAAAGTCTTTCAATATATGAACCAATTCAGCGAAAACTATGCCGTATAGCACCCTTTTGGACTTTCCGTGAGAGTTGTACACGGTTGTACAGTTTTGCCAAGCACTCGGCATGATACTGGGCATCTATAGCTACTATGTCTCCACCAGCCAATTTTCCCAGCAGTTTTGTATCACACAGTTCTTTTGCCCACGTCCTAACTTTGATATCAACTTCAAACGTGGAAACCTTGTTAAGACCAATTGATCCAGCAAGATTATCACAGAAGATACACACATCTTTTGCCTGTGTTTGTTGTCGGTGTTCCGATGAAGATCTCCTTGTTTTAACTGAACTTGGATCGTGTGATTCCTCAATCTTTCTCTTGCTTGCTCTTTGAAGCTTGTTATTGCCTGTTTTATTTCTACAAGATTTATGCCATACTGCGCTATGTTCACACAGTTCCGGTGAGAGAATGCCGTTGCAGCCTTATGCCCCACATTTTGATGACGATCGTTAAGCAAGAAAGCTTACTGTAATACATGTGTTGTAATAGAAACCTACATTGTTTGAAATAAAGAACTACATAATCTTTTATCACAAAAATACCATAATATATATTTTTTTGGGTCCAGTAACTTTATACATTTCCTAGATACCATGATCATGGTCGTTTAATAGCCGGTGGTGATTTTGCCAAAGATTGGCCATTTTAAATGATATAAAAGTTATTTCTAAAACAAACAAAAATTATATATCAAACTTTGTGTGTGCCCAATGGCTTCCTTGGCCTGAAATCTGTATATTTAGAAATTTACAAAGATAGAAGCATTTGAAGAAATGGTCGGCCATTTGAGGGGGCGCTGCTGTCTTTGGTACATATCTAAAAATAATCAGTAGGGGATGTTTTATATGTGTGCCAAGTTGCATGCTTTTAACCCAAAGTGCACGAGTTTATGCTTAGCCGCCCCACTATTATTAACTAACATATATTGCTAAAATGTTGCCAGAAGTCGACTATTGTCATATTACTAATAAAAAGTTATAACTCAAATTGCTCATTCAAATTAATGTCATATGTACTTATTCCCTGCTGCCAGATAGATACATGTTTATCTGCAAATATCAGTCATCATATCACTGTAATTAAGAACTGTACCTACCATCTATAAACTTTGAATGAACATTGGTCATAATCTAAAAACTGACTCATAGACATCCAATGTAAAATGACAAATGACAAATCCGCTGGTATTTCGGACCATGCATATTTTATTCAATTGTCCAATATTCTTGACAACATGGCCCTCAGGGGGGCATAATGTTTGACAAACATCTCTTGTTAGCTCCACTGGCTGAAAGCCAGTCGAGCTTATGTCATGGCGAATTGTCCGTCGTGCGTGCGTGCGTGCGTGCGTGCGTGCGTTAACTTTTTCCTTTAAACGACTTCTTCTCCCTAACCACTTGGCCAATTTGGTTGAAACTTCATGGGAAGCATCCTCTCAATGTCCTCTACTAAATTCAATTTTTTTTTTTGATCCATTCAAAATTCTGGTTTCCATGGCAACCGAAAGAAAAAAATAGTGAGAACTTAAAAAATCTTCTTCTCCGAAAGTGTCAGGCCGATTTTCAAATAATTTTGTAGAAATGTTCCTTGGGTGACCCTTTATTAGATTCCTTCAAGAAATTTTGATTGGGCGAAAAACATGGCCGCCAGGGGGCGGGGCTTTTTTGCCTTATATAGCTATAGTGAAAACTTAAATAATCTTCTTCTCAAAAAGTGTTCAGCAGATTTTCAAATAATTATGTAGAAATGTTCCGTGGGTGACCCTCTATCAGATTCCTTCAAGCCATGTTGATTGGTAAAAAAACATGGCCGTCACAGGGCGGGGCTATTTTGCCTATATGGCTAAAGAGCAAACTTAAAAAATCTTCTCCTCCAAAAGTGTCAGGCCGATTTTCAAATAATTTTGTAGAAATGTTCCTTGTGTGAACCTTAATTAGATTCCTTCAAGAAATGTTGATTGGGCGAAAAACATGGCCGCCAGGGGGCGGGGCTTTTTTGCGTTATATAGCTATAGTGAAAACTTAAAACATCTTCTTCTCCGAAAGTGTTCAGCCGATTTTCAAATAATTTTGTAGAAATGTTCATTGGGTGACCCTCTATCAGATTCCTTCAAGCCATGTTGATTGGTCGAAAAACATGGCCGCCAGAGGGCGGGGCTATTTTGACTTATATGACCATAGTGAAAACTTAAAAAATCTTCTCCTCCGAAAGTGTCAGGCATATTTTCAAATAATTTTGCAGAAACATTCCTTTGGTGACACTCTACAAGATTCCTTTAAGCCATGGTGGTTGGTAAAAAAAATAGCCACCACGGGGCAGGGCTGTTTGGAGATTTTATTTTTGCCTTATGGCCGTGGAGCGATACTGGCCCTCTTGGGCCTCTTGTTCATTTTATATTACCAGACTGAAAATGCACCATTATACTTGACACTTTAACCCTTTTCCTCATAAAGATGCTTTATTACGCCTCTGTAGCAGACAACTTTTTGAAAACATGACTACAAAAAAAGAAATTGTGCGTTTTTTCATCATATTTTCAACTCTATTTAATTATTGTACTTTCATTTAAAGTGAGTTTCTAAACAATTTCGGGTATGTTATCAGAGTCGTCTGTTGCAGAAGTGTTGTATGTGGGAAAGGGTTAAAGTGATACTTAGACAATCCTGTTGTTGGAAAGTGAACATATTGAGTATTGGATTTTTAGCATACCTCGGCACTGTGCTCAAGGGGAGCTATTGTTATCATGGACGGAATTGTCGTACTAGGGACGTGCTATGACGCAGTGCGGTCGGGCGTCAATTGTCCTGGTTTTCTTCTTCTCGGGCTTCTGACTCTGTCCTCCATCTTCCTAAGACATCTGACTTTCTGACTTTGAGGCAATCATCACAGTGTAGGGGATTAAACACCCTCATTCTCAGGGACAGGCTGCCCCATCTGTCTGGCTTCTCTCTTCTGTGGAGGCATGATGATCACAAGGATCCAATGCTCACAACGATGTTCATGTGTAAACGAGATGATCGAGTTAGAAGGGATTTCGACGTACAAGGAACGAAGTAGTTACAAACAGGTTTAAACCTATCCCACTATGTGCTTGTCACACATTTTATTTATTGAGAACACAAATGTCATATCAAGAAAGCAGTGAGAAAGAAATGCAATTTTTGCCACCTGAACCACGCTTGTACTATGTCAATGAAGTTAATACAATGCTTATGTTACGCCCATTTCGGGTCTATTTATTCCCGACCGGGCTAGAAGTCGGCCTAGATGTCATGCAGTCGCATTTATGTCCTTATGAAGTTCTTATTACTGCATACCGATTCGTCGAATTTCGCACTACGTAATTTTTGAACATGTTCAAAGCTCAACAGCATCCTCCTAGTCCATTAACACCATAATTATCATGTCCTTAGCAGGCCTTTAACACTTTCCCTCATACGACAATTCTGCAGCAGACGACTTTGAACGTATTTTGTCAAAACATAGAAAATCTCCATAATTGAATGGATAACCGGACAAAAAGTGGAAAACATTGTGGCAAAAGGAGAAATTGCACGTTTTGTGCAATTTCTTCTTTTGTCACTATGTTTTCAAAAAGCCGTCTGCTGCAGAGGCATCAGAAAGCGTCTATATGAGGGAAAGGGTTAACAGTGTACATGATCTTTCTGGATCTTCATATTGTTTGAGGATGTAATGGGAACTAGGTCTTATGTAATGGGATTTTAGTCACAATCTTTACGGCCACCCAAATCTTGGCAATGTTCAATTTCTAGTCTGATTGCCTCGGCCACGCTGGCTATGGCCCCTTTGGATATTGTGACAGACTGGAACTCTTGTAAGTTAGAATGACCTAATATTTCCGCATGATACAAACCTTTTATCACACAACTTTCTTTGAAAACTCCAATGTTTTCAAAAGTTGATTGCTGTAAGAAGGAAAGTGTTAAAAAGAAGTTAAACAGAATACATATTGTGCATAACCTCATCCTTTTAATAACAATAAAATACAAATGGGCAGTTTATAGACAAACAATAAAATACAACCAATTATCTCCGGAACCAGTTTCAAAATCCACATAAAATGATTTGTGTAATGGTAGTTCAGCAAGTAACAACTTAGGGCTGTCACTATAAGTTATCATTTGATTGAATCAAAACTTCTTTTTTACAATTGACACAAAAGTCAATGCAACCAGAAACATTCATCTTCCACCAATAGACTAAACATCTGTGGAAAGGTTTGCCTGTTGCCTGGGAAGGATATTGTGAAGTACTGGCAGGAAAAGCAAGGTATCTCATGGTAAGGTTGATTGATTGGGGCTTGATGCCGTTTTCAACAATTTTTCAGTCATATAACGTTGGCCAGTTCACCTACTCATGTGTTTCCTAACTTTCACACACTAGTACTCCAAACAACATACTTTCCAAGCAACTGGCTGCTTTTCCACATGGACTGTTAGCTCATTGGTGAAAGACAAATGGTGTGTGTCACAGTGACTTTTGTAAAACGTCAGAAAAAATGTTGTCCGAGATGGGATTCATACTCAAAACCCCTGGGTCGCTACCAACTGAGCTTTAAGAGCCCAGCTTGTTTTGGCTCAAGGTTAGGTGTTCTCACATATGTAATATATCTGAAATACTGTTGAAAATGGTGTTAATCTCCAATCAATCTGTTACTTTGACTACGATGAGAAATGGAAAAATTCATTCAGACCTTCATATAAAACAAATTTTGAAATGGATTGGAAAATTCAAGCAGCTTAAAAATAACAAACGTTATCAACCAAATGGTCAACGAGTTTTTGTTATCAAATGTTTGGATTTTAAACTGGAAATTGATACAAATAGTTCGCTGATGCACATGTTTTTTAGATAGTTGGTTATGTTTTATGAACAAGCAGTAAATATAGTGGATAATAAGACAGTTACATAATTGATGTAAACTTGTGAATCACAGACATGGTATGTATGGAACAAATCAAATAAGAACAAATTACATGAAAGTTGAGGATAACAGTCTACCATTACAGAGGTCTAGCTAGGAATGATACCTTTTCCACATACAACAATTCTGCAACAGATGACAGCATAATGAGCAATTTCTCTTTTTGTCACAATGATCTTTAATCAATTATTTTTCTTCCATTCCACAGCAGATGATTTTTGAAAACATAAGAAAAATTACTCCTTTTGTAACAATGTTTTCAATTTTATTCAATAATTGTTCTTCCATTCTAAGCGATTTTCCGTTTTTTGACAAAGTATTTTCATTTCCATATTTTTGATGATATATTTACTTAGTCATCTGCTGCAAATTTGTTTTATGTCAGAGAGAGGGTTTAACCCGTTCCCTCATACAACAATTCTGCAGCAGACGACTTTGAACATAATTTGTCAAAAAATAGAAAAACTCTATAATTGAATGGATAACCTATGACTAAAAGTGGAAAACATTGTGGCAAAAGGAGAAATTGCACGTTTTGTGCAATTTCTTCTTTTGTCACTATGTTTTCAAATAGCCGCCTGCTGCAGAGGCGTCAGAAAGCGTCATATGAGGGAGAGGGTTTAAACAGCCTGGATAGACTGCACAGATTCCCTGGCTGGCTTGGCTCTATAGTGGTGGCACTGGCTTCCCAAAATTGGTTCAAGTAGTCAAAGAGTAAAGCAATTAAAGAATATAATGTGTGTACCTTTACTCACTGCAATGATTCTTTTAAGTATCCACAATATAGGATATAAAGGATTTCAGAACAAGAAATATGCTCTAACTTAGAGCTCTGGAATCTGCTAATTACAATGTTTCAAATATTCAATAAAGCAAATTGGTCTTAATTACAAAGTCAACATTTTCTTTAGTAACAAGAAACCGCTGAAGACGGTAAGGCCGAATTGTCGGCAATTTGACCTTGAAAATCAACAAACCAAAGTCAAGGTCAAAGTAACCATAGAAATCAATAGAACTTGTTACTGGTTACCTTCAGGCAAAGTTTCAAGTTTGTAACCCTTTCCAGTGCTGAGATTTTGCCTCAACTTGAAACTTTAACCAAAATGTTGACGGACAAATGGACATCGCCAATCTATAGACCGGAATTGCTAGAGCAATCCGGCCAATTAAAATGAAAAATTGTTATATTTGGTTTTTGCACTAATTTTGTAAATAAGTAGTATTTTGCAATCATAATTAGGTATACAATTATCTGATTTCCTACAATCATTTCAAGTCTATATCCAACTATATCCATTTTGGACTTCCAATTTTTAATATCAGACAACTATAATATAATATGATTTTTAGGCAACAGTAAAAACTGTCTGAACATAATGTCTAAGTTTATCAGGCTAAAGGTTATGTACATGTAGATAAAAACAAATTCTCAAACATGACCCTTTGCCACGTACATACGCTTTATGACGCCTCTGCAGCAGACGACTTTTGAAAACATTGTGAAAAAAGAAGAAATTGCTCATAATGAGCAATTTCTCCTTTTGCCACAATGTTTCCAACTCTATTCAATTTTTATACTTTGATTCACAGATATTTTTTTAATTCTGTTTTCAAACTCGTCGACTACAGATTTGTAGTATGTTGGAAAGGGTTAACATGGTCTACGCTGCATGTAACGGACAATCGGAACCAGCAAGATCCAGACCAGTATTAACTTCCACGCAATCTAATCAGTATCTTTCCCCTTTGCAAACGAGTAGTACAAGCACCTCGGAAGCATAAGGGGACCGATCTTTTCAAAACACATACGACTATAGAAATATCTGGTATAAGGTTAACCCTTTTGTCCATAGCAGTTTTCTGACCTCTCTGCAGCAGGCTATTATTGAACACATTGTGGCAATTTGAGAAATTCTTCATTGTTAACTACTTTTCCATTTTGCACAATGTTTTCAACTCAATTCAATAATTATATTTTCATATTTGTTTGCCTTGTTTTCAAAGTCATCTGCTGCAGATTTGTTGTAAGTGGGAAAGGGTTAAAGAAATAATATTACGTATCACATCCTTTGCATGGCAATTCAACAGTTACTAAACAAGAGTGCCATGAGGCCCTGGATCGCTCACCTGAGAATGGGCTTTTTTAGACTTAACTTTTTCAGCGCCAATGGCAATATCATCAAGACAATCTTTCAATACACTATGGCCTAGTGACCTAGTTTTTGACCTGACCAAACCCATATTTGATTTAGCCTAGATATCTTCAAGGCAAATATTCCGACAAAGATTCAAAATGACCCATAACTGAACTTGGCCTAGATATCACCAAGACAAACTTTCTAAAAAAGTTTGAACATGCTCAAGCCAAAAATGTGGCTTCCAGAGTGTTAACTAACACAAGATTTTCCTTAAATGTGACCTAGTGACCTAGTTTTAAACCGGACATGACCCAGTTTCGAACTTGGCCTAGATATCACTAAGATAAACATTCTGATCAAGTTTTAACATGCTCAAGCCAAAAATGTTGCTTCCAGAGTGTTAACAAAATTTTCTTTAAATTTGACTTAGTGACCTAGGTTTTAACCGGACATGACCCAGTTTCGAACTTGGCCTAGAGTTGATGGAGATATATGTTCTGATAAACTTTCATAAAGATTGGATCTCTAGAGTAGTAACAAGCAAATGTTGACGATGGACGACGAACGACGGACAAAAGGCGATCACAATAACTCACCTTGAGCACTATGTGCTCTGGTGAGCTAAAAATAATCATCATAAGAAATGTTGAACAAAATTATAGATAAAATAATTCAGTGCTTTTAAAACAACTAGGAAAAAGGTTGATGGCACAATGTATTATGCTTTACTAATCCCCACATACAAAAAATCTGCAGCAGAGGACTTTGGAAAAATCCAGTTACAAAAAATGGAAAACACCTATAATGAGAGTATAATTATTGAATAGGGTTGAGATCATTGGGGTAAAAGGAGCAATTTCTTCTTTTGTCACAATGTTTTCAATAGTGGTCTGCTGCAGAGGTGTCAGATAGTGTCGGTGGGAAAGGGTTACAATGTTTACGTGATAAAGACAACACCTAGAAGAAGATAAATTTTCAATTGTATGGAGATGATCTGAAATTTCTACTTTTCCCACAATCTTCTTAATCTATAATATCTTAATCAAACTGCGAAATCCTAGTGTGACATGTTTTTCACTCGTTTCCACAGCAGCCAACTCTGCTAAAGTCATTTCAGAGAAAGGATAAAACATAGTAAACAATTAATTAATCATACTCATTAAACATGTACATATATGTGTATATAAAAATAATTTCTATGCCCATGATACTGGACCATTAAACTTTTTCAGAACACATAAAAAAGGGAAAAATGAAGCACCTTTTCTTTTTGAGGTTAAATTTGTATCAGGACAACGCAATGTCACTTGGCTTTTTTTAAACCCTTTCCCACATGTGACAATTCTGCAGTAGATCATTTTGTAGACATCAAGGAAAAAGTATAGAAATGAAAGTATATTTATGGAATAGAGTTGAACATTAATGAGGAAAATTGAGAAATTGCTCATTATGAGAAATTTCTCCTTTTGTCACAATGAGCTCAAAGGTCGTCTGCTGCAATTGTGTCAAAATTGGCCTGCATTGGAAAAGTGTTAAGCAAATGGCCCTCAGGCATAGTAGAGAGCCTTTTTTCTAAACTTTTTCCATTTTGAATCATTTATCGACCTTATGATGGAGTACAGAACATATAAGCAAAATTATGGAAATTCTCTGTTAATAAAAGTTTAACTATTGAATCGAGTTAAAAACATTGTGACAATAGAAGTAGATGTGTATTATGAGCATATTCTTATTTCGCCACGAAGTTTTCAAAAGTCATCTGCTGCAGATTTGTAGTAAGCGTGAAAGGGTTTATAATAAAGTGGATTTCAGTCTTGTAATAAACAGATTATAATTAATAATTTAAGCAAAATGCAGAAATTTGAGATACAAACATTAAAGTAAATGAATAATTATTCCTTATGTACATTCAGTATATCACTATAACACTATATAAACATATATATATATCCTTGAGTAACCCTTTCCCTCATGCAGACGTATTTTGATGCATATGCAGCAGATTACTTTTAGAAGCAAAATGACACAATTTCTTCTTTCTATTTTCAACTCTATTAACCCTTACCCTCATATAGACGCTTTCTGACGCCTCTGCAGCAGACAGCTTTTTGAAAACATAGTGACAAAAGAAGAAATTGCTCATAACGAGCAATTTCTCCTTTTGCCATAATGTTTATCATTTTGAGTCATAGGTTATCTGTTTAATTATAGAGATTTTCAATTTTTTGACAAAATATGTTTCAAGCCGCCTGCTGCAGAATTGTCTTATGAGGGAAAGGGTTAAATAATGCTTTTTTCAGTTATAGAGGGTTTCAATAATTTTGCCTAAGCCTAGATGTTTTCACAAGTGTCTTTTTCAGAATTTTTATATAAGGGAAAGGGGGGTTTATCATTAGTTGGACCAGTCCCCTGATGTCAAACAAAACCTAGGACTTGTTTTCACAAGGATGTGTCAAAGAAACTTTTATTTGAGTGAATAATCAGCAAAATCTGAATGAATTTCTATCAAATGCATCTTATTTCCATGATATGTAGTATTTATAAATAACAAAATAACTTCAAACCCTTTCCCTCATACGACAATTCTGCAGCAGACGACTTTGGACGTAATTTGTCGAAACATAGAAAATCTCCATAATTGAATGGATAACCTATGACAAAAGTGGAAAACATTGTGGCAAAAGGAGAAATTGCACGTTTTGTGCAATTTCTTCTTTTGTCACTATTTTTTCAAAAAGCCCTCTGCTGCAGAGGTGTCAGAAAGCGTCTATATGAGGGAAAGGGTTAAATAAACTGTTCAAACTGTACAAAATGTTATTGCTTTGCTAGATATCATGAATTAAATAATCATAATGGTGCAAAATTCAAATTGCAAAGCTTATCATATATCAATTGCACAAATATCTGGTCAAGAAATTGGAAACACAACCTGTTATCCCTTTCCCCCATACAACAATTATGCAGCAGACGACTTTGAATATATTTTGTCAAAAGATGGAATATCTCTATAATTGAATGGATAACCTATGACTAAAAGTGGAAAACATTGTGGCAAAACGAGAAATTGTGCGTTTTGAGCAATTTCTTCTTTTGTCACTATGTTTTCAAAAAGCTGTCTGAAAGTGTTTATATGAGGGAAAGGGCTATAGGAAAAACGCATTACCAATCTTGTGGCCAGGTTTTGACCTAGTTGAAAACTTAGTCAACCCTTTCCCACTTGTAGACGCATTCTTACGCATCTTTAGCAGACGACTTTTGAAAACACTGTGACAAAAGGAGAAATTGCTCAAAACAAGCTATTTCACCTTTTGCCACAATGTTTTCATCTTTTTTCAGTAATAATACTTTCATTTATAGAGCTTTTTCATGTTTTTGCATGATTGTTTTCAAAGGTGTCTGCTGCAGATTTCTTGTATGTGGGAAAGGGTTAATAAAGCAGTTCTATGAAATTCTGATGATCAAATTACCCTCTTGATTAATTAAATAATTTTTTAACTTTTAAACCCAAACTACAGCTAACATTGAACACCTAAAATCTAGCTCATACTCTATCACGTACACAATTCTTGAGCTACACAATTCTAAATACCATTCTTTCTGATGTGCAGACGACTTTGGATAACATTGTGGTAAAAGCAGAAATTACTTGAAGTTAGCAATTTATCTTTTTGCCACATTTTTCCGGATACATTAAAATGATCTGGTGGTTAACATGAGTCATATCAAGTATAAAATTTAAAATAAATAATCATTGCACAGATTTAAATATATATGAATGATGGAAGAAAGATAGATAAGTTTAAAGAAAAGAACATTTCATCTGATACTAACCATAACATTTGATTTAATTCATCCTTTCCCACATACAACAAATCTGCAGCAGACGACTTTACAGACATTAGGACAAAATATGAAAACTATTTTAAAATGAAAAAAACATATATTGAATTAAATTGAAAACATTGTGGAAAATGAATAAATTGCTCATTATGTTTTCAAAAGTTGTCTGAAAGTGTCTGTTTGAGGGAAAGGATGAAGCATTAAGCAACCTTATGTTACAGATAAATAAATATATTTGCAAAATCTAAAGCAGTTTTCAAAAATAAGGTGTTTGCTGGATTTACATTAAAAAAACCCCACAAATATTGGGACTAAAAAAAACAAGGGTTACCGGTAACATGAAATGGATTTAAGGATCACTTTGAGCCCAACCATATGCTTGTCCATCAACCCTTTCCCTCATATAGACACTTTGCAGCAGACGACTTTAGAAAACAGTGTAACAAAAGGAGAAATTGCTCAAAACAAGCAATTTCTCCTTTTGCCACAATGTTTTCAACTTTTTCGGTAATTATCCCTACAATTATAAAGATTTTTCATATTTTTTAGTTGACATTTTCGAAGTCGACAGCTGCAGATTTGCTGTTTGTGGGAAAGGGTTAAAAATATGTGTATCAAACTAAGTTATAACCCCCATCTAACAAAGTTTTTAACAAGGGAAACAACTCGGAAATAACTCTTTTATTTTCCAAAAGAAAATCAATGCTTCTTCTATATTTTCACGATGTACCTGTTTAAAATAAAGTTTCTAGAAGGCATGATGAATGGATACAAGACCGACACACAGACTGATGAAGGCATAGCAGTATGCCCCGCCACCAACTTTTTTGAAAACTTGAGCATAACTATCACAAATGTTAGAAATGAAAACAAAGGTATAACAATGAGGGACAAAGCCATGAATAAGTTTAGTTCAACTCTTTCCATCTTGAAACAGATGACTTAAAACTGTTGGAAAAGTCGTCTGCTGCAAACATGTTAAAATGTATCTGCATGTGGGAAAGAGTGAAAAGATAATTTTTAAGTGGGTTGAATTTCCTCATTTATGGCTATGACGGTTCATTTAAATCTGATAGAGAAGTCCTGCGGATGAAATATTATCCCCTCCACCTCCTGTTTGTAGTACCTCTGTACAAACGAGAACAGGAGCCAAGCAAACATTAAACTCTTCCTCCTCCCAGCAGGATACCGGCCGGCTCCCATTCACTGATATACGGTCAGCATTTTCCTTGACTGTGCTTGTAGAAAAAGACTCATCCATAATCATCTTGGCTTTATCAAGGTCTATCCAATTAGACCCACACACATGCCTGTTGGCTGTTAGGGAGGCTTTAGCTGCTGCAGACATAGTATTTTTCCAATCAGAATCTTTGGTTGTAAGAATGGCCTGGTATGCAAGAGTATGGACATGAAGTCTGGTAAGCTTTCGTCTTCCACTCGATTCCTCGGTATTCTTCAAAAGATCAAAAACAGTTCTCATCTGGTCAAGAACGGTTGCTATTCTAGGATGTGAATCGGCCAGCAATGAAATTTTTCCGTCTGTTAAAATACCCACCAAGTTAGGTAACTCCTGTTCGTTCATGCCCAAAGAGTCAGAATGAAGTACAACTGTTTCGACGATTTCTTTCATAAGGACAGGGTCACTAAATGAGGCAAGTTCAAAATGGATTTTGGTAGATCTGTCCGCATTAGATAGTAAGTCTTGAAGTTTCTTTAGTCTGTTATATCTCACACCTGTGATGATAAAACAACAAAACATTAATTTCAATCTGCTTACCAGATTATTATTTTTTACTTTTCTGCTTTGAAAACATTTGAAGAAATGAAAAGGAAAATATCTGAGAGACTGGAGGTATATTCATTACAGTGTTAACCTGTTTCCACTTATAGACACAGTTTGACACATCTGCAACAGACAAACTTTATAAACATTGTGGCATTAGAAGAAATTGCTCATGGTGAGCAACTTCTCCTTTTGCCAAAGTGTTTTTCATATTTATTTTATAATTGAACTTTTCTTTATTGAGATGGCAAATTTTAACCCTTTCCCTCATACGACAATTCTGCAGCAGACGACTTTGGACGTAATTGGTCAAAAAATAGAAAATCTCCATAATTGACTGGATAACCTATGACAAAAAGTGGAAAACATTGTGGCAAAAGGAGAAATTGCATGTTTTGTGCAATTTCCTCTTTTGTCACTATGTTTTCAAAAAGCGTCTATATGAGGGAAAGGGTTAATAGTTTGTCGGCTGCAGGATTGTTTGATATGGGAAAGGGTAAAATGAAATCTTAATAAAATCCAGCCTTCTTTCTTGTTTCCCTTTTACAGACAGCATCTTAGAAAATGGAGAATTTCTTCAAAACAAGCAATGTTTTCATTTTGAAATCAACATGTAACAAGACAGGCTTTTCCAATATTTTGCCTCAATAGAGATATTTAGTAATAGAAATTACAAGTGTATATGACTTATACAGTTTGTGTCATTGATCAGTTTGTTTGAATCAGTAAAATATTATAATCATCATAAATTATAGAACAAGAGACCCAAGAGGGCCAGTATCGCTCCACGGCCATTAGGCAAAAATTAAATCTCCAAACAGCCCCGCCCCCGATGGCCATGTTTTTAGACCAATCAACATGGCTTGAAGGTATCTGATGTAGGGTCACCCTAGTAACATTTCTAAAAAATGTTCTGAAAATCAGCCCGACACTTTTGGAGAAGAAGTTTTTACTATAGTCATATAAGGCAAAATAGCCCCACCACCTGGTGGCCATAGTTTTCGACCAATCAACTTGGCTTGAAGGAATCTGATAGAAGGTCACCCTAGGAACATTTCTACAAAATTATTTGAAAATCGACCTGACACTTTCGGATGAGAAGATTTTTTAAGTTTTCACTATAGCCATATAATAAGGCAAAATAGCGCCGCCCTGTGGAGGCCATGTTTTTCGACCAATCAACATGGCTTGAAGGAATCTGATAGAGGGTCTCACAAGGAACATTTCTACAAAATTATTTGAAAATTGGCCAAACACTTTCGGAGGAGAAGATTTTTAAGTTTTCACTATAGCCATATAATGCAAAATAGCCCTGCCCCCTGACGGCCACGTTTTTTGACCAATCAACTTGGCTTGAAGGAATCTGATAAAGATTCACCCAAGGAACATTTCTACAAAATTATTTGAAAATCGGCCTGATACTTTCAGAGGAGAAGATTTTTTAAGTTCTCACTATAGCCATGTAAGTAAAAAAATAACTCATCCCCTGGTGACCATGTTTTTCGTCCAATCAACTTGGCTTGAAGGAATCTGATAAGAGGGTCACCCTAGGAACATTTCTACAAAATTATTTGAAAATCGGCCTGACACTTTTTGAGGAGAAGATTTTTTAAGTTTTCACTATAGCCATATAATGCAAAATAGCCCTGCCCTCTGGCAGCCATGTTTTTCGACCAATCAACAGGGCTTGAAGGAATCTGAAAGTGGGTCACTTAAGGAACATTTCTACAAAATTATTTGAAAATCGGCAAGACACTTTTGGAAGAGAAGATTTTTTAAGTTTACACTATTTTTTTCTTTCGGTTGCCATGGTAACCAGACTTTTGCAAGGATCCAAAAAGAAATGAAGGAATTCAGGAGAGGACATTGAGAGGATGCTTCCTATGAAGTTTAATCATAATTGGCCAAGTGGTTAGGGAGGAGAAGTTGTTTGAAGCGAAAAGTTAACGCACAAATAACTGACAATTCGCCATGACATAAGCTCGACTTCGACTGGCTTTCAGCCAGTGGAGCTAAAATGGTAAGTTTGTTCATAAGATGTTTTATGTCATTTTCAACAATATTTCTGTTATATGACATCATTGGTTAGTTACCAGTTCTTCTGGTCCATTTATCCTGATACCAGCAAGTCTATCAACAAGGAGGGCAAAAGCCATTACTTCCACATTTAAAGCCTTTGGTATAACCTGGCTGGAAGTCGAACCAGTGACCTCCTGCACCCTAGGTGGACACTCTACCAGTATAGTATAAGGTAAGATTTAAAGCTTCAGTTCCACATACAGACGCTTTCTGATGCCTCTGCAGCAGACAACTTTTGAAAAAATTGTGGCAAAAGGGGAAATTGCTCATCATGAGCAATTTCACCTCTTATCACAATATGTTCAAGAGTTGTCTGCTGCAGAGGCATCAGAAAGCGTCTGTATCTTTTCAAAGTCGTCTGATGCAGAATTGTCGTATGTGGGAGAGAGACTAGGCGGACACTCTACCAGTATAGTAAAAGGAAAGCTTTAAAACTTCATACCGAGGCTTAAATAAGGAACAAATCATTTTATACTTCATTTAATCCTTATGTAGGGATCTTGTCGACACTTAACCCTTTCCCTCATATAGACGCTTTCTGACGCCTCTCCAGCAGACAGTTTTTTGAAAACATAGTGACAAAAGAAGAAATTGCTCAAAACGAGCAATTTCTCCTTTTGCCACAATGTTTTCCACTATAAGTCATAGGTTATCCATTCAATTATAGAGATTTTCAATGTTTTGTCAAAAATGGTCAAAGTCGTCTGCTGAAGAATTGTCGTATGGGGGAAAGTGTTAATATAATATTCTAACAGAGATGATTTTTTTTAGGTAAACACAAATAAAGACTTAAAATAAAATGAGCCTCTTATCTACAGCCTGGTATTTTTGACCAGTAACATGTTTTTTGTCTTCGACAGGATAAATAAAATACTCACCATCTTGAAATGGAAAGTTATCCATCATTTGAAGTCCACCAACAACGAGAACTGAAGGATCAAAGTTTGGTAGAGCCGCTTCTAGATCTTCTAATGTGTCGAGATGGGGATTGTTCTTATCACTGTGTACTATAAACCTGTAAGAATAAGGTGTCAAGATGGGGATTGTTCTTATCACTGTGTACTATAAACCTGTAAGAATAAGCAGCATATCATCAGGTTTTACTTTTTGTAATTCAAGTATATGAGCTTGTCCACGGGAAAAAGATACAATCTGTCTTACTAGAATCTCAACCAGTTTACAATCCTCTAACAAGCTTGTGTATTTAATTACTAGAGGACCATGATGGTCCTACATCGCTCACCTCATTTAATAGAAATCACAATTTTCAATGTTCTTGAGATGTGCATACAAGGAAAACAAGCAATGCCTGCCCCCCTGTGGTTATATTTATGAATTGATTGTAATAATTTCAACAATCTTGATAGAGGGTCACCAAAGGAATGTCTGTGCCAAATTAATTTAAAATCGGGCCAGTACTTTTTGACAGAAGATTTTTTAAGTTTTCACTATATATACATGTACATATAACTTATTATGAGGAAAACAAACTCAGCCTCCATTGCGGCCATGATTTTTAACAGATCAATCAATATAAATTAAACAATCTTGGAAGAGGGTCATTCAAGGAGCACTTGTGCAAAATAATTTTCAAATTGGCCAGTACTTTTGGACATGAAGATTTTTAAAGTTTTAGCATATTCCCCCTTTTATGAATCAGCAGCAACCAAAGTTCTTGTTGGAATTAAATTCTTTAAACAATTTTTGATGAAGGCTACTTAAAGAATCTTCCTGTAAAATTACTTTGAAAGCGGACCAGAAGTTTCAGAGAAGAAAATTTGAAACGACGATGGACAATAGCTCACACCTTGTGCTCAGGTGAGCTAACAAGCCTACATGTACGTTTTCCTTTAAATGCAGGCTCACATATTTTATTGATTGTTTGGCGTTTAACGCTGCTTTCAACAATTTGTCAGTTATATCACAGCATTTCCTTGGTAAGTTACCAGTACTACTGGTCCATTTATTCTGACACCAGCCAGTCAGTCGTAATTCTAACTCCGCAACCCTGAGCACCAAGGAGGGTGCAGCCATTACTACCATTATGTTAATCAGAAATTTCCAGAAGCTCGGTTCAATTGCATCAACCTTACTTAGCACTATGTAATACGTAAATATTTCATAGGATCTTTCAATATTTTTGTTTCTCTAACATTTTGTAAAACATGTATGATGGAATGTATTTATCTAATAGGATTCTACTTTAGCCAAGTTAAATAGGTTAACCCTTTCCCACATATAGACACTTTCTGACATCTCTGCAGCAGACTATTTCACCTATAGCCACAATGTTTTAAACTCTATTCACTAATTATACTTGCATTTATACTTTATAGAGATATTCCATTTTTGAAGAGGAATTGGAATACTTTTGCATAGATGTTTATCATATTAAGTTGTTAACTCTTTTCCAATTAAGATGCATTCTAGCGTATCTGCAAAAGGAGAAATTACTATTTCAATATTTATATTTTCATTTTAAGAAATTTTCCATGTTTTTTCTCAGGTTATTTTAAAGTTGTCTGTTGCAGATTTGTTACGTTTTGGGAAAAGATTAATGACCTGTTTAACCCTTTCCCAATTACAACAAATTTGTAGCAGATGACTTTGAAAGCAGCAATATTAAAATACATGTATACTTATGAAAAATTTACCTTTTTGAAAATATTTATTGTGGATACTTCAAATTAATGAAAATATAACTACATAAATGTTAATACATACAGTGCCTCAATCTGAGAGGTTGTTTATCAGTTTGTTGTGGAATAAGATGTAACACAAAGTTCAATAAAGGAAGACAATAGCTGTCATTTACAAAGTCTAAGTCTCTCAATGTATATTAAGTTAGTTCTTGTAAATTGAGGCCGACGCTCTACCACTGTCTTGCACAAGACATTTATACTTCTTGAAAAGTGAAATAGTAAAAAACCTGTTAGCTCTGCTTGCTGTAAGATTACCCCAGGTACTTCCAGCTGCATATTCCAAAATAAGATGAAGGTCATTCTCACTTGCTGGTTTACCAACAACTGTAAAAATAAAACAGTTATATCCTCAAAATCTGTGCCTGTAAATAATAACTGCTTATAATGATAAAGGCAAAGATAAGGAGGATAGTCTTTACTTCAAATATTATCTCTGATATTAATGTAATAACCCTTGTGTTAACCCTTTCCCTTATACGACAATTCTGCCGCAGACGACTTTGAACATATTTTGTCAAAAAATTGAAAATCTCTAAAATTGAATGGATAACCTATGACTGAAAGTGGAAAACATTGTGGCAAAAGGAGAAATTGCTTGTTTTGAGCAATTTCTTCTTTTGTTACTATGTTTTCAAAAAGCTGTCTGCTGCAGAGGCATAAGAAAGCGTCTATATGAGGGAAAGGGTTAATGTTGTGGTGCTCAGAAGAAATGTCCCAGAGAGAAGCACCTTATGAGTCTACATAGCATAGAGTTCAGTCGTTCAGTTCGGAGGTCAACTTAAGAATATGAAGCTCTGTGTTGATACAATAATAGCCCAGCAAATATTTCAGAGGCCTAGACAAAGATAAGAAATCAGGTCTTTGTCAGACAATATCACTTTTCTTAATCTATGAACCATTCCCCACATACAACAAATCTTCTGAGGACCACTTTGAAGAGATCTAGGCCAAAAAATCGAATATCTATTTATTTATTTATTGGGGTTTTATGCCGCTTTCAACATTATTTCAGTTATATCACGGCGACTTCACTTATCCATGATCCCTGGGTAAACAAACCAGTACTAGGCTAGAAAATGTGCCTTGCCCCAAGGGCACTCCACCATGACCGTAGTGCTGCGACTGGGGATCGAACCTGGGACACCCGGTTTCAAAATCCCTGACGCTAACCACTCAATCACAGCGGATTCCTCGAATATCTGTATTAATGAAAGTTTAATTTTCATTTGATTCATTGATTGTATAGTGTTTTAAGCCTATTTCAACCATTTTGTAGATATATCACTGTGTTTCCTAGGAAAGTTACCAGTACTACTGGCCCATTGATCCTGAACCCAGTCAGTCAGTCGTAACGCTTAGCAATTACTACCTTTTTCCAAGTCTTTGGTATGACCTGGCCGGGGATCGTATCAGCAACCTCCGGGATTTTTATTTTAATGAGTTGAAAACATTGTGGCTAACGGGGAAATGGATAATTAGAGCAATTTCTCATATATAACCACAATGTTTTCAAAAGGTGTCTGCTGTAGACGCATTAAAATGCATCTGTAAGTGGGAAAGGATTAAAACCTTCATATTTGGTACTCAAAAGAGATTGCTGGAGCATGAAATATGCCCCATATCTAGAGATAAGCTATCTGACCATCACATACCTTCTATTGATTCAGGTAAGGACTTCATTGTTTCCTCCGTAAACCTAGCTGCAAGCAACACTTCTGCTCCTTCCATAGCCAATCTTGTTGCCATTGCAGGTGCATTTCCTCCAATAGCTCTTCTAGCACTACGAGCTTTCCTGGATGCTCTGGCTACTTCAGCAAATAAGGTTGCATTCTCTATGTATCTCCTAAAAACAAAAGAATATTTAATGCTAAAAAGCTTCAATTACATTTAGATATGCACAAACTCAAATGCTTTAAAAGTTTACAGATTTTCTGTAATGATAATTCTTTGTCATATTATATGTAAGTTTTGAATTAACCCTTTCCCTCATACAGCAATTCTGCAGAAGACAACTTTGAACGTATTTTGTCAAAAAATAGAAAATCTCCATAATTGAATGGATAACCTATGACTAAAAGTGGAAAACATTGTGACAAAAGGAGAAATTGCACGTCAGAAAGCGTCTACATGAGGGAAAGGATTACAAGAGAACCATCAAAGAAATTAGGAACAACTAAGATGGTCACCATTTTGTCCTAGAAACACCAGTGCCAAGGATGAACAAAAAGCCGCTGCAAATACTGTTAAAATGACCAGGGATGTAGAAAAGAGGGATAAGTTACTAAATTGTATCCTAACATATCATCTGTCCCAACATTTGTAGCAAGTAAAAACTATAAGAAAATATTCAAGATATGACAATAAGAAAGATATTTTCAGAAATTTTAATTATTCATCTATTGTAATTTTAAAATTCCAAACTCGCAATACCTGTCTCTTATTAACCAGTCATTATTCGAATTACATTTACTTTACAGTTCTTCAATGTATCTGTTGCTTAGGTGGAAATTTTAAGCATTCAAAATATGCAAGTTTTGTTTATGTGTCATATATACGCCTTCAAAATTGTATTTGTGGAATTTTGGACAATCTTTCAGAGTTGCTTAACCTTTCTTTCTACGTTCCTGGAATGACCCAAGAAAGGCTGTCAAAGTTCCATTGAAAGAAATAATAATAATTCATGTACACATTCACCCACTTGCTTTCAATGGTAAGCACTCTTCTAACTGAAGTTAGATACATCACATTGTTCAGACACTTTCTATTTGAAACAATGATCTACTAAAAATTAAGGACATATAATAACGCGAATTAAAATTCGAATAACAGAATATAATAATTTTGTGTAAATGGACAAATTTGCATATTAAAAGCATATCAATATATTCCAAGTGTTTTTAACGCAATTGATAATGAACAAAATAATTTCAAATCTTATTCACACAAAGCATATATAGGGGAATGTCGGACGAAGCGTACCACATATAGATTATATAGTGAAATTTTAATAATATTAATGTATTGTTTGTTAAACTGTTAAAAAGTGTATTATGTATATTTATTTTTTAATAATATTAATGTATTGTTTGTTAAACTGTTAAAAAGTGTATTATGTTATTTATTTTTTATTTCTAGACACCTATAAAGGCCATATGTAAATAATATTAATGCATTTAACCAATACATTATATTTATGAATTAAAATACGTCTATGATTTAACCAAATGTGGAATGGTTTATGCTTGACTTCGAAGCAGGTAACTATCCTTAAATAAACTATCCCAATCTGCATTTTCTTAGGATAATTATGACCATTATATGTTGCCACACAGACATGTCCGCTTATTTCTTACGCTGATATCCGTAATCGTAAACATTTATTCTGACTTTTGTATGAGTTGTATGTATGTTCTAACCAGGGGGGCAACGAACAAGTCCTCCACCTAATCCAGTATGTAAGAAATACATGGGTGGAGGGCAACATCTGGCAACCGGAACATTGGTCTGTGTTCCGCGAGACAGTGAGAACCAACAATGACGTTGAAAGTATGTATCCTTAAATTTAACATTCTTACTAAGTGTCTTGATGTAACCGTATTTGATTTGTGTTAATTCATGTATAAATATGTTTTGTATGACGAGATGCATGTACTTTGTATAAGTCAAATTAAACATGTTCGGTTCTGTTCTGTTCTTAAACAGATAAATTAAATAATCTATTTTGCGCAAAATTTTACTTCTTACTGGATCGTTACTGAAATGAAGTATACATACAAACATGCATTTAATATATATTTAATAGTTCACTTTTATCTTTACAGGTTGGCATAGAGGCCTAAACTCAAGAGCGAACGACAGCAGCCTCCCATTCTACGTTTTGGTTCCACTCCTGCGAACCGAGGCACAAGATGTCTCTATAACGGTATGACTGGTGTCCGAAAATCTTGTGACGAGAAATCAACGTAAGAAATACGCCAAAATACACGGACGTCTGTTCGATCTGTGGGACCAATATGAAGACGAAGACGAATAATACAACTTCGAAGCTGCTAAGAGATTGTAGCAATCTGATAGGCCATGGTCCTATCCCCAGAGTTGATGACCACGGCGAAGAGGAGTAAAAAAATGTATATATATATATATGTAAAATGTGCTATATTTATAAAATGGTAAAATGTGCTATATGTAAAATATGTTTTTACTGATGGACGATTTGAAGAAAAAAATGTTTGTATGTTTGGTGGTTATTAATTAATTATGACAAAAATGCTTATTCAAAAACAGAAATTGATCTATGTGTTTTTTCCCCATTTAATTTAGTTATTCACACGTATTAACTTCTTATCGAGCGCCCCACCAGGTAAATGACACTTGTTATGATACTTGTTATTCACACCTATCATCGAGCGCCCCAC
The DNA here is from genome assembly GCA_031761405.1 of Serripes groenlandicus. NCBI lineage: Eukaryota > Metazoa > Mollusca > Bivalvia > Cardiida > Cardiidae > Serripes > Serripes groenlandicus. Next base: position 52,240,760 of record JASEVX010000001.1, read on the forward strand.
CAGGTATTTACTACTATATAATCTATATGTGGTACGCTTCGTCCTGAAATGGTACGTAAAGGCAGTGGTACGGTAAGACAGTGGTACGCTTCGTCCTGCACCCATATAGGGAGTTAGAGAATATTTGTTTAATTTTTGTTATCATTTTCTTCTACTTTATTTAAATAAAATGGTTGACAATATTAAAATTGGTCATCATTGTGAATTGAATTTTCATGGATTAAATCTGTAAAGAGGTAACCTGCATGATTTTTGGACTGAATTAAATGTTAATTATGATTTATTTAATCGTCGCTAAAGCTATCGAGGATGTAAACATCATGGTAACGTTGATCGAGCCGGTCTGATAAATGCTAAGGGAATTTTGAACAGAGTGTTTAGACTTGGGTTGCCAAATAGATAACAGATGATAAATTGTGCACGCAAAAGTCTAAATTATTTGGACTTATCTCTGCCTCTGAACTTACTCAGCAGCTGCCCCATATCTGAAGAAGTAGGCAAACATTTTGGTCAAATCTGTCTCTGTAATGATATTTTCAGAGTGTTCTGGTGTTGGTACTGTGTAATTCAGCTCTTCCAGAACTTCCATAGCATTGACAAAGATATCCTCACATCCTCCAAACCCGAGGGCGATTCTCGTGTTCCTACCAACTCCTCCTTTTTTCTCCGCTCTCAGTAATCCTTTCAGGACATCGTCTAGTTTCTCCTTCACCATATCATTGGACCGTTTTCTGTACAGAATGGCGGATAAAGCAACCAAAACAGCAAGAACAGTGAATGTCTTCACATTCATCACAGCCATTTTTATAAGATTTCAATCAACATAAAATAACTCATAAAACATTCATCAGTGCACAAACCAGAACAAAAAGTGTGTACGTCAAGTAGAGCATCAGTGTAACTAGGCGATTTGTTTAGGTAAGCACTTGATTAATTTATTCTGAAGTTGAAGGTATTTATTTTAATCTACCCTGTATAGTCTGTATTCTTTTTCGGGGAATATTTGTAACACTATTAAACTGATAAAAGTATTGAACTATTTCACTTTAAATAAGATATATTGTACATTACTTTCATATCTGAATATCCTACTACACACTTTAATTAGCATGATGGTCTCTAAGAGAAATTCAGTAATCATTCTATCAAAAAATAGTGCATCCAGTTTTCGGAGAAACAAACAGACCTAAAGCGTCTGTTGACTCAGAGCAAAAGATGCGCGAATTTTAGAAGGTAACTTTGAAATATCTTGATTATTTGATGCAAACTTTGATATTTTTCAACTAAATGATGAAATGCAAAAGACGACAGTACATGCATTTACTGCATTGTGCCATTTCCGTATTTAACAACTTTTATTTAAACCAAATAAAGAGATTTGCAATGTGATTTCGTGTATTTCTTCTTGTTTATTTTAGGTCATGTTGATTTGCTTAAGGAGCCTTTGCTACGTAAAACGATTGAGTATCATCTTCCACGCTGGATACGGAGGAGATGATTACGGCCTGTGACACCCAGGACTTTGTCCCTTTTGGCCGAGACTATATGCGACAACACCCTGGGAAATTTCAGATACAGGTTCAATCTGTTTTTATTCTTACTTTAATGGACCTTTTTCTAAGGATCTGTACAATGGAATCAAGAGTTTTCCACCCCGGATTTTCTTACTACTCGACCCCTCGTTCAATTTCTATACAGTTCAGGCCTGGAAAATGCATTTTTATATGCCCGTTTTGAAATAACGGGACATATTATAGTTTTATCCGTGGCTGCATCCAGTATGTTGTCCGCCCAATAACTTTAGAAGCTTTTGTCCAATAATCACCAATGGTCAGAATGTGTATTGGCATAATATCTTGGACAAGTTCGATAACTAACTAGCCATATCAGAGTTCCCATTCACGTATATAAGTACGTGAATCACGTAGATAAAACAAATAATCACGCACACATTTTCATATATGGCTGTTATAACCTTAAGAATAGGAATGTGTTCATGTCGCGCGATGGCTGTCGTTACAAATGTGGCGTGGAAGTTCTAGTAGACTCGGTGTCACGATTACAAGTGGAGGAAAATTTCGTCACGCTTTAGACCTCAAACATGAAAACATGTACGGAAAGAAAGTCTAGAATAATGAAAATATATTTTTCAGATGGTAAAATTAACACGATCAGCAAAATTTCACGAGAAAAACAAGTTATCAGAAGAGGTTTTCCCAATACTAAATATAGACCGAATGTCATCGTAATAATTCCGAACGATATCGTTATTACCTGATCAGGTGCCTGCTCGTTAAAAGTATCAATAACTTGGCTACTTTGTCAATGTTCAGATTAAACTGTAAATGTCAAACGCGGTGACGTATGTGCTGACTGGTATCAGGTTTTTTTTACCGGGAAATAATTGCACAGCCTTTGTAAACGAGAGGCAGTCTATTAATGTTGTCTGCCATTGTTCGGATTAAACCGCAAAGGTCAAACGCGGTGACGTATGTGCTGACTGGTATCAGTTTATTTTATGGGGAAATAATTGCACAGCCTGCGTAAACGAGAGGCAGTCTACTAATGTTGTCTGCTACTGGAATGTCGCAGAAATGTTGGCTTGTTTTGGATTTGACAAAGCCGAGACTACTTGATAGAAGGTCGAAGAGGACTCGCCCGTCCCCGATAGTTTAAAAGTTGACAAAGACGCCGGTCCTCTCCAGAAAAACAATGTGTTAAATGGTTTCAAAATGAATGGGTGTCAGAACTTTCATGGTAACAATATGATTCGGACTCCGGGAAAAACAATTTTTTCTTTGTGTGAAGGTCATGAGGAAAATAACCCTTACAAGTCTGCATTAACTCATGGAAGCATAAATTATCAGCTTGATACATGCTTGCCTTTCAATTATCCGCTTTGAATTATAAGACAAAAGCTGATCGAATTCAACAATGAATCAGATACGCTAAACACATGTCGTAACTTTTTCTGTGCCTTATATTTTCATTCAGATGTCGTTCGTTTACTGAATTTGATAGTTTATCGAATAAAATTTAAATTTAATGAAATATTTGTATATCTTATTCATACAAAAGGTATAGGGATTTGAGTGATATTTCGTTTAATATGTTTTACCGATTTTGTCTTGTCAATTTTACCGCGTGTTGGGAGTAAACAAACTGGTGAACGATTTGTATTGTTTGAGCGAGTTATTTATAGAAAGGTCTACACATCCAGGTTTATCTTTCATTCTTTCTCACTTTACTATCGATCGACCATAAACAAATTCAAATTGATATGTTGTATCTACTCTAGTCACTGTCATATATTTTCATATAATATTGTAACCTATAAATCTTCAAAAGGAAAAACAAACAATTAGTTGTGTATGTGTTTTATTTCAATATAAAAAATTATTTTGTTACTAAATGATGATAACACAGTTTGTTTTGTTTACAATCTAACATGATATGTTGTTTCCCCCCCAAATTATTTTTATTAGAAATTACCTAAAATTGGTCTTGTCTTCTCAATAACTTTAGAAGTTTTTGTCCAATCACCACTTAATTTGGTTAAAATGTGTATTGGCATAATATCTTGGACAAGTTCTATAACCAGCCATATTGCTCGAGTCACTCCCGAGTTATCGCCCTTTAATGACAGAAAATACCTAAAATCGTTCTTGTCCGCACAATAACTTTAGATGCCTTTGTCCAATCACCACTAAATTTAGTCAGAATGTGTATTGGCATAATATTTCAAACAAGTTTGATAACCAGCCGTATCGCTCAAGAGTAATTGCCCTTTAATTATAGAAATTACCTCAAATTGGTCTTGTCCGATCATTGACTTTTGAAGCCTTTATCCAATCATCACTAAATTTAGTCAGAATGTGTATGGGCATAATATCTCGGACAAGTGCTATAATCCGCCATATCTCTTAACTCTTTCCCTCATATAGACGCTTTCTGACGCCTCTGTAGCAGACAGCTTTTTGAAAACATAGTGACAAAAGAAGAAATTGCTCAAAACGAGCAATTTCTCCTTTTGCCACCATGTTTTCCACTTCTAGTCAAAGGTTATCCATTCAATTATATTTTCTATCTTTTGACAAAATATGTTCAAAGTCGTCTGCTGCATAATTGTCGTATGAGGGTTATTGCTCTATAATGACAGAAATAACCTAAAATTGGTCTTGTCCGATCAATAACTTTACAGGCCTTAGTCCAATCATCATCAAATTTGGTCAGAACCTGACTATTCAGAGTTATGGCCCTTGTATTACTTAAATTGTCGAGTCCCAGTAGCTCAGTCGGTAACGACGCGGGCTGTGACGTCAATCCAGGGGTTGTGAGTTCGAATCCGGGCTCGGCCAACTTTCTTTCCGACGTTTGACAAAAGTCATTGCGACATACGTCATTCTTCTTCCACCAATGGGCTAAGTCTATGTGGAAAAGCAACCAGTTGCTTGGGAAGATTGTTGTGTGGAGTACTGGTGTGAGAAAACCAGGAAACGCATGAGTAGGTGAACTGGCCGCCGTGATATGACTGAGAAATTGTTAAAAACGGCGTTAAACCCCATTCAATAATAATAATAATAATTACTTAAATTACATTAAGTTTATGTTGTCCGTGCTGTAACTCGAATACATTTTATCTGATCATCACCAAATTTAGACAGTATGTTGATGGGCAGAATATCTTGGTCAGGTTCAATAACTAACCATGTTATCTTAGTCACTCCACACATATCCCTTGAAATGGTCAAAACTGTATTAACAGTGTCCGCTCTCTAAATTTGCCTGACGTACAACCAATTATTACTATACTTGGTCTCCAAAAAACAGGGCGGGCGTATTTTGTGACAGTTCTGAGTTGGCGCTTTGTTCACGATAGCATGACAGACAAATTGACTTATTGAGGGATTAATTGTTCATCATGATTGACATTCCCTCCATACCGATCGTTTATCCATCATGACATACCCACAATGCTTGATTGCTACCTGCACCAGTTCAAATTTATTAATCTTTATCAAACACTTTGTTTTTTGACCAGTATATTGACTGATCATGTTTATTACCTGTAAAAAGTTGTAATAATTCTCAAACATTCTTTAAAATCCCATTTAATCCAGAATTAAATTATCCAACGTCAAACAAAATGCGTGTCTCAACCCTTTTTCCAAGCACATTTTGAGCAGACGATTTTGACAAGACGTTACTGCATTTGCTATCGAAATGTGTCTGCAAATTAATTTAAGTGACCTTTTTGCCCGATAAAACTTTGCAGCAAGCCTTTTTTACAAAAACCAGCTGCGATCAGTATAAGCCTGCGCAATCTAGGATTTTCCATGCCTGCCAACTAGTCAGACTAGCAGCTTTGCCTCGACAGGAGAAGAACAATGACTTATGAAGTATGAAATTTAATTGTAACTGTCATTGTATTATAAGATAACTAGACTAGGGGTCCAATAGTCAGCAAAATTAGGTGTTGAACAGTAGGAAGGTCAAAAGCTCTGTAAGTACTTTACTGTTACTCACCAAATCTACCCTATGCTATGACTAATGAAAAATGGTGAAAGACTTCTCAGACTTCTCAGACTATTTAGTGACCGATTTTTTTGGTACAACAAGGGCTCTCAATCCAGAGGTTGTTTTTCAGATGTTGCAGCTTTTAACTCTCATGCTTTAAAGCTGATGATTTTTTGTTAATATTTGATATTGTCTGCTATATAGGCTTCTTAAGTTGTTAGAATCCAGGGGTTGTGAGTTCCAATCCCGGCTCGACCAACTTTCTTTCCGACAATTGACAAAAGTCAATGCGACATGCGTCATTCGTCTTCCACCAATGGGCTAAGTCTATGTGGAAAAGCAGCCAGTTGCTTGGGAAGATTGTTGTGTGGAGTGCTGGTGTGAGAAAACCAGGAAATGCATGAGTAGGTGAACTGGCCGCCGTGATATGACTGAGAAATTGTTAAAAACGACGTTAAACCCCAATCAATAAATCAATCTTAAGTTGTTAGTAAACAGATTAAAACATTTATGATAAAACAATCTTTCCCCTCCTTCCCCAACACAGCAACCCCAATTATTTGTTGTATATCAGTCTATTTTTTACAGGTTCAGAATGCCATACATACAGATCCTGGATTGCCATTCCTTAAGTCATTTAAAGATATTTCAATACATGAAAATGGAAAGGTAAGTGTTTATGTGTTTCAAAAGCCTTTCTAATAAGCTATTTTCATTTCTTAATTGATATCTGCATTGCAATGTTGGGTTAAATATGTGTGTATGTCCACTTTTCTCCTAAACTATAAAGGCTAAGCCAATGGTATCATCATATTAATGATATGCATATGTCTCTTCTCATATTGATATGGGTGAGACATGATATTTGTGTTGATTTGATGCATTGTTTCTAATGTAATCTCAGCATCTCCTGAACGTCTTGTCAGTTTTTGAAATAGCTTTGCACAAATGTCACTGGCACACGAGTTGACTGTTTTCTCACATCAAAGATAATGTTACACTGAGAAATAAAAGTTGGATTTTGTAAATACTTAACTCTTTGCCACATATAGACACATTCTGATGCCTCTGCAGCAGATGATTTTTGAAAACATTGTGACAAAAGGTAAAATTGCTAAAAGAATTATCCTTTTATTTATAGGGAATTTACCAATTTTTGTTGGATATTTTCAAAGTTGTATGTGGTAAAGGGTTAACACAAAATTAATGTCAGCTACATTGAGGCAATGTGCAGAGCAAAGACTTCAGTCATGTCGCTTCAATCATTCAATGTCAAAGTCTAGATGTCGCATCAGCTTCTTTTTTTTTCAAAGGTAATCTTTTGAAAGAGAAAGAGTTAATCTGTTGAAGCTATGAATATATTTACAGAAAGAGCAATGGATATTCTACACACAAAAACAAGAGAATGGTAGAGGAACTTATGATGAGGAACTCTACATAAATGGAAACACGGTTATCTGGAGCAAAGGGGGTCAGGATGGATCAAAGGCCGTCATCAAAACATTTACCATGGATAGTCCAGTCATACAAGTAACCTCCCCGCAATATCTCTTAATATAACGCAACTAAACCCTATGTTGTATGTACTTAAAACAAAATGTTTCATTGAGATGAATTGTTTGAATACCAACAACATAGGTTTAAAGGTCAAATAAGATTTTTCTAACATGAATTAGAAATATGCCATTTATCTAAAGCTCTGCTAAGCTGTTTTAGAAGATGGCAGTATGAAGTTATAGACATTTATAAACATTTATTTTGTATTCATATTGACAGCTGCTGCTGATATCTTTTACCCTTTCCTACCTGCAGACGCATTTTGACGCAATAGCAGCAGACGACTTTTTAAAACATTGTGGCAAAAGGTGAAATTGCTAATGATGAGCAATTTCTCCTTTGGCCACAATGTTTTCAACTTTCTTTAACAATTAAGCTATCTTTAATGAGATTTTTTGTCTAGTCCCGATAGCTCAGTCGGTAACGACGCGGGCTGTCAATCCAGGGGTTGTGAGTTTGAATCCCGGCTCGGCCAACTTTCTTTCCTACGTTTGAAAAAAGTCATTGCGACATGCGTCATATGTCTTCCACCAATGGGCTAAGTCTATGTGGAAAAGCAGCCAGTTGCTTGGGAAGATTGTTGTGTGGAGTACTGGTATGCGAAAACCAGGAAACATATGAGTAGGTGAACTGGCCGCCGTGATATGACTGAGAAATTGTTAAAAACGGCGTTAAACCCCAATCAATCAATTAATGAGATTTTTCAGGTTTTTTTTTCCAATATGTTTTCAAAGTCGTCTGCTGCAGATTTGTTTTATGTGGGAAAGGGTTAAGAATATTCAGTGAAAGGAGAAACTCCTCAAAACAAGCAATTTCCCTTTTTACCTCCATATTTATTTTCTTGATTTAGTTGAAAATCACTTTTTAAGCCTTTTCCACATAAGATAAATCTGCAGCAGATGAATTTGAATACATCTACAGAAAATTTAGTATGGATTATATTTATAAATGAAATTTTATTGATTAGAGTTTAAAACTTTGATTCAAAAAGAGAATTTGTTCAGAATTTATGAGCAATTTATCTTTTTGCCACAATGTTTTTTAAGGTTGTCTGCTGCAGATGCATTGAAATGGTTGTATTTGTGTATTTTTCTGATATTTTCTTCAGATTCTATCAATTTGGAAGAGTTCAAAATTTGTGTAAATCAGGTCAGGGGCCTAGCTAGATTACTATAACCATTGTCACAACTACTTTCATGTTCTTTGGTAAAATCATAGTGTATTTTGGGCCGGAGGCCTTGTATTACTGAATAAAACTATTGAATTAATAAATTAAACCCTGCTTTTTGGGTTCTCAAACGAATCGTCTTATTAAATTCTCACAACATAGGGTTTAGACACAAAATAAAGACTTAGGAATTTGAAATGGACTTAGCTTGTGATTTTCAGGAAATTGGTAACTTATTTTGAGCTTCATGGTTTATTTTGCAGGCATTGTGGTGCACATTTATCCTAACAAACAGCTGTAGGCCAGAGGATGTCAGCTACAATTTAGATATTAATGGTAAAGACGTGTTATTAACCCTTTCCCTCATATAGAAGCTTTCTGACGCCTCTGCAGCAGACGGCTATTTGAAAACATAGTGCAATTTCTCCTTTTTCACAATGTTTTCCACTTTAAGACTTAGTTAGGTTATCCATTCAATTATAGAGATTTTCTACTTTTTGACAAAATATGTTCAAAGTCGTCTGCTGCAGAATTGTCGTATGAGGGAAAGGGTTAATCAAACTCAAAGGAGTGAAAGTAGCAGAGATCCCTTGTCTGTTTATAATAGTTGCGGATGAGTAGTTTTGAAAATTGAATTGGCCTGCTGACGAGCAATGTCAATATCTGAATTACTTGTTATTCTGAATACCCAAGTCATTACATGATTCCTTATCTGCACATGACTTTTCAAAGGTCGTCTGCTTTACGTAAAAATCATCTGGCAAACAAATTCAACAAGCTAGAAAACTAAAAGAATTATGCTGATAAAGTGTTGAAAATATTGCATTAAAAGGTGAAATTGCTCGTTATGAGCAATTTCACCTTTTATTGCAATGTTTTTCGAAAGTCATGCTGAATGGCAGGTGTCAAATGTCCTCAGTGTGAAGTATCGGTAATGTGTTAACTTGTGTCAATTTCGTGGCTGGGCACTGTGACACAAAAGGTCCTCCCCTCCATCTGCCTGTCACATTTCAACTTGGGTACATATGTTCCATTGAACACTCTTGTTCTAAATTCAAGTTATCCTTAACTATCATATATAAAGGAAAATTATTGATTGCATTTACCCTTTCAAACTTGTAGACGAGCAATTTCTCCATTTGCCGCAATGTTTTCAACTTTTTTTTAATAATTAAACTCATTTTTGGAGATATTTCACATTTTTGCCAATATGTTTTCCAAGTCGTCTGCTGCAGATTTGTTTTATGTGGGAAAGGGTTAATCTGATCCTACTTGCTGTTGCAGTAGCCAGTTGGACCCATCTTTTGAAATCTTTTGAAAACATAATTTCACAAGTAGAAATTGCTCATTTTGCTCCTTTTTTAACATTTTATAAATTAATTCATTAAAATATATTTTCACCTAGAGATTTTCCAATTCGCAACTTGTTGATATCTGCTGCATATGTGTTGTATTAGGAAAAGGGTAAACCACAGAGAAGGGTTTTCCTACATTAACAATCTGTAAAGCATTTGTATACCTATGAAGGAAAGGATTACTATCATACCATATTCATCACATCCCGAGTTGTAGTTGCATTCTGAAGCATCTGCAGCAGACTTTTGAAAACATTGTGGCAAAAGAAGAAATTGCTCATGAGCAATTTCTCCTTTTGCCTCAATGTTTTAAACTTGTATTTATTGTCATTTTCCATACTTTTGTAAATATGATTTCAAAGTTGTCTGCTATAGATCTGTTGTATGTGGGAAAGGGTTCACCTTTTACCTGATATGATAACTTTAAAGTCCTCTGCTTTGAAAGGGAAACTGAACAAAATTACAAAATGACTGAAATCAGAAGTGTGTGTATCATTTTGAGAAATTGCTCAAACGCTTTTCAAAAGGTCTCCTGTAGTGGCATTGAAAGCTGTGTACATTATGTAGAGAGTAAAGAGACGACTTCAGACTGAATTCTAATTTATCTTGCTATAGGTGATTTACAGTCCGGTATTTGTGTTGTGGAGTCAGGAGGAATCAGCTGTTTTATGGACAATGGGAGTGATTACATTGCTGCTCTTCCTTTTCAGGTAATGTTTGCGTAGCCATTTCCAATAAACAACAAATCTGCAGCAGGCGACTTTGAAAACATATAGACAAAAATCTCTATAAATGAAAGGCAAATTCTTCTTTATCCACTAAAAATTTGTTTGCTGCAGAGACATCAGAAAGCGCCTGTATGTGCGAAAGGGTTAAATACTTCATAGCTCTGCATTATAATCTTACTATTATATATAAGATTTTATTCTAGTTGATGTGATTGTGCAAAGGTTTCTCTAGTAGTTAATGACAAGGGCTATCAATCAAGAGATAGTGAGTTTGAACCCCGGCACAGCCATTAATTCTTTGTGATATTTGATAATGTCATTGTGACAAGCATCATTGGTCTTTCAACAATGGGCTAAACATAATCCATTTGAAAAGTTAGCCAGTTATCTGTGAATAATGTTGGTGTCGAACACTGGTGAAAGAAAGCTAGGAAACGCATTGTCGTGTGAACTGGCCGCTGTGATATTAAATTTTTTGTTGAAAACCCTTTCCCTCATATAGACACTTTCTGACGCCTCTGCAGCAGACAGCTTTTTGAAAACATTGTGACAAAAGAAGAAATTGCTCAAAACGAGCAATTTCTCCTTTTGCCACAATGTTTTCCACTTTTAGTCATAGGTTATCCATTCAATTATAGAGATTTTCTATTTTTTGACAAAATATGTTCAAAGTCGTCTGCTGCAGAATTGTCGTATGAGGGAAAGGGTTAAGCTCCAATCAATCAGCTGTCAGAGTCAGTGGAAAAGCAGTATATCCTATAAATGTGCATCTCTTTTCAGGTTGCTCATGCCTGGGTCATCAAAAATGGTCTTTTGTTTGAGAGAACAGTTTCTCCAATGGAATATAATTCATCAAAAAGGTAGAAATTTATGAGTCCTCTCAAATGGAAAGGGGATCTATTCACATACTTATGTGTGTTTGTAAACAGTGTGGATCAATGCAAGCCTGTCCATATGCAATGTTCTTAAGCCTTCATTTTGACTTCCTACATGTAATACAGTAACATAACAACTCCTGGCAACAAGCAAGAAGTGCAGCCCAACTTTTAACTTGAACACATTTAATTAAAGCTTGAACAGGGATTAAACAGGAATTTATTTTGCCTGATTTGACTTAGTTTGACTAAGTATGGACTTTTTACCTGTAGTTGTTAATTTTTATTAATTAATGCCTTTACAGTTTTCTTATGATGCTTCTGAGATAGGAGAAATTTGATCCATCTACAATAAGTTACTTTTTTTGCAAAATGTCATTCAAAGGTAGCTTGGATAGTAAGGAAGTCTGAATTCATCTATAAATGAAAGTATCATATGAATAGAGTTGAAAACATTGTTGCAATTTGAGAAATTGCTCATTATGAAAAATATTCTACTTTAAAGGCGAAAAACGTCGTCTGTATCAGGGAATGGGTTTACCTGTGTTAGCATAACTATTGTTAGCCAAGCCACCGTAGAGACGTGGGCTGCCAATCTAGGGGTAAAGAGCTCAAACCCCAGCTAGGTCAACATTCATCTTCCACCAATTAAAAGCAGCTGCGTGTGTAGGTTACGCGTATGACAAAGTCAGGAAACACATGGGATGGTCAATCAGCTGTTGTGATATGACAGGAAAATTGTTCAAAACGGCATGAAACCCTTATTATCAATCATCACTGTTGTAAACCTTGTTTCGTGACTTTCCCACATTTTTGTTTACTATTTACAGCAGAAATGCCCCCAATCAGACCACAGTGTTTAGTATGTTGCATCCTCTAGACGAAGTTAACCCGGTTATTACAAAAACAGGTTTGTCAATGAACTAAAAACACATATTGATAAGACCAGTTTTATAAATAATGCTTGTTTACCTAAATGTTTTCGTATAGTATATGAAATTATTCAGTTATGCAAACTTTAATTTGCCTTAGTAAATGTCAGTCCATTTTCAATGATGATAGAATGTTTCCAATAGGAAGTGTCTTAGCAATTTGTTGCAGTTTGCTTCACGTAGAAGATTCTTCTGCATTGAAAATGGCTGAGGTAATAAGTCTTTTGTCTCCAAAAGTGGAAGTATTATTTCTATATGGATTTGATTACGTTGTAGGAAAAGGAGATATTGGCATTTTACATCTATTACAATGTTGGTTTTTCAGAACAATTTAAAACCAGATCAGTCTGTGCATCCATACTGTCTGATCAAGATCTACCTTGTTCACATATTATTTTCATAATCTTATTAGAAGCTTCTGTCAACTTGTGTAGATTCTGATAAACGATCAGCTAATCTATACGTTTTTACCAATCAAAAACTGTTTTGTTTCTTGATATTAATTAACACTTTTCCACATTAAAACACATTTTGATGCCTCTGCTTCAGAAAACCTTTGAGAACACTTTCACTGGTATAAAACATAAATTGTTCATATAGTGCAAACACCTATTGCCACAATGTTTTCAACTCAATTCAATAATTATACTTTCAGTAATAGAGATATTGCAGATCTGATCTTTGGGAAAGGGTTAACCCTTTCCCTCATACGACAATTCTGCAGGAGACGACTTTGAACGTATTTTGTCACATGGATAACCTATGACTAAAAGTGGAAAACTTAGTGGCAAAAGGAGAAATTGCACGTTCTGTGCAATTTCTTCTTTTGTCACTATGTTTTCAAAACGCCGTCTGCTTTAACCCTATCCCTCATACGACAATTCTGCAGGAGACGACTTTGAACGTATTTCGTCGAAAAATGGAAAATCTCTATAATTGAATGGATAACCTATGACAAAAAGAGGAAAACATGGTGGCAAAAGGAGAAATTGCACGTTTTGTGCAATTTCTTCTTTTGTCACTATGTTTTCAAAAAGCCGTCTGTTGCAGAGGCGTCAGAAAGCGTCTATATGAGGGAAAGGGTTAAGAATAAATATCTTTTGATTGTTTTATTGTTTTATTTTTTATATGTTTAATTTTGTATAGGATCCGGATACCCAAAGACATCCTATCTGACTGATAACACACAGCATATAGTGTATTCGAGTGTAGAGTTTTCTATAATTCTAACATATGATACTATGGTGGGAGTACATTCTGCATGGAAAGTACGGAGAGCAAGTGAAGATGTAAGTCTGACATACAGGCCATATTTCATGTTCAGAATTTCTTATTTTACCTCAAAGCCTTATAATCTGGGAACTTTATAAAATCATCTGACTGATTGCAAGACCCTTTCCTACCTGCAGATGCATTATGATGCATCTGTATCCAATTACGTTTAAAAAACATTGTAGCAATGGAAGAAAATACTCATGAAGGTGCCAATTCTTCTTTTGTCACAATGTTTTCTAATCTATTCATTGATTATATTTAAATTAGATTACCTGAGTAGATGAATCAAGGTGATCTATTCTGACCAGTCTCTGTCCCTAGTCCGTCATTAACTTTTAGCTTTAAACAATATAAACCACTGGACCAATTTGAACCAAGAAATGAGGAAATCCACTTTTCCAATTATAAGTTAGTTAGGTAGAAATGTTCAAAGTGCTGCACAAATTGTGACCAGGCTGCATCAGAAAAGGGGCAAAATAACAAAACTTTATAATTCCGTTCTTATGTCCACTGTCAGATGTTTCAAAGGCCCTATGATTGGTTTTCGAAAGTGTTGCTCAATAAAATTGTTTAGTTGTATTTTCTGAAATGTATTTGAATTGTTGGTTTGTTTGAGTTTTATGCTGGTTTTAACCAATCATTTCGCCCTTAATGTTTTTAGTTTGTAAGAGAAAAAAACTTTTGTTTGCTACTGGAATAACAAACAACATCTTGAAGTCATAAGTCATTACCAATTGATATTTTGTGATAATATTGTTTACCCTTTCCCACATAGAGATGCTTTTTCATGCCTCTGCAGCAGACGACTTTTGTTAACATTTTGACAAATGGATAAATTGCTCATAATGAGCCACAATGCTTTCGACTCCTTTTAATAATTACTATTCCCATAATAGAGATTTTCCTCTCTTTCGTCTGCTGCATATTTGTTGTATGTGGGAAAGGTTTAATCTGGACAAATGAATGTGTACTGCAGTTTTGAATTCCTAAGACCAATTTAGCAAATACCTTAGCAAATAATAGAGAATTTGTATGAATGAAAAAGAAAGTGTTATTATTGAATAGAGTTGAAAACATTGTGACAAAAGGTTTTCAAAGGTCTTCTGCTGCAGATGCATCAAGTTTATTTACTGAAATTCTTTTTACAGGAATGCACTGCAGTATTGAATTCCCAGGATCAAACAAACAGTTTATATCAGATGGGGCCATGCTCTCAAGCGAATTTAAACCAATCTAGTAGTAACTATTCTCGTCTATTTGGTAACCAGTCTGCCCAGTCTCCAAACGCATCACCCATGAGAAGTTATTCAGGACGAATCAGCTCTCCTGCATTTCTATCTCGCTCACAAAGCCCTTTGACATTACCACAGCCAGGATTTGATAGGTAATGGTAATATGGTTTTGTTTAAAACATTTCTACAACTGTTAATAACTAGATATTTAGGCTTTTCAAATTGAGGATAGTTCTGAAAAAAACCCAGCTAGAAGTGAAATAACATGGAATCTTTTCATAAATGTGTAGCCATAAACAAAATACAAGTGGCTATTGGGGATGATGGTAGAAAAGGGTTATACATGTAGTTCTTTCAAAAACTTGTTTATCTTAGATGTATATAATTATATAGTGATTATTTTCAAACATATATTTTAAAACATATAGGCCTAATTTTAAAATAATTTGGCACAAATGTTCCTAGGTTAACCCTCTACCAAGATTTTAGAAATTATTAAGTTCCATTAATAAATATGACTTTTGGACTGACAGGTTTCAAAAGTTTTTCTGATGTCTGGAGAAGTTAAATCTTTTCATCAGTGTGAACTGAATGTATGATACATCTTCATCAATTAAAACCCTTTCCTACATATGCACACATTCTGATGCCTCTGAAAATTGTGTGGCTAATGGAGAAATTGCTCATAATGTTTTCAACTCGCGTTTAAATAAATACTATCATATATATAGAGCTTTATCACATTTTTTTCCTAGATAATTATTCAATGTTGTCTGCTGCAGATTTGTTGTATGTGGGAAAAGGTTGATTCATGTGTCATGTTAGCGTCGGATATGAAAAGCAAGTAAACTACATTATTCAGTGTGCTGTGGTAATCTCTTAACCCTTTCCCTCATATAGACGCTTTCTGATGCCTTTGCAGCAGACAGCTTTTTGAAAACATAGTGACAAAAGAAGAAATTGCTCAAAACGAGCAATTTCTCCTTTTGCCACAATGTTTTCCACTTTTAGTCATAGGTTATCCATTCAGTTATAGAGATTTTCTATTGTTTGACAAAATATGTTCAAAGTCGTCTGCTGCAGAATTGTCGTATGTGGGAAAGGGTTAACTTGAACATATACCTTTACACCTCTGTATAAAAATATGTTTAAACCTTGTAGGACAAGGAGAAACATCTTTATTTATGCCTTTCTCACATACAACAAATTCTCATCAGATGACTTTAACCCTTTCACTCATATGGCAATTCTGCAGCAGACGACTTTGAACGTATTTTGTCAAAAAATAGAAAATCTCCATAATTGAATGGATGACCTATGACAAAAAAAGTGGAAAACATTGTGGCAAAAGGAGAAATTGCACGTTTTGTGCAATTTCTTCTTTTGTCACTATGTTTTCAAAAAGCTGTCTGCTGCAGAGGCATCAGAAAGCATCTGTATGTGAGAAAGGGTTAAATCTCTGATTAAACCCCAATCAAACGTAGCAATGAAGGATAACTCTGTATTTGTTATGACAGGAGATCCCAGAGTCCTCTCCCTGGTGTGTCCATGCACGGATTCCCAACTCCATCCCCAAAGACTTTGAAATCTCCCGGGAACTTATACAGAACGCCGGTGAACATGTCACAGATCAACGAGAGTTATTCTGAGTGGGTGGAGCCTATCTCACCAGAGATCTGTCTTCAACATATGTGGACTGAACCTGCTCCTGCAATCAGGTAATATTATCAAGACCATCAGGGTTCACCCAAAGACATGACCCCCTATTAGCTTATAATTATGTCAATTTTATACCTGTCCAAATTGTGAGCATTTGTACAAAAAATAGAAATCTCAGACAAATTTTCTGAACAGAATAAAAAAACATTGTGTGAAATGAGCAATTTCTCCTTCTACCACAATATTTTCAAAAGAAACCCAGTAAATATTAAAAATTGGACTTTTGAACATTTGAATTTAATATCTTATTTAACATGGTCAGTTGAAACTACTTACCACTTCTCTGTAGTGTTAATTACACTTTAACCCTTTCTCACATACAATAAATCTGCAGCAGAAGACTTTGAAAGCAAACACAGATAAAGCCCTATAAATGTAGATATAATTGCTGAAAAGAGTTTTTTCAAAGTTGTCTGCTGCAAAGGCTTCAGAACGTGTCTATATATGGGACATGTATTTAGTTTTCAAATTTAGAATAGTCTGCAGCAAATAAGTATTTTCAACTGTTTTATTATGGTATAGAAAGCAGCTTTTTCTTATAATGGATAATGGCTGCCCTTTCCTCTGACTTTCCAAAAATAATTGTATAAAATGTAGAATAATATATTTCTGCAACAGAAAACTTTAAAAAGCATTGTGTAAAATAATGAAATTAATTTATAAAAACATATCAATTTTCAAGTCATCTTCTCCGACGTTTTCGAAGCAGATAACTTGAAATGCAGACGACTTTTAACACCCTTTGAAAATAATATATTACATAAAACAAGCAATTTGTCCTTTCATTGTTGTCGGAAAAGATGAAAAGGTTCATAATGACAATGGTTGCTGCTCTATTTCAAAATTATTTAAAGTCGTCTGCAGCAGATTTGTTCCATGATTAAAGAGTTGAAAGACTTATGATGTGATTTTGTGTCTATTTGTTCAGGGATGGATCCTTAGGAAAATCATCGAAAGCTTTTCTTACCCGAGATCTGTGTGGCCAACATTACTTGTGTTATGTCATTTCATATAGACAACAACTCAGGTAACATTTGTTAAACTCAAATACTTATTACACATCTATATTTGATTGGTTGTAGTAAACACCATTTATAATAGTTATCACAAAGGTCATTTCACATAACCCTGTTTTTTTTTACGCAATAACAGCAGACGACTTTTGGAAACATTGTGGCCAAAGGTTAAATTGCTCATGATGATCACCTTTGGCCATAATGTTTTCAACTTTTCATTTCATTTTCAGGTTTTTGTCACTGTTTTCAAAGTCGTCTGCTGCATATTTGTTGTATGTGGTGAAGGGTTAATCTCACATGAGTACTCTAAACAACATTCTTTTAATGCATTTGCCAACATTCCCAAGAATTAATGGCCATCTTTGATTTGAAATCATATTGAGCTATTAGGGGTTGACAAGACATATTTAGAGCACATCATTATTTTGAAAAAAGAGGTCACAGAAAAAGAGCATGTTTATATCTGAAGTCTTTTAATTAACCACAGTGAAAGAAAAGTTTTTTTTACTGTTATAAAGATGATTTTTTTTGATGATTTAACCCTTTCTCTCATATAGACGCTTTCTAATGCCTCTGCAGCATACAGCTTTTTGAAAACATAGTGACAAAAGAAGAAATTGCTCAATACAAGCAATTTCTCCCTTTTGCCACAATGTTTTTCACTTTTAGTCATAGGTTATCCATTCAATTATAGAGATTTTCTATTCTTTGACAAAATATGTTCAGTCGTCTGCTGCAGAAATGTTGTATGAGGGAAAGGGAGACTGAATGGAAAACATGAAAAATTCTGGTCTGAAATACCTGAATATTTGATTTCTTATGGTATGAATGATATGATGCATATGAAATATGATTTATGGAACCATTTGTATTTTATGGTTCATTGTATTTGTCTGTTTGCCTTATCAGCTATTTTTTAATCGTCTTCTCTGAAAATATGAGGAGAAATTAGATTACGGTCTTGAAAGGTGGAAGTATAATTTTATAAAAAATTTAAAACATTGTGGAAAAAAGAATGAATCAGTTAATTTCTCATTTTCCTGCATTGTGTTCAAAAGTCGACCGAAGAGGCGTCAAATGTCTGTATGAGGGAATGTATTGTATTTCCAGGTGTGTCAAGTTTGAGGACAGTAATGACTTACAGAAATTGGTGTTTGGAGCAGTGTCAGTTATACCGTGTAAAGATGCTGTACCTGTAGCGGTAATATCTTCTGCTGTTTTCACTCGTAGTCAATAACTCTTGTCCCTTTCCCACATACGACATATCTGCAGCAGACGACCTTGAAAACATCTAAACAAAAACACGGAAAAGCTCTTTAAATGTTGGTATAATTACTGAAAAGAGTTGAAAACATTGTGACAAAAGAAGATATTACTCATTTTGAGCAATTTCTTCTTTTGTTACAATGTTTTCAAAAGTCGTCTGCTGCAGAGGCATCTGAAAGCGTCTATATGTGTGAAAGGGTTGATCCAAGGGTCTTTGGATTTACTGTGCACCTGAAGGGTCACTTTTAGCCCTCTCCCACTTGCAGACGTTTTTAGATCTATTGTCAGCAGTTGACTTTTAAAAACATTTAACATTTATGAAAACATTATGGCAAAACTCCCTTTAAATGAAAGTACAATAATTGAATAGAGTTTGAGAAAACTTGGTGACAAAAGGAGAAATTGCTCGTTTGAGCAATTTCTTCTTTTGTCGCAATTTTTTCAAAAAGCCGTCTGCTGCGTCAGAAAGCGTCTATATGAGGGAAAGGGTTAAGTTGTCTGCTTTGAAAAACGTTTGTGGAAAATCGTTTTACCCCCTCTCCTACCTCCAGCCGTATTTTGACACGCCTGTAGCAGATGACGTATGAAAACATTTTGACCATTGGAGAAATTGGTCATAACAAGCAATTTCTCCTTTGTCACAATATTTTCTACTCTATTTAATAATTAAACTCTCATTTATGTTGATTTTTCGCAATTTTGCCAAGACGCTTTCATGTGTATGCAGATTTGTTGTATGTTGGAGAGGTTTAATACATTGTGGGAGAAATTTCTCAATCCTTTTCCCATAGTGTTCAAAAGTTGTCAAAAGTTGTCTGTATTGTATTAATTTGGCTGTGATTATTTATCAAGATTACTTAACTTTGTTTTCTGCAACATTAATGATATTTCAGAAAGAATTATCACTGTCAGATTTTCTCATATCTATCATTAATTCTTTTCTTTTGAAATGTTTTTATAGAGTAAAGATTGTCTTGTTGTACTTGATACAAGTGGAAATCTGTTTGTGTACAGTGGAGTTACTAAGGTAAATACTACTTTCCTACGTCTTTTATTCAGATCCTTTAACCCTTTTCCACATACAACAAATCTGCAGCAGATGACTTTGAAAACATAGTGACAAAAACCTGAAAAATCTCCATAAAAGAAAGCTTAATTGATCAATAAAGTTGAAAACATTGTGGCCAAAGGAGAAATTGCTCATCATGAGTAATTTCACCTTTGGCCACAATGTTTTCAAAAGTCGTCTGCTGCTTTTGCTCCAAAATGCGTCTGCAGGTGGGAAAGGGTTGACAAGTCAAAGCAACCTGATTGCCCTCACTTAACCCTTTCCCTCATACTGAGGCTTTCTAACCCCTCTGCAGCAAAGGATTTTTGATAAAAAAAATAGCAAAAGGAAAAATTACTCAAAATGAGCAATTTCCCATTTTCCTAATATGTTATCAACTTTATTTAATTATTGTCCTTTTATTTACAGAAGGTTCCCATATGTTTGACTTAATGTTTTTTTAAGTTGTCTGCTATAGATTTGTTGTAAATTGGCAAGGGTTGAACCAAACCGCTTACAACAAATTGCAGAGGAAGCATTTGAAAACATCTAGGTGAAATGTGGAAAATCTCTATAAAGTAAAGTATAAACATAATTATTGAATAGATTTGAAATCATTGTAGCAAAAGGGGAAATAACTCATGAGTAATTTCTCATTTTGCCTCAATGATTTCAAAAGTTGCCTGCTTCATACGCATCTGCAAGTGGAAAAGGTTTAAGCTTACAAATTGTTGGTTTGTAGCTTATCATGTTTGCAACTATTGCCGAGTCATTAGGTTATAGATTAACCCAGTATGATATTTCTAAAGTTGTCTATTTTAAAAACATCTTGACAAAATTTGTTTGATCTAATGCAATGGAGTATAATTTTGATATAGAGTTGAATACATTGTCGAAAAAGGAGAAATTGCTTAAAACTAGCATTTTTCTCCTTTTCCCACAATAGTTTCAAAAGTCTGAAGTTGTTTGAATCAGGTAAAAGGATTTAAAATCTTTATGTAACTCTCATATTAACCTTTTACCACATACATAAATCAGCAGCAGAGGACTTTTAAAACGGCTAGACAATCCCATGGAAAATATATATAAGTGATGGTTTAATCATGGAATAGAGTTGAAAACGTTGTCACAAAAGGAGTTCTGCAGATGCTTCGTAACTTGTGTTTGTAAAGGAAAGGGTTAACTGTTACAAATTTCAGTTGAACCGCCTTCACATCCCTACTTACCCGTTTGGTAATGGATCAATAAGTATGTTGCGCCCGGTGACACCGTTCCAGAGCCCCGTAAGAGGGGGAGTATTCACATCAAGTAGACCGCCAAGTGCCCTGGATGCTAGGTTTGATGAGGAGGTTAGTCTTTTGGAGTCAAATTAACCAAGTGTTGATTATCCCTTTCCCACATACAACAAATCCGCAGCAGAATACTTTGAAAACTTCTCGGCAAAAATATTCAAAAAAATTATATCTGCTGAAAAAAGTTAAAAACATTGTGGCAAATGGAGAGTAATTACTCCTATTGTCACATTGTTTTCAATACTTGTCTGCTGTAGAGGCGTCAGAAAGCGTCTATTTTTCGTGAAAGGTTAGTCAAGGGTAGGTTATCCCTTTCCCACATACAACAAATGGGCAGAAGACAACTATGAAAATTACTTGACAAAAATATAAAAAATATCTATAACTGCAGGTATAATTGCTGATAAAATTTGAAAACATTGTGGGAAAAATTGAGAAATTACTAGTTTTGAGCAATTTCTTTTTTTGTCACATTGTTTTCAATAGTCGTCTGCTGCAGAGGTATCAGAAAGCGTCTATATGTGGTAAAGGGTTTACCAAGGGTAGGTTATCCTTTTCCCACATACAGCAAATGGGCAGCAGACGACTTTGAAATCTTCTCGGCCAAAACAAGGAACTACTCTAGAAATGAAAGTGTAATTATTGAAAAGAGATAACACTTTGGCAGGAGGAGAAATTGCCCATTCTTCTTTTGCCACAACAAAAAGCGTCTGTATGTGGGAAAGGGTTAACAGCATGCAGCAGGAAATCTAACCTTAGTGTAATTATTACATCTCTTCCCAAAAAGAAACTGTTTTTGAAAGTTTTTTGGAACTTTACATGACATAATGGTGAACAGTGCATCAGAGCCAGATTAGACATCACATATGCACAGTCTGATCTGGGTCTACACTGGTCTAAAAAGTTCTAAAGTTGGTTTTAGCAGAGCACCACTCATAAAATCTTTTCAGACTGTTTGTTGCCTCTGCAGCAGATAGCTTTTGAAAACATTGTTGTATGAAAGAAAAAATGCTTAAAATAAAGCAATTTCTCGTCTTCTCACTATGTAAACTGTTTTAAAATGATAATTCCAATTTTAACAACGGTCAATTTACCTCTGAAGAGTTGAACTGTTAAACAGGTCAGGACAATGAAGTCAATTTAGAAACATGTCTCTTTTGGCTCTTAGGAATCCGCAGTGGCCTAGTGGTTAGTGGTTAGCGACGGAGATTTTGAACTGAGGGTACTGGGTTCGATCCCCAGTCATAATGGAGTGCCCTTGGGCAAGGCACATTTCCGAGCCTAGTACTGGTTTGTTTACCCAGGAATCATGAATAATTGAACTGTTGCCATGATATAGCTGAAATAATGTTGAAAACATCATAAAACCCTACCAAAACAAAAAAACTCTTTTAGACCTTACTTCAGCAAAATGCCCTTATAATAAATGATATGTGTTTACTAGTGTGAACGTTTTAGAACTATGTCTGTGTCTTGGAAAGGACTGGCTGATCTCATGTATATTTTACAGTTCCCTTTAAACCAGCTGTCTCCGGTACCCACAGAACTAGAAGAGTCGGGTAACTTTGAAGAGTTTCCACTGGATACAGGATTTGTACAGGGAGTTAAAGACAATGTGGATGACAGATTTACCATTGTAAGTTAGAACATCCTTCTCAAAGTAGACACATGTGCATTTGCAGTAGGCGCATACTGAAAAGATTGTTGGAAAAAGAACAAATTGCTTGTATTGTTTCAACACTGCATTACAACATGCGAAGCTTCTGCAGTTAAAAACATTTTGAGAAAAGGAGGAATTACTTCAATGAGTAGTTTCTCCTTTCCAAACTCTGTATGAAATGTCCATGTATTTAGAAAGTACCTAGCCATCTAGCTGTACTAATCGTATGAAACAGTTTTGAGTTACTCAGTGGACTGACATTCTTCTTCTTAACCCTTTCCTTAATTAACCAAATCAGCAGCAGTCACATTTGAAATTTCCTATTAGAGAAACTTGAAGAATTGAAAACATTGTGGCAAAAGATGAAATTGCTCATCATGAACAATTTCTCCATTTGTCGCAATGTTTTCCAAGAAGTCGTCCGCTGCAGAGGCATCAAAATGCGTCTACATGAAGGAAAGGGTTAACATTAAATAACCTTACTGTTTTTAACAATTTTCATAAGTTTAAGATTAGTTGTGACTAACTTTTTTTTACATACAAAAAATCTGCAGTAGAGAGCACTGCAAAAGTTGACATTGATGAAAATGTTGTCTGCTGCAGATTCTTCAAAACATGGATTAAAGTAATATTTTAATATCTTATCTCAGGAACTTACAAATGGTCACATGTGCAGGACATCTCTACCACAGATAACTGACTCCCCGGGAAGTAAGTAATAATGTACACATTTTTCAATATCAATTGGCATAACCCTCTCACTGCTGCAGACCCACTGTGATGCAATCTGCTGCAGACGACTTTTGAAAACATTGTGGCAAAAGGGGAAAAACAATTATGATATTTCATGCTTTTTTATTTACAAATGAATTAAAGAGACCAGTTTAAGACTGAATAAGCAGTGAAAATTGTCATTTTCCTTTATAAAAAAAAAAAAAAGCGAAAAAATACAAAAGTGGTCAATATTTAAGTATTTCAATTAAACCTTTCCAACCCAAAGACACTTTCTGACGCCTCTGCAGCGGACGACTATTGAAAACGCTGACTAAAAGAGAAATTGTTCAAAAGGATCACTTTCTCCTTTTGCAACAATGTTTTCAACTTTTATCAGTAATTATACTTTTATTTATAGAGATTTTTCATATTTTTGACTTAATGCTTTCAAAGTTGTCTCCTGAAGACTTGTTCTATGTGGTGAAGGGTTAATGGACCCTGACTGACATACATATTCTTCAAATTTGATTTAGTTGATTTAGCCCTAAAGGCCCTGAAGCACATGTTACCTAAGGACCTGGCCTTACAGATGGTTGGTAAATGGTACACATCAAGGAATTCTCCTTCCGGAGCTGGTAATCAATCAGAATGGGTGTTGTTTACACGGTGCTTACTGGGTATGATGGGCTATGATACAGCTAGACTTACCCTAACCAATAAGGTAAGAATGAAAAATTCACTTCTACTTTATAAGAGCAATGTCATGTAAATACTCATCTTGCAGTCTGATAAGGATCTTCACTGTTTTTCTGTCTATTCTTACAAACATATAACAAGCCTTATTGGTACAGTAACCCTTTCCCACATACATCAAATCTGCAGCAGACGACTTTGAAAAAATCTACTCAAAAATAAGGAAAATCAATATTATTGCAGGTATTATTACAAAAAAAAATTGAAAGCATTGTGGCGATGTTTTCAAAAGTCGTCTGCTGCAGAGGCTTCAGAAAGCTTCTATATGTAGGAAAAGGTAAATGACTTAGACCAGCTACTGTTATGTACTTTAATTGTAAATTGCTGTTATATTTGAAAACCCCAAAGGTTGTGTAATTGATATATTTGGTGATATTTCTGCTATGAAAGAATTGATTGATTGATTGGTTGGTGTTTTATGCCTCTTTCATCAATTTTTCAGTTATATCACGATGTTTCTTAGTTAAGTTACCAGAACTACTTGTTCCTTTTTCCTGACACAAGCCAGTCAGTTGTTATGTTTTCCCCGCAAAACTGAGCGCCTAGGAGGGCAGCAATTACTACCATTTTTAAATTCTTTGGTATGACCTGGCCGGGGATTTAACATGCGACCTCTTGCACACCAGTCAGGCACTCTACCACTACAACACTGAGGGGGTCTGCTATGAAAGAAAGAAAATGTGGAAACTGTATCTTGTTATCATTAACTTTTTAAATAGTTTATGAATGTTTTCAACAACAGATTGAACTAGATGCATCATCTACTTGTGGGCCAGTTAACATCAAAAGAGCCAAAACATCAGAAGAAGGGACAGATGAGGTAGGAAAATGATTGGATAACCCATCTCTCGGATGAAAAATTACCCATAAAGGAAATGATTATTATTGAATATTGTTAAAAAGCATTGCAAATGATTTCTCTTTTTCCAATACTGATTTCAAAATGTGTCTACAGTAGATAAGTTAAACTTGTACTGCAATTGGGAAAGGGATGAACAAAAAACATATACAGGATTAAAAGTGAAATATTTTCAATAGGATTATGTGAGTTGCCTAGACGATATGAAATAACATACAATAGTATGTCATGATTAACAATGAGATGCACTTTTGCTGCCTAAAAGCACCATTAACAGGGTGTTTTTATCAATTATTTCACCAACTAAGATCACTTGCATAATTTATCATGTGCAATTGTACTTTTGATACAGAAATTATTCCCCTTGTAAAGTTACCTGCTAATAGCTTTATCAAACTGATGCACTCATAAACACATAACTTAAGCCTTGTCCCTCATACAACAAATCTTCAGGAGACGACTTTGCACATTGAGGCAAAAATATGTGAAATCTATATAAACGAAAATTTAAATATTGAATTGAATTGAATTGAATTTGTTGTGGCTAATGGAGAATGTTCTCCTTTTGTTACAATGATTTCAAAAAGTCGTCTTCTCCAGATGTATCAGAATGTAGCTGAATGAGGGAAAGGGTTCATCAAACAAGCACAGAATTCCCTTATCAAAAGCTCAATGGTTCATGAATTCTTCATATTTATTTCAGGATTGGGAGAATCTGCTCAAGTCAGATCACCATAAATGTGTTTCTTCAATCTCACATGATGTTCTACAGTTGTCTGTCTGTACACCCTCTGCTGACCTGCCAAACCAATCACAGACTGGGTCAATGAATGTATCTGCCATCTTGTTTGCTCACATACCAGCTTGTTTTATGGCGCTACATTTGGTATATGAGGTAAGACCAGTATTATCTTTAACCCTTTCCCTGATATAGACGCCTCTATAGCAGACGGCTTTTTGAAAACATAGTGGCAAAAGAAGAAATTGCTCTAAACAAGCAATTTCTCCTTTTGCCACATTGTTTTCCTCTTTAAGTCATAGGTTATCCATTTAATTCTAGAGATTTTCCATTTTTTGAAAAAATATGTTCAATGTCGTCTGCTGCAGAATTGTCGTATGAGGTAAAGGGTTAAACAATTTCCCAGACTATTATGTCGCCTACTTTGGCAATTCGACACATAGGGATTACTTCTCTATCAAACTGACCATCATGCTTTTACATACTGACCTATACAGATGACACATGTGGTCCTGCAAATAGTCTTGTGATGCGTCTTTAGTGTAGCGTTAAATTGGCATGGGCATTATTGTGTAACTGCCATAGCAATTATACCCACAAATGGAGTTTAGGGGGAGATATATAGTAATTAGTCTGTTGGTCTGTCGTTCTGTTTGTTTTATGATGTCAAATTTCGATTTGGGTACAAACCAAATGTTAATTAAGTTGTGGCTTCTTTTCAACTGTGAGGAAAAAAGGATGCATTGATTTAACCCTTTCCCTCATATAGACGCTTTCTAACGCCTCTGTAGCAGACAGCTTTTTGAAAACATAGTGACAAAAGAAGAAATTGCTCAAAACGAGCAATTTCTCCTTTTGACACAATGTTTTCAACTTTTAGTCATAGGTTATCCATTCAATTATAGAGATTTTCTATTTTTGGACAAAATGTGTTCAAAGTCGTCTGCTGCAGAATTGTCGTATGAGGGAAAGGGTTAAGTAGTATTTAGAGAACTACCAATTTCTGATAGGGGTCATGGCTCTTTTTGTCCCCCGCTTTCGCGAAAGCGCGGGGACTATTAGTTCTCATTCGTCAGTCAGTCCGTCAGTCCGTCACGCTGTCACACTTTCGTTTCCGGGCTATTTCTCTGCAACCGCTTTTTGGAATTTGATGAAACTTCATAGGAAGGATCACCACCAAGTGTAGATGCGCATATCGTGTTTGCGTTCCGGTTGGATTATTTTTCACGGAGTTATGGCCCTTTACCCCTATGTATGACTAAATTCATTTCCGGGCTATTTCTCTGCAACCGCTTTTTGGAATTTGATGAAACTTCATAGGAAGGATCACCACCAAGTGTAGATGCGCATATCGTGTTTGCGTTCCGGTTGGATTATTTTGCACGGAGTTATGGCCCTTTACCCCACCATCAGGCTATGTATGACTAAATTCATTTCCGGGCTATTTCTCTGCAACCGCTTTTTGGAATTTTATGAAACTTCATAGGAAGGATCACCACCAAGTGTAGATGCGCATATCGTGTTTGCGTTCCGGTTGGATTATTTTTCACGGAGTTATGGCCCTTTACTCCACCATCAGGCTATGTATGACTAAATTCATTTCCGGGCTATTTCTCTGCAACCGCTTTTTGGAATTTTATGAAACTTCATAGGAAGGATCACCACCAAGTGTAGATGCGCATATCGTGTTTGCGTTCCGGTTGGATGATTTTTCACGGAGTTATGGCCCTTTACCCCACCATCCGGCTATGTATGACTAAATTCATTTTTCCGGGCTATTTCTCTGCAACCGCTTTTTGGAATTTGATGAAACTTTATAGGAAGGATCACCACCAAGTGTAGATGCGCATATCGTGTTTGCGTTCCGGTTGGATGATTTTTCACGGAGTTATGGCCCTTTACCCCACCATCCGGCTATGTATGACTAAATTCATTTTTCCGGGCTATTTCTCTGCAACCGCTTTTTGGAATTTGATGAAACTTTATAGGAAGGATCACCACCAAGTGTAGATGCGCATATCGTGTTTGCGTTCCGGTTGGATGATTTTTCACGGAGTTTTACCCCACCATCCGGCTATGTATGACTTAATTCATTTCCGGGCTATCTCTCTGCAACCGCTTTTTGGATGATTTAATTTTCCATATAATTTAATGAGGTCAATCTGTTTAGACTTCACAAATACAACTGACATATTACTATAAACAATAAAGCCTTCTCTAGACAGAAAAGACAGTTACAATATGCCAGGAAGCGTTGCAACCCAACCAATAAAACCCCCAAAGCGGGGGACCATAATTCTCTGAATTTGCTTGTTCAACTTTGAATTTGCCAAAAAAAAGGTCCTGACAATAACTCATTGAAATAATTATGTGTAACTAAGACCATTGGTTTATTGTGATTGCCATGTTTATGTGTCTGTGGCAAAAACTAACTTTAGACCAGTTAGAGAGAGGGCTTTCATTTTTGACATGTGCATTCCTTGTGCAAAAACCTTTCTTGTGATGCCAAAATACTCAATCTAGTGAGCTTGATATTGACCTACTTTAAAAAAATAATATTGGTGTTTCATTAACACATTTTGTTTTGACCATCAGCAGCCAACACATTTTTATACGACCGTTTTGAAAAAATCAGATCTTATTATAGTTTTACCTGTGGCGTATCGGCGGGCGGGCGGTGTCCAGTATGTTGTCAGCTAAATAACTTAAGAAGCCTTTGTCCAATTCATCACCAAATTAGGACATTAGGAATGTATATTGGCATAATATCTTGGACAAGTTCGATAACTAGCCATATCGCTTAAGTCTATCAAGAGTTGTTGCCCTTTAATTATAGAAGTTACCTAAAACTGGTCTTGTCAGCCCTATAACTTAAGAAGCCTTTGTCTAATCATCACAAAATTTTGTCAAAATGAGAATTGGCATCATATCTCCGACAAGTTAGATAACTAGCCATATCGCTATGGTCACTCTAGAGTTATTGCTCTTTAATTATAGAAATTATCTTAAATTGATCTTGGCTGCTCAATAACTTTAGAAATCCTTGGTCCAATCACCACTTAATTTAGTCAAAATGTTTTTTGGCATATCTCGGACAAGTTCTATAACCAGCCATATTGCTGTGGTCAATCGAGAGTTATTGCCCTTTAATTATAGAAATTACCTCAAATAGGTATTGTCCGATCAATAACTTTTGAAGCTTTTATCCAATCATCACCAAATTTAGTCAGAATGTGTATGGGCATAATAACTGATATGGCTGATTATAGCACTTGAGTCATTGTATTTGATCATCACCAATTTAGACAATATGTTGATGGGCAGAATATCTTGGTCAGGATCGATAACTAACAAGTTATCTTAGTCACTCCACACTTATATCCCTCGAAATTGTGACATTTGGCGCTCTTGTTAGATCTTAATCTTCTGTTCATGATTAGTCCTTTCCAATATACAACGAATCTGCAGCAGAAGTCTTTGAAGCCATCTATGTAACAATATTGAAAATCTCTCTAAATTAAAATAAAATATTTCTTCTTTTGCCACAATGTTTTTAAAAGTCATCTCCTGCAAATGCATCAACATGCGCCTGCAAGTGGGAAATGGCTAAGGTAGGGGTTGAATAGTTTGACAGGTTAGAGGAGGTGATCAGCTATTGTTGATTGTTTGGTGCTTTACGTCATTGTTGACTGTCTCTGTTATATATTACAGGAGTTAAAGCTGAACACTCTGTTATTAGAGGAATTACATCAATTATCAGAGATCCTGTATCAACTGTCTGTTGATCTACTGTGTAACAGATATATGGACTATTATAGAAGGGATTTCCCAAATCTATGGGATCATATAGAAACTAACTCACAGATCTCTGCAGGTAACTTATTTTGTATCAACTCTGTTGATCTACAGTGTAACAGATATATGGACTATTATAGAAGGGATATCCCAAATCTATGGGATCATATAGAAAAATTACTCAAAACAGGTAACTTTTGTCATATGGATTGTCTAGTAGATTTATTATGTGACACTATAATAGAAGGGATTTTTTCACATATTTGAGATTATATAGAAATGCATCCCTAGCTTAAGTTGATATATATTTCTATTCAATCATGTATCAGGGGAAACCCTTTCCCACATACAACAAATCTGCAACAGACGACTTAGAAAACAAATAGTCAAAAACACAGAAAAGCTCTATAAATGTATTAAAGTATAATTACTGAAATGAGTTGAAGAAATTGCTCATTTTGAGAAATTTCTACTTTTGTCTCAATGTTTTCAAAAGTCGTCTGCTGCAGAGGGGTGAGAAAAGGTCTATATATGGGAAAGGGTTAAGCTATTCCATTTTTTTTTTCCAAAGTTGTGTGCTGTAGAGATGTCAGAAGAAAGGTTTAAATAGTAAGTTATTATCTTCTTTTCAGAACATTTAGAAAAGATGACATACCCAGCTGTGTTCAACAAAATGGTGCCGTCAGTGTTAAAGTGGATCATTAACAATCTGGAGGCCCGAGAAACTGGGCCCTATCCGTATATACCGTTTGTGTGTAATAATATACAGAATGTGATATCTGTAAGTGCATTTTGTGTCATGCCAAGTAGGTTTACAGGGTTAACCTTTTCCCACATACAACTAATCTGCAGCAGACGACTTTCAAAACATTTAGTCGAAATTATGGAAACACTCTTGTATGAAAGAACAATAATTAAATAAAGTTGAAAACGTCTGCTGCAGGATGTCAGAAAGTGTCTATATGTGGGAATGGTTTAAATGTTTACCATATATGGGTTTTTTAGAATCGCCTTCTTTGAAATCATCTGAAGATTAAAAGGTAATATTTTGAAAAAAATGAAATGTAATTTTTAGTTGAAAATATAGTGAGGAAAGTAGTTTTTTTGTTTTGAATAATTTCTGCTTTTTCAAAGTTTGTTTTCAAAGATGGTCTGCTGAAGAAGCATCAAAAGCCCTCAATATCAGGGACAGTTTAATATGTGATGAAAGTTAATCTTTGGACTACTGATACTGTTTTTGTGAAGCCTGTGTCACCAGTATAGAGCCAGACTAGCAGCGCATCCTCACCCTCTGATCAGGCTCTTTACTGTTGTCTGCTCAACTCAACATTTCTATCTTGATATTCCTAGAATTAGCTATGGAGTCTTACAAATGCAAAGCTGAACAAAAAAATCTATTTCAAAGATTCAACATCGAATGGGTTAAGGAAAAGGAGATATAGCTTTTTATTGTTTTCTTAGTCTAGAAACGTTTGAATAAAATCCCTTAATTGGTATGGTATTTGGAGAGTTTGGGTATAGGAGCTGTGGATAAGAAAAAACAAACTGAAATAATAGATGTGTTAACTTTGATACAGAGTTGAAGACATTGTGATCAGTTTGTATGGCATGGCCCTTATGATGATTATCAAAGCCTAGGAAGAATATTGTGTGAGGTATTGGTCCAAGAAAGACTGGAAAAACATGGTGGTACCGTACCCGCAACTTGATATAACCAAAATAGTGTTGAAAAAAAAAAAGTCTTTAAAACCCCTTTTAATCAAACAATGGTGTTTATTATACCCCCCGGCAAACAAAGTTTGGGGGGGTATATAGGAATCACCCTGTCTGTCCGTCTGTCTGTCCGTCTGTCTGTCTGTCTGTCTGTCCGTATGTCCACATTTCTTGTAAGCACTACTCCTCCTAAACGGCTCAATGGATTTGGTTCAAACTTTACATGAAGGTTACACATCATATGTAGATATGCATGAAGGAAGATCACACGCCTCGGACTCTTCCAAGGGGAGATAATTTAACTTAGAGGTTATCTGCGAGGGACTCCTGTGCACATACCTCCACATTTCTTGTAAGCACTACTCCTCCTAAACGGCTCAATGGATTTGGTTCAAACTTTACATGAAGGTTACACATCATATGTAGATATGCATGAAGGAAGATCACACGCCTCGGACTCTTCCAAGGGGAGATAATTTAACTTAGAGGTTATCTGCGAGGGACTCCTGTGCACATACCTCCACATTTCTTGTAAGCACTACTCCTCCTAAACGGCTCAATGGATTTGGTTCAAACTTTACATGAAGGTTACACATCATATGTAGATATGCATGAAGGAAGATCACACGCCTCGGACTCTTCCAAGGGGAGATAATTTAACTTAGAGGTTATCTGCGAGGGACTCCTGTGCACATACCTCCACATTTCTTGTAAGCACTACTCCTCCTAAACGGCTCAATGGATTTGGTTCAAACTTTACATGAAGGTTACACATCATATGTAGATATGCATGAAGGAAGATCACACGCCTCGGACTCTTCCAAGGGGAGATAATTCAACTTAGAGGTTATCTGCGAGGGACTCCTGTGCACATACCTCCACATTTCTTGTAAGCACTACTCCTCCTAAACGGCTCAATGGATTTGGTTCAAACTTTACATGAAGGTTACACATCATATGTAGATATGCATGAAGGAAGATCATACGCCTCGGATTCTTCCAAGGGGAGATAATTCAACTTAGAGGTTACCTGCGAGGGACTCCTGTGCACATACCTCGTAAGCGCTACTCCTCCTAAAGGGCTCAGTTGATTTGATTTAAACTGTATATGAAGGCTACACATCATATGTAGATATGCATGAAGGAAGATTTTTCTCCTCAGATTCTTCCAAGGGAAGATAATTCAACTAAGAGGTTACGAGGAACTCCTGTGATACCTTGTAAGCGCAACTTAAACTTTACCATTGTATCCGATGCTTTGGGAGGGGAGCGGGGGGTATTCTTCAGTGAGCTTTGCTCACAGTATTTCTAGTTTAATATGGTTAGAAGTTAATTTGTTTGTTTATATTTTTTTCAGCTTTATGCTTTACTCATCCACAAACATATGGGAACAGAACAGGCTATAGAAAAATGTCTCCGGAAGGTCCCACCTTCAGGTAGTGTAACCAAGTACCCCTTTGACTTTACGTTAATTATGTCTCCCCCTGTATACAGGGGAGATATATTGTTTTTGTCCTGGGCGTCTGTCTGTCTGTCCTTCTGTCTGTCTGTCCGTCTGTCCGAAATCGTGTCCGCTCCATATCTCCAAGACGGCTTGAAGGATTTTCATGAAACTTGTGTCAGATGTTCACCTCATGAAGGCGATGTGCAGAACCCATGTCCCGACCATACAGGTTCAATGTCAAGGTCAGACTTGAAGGTCAAAGGTTTGAGCCTTAATTTCGTGTCCGCTCCATATCTCCAAAACGGCTTGAAGAATTTTCATGAAACTTGTGTCAGATGTTCACCTCACGAAGGCGATGTGCAGAACCCATGTTCCGACCATACCGGTTCAAGGTCAAGGTCAGGCTTGAAGGTCAAAGGTTTGAGCCTGTTTTTCGTGTCCGCTCCATATCTCCAAAACGGCTTGAAGGATTTTCATGAAACTTGTGTCAG
This sequence comes from Serripes groenlandicus, assembly GCA_031761405.1. Classification (NCBI taxonomy): domain Eukaryota; kingdom Metazoa; phylum Mollusca; class Bivalvia; order Cardiida; family Cardiidae; genus Serripes; species Serripes groenlandicus. The sequence continues at coordinate 52,273,908 of JASEVX010000001.1, forward strand.
ATGTTCACCTCATCAAGGTGATGTGCAGAACCCATTGTCTGCTTTATAGGTTGGAATGTTTTGAGAGATTTTGACAGATATTTGAGGGGGAGACATCTGTTTTTTCAAAAACAATTCTAGTTTCTTACGCTGTTAACCCTTTCCCACATACAGATGCTTTCTGATGCCTCTGCAGCAGAAGTATTTTGAAAACATTGTGGCAAAAGGAGAAATTGCTCAAAACAAGCAATTTCACCTTTTGCCACAATGTTTTCAACTATATTCAATAGTTACACTTTCATTTAAAGAAATGTTCCATATTTATGCCTCAATGTTTTTAAAGTTGTCTGCTGCAGATTCGTTGTATGTGGGAAAGGATTAACCTTTTATCACATACATGTACAATATATATGCAGTAGATGAATTTTAAAACATCTGGACAAAATCCTGGTGAAATTCTATAAATGAAGGCATAGTTACTGAAAAAAGTTGAAAACATAGTGGCAAAAGGAAAAATTGCTAATTTTTAGCAATCTTCCCTTCTATCACAATGTTTTCAAAAGTCGTCTGCTTTTGATGCATCAAAATGCGTCTGTAAGTGGGAAAAGGTTAAAAAAAAAAATGAAGAGAAATCCCTCACTTTTGAAACAACTTGAAAAACATCTTAAAAAAAGGATAAATTTATGTTTTCAACTCTGTACCAAAAGAATACTTACATTTTCTGAACACCTGTCAGAGCCAAAGGCTCAAGGTGATCTATTCTGATCACTCTCCGTCCATCGTCTGTCTTCGTTATTTTTTAGCTTTAAACAACATCTCCAAAACCACTGGACCAATTTCAACCAGACTTAACTGGAATGATCATTTAAATTCTTTGAAGAACTTTGGTTTCTGCGTCATCAGAAAAGGGGGAAAGCTGCCAATCTTTAAATTTCTTCTACTCTGAATCTGCTTGTTGGATTCCAATATAATTTGATACAAAAGCTCCTTGGGTGACTCTACAAAATTTGTTCAAGCCATATTGATTGGTCGAAAAATATGGCAGACAGGCAGCATCAGAAAAAGGGCAAAAAGATTCCATTCTTAAAAAATTTCTCGTCTGATTTTAAGATAGTTTAGCAGAGAAATGTTCCTTTAGTGACACTACATAATTTGCCATGTTGATTGGTTGTAAAAGATAGCTGCTAGGAGGCATCAGAAAAGGGGTAATAGGAATTTATCTTAAACCAATGGTCCACTATATCAACCAAACTTCAAAAAAGTGTTTCTGTGGTGGTTCTCTTTGAAATTGTTCAAAGACTTAATGCATTATTACAAATGCTTAGGCTGATATGTCTGTTCACAGTGTGAATACAGCATTGTTTTAGCATTTCTTTTATGTCGGCATGTTTGTTGTCTCTTTTTCAGGTCATCGAGCTCCTACCTGTGATTTATCCATGTCTAGAAGTTTTCTCTGCAGTAGTCCATCTCATAATTATCTAGAGAGAGTGGTCTTATACATGACACAGTTAGGTAAGTGTCTCAATGTCATAAACATCGCACAGTTATATTAATGTCTCCATTACTTATACACATCTCAGTCAAGTAAACAATTCCATTACTTACACACATCTAAGTAAAGTAAATGTCTTCATAACATATACACAACTTGGTCAAGTAAATAACTTCATTACTTATACAAAACTTGGTCAAGTAAATAACTTCATTACTTATACAAAACTTGGTCAAGTAAATTTCTTCATTACTTGTAAAAAGCTTGGTCAATTAACTAACTTCATTACTTATACACAACTCGGTCAATTAAATATCTTCATTACTTATACACAACTTGGTCAAGTAAATAACTTCATTACTTATACAAAACTTGGTCAAGAAAATAACTTCATTACTTATACAAAACTTGGTCAAGAAAATAACTTCATTACTTATACAAAACTTGATCAAGTAAATAACTTCATTACTTATACACACATTGGTCAAGTAAATAACTTCATTACTTATACACAACTCAGACAAGTAAATATCTGCATTACTTATATACAACTCTGTCAAGTAAATATCTGCATTACATGTACACAACTTGGTTAGGTAAATACCTTCATTACTTATACAAAACTAGGTCAAGTAAATATCTGGATTTTTATACACAATTGGTTAGGTGGTTAGGTAAATAACTTCATTACTTATACACAACTTGGTCAAGTAAATAACTTCATCAATTATACACAACTTGGTTAGGTAATTAACTTCATTACTTATACACAACTCAGTCTAGTAAATACTTTACGCTTTATGCCGCTTTCAACATTTTTAGCACCACTGGCCTGTTGAGCTTATGTCATGGCGAATTGTCCGATTGTAAAATTTTGTAGAGATGTTCCTTGGGTAACCCTCTATCACATTCCTTCAAGCAATGTTGATTGCTCGAAAACTATGGTCACCAGGGGGCAGGGCTATCTTGCCTGATATGGCTATAGTGAAAACTTAAAAAATCTTCTCCTCTGAAAGTCAGGATGATTTTCAAATAATTTTGTAGAAATGTTCCTTGGGTGACCCTCTTTCAGATTCCTTCAAGCCATGTTGATTGGTTGAAAAACATGGCTACCAGGGAGGCACGGCTGTTTTGCCTTATATGGCTATAGTGAAAACTTCAAAATTCTTCTTGGTTGAATGAATCTGGCCAATTTTTCAAATAATTTTGTAGAAATATTCCTTGGGTGACTCTCTATCAGATTCCACCAAGCCATGTTTAATGGATCTTAAAATATGGCTGCCAGGGGGGTGCGGGGATGTTATATTGGCTTTAGTGAAAAACTTTAAGAATCTTCTCCTCCCAAACTATTTGGCCGATTTTCAAATAATTTTGCAGTAATATTCCTTGGGTGACACTCTACGAGATTCTTTAAAGCCATGGTGATTGTTAAAAAAACATGGCCACCAAGGGGCGGGGCTGTTTGAAGATTTAATTTTTGCATAATGGCAGACGAGCATTATTGGCCCTCTTGGGACTCTTGTTCAGTTATATCACGGCATTTTCTGGGTAAATTACCAGTACTACTGGTCAATTTATCCTGACACCAGCCAGTCAGTCTAAATGCTATCACTGCAACCCTGAAGGCCAAGGAGGGCAGCCATTACTACCATTTTTAAAGTCTTTGGTATGACCCAACCGGGGATCCAACCCAAGACAGATTTTCAACCACAACACCACGGAGGTGGAGGATTGGTCAATTAAGTATGCTGGTGTAACCTACTTGAGTGGATTCAGCTGATTGTTGCATGGCCATCATGGCCCTCTTGTAATGATGTTTGGTTGTTATATGTTTTCAGATATATCTGAAAGAAACCTCATGTATTTACCAGTGGGTATATCTTTACCTCTGAGGGAAGCTATATTTAACTGTAGATGTAACCCACCTTCTGATTGGCCAGAAAAAGCTTATGCTCTAGTTGGTGAGTGGAATTTTAACCTATTAGGATTTATCTTGTTTTAGTGTATTGTAGAAAAATGCAGATATGTTGTATATGGGAAAGGGTTAAATTATCATCTGTTATATGAAATAGAGAAGTACTTGTAATAACTAGGTGGATTCCAGGATGAACCTTCACATGGAAAGTGAGAATGTGGTAAGCCTGTGATCTGTTCCTTAAATAAAGACCGTCTCTATGGTGTAGTACTTAGATCCACGGCTTTGGGAGCAGGAGACCAGGGTTTGATCATCTCCCTTCCCACAATTTCTGACGCCTCTGCAGCAGACGACTTTTGAAAACATTGTGGCAAAAGGAGAAATTGCTCAAAACAAGCAATGTCTCCATTTGCCACAATGTTTTCAACTTTTTGCATTAATTATACATACATTTATAGAGATTTTCTGGGTTTTTTGCCAACATTCTTTCAAAGTCACCTGCTGTAGGTGGGAAAGAGTTAAAAAGGCATAAAACTCCATTCAAACAAACAAATCCAATCATAGCAAAATGTTTATTCTATCTTGCTGCTGAAGCTAGAATTTGAAGCAAAAGTGTACAGTACTTGTTGGAGCCCTAGTTGGGTTAGGTGCTTTGTCAGATAGATATCATTGGTGTTCAATTATTAACTGCAGGTCGTGAGGATATCAGTAAACTTAAGGCCGTACAGGAGGAGAAGGGTGAAGTGTCTATATCACCTGATATCTATAACAGAAAACCGAGTCCTCAGGCAGCCGGCAACAAGGAGGAGGATGATGGCATGGAACATTTAGATCTTCAGGTTTGTCTGCACCTACCTTTTTGTCTCTACTCAATAGTAACCTCTTTCCCCCGCAACAATGAACAAATGCGCAGCAGAAAACTTTGAAAATATCAAGGCAAAAATGTGGAAAATCTGTATAAATGGAATTATAATTATTGAATAGAGTTTAAAACATGGTGGCAGATGTTTTCAAAAATGTCCGGATATAGAAAAAGGTAAGCCTTCAAAACAATCCGACCAATCATAACTCTTTAAACATATAGAAGAGCTGTTGATGTGACTTGTGAAGAATATAATTGTGGCCCCACTAGTTTCACTTACATTTCTGAAAGGAATGGGAGAAATACAAATTGGTAATTTTAATTAACTGTTATGAATTACTTTTTTTCCAAATTTATTGAATGTATTTGTAATTGAACTTATATAACAAATCACTTATCTTAACCCTTTCACGCATATAGATGCTTTCTGACGCCTCTGCAGCAGACGACTTTTAAAATCATCCTGGCAAAAGGAGAAATTGCTTATAACAAGCAATTTCTCCATGTGCCACTATGATTCAACTATATTCAATTACCATACTATCAGTTTTTTTTGTTTTTATGCCCCCCCCCGGAATCTCCGATTCGGGGGGCATATAGTTTTTGGCCTGTCTGTCTGCACGTTGGTCTGCACGTCTGTCTGTCTCTCTGCACAAAAAAAACTTTAACCTTGACCACTACTTTTGAACCATAACAGGTACGGCTACCATATTTCACATGTGTATTCCTTGTGACATGACCTTTCTGTCAGTACCAACATTTTTGACCTTGCGACCTTGACCTTTGACCTAGATGTTGCCATTCTCGAAAAAAACTTTAACCTTGGCCATTACTTTTGAACCATAACAGGTACGGCTACCATATTTCACATGTGTATTCCTTGTGACATGACCTTTCTGTCAGTACCAACATTTTTGACCTTGCGACCTTCACCACCTTTGACCTAGATGTTGCCATTCTCGAAAAAAACTTTAACCTTGGCCATTACTTTTGAACCATAACCTGTACGGCTACCATATTTCACATGTGTATTCCTTGTGACATTACCTTTCTGTCAGTACCAACATTTTTGACCTTGCGACCTTGACCTTTGACCTAGATGTTGCCATTCTCGAAAAAAACTTTAACCTTGGCCATTACTTTTGAACCATAACAGATACGGCTACCATATTTCACATGTGTATTCCTTGTGACATGACCTTTCTGTCAGTACCAACATTTTTGACCTTGCGACCTTGACCTTTGACCTAGAGGTTGCCATTCTCAATTTTTTTTTTAACCTTCCCCACTACTTTTGAACCATAACAGGTAAGGCTACCATATTTCACATGTGTATACCTTGTGACATGACCTTTCTGTCAGTACCAAAATTTTTCACCTTGCGACCTTGACCTTTGACCTAGATGTTGCCATTCTCGAAAAAAACTTTAACCTTGACCACTACTTTTGAACTATAACAGGTACGGCTACCATATTTCACATGTGTATTCCTTGTGACATGACCTTTCTGTCAGTACCAACATTTTTGACCTGGCGACCTTAACCTTTGACCTAGATGTTGCCATTGGGGGGCATCAGTGTTTCACAAACACATCTTGTTTTTATATATTTTAGACTTGATAATTTCAAAGTCGTCTGCTGCAGATTTGCTGTATGTGGAAATGGGTTAAGTGGATGGTTTTCATTTTAAAGAATAAATTGGGAGGATAAGTGTCAGATCTATTTTCGCTGGTAGGTTTACATCTAAGTGTATTATCAGATATATATTCACTGTGTTTTCTTGTGCATTTCTGAATCATAGTCATATATTCGGGGAAGCACAAAGGGAACAGCATTGAATTAAAACTCTTTTACACAGAAATGTCCTGTCATTGCGAAGACCCGACACTTTTATGCCTGTTATGGCTCAATTGTTTGCCCATGAGTCAACTAGTTATTTTATTAACCCATTGGAGTAATATGTTCTAATGTGTAACAATTTTTTAAGTTTCTAAGACTCCGGTTCAGTGAAGATTTGCGTATAGAAGAAGCAAGACGTTTATTGCAGTCTTCACGACCAGCTAGAATAGCTCTCATACAGAAACCAGAGGTCAGGTAATAATCTCTTTCTAAGTGCCCTAAATAAGTGGTATGTATCCGATTTATAAACCCTTTTCAACAAATCTGCAGCAGACGACTTTGATAACATCTTGGCAAAAATATGGAAAATCTCTTAAACCCTTTCCCATGTGCAACAACTCTGTAGCAGACGACTTTGAAAACATACCTGAATTTTTTTGGAAACAGTACAATAATTTAATAAAGTTGAAAACATGGTGACAAAAAGAGAAATTGCTCATTTTGAGTTATTTCTTCTTTTGTCACCATGTTTTCGAAAAGTTGTCTGCTGCAGAGGCGTCAGAAAGGGATAAATGAATAATTACTGAAAGAGTCAAAAACATTGTTGCAAGGAGAAAAAAATCCCCTTGTATAAGCCTCTCAACTATCATGATTTTAACTAAGAGGATAACGAAGAAACAAGCATTTCTAATATGTAATCCTTTCCCACATACAGCCCAATTCAAATACTCCTGCTGCCTCGGATTTCTAAAACATGTTTGGAGGTCCATTTATTGATAGGGTTATTCTCGTATGCCTATCTCATACACATATTTTCACTCTTATTTATTTAACATCCTAAATTTCATTCCCATTAAATAGATTTAAGTTCTCTCAATCATTTCACATTATCTAATTTTAACCAATATATTTGATTTTTGAATATTGTTATTTCTTCTTTATATGCGCGCTAAATGATCTAAGCTGTCGATGCGCCATAAAATACTATACATTTATTCAGTCATTCTTAAACAGATGATTATATCAGGTCTATTAAGAAATGCAGCAGAAGAGTGAATAAAAAAAAACTGTGATTCAAAAGTTAATTTTGAAATAAGCTTGTATTTCAGAGGTGAACTGTTCCCTAATTCCTTCAAATTTATACTGTATGAGATAATAACAACAATTGCTGTACAGTTTTAACCCTTTTCCAGTGCATCTGCAGAAGACGACTTTTGAAAACATTGTGACAAAAGGTGAAATTGCTGAAAACTACCAATTTCTCCTTTTGACACAATGGTTTCAACCATTTTTTAGCTCGACTATTCGAAGAATATGAGAGCTTTAGTACTCGCCCCGGCGTCGGCGTCCGGTTAAAGTTTTAGGGCAAGTTGGCATTTTCATTCATAAGTATTTGTGCTAGGGCTTTAATATTTGGAATATAGTTACATCTTATACCTTTCTTCACATTGAATGTTAAAGGTATTGAGTGTGACCTTCTTTTTGGGGTAAAAAACCTGATTTTCGGTGGTTAAAGTTTTAGGGCAAGTTGGATTTTTTTTCTTTTTTTTTTTTTTTCTCAATAATAACTTATGCTAGGGCTTTTATATTTGGAATATAATTACATCTAATACCTGTCTTCATATTGTATGCTGAAGATTCTAAGTGTGACCTTCTTTTTGGGGTAAAAAACATGATTTTCAGTGGTTAAAGTTTTAGGGCAAGTTGGAATTTTTTTTTTTTTTTTTTTTTTTCTGAATAGGTATTTGTGCTACGGCTTTAATACTTGGAATGTAGTTACATCTCATACCTTTCTTCACATTAAATGCTGAAGATGCTGAGTGTGACCTTCTTTTTGTGGTTAAAGTTTTAGGGCAAGTTGGAATTTTTTTTTTTTTTTTTTTTCTTAATAAGTACTTATGCTAGGGCTTTTATATTTGGAATATAATTACATCTAATACATGTCTTCATATTGTATGCTGAAGATTCTGAGTGTGACCTTCTTTTCGGGGTAAAAGAGGTGATTTTGGGTGGTTAAAGTTTTAGGGCAAGTTGGTATTTTCATTTAATTTTTTAATTTTTCTCAATAAGTGCTTGTGTTAGGGCTTTCATATTTGGAATATAATTACATATAATACCTTTCTTCACATTGTATGTTGAAGATGCTGAGTGTGACTTTTTGGGAATAAATAACATGATTTTTGTTTGATTTTGAGAATTTTAGATAAATTCATAATTTTTGGTTACATTCCTTTCTAATTGTGATCATTCATTTATCAAATATAATTCTTCAACATATCAAACGGGTTTTGCATGATGTCAAACATTTGGTAAACCTTTTTTCAAGGTTTTGCTATTTTTGGACTCGGTCAGTTTTAACATTTGCGTTTAGCTCAACGCTAAAGTTTCATAATTCAAATCACTTCATACTTCATACATTTGTTAAGGACCATCGTACAAATAGGTTAGATAACTCCATTGTATCCTTGAATTACTTAGAAAATTTTGCCACAATGTTTTCCACTTTTTGTCATAGGTTATCCATTCAATTATGGAGATTTTCTATGTTTTGACAAAATACGTTCAAAGTCGTCTGCTGCAGAATTGCCGTATGAGGGAAAGGGTTAATAGTACTTAAGTGCAATATAATGAAATAGTGCTTTATGTGAATAAGCGGCATATAGTCGAGCGCGCTGTCCTCCGACAGCTCTTGTTTCAGTAATTATACCTTCATTTCTAGAGATTTTCCATGTGTTGAGTAGATGTTTTCGAAGTCGTCTGCTGCAGATATGTTGTATGTGGTTGAAAGGGTTAAATTCAAATTGTTAATTATGAACAGAATACAAATACCTTTTTTGTAATTTAGTAATCATTAAATTTCATGTTCTCAGGGGTTTTGTGTTGCTAGCCTTAGCAGGAGGACATGAAAGAACCAAGTCTCTGTTGTCTTGCTGTCTGTCTGTTTGTCATGTTTTGAATTAACCCATTATTTCACATTATTTCACATGATATTTCAAATGGTGTCTACTTTACAATCAACAGATGAACAATTTGGAATATCTTGAAAACTGGATGTAACTTTGAGTTGAAAATATTTTATTGCAATGTTTTCAAAAGTCGTCTGCAACAGCAGGAGTCAAATGTTGTCAGTGTGAAGTAAAAGGTCATTCCAAAGACTTTTAAAACATTGTAGTAATGGCTGCCTCCTTGGCGCTTAGAGTTTCAGGGTTAGTATTATGACTGACTGGCTTGTTTCAGGATAAATGGACCAGTAGTAATGCTTAACAGGGGCGTAACTCCCTTTAGGCACTGTAGGCATGTGCCTACACATTTTTCTCAAAATGCCCCAAAATACAACTGCGGCGATAGACATCTGCGTAATGTATCGACCAGATCAGCTTGCGCTGTCCACGCAGACTGATCCGGCCGACACATTCCGTCTTTGGTGGATAGATGTATAGAGTAGTGATTCCTGAAACAGAAAATCCACAGGAGGCGAAAAGTGTCTATCCGGGTAGGCCTGTGTGACATGCTTATGCTGATCCGGGTCGATACTTTACACAGAGTCCACAATGTTGGTTTTCTCACGAGACGGCCTACACATTGATTATTGCAAAGCTACGCCCTGCTTACTTACCCAAGAAACGCCGAGATATAACTGAACATTTGTTGAAAGCATCATAAAGCACCAGACATTGATCAATCAAATATTCTTGTTTTTCAGTGACCATGACTTTATAGAACAGCAAGAGAGACATTTATATGCTATTTGTATCAGAACTATGGCATTACCCATCGGCAGGTTGGTTTAAAATTATTAATTTATGTTATACTTTTTTTTTACCCATTTCACTCATAGATACAAATCTGCAGCAAATAACTTCAAAACATCTACAGTAAAATATTGAAAATCTATTAGTGAAAGTATGTAAATATGTGTCAAAAGGATTAGAGCAATTCCTCCATTTGCCACAATTTCTTCTAAAGTTGTCTGCTACAGACTCACCAAAATGTGTCACATGTGGGAAACTGTTAACTCTTTTGCTTCTTTCAAAAAGTTTTGCTATTGTCATCAACTGGCTTAGTAAGTGTCTGTTTATAAATATTGTTAAGTTTTTGGCTGGATAAATTTTTCTCCTAAATTACTTAAGGTATAACTTTGAATTTTACAATCATCAGACAAACAATTTCAATCTAGAAAATTGAAAAATTTATATTGATAAAGAGTTGAAAATATTGCAATGTTTTCAAAAATCATGTTCAATGGCAGGTGTCAAATGTCGTCTGTGTGAAGTAATGGGTTAAATGACAAAATTTAAATATGCTATTCTAGTGTCGTTGCTGTTAATTCAAAACTTCCCAAACTTGGCTTTCTGTTTGACTCGGGTCATATATATGATAACCATTTCCTGGACCAAATCTGCAGCAGACGACATTGAAAACAATGAGATAGAAATATAGAAAATTTCTATAATGGAAAGTATGTCGTCTGCTACTGATGTGTAGAAATGCATCTGCAAGTGGTTAAGGGTTAAATGACATTTTTAGCTTGTCTGTGTTTCAAAGAAAAAAAAAGTCTATCGCGATACCCTTGGCATCATTGTCGTCACAAAACCTTAACCTAACCTAATAACTCAAAAAACGTTCAACATTTTTAAATACAACTTGATTCTTATGTTCCTAGTAACAATACACATCTCCATACCAAGTTACATACGGCAACTCTGGCTTTAATAATTATTCAATTACATGTATATAGAAAAAAACGGACGAGAGTTGGCATTCGCTCCGCGCCGCTCTTGTTTACAAATCGATTGAGAGACTTTTCTACAAATTGAACATATGAGAGTTGAATATACAAGTGGTAATTACGGGTACACCAAACCATGTCTATTACAGGGGTATGTTTACATTGAACACCTATCACCCATTGCCCACAGAGGTTTTACCCATTCCAAAACTATGTCTAACAGGGAAGGCTCCGCCGAGGTAAGATATTTATCTGCATTTATAAAACATGTTTTCTTCAAAGTTGAAGCTTGATTATCTTAATGGTGGTGTCTTTGCTCTGGTTGGTTGGGCAGGCATCAAACTTCTGTTTCAGCTCATTAACTTTCAATAACAATGACTAAACTGATTCAGAACAAATTTCATATGAAATTACTTTTGTTAGAAACGAAGCCTGGCATTGTTTAAGCTATAATATGGGTGTCTTTTTGTTCTGATCTAAGTGCATAGAAAAAAAGAGTTTTAAAACGTAATTGGTCCTTACATCCTTACAATTTTTCAATCTGGTATTATATTTTAATAGTCGTCTGCTTTGAAAACATCTTAAGAATATGTTAATTGTTGTTTTGATATAGAGTAGAAGAAAACATTTTGGATAAAGGAGAAATTGCTCTTTTAAGCAATTTTTCTTTTTCACATTGTATTAAAATGTCATCTGACATTAAGGTTCAGTACTAAGAGAAATACTGTCAGGAATAGACCCCCTTTATTGAGTCCTATGGGTGATATTTGTTTGTAGGAACACATCTGTGGATCTGTCTCACATTGACACTCCACCCAACATGACAGCCTGGCCTCTCTTCCATAATGGTGTAGCAGCAGGACTGGGAATTACTAACTTTTCACAGGTACAATAAGTTATAAGTTAGTTTCTATTTATGCAGTTGTATTATGTGTTGCCTGCCTTCAAAGGTTGACACATAGGTATCACTTCTCCATCCATCTGTCTGTCCATCATGCTTATGTTTACTGATATCATTTTTCTTCGAATCCATCGCCTCATACAGGAAAATGGAAAAGTCTTTGTTTCACCCAAAAATATTTACATTCCATTCAGACTATTATTGCACCCTAACCATTTCATTAGAATAACCTGGAAAAAAACACGTAACACTGTATGAGCCCAACCACATGAATCCTAACAGGCAGTGTTTTTTGTCTCGCTGCGACGAAGTAGCGTAAGCGAGACTTAGGTGTTGCTTTTCTGGCTGACACATTTAGTCTTGTTGTTGGCAATTGCATTTATGGTTAAAGCAGATGCGAGCGAGGCATTTAATTACGCTTAATTCGTGTTTCTTAATCTCACTTGATTTAGAGGTCTCTATAAAACATAAGAAATCAATGTGCACACAATACATTGCCAGGTTAGAAAGTTTTGTAAGAGAGTCAAAAAAGATGATTATGTGAACTGACCATCATGATATAACTGAAATACAGCAAATACCAATAGTACGGCATTTGTGACCAGATCAGCCAGCACATTTGCAAGTCTGATCTTGCTCTGCACTGTTGGCCAATGAGCCATAGAAGGTAACAAGAAACTTCTCTAAAGCAGTATCCATTTGGATCCTTAGCATGAATGTGCTGGCAAGCGTTTTTCGGCACATGCTAAGGTTGGTTCTCTTGGTGCATTGCCTGCACATTTGCGCATTCTGATCTGGCTCTGCACTGTTTGTGAAGTAGTCATAGAAGGTAACAAGAAACTTCTGTAAAGCTGTTTCCATTTTGCACCCTTAGCATGAATGTGCTGGCAAGTGTTTTTCGGTGCATGCTAGGGTTGGTTCTCTTGACTTCTTTTTACAGGTGGATTCCTCCTGGATCATCTACAATCGACCCAAGTCTAATGAACTGACCAATGAATATGCTGGCTTCTTGATGGCCCTAGGATTGAATGGGCTTCTTGTTGAAATGCACACAATGAACAAACATGACTACTTCATCAAGGTATGGATCACGATTGATTGAGGCAAATAACATTTTTTACCTGAAAAACTCAATGCATATTTCATTAACCCTTTCCCACATGTAGACGCTTTCTGAAACCTCGGCAGCAGACGACTTTTTAAAACACTGTGGCAAAAGGAGAAATTGCTCATAATGAGCAATTTCTCCATTTGCCACAATGTTTGCAACTCGTCGTCTGCTGTAGATTTGTATGTGGGAAAGGGTTAATTCCAAACAATTTTCATAGGTAAATACCTGAGGTACAAAGCTAGGAATTTTATTTTTGGTACCTCAGGTCAAGGTCAATGCCACTGTTACTAAAACACCTGGCCCCTGAAAAAAAATCTGAAAAGTGGTGAAGTCAAATAGAAAACCAGATTTTGTGGCTTTGTTAAATACTTGTTTTCTTTTCATGCAATGTTGATTGGAAGACTTTAGAATAATCATTGAACCCGTATATTTACAGGGTCATGAGATGACAACAATTGGTCTTTTAATTGGTTTAGCAGCAAACAAGTAAGTATTTTGAAGGTGAAGCATATAATTGCCTATTAATCTGCCTCTATCACATGCTATTTCTCAACTATCATTTACTGGGACTCAATGTAACTAACTGTATGGGAACTTAATAGAGGAAGCATATATTATATCTTGTATAGATTCTGCTTGTTTTAACCTATTTTCCTGATGAAGAGGAATTATGAAAACAATGTCGGAAAAGGAGAAATTTTCAACTTTCTATTGAAATTATGCATCCACTTTTCCAGTTGATTTTCCTGGGATGTTCCAAAACAGCTGTCTCTTTTATAATATAATATTATGTAAAAGGTTATGTTCATGATATATTTTCACTGAGTTGAACGCCCAAAGGTGATATAATTGCCAAAGCCACATTTGAAAAACAACTATTTATGGTGTTCACAAATGGAAAGCATTGAAATAATTTCTTTATAAATTCACTGTCTGAAATGTGGCTAATGTCAGGAGATATCCAGTTAATGTTGCCTAGTACAGGCTCCTGATAACTTTAATGTATCTCTTAACTCGAACCAAATTCTTGAAATGAATGTCTTTTTAAAACTGCTGCTTTTCTGCTTTCTTGATATGATTTATCACAGACTTGCTTTTGATTATAAACATTCCAGTATAAATTATTTAGGAAGCCAAAAGTACATTAATGAATTTAACCTAAGTCGAGGAATCGACGATGACTACAATCCCTTTCGACTTCAGATTTTTCGCGAATCCACTGTATATATCATAATGATAACTCAATAATTTATTGATTCTTTTTGTATTTAACCCTTTACCTCATACAGACGCTAACTGACGCCTTTGCAGCAGACGACCTATGAAACCATTGTGACAAAAGGAGAAATTGCTCATAATCCTCCTTTTGCCACAATGTTTTCAACTTTCATCAAAAATTGTTCTTTCATATATAGAGCTTTCATATATTTGCCTATATGTTTTCAAAGTCGTCTGCTACAGATTTGTTGTATGTGGGAAAGGGTTAATGTGTGTATCCTGATTCCAGACGCGGTACAATGGACCTGGCCACCATGAAGATCATCAGTATACATCTACCAGCCATGTTACCACCCACCTCTACAGAACTTTGTGTAACCCATGGGATGCAGGTGGCTGCCGTTCTAGGGGTGGGGCTGGTATTTCAGGGCTCCGGGCACAGACATACAGCTGACACTCTGTTAGCTGAAATAGGTAAACTAGGCACAATTACTAACCTTGTATTAACTTAACTTAACCCTTACCCACTCTGTTAGCTGAAATAGGTAAACTAGGTACACTTACTATACTTGTATTATATTTACTTAACCCACTTCCAAACCATTTTGAAGAATATCAATTGTTTCATGTAAACGATTGCGACTACATCTTGAACAAGTTGTAGTTACAAGTGCTTTGCTTGAAGCCATTGTTATACATCAGACAATTTTTGCCTCAATGTTTTAAACACTTTTCATTAATGATACTTTCATGACAAGAGATTTTCCATATTTTTGCCCAGATGTTTTTAAACATATCTGCTACAGATATCTCCATTTGACAAAATGAATTCCTAAGTTGTTTGCTACAGATACATCAAATTTCATCTGTGATAAAGTTTGTTATCACATAAAGCCCTCTGAGGGAGTGTCATAATCCCATTACATAATTATCAAATGACACTACTAGTTTGGTTTCCAGTTTTATGCTGAAGTCTTTGTTACAATGAGGGAAAACAAACTATGAAAATTACGTCATTTTGGCGCCCAAACTGGCAAATATCGTGTAGAAATATGGTAAATGTTATGTACATTTTTTCAAATATACCTAATAAATAATTTTATTTGATAAATAGAATATCTCGAGGCTTGCTGTTTATCATCTTAGTAAACTTGTTTAATGAAAGTGATAATAAATAAACACTCATGAAAAAACCTATATTTATGTTGTTTTAGGGAGACCCCCTGGTCCAGAGATGGAGAACTGTACGGACAGAGAGTCCTACTCTCTTGCTGCAGGTCTGGCCCTAGGACTTGTCATGTTTGGGGTGAGTTGATTGCTTTTTAACTCGTCTGTTTTTCAAAGAAAACCATTCCAGGTATTCAAATGAAACTTGGTACACATCTTCCTAGAGACAATACAAAAAAATATTTTTTTTTGTCTACCAGAGCAGATGCGCAGGCTTATCTGAATATGCATATAACTATTGTGAGTAAATGAAGCATGGATCAAATGTTTATTACACTGTGTTTATAAATTATGGCACAGACCAAATGTTAACCCATTCCCACATACAGATGGTTTCTGACGCCTCTGCAGCAGACAATTTTTCAAAACATTTTGGTAAAAGAAAATGTTGCTCATAATGAGTAATTACTCCTTTTGCCACAATGTTTTCAACTTTATTCAATAATTGTTCTTTCATCTATAAAGGTCATATTTTTTCTTAAATGTTTTTAAAATCGTCTGCTTCAGATGTTTTGTATGTGGGAAAGGGTCAATTGTATTGTATTTATGTTTTGAAGCACAAACCAAATGTTGTGTTTATGTATTGTAGAAAGGCCAAGATATTACAGGTACATCTGATTTAAGTATGGCTGACACATTGTATCACTTTATGGTTGGAGGACACAAAAGGCCCATGGTAAGTCGCTTAAACTTTGCTTTCATTCTTAGCTCAACTGAGCACTTCGTGCTCAAGGTGAGTTATTGTGATCGCCTTTTGTCCGTCGTGCGTCAATATCTTCTCCTCTGTAACCAGTAGGTCAATTGTGATGAAACTTCACAGAAAGCATCCTCTCAATGTCCTCGTCAGAATTCCTTCAAAGTGTTGGGATCCATGCATAATTCTGGTTTCCATGGCAACCGAAAGAAAAAAATTAATTAATTAATTCAGGTAAGCGATCCAGGGCCATCATGGCCCTCTTGTTTCTTTAACTGGAAACATATGTCATATTATTGTCAGTGTCATCTGTTACATTTTGAAATCTTGAGGTTAAAATGTAATGCGTAATACTTAACATTGCAGAAAAAGATGCAAAAAAGCTCCTAATGAGCCATGTCTGTAATCCAACAATAGGGGTCAATTGTATTTTATTAAAAGCTTTCCCTAAGGAGCTTAGTTATTCCACTGAAGTCAATATTGTTTATTATATTTGTATCAATGAAATACAGTTTGTTTTATGTGTGTTTCAAATATTTTTATAATTTTCTGTTTCTTGTAGACCAGTCTAAATAAAGAGAGGTATAAAACACCAAGTTACCAAATTAAGGTAAGAAAAGTGTGAATTAAAATGTACATGACATTGCATTAATTTTGTGCCTGATACAATTCCAAAGGGGGTGTGAAAAGGGGGAAATATTTATTATAAGCAATTTCACTTATCCCCACAACTATTTTCCACAATATTTCAAAATATATTTTCATTTACATGGAATCAAATTTTCCACCAATTTGTGTGTTGCCTGACTGTAAAATATGGAGACAATGAGGGATCGCAGGGAGACATTGATGGATTGAAGGGAATCAATGAGGGATCGTAGGGAGAAAATGATTGATTGAAGGGAGTCAATGAGGGATCGTAGGGAGACAATGATTGATTGAAGGGAGTCAATGAGGGATCGTAGGGAGAAAATGATTGATTGAAGGGAGTCAATGAGGGATCGTAGGGAGACAAATGATTGATTGAAGGGAGTCAATGAGTGATTGTAGGGAGACAATGAGGGATTGTAGGGAGAAAATGATTGATTGAAGGGAGTCAATGATGGATCGTAGGTAGACAAATGATTGATTGAAGGGAGTCAATGAGTGATTGTAGGGAGACAATGAGGGATTGAAGGGAGTCAACAAGGGATCGTAGGGAGACAATGACGGATCGCTTCAAAGTTTTCTGACAAGTTTTTACTTAATTCATTTCACCCTTTCCCACATACAAAATTTCTGCAGCAGACGATCATTTCACCATTTCCCACGTACAAAAAATCTAAAGCAGATGACTTTGAAAACATCCAGACAAAAATGTAGCAATTTCTCCTGTTGCCACATTGTTTGTAAAAAGTCATCTGCTGCAGAGGCATCAAAAGCGTCTATATGAGGGAAAGGGTGTGTCTCTAGCACGCTTATGGCTTCCAGATGTTTAAATTTAATAGCTTATGTTGCCATATTGAGTGATGGATTAAACTGTTACCCTTGTCCATTAAAGAGAACAATGGTGACTAATTTCAAAAGTGTTTGGATGCATTCTTTTGCTTCATTGGGGTATCTGCTATTTAACAACAGTATTCAGGCTATATTACTGTGACCGTAGGATACACTCGGTACAGAGATAGGAAACATGACTTGCCTCCTTGATTGGATTTTAAATAATGTATCTCAAAATAGTAGAACTGTAATCTATAGATCTATGTTATCTCTCAATTGGAGTTTTTACCACAACATATATGATTTCACCCCAAAATTATAATTCATTCAGGAGGGTGACAGTGTGAATGTTGATGTGACGGCTCCTGGCGCCATTCTAGCTCTGGGAATGTTGTACTTTAATACTAAAAACAGGTAAGTCACTATGGATATCTTCTTAACCCTTTCCCACATAAAGACACTTTCTGACACCTCTGCAGTAGACGACTTTTGAAAACTTTGTGACAGTCATTTTGATTGTTGAAACACTGTTTCTCTGTTTGATCAAGAGTAAACAGAATTATATGTTACCCAGTTTTTAGATCACCTGAGCCAAAGGCTCAAGGTGATCTACATGTATTCTGATCACTCTCTGTCCGTCCGTACGTCGTTAAATTTAAGCTTTAAACATCATCTCTTCCTGAACCGCAGGAACAATTTCTACAAAATATCACAGGAATGTTACTTTGGTGGTCCCCCTTTTAAAATTGTTTAAAGATTTGAATTCCATTGAGAACTTTGGTTGCTGCGGCGTCAGAAAGGGGGCAAAATGTCCAAACTTTAAAAATCTTCTCCTCCGAATCTGCTTGTCAGATTTCAATATAATTTGGTAGAAATGTTCCTTAGGTGACCCTCTACAAAAATTGTTCAAGCCATACTGATTGTTAAAAAAACATGGCAGTCCGGCGGCATCAGAAAAGAAGCAAAATGACAAAATTTGAAAATTCCATTTTTATGAAAGTGCTTGTCTGATTTTAAGAAAATATAATAGGAATCTTACTTCAATGATCCTCTACTTAATTTGTTCAAGCCGTATTGATTGGTTACAAAATCATAGCAACCAGGCGTCATCACAAAAAGGGGTAAATTGAACCGACTCCTACCATTCCAATGGATCAATTTCAACTTAACTTCACAGGAATGTTCCTTTGTTGGTCCTCTTTCAAAATTGCCTTACATTCTGTGTAGAACTTCGGTTGCTGCAGCATCAGAAAGTGAGAAAAATACCCAAACTTTAAAATCCTTTTCATCCATAATCTGCTTGTCCGATTCCAAGATAATTTGGTAGAAATGTTCCTTAAGTGACTCTAAAAAAACCTGTTGAAGCCATATTGATTTTGTTGAAAAACAGGGTAGCAAGGCGAATCACGAAAGGTGGAAAAAAAACACTTTATAATTCCATTCTTATTAAAGTTCTTGTTAGATTTCAAGATATAAATGGCCTTTACTGATAAGCTATTTCTTT
Organism: Serripes groenlandicus; assembly: GCA_031761405.1. Lineage (NCBI taxonomy): Eukaryota > Metazoa > Mollusca > Bivalvia > Cardiida > Cardiidae > Serripes > Serripes groenlandicus. The sequence goes on from JASEVX010000001.1 coordinate 52,292,858, forward strand.
AACAGTGTCCACTCCTTGCAGTTTCATTTGCACTCTTTGATCAAATTTTCCCAGATATTTGCAGTTAAATATTTGCTACTAAATTACTATCAATCAGGTGATCGATTTAGGGCCATCTTGGCCCTCTTGTTTAGTTACTTGAGATTCTGTAAGAATTTAGAAATTTGGTAAATAGAAAAAGTATTTGTTCCGGATATAATTAAAAATATTGTGATATAAGGGGAAATAGCTTGTTTTGAACAATTGCACTCTTCTCATAATGTTTCCCGAAGTTGTTTGCTGAAGAGGCGTTTAATGTCATACGAGTTTAAATAAGTGTATATTTACTTTACTATTCAGTGCTGTGGCCGAATGGTTGAAAGTTCCAGATACCCAGTTTATGCTTGACCAAGTCCGTCATGATTTCCTCTTGCTTAGGGTAAGTTCTTCAATATTGAATTAAAGTCCGAGTGCATTCATTAAGCAAACATACCATACAACCCAAAATCTCCATATAGGGAAAAGGAGTACTCTTATATATATAAATCCCTTAGGTAAATGTGTGCAAACCCAATAATTTACATATATCCATTAACCCGTTCTCTCATATTGACGCTTTGTAACGCCTCTGCAGTAGATGACTTTTGAAAACGTTGTGAAAAAATTCAATAATTTTACTTTCTTTACAGAGATTTTTCACATATTTGCCTAGATGTTTTCAAAGTCGTCTGCTGCAGTTTTGTTGTATGTGGGAAAGGGGGGTTAACACACTTTGCAGCTCTTATAGTCTTCTGTAATGTGAAAGATGAGTAAAGCAAATATCATCTTGTCAACATGTTTGTTTGAAAGGGTCCTTATTGAGGATAGAAAATTAACTTTATAATGTGAATTGGATTGAAATTTTGCATATCCAATGACTGGAGGTTATCAATTATCTTCAATCCAAATGGAGGTGAAAACTGTGGCAACAGGAGGAATTGCTAATTATTCCTTATTTCTTCTTTTGTCACAATGTTTTCAAAAGTCGTCTGCTGCAGATGGGTCAAAATGCGCCTATAGGTTGGAGAGTGTTGAATTGATAAAACAAAAACTTTGAAGAGTAATACTGATTATGTGTGTTATGTGTCTACAAATGGTTTGTTTTCCTGGAGTGAAACTTACACGCTCAGTTGTCACTTTTGATATCGGTTTACGTCTGGCCAATTTTAAACTTTCTTCATTTTTAGCTCGACTATTCGAAGAATATGAGAGCTATACTACTCACCCTGGCGTCGGCGTCGGCGTCGGCGTCCACGTCACACTTTGGTTAAGGTTTTGCATGCAAGTTCTTAAATACTACATGTATTGCATTGAAACTTTCTACAACCCTGCCAAATCATCACACCAATGTAGATTATCAAGTTAGATATAACTCTATCCTGCATTTTATGCAAGTTATGGCCCTTTTTTACTTAGAAATTCTGGTTAAAGTTTTGCGTGCAACTAAAGTAAGAGTCCATATCTCAGTATTTAATTGATGCATTGTATTGAATCTTTATACAGCACTACCCAACTATCACACCTATGTAGATTATCAAGTTAGATAACTCTATCCTGCATTTTATGCAAGTTATGGCCCTTTTTTTACTTAGAAATTCTGGTTAAAGTTTTGCGTGCAACTAATTTAAGAGTCCATATCTCAGTATTTACTTGATGCATTGCATTGAAACTTTCTACAACCCTACCCAACTATCACACCTGTGTAGATTATCATCTAAGATAACTCTATCCTGCATTTTATGCAAGTTATGGCCCTTTTTTACTTAGAAATTCTGGTTAAAGTTTTGCGTGCAACTTAATTAAGAGTCCATACCTCAGTATATACATGATGCATTGCATTGAATCTTTATACAACCCTACCCAAGTATCACACCTATGTAGATTATCAAGTAAGATAACTCTATCCTGCATTTAAGGCAAGTTATGGCACTTTTTATGCCCCCACGGAATCTCCGATTCGGGGGGCATATAGTTTTTGGCCTGTCTGTTGGTCTGTCTGTCTGTTGGTCTGTCTGTCTGTTGGTCTGTCTGTCTGCACAAAAAAAACTTTAACCTTGGCCATTACTTTTGAACCATAACAGGTACGGCTACCATATTTCACATGTGTATTCCTTGTGACATGACCTTTCTGTCAGTACCAACATTTTTGACATTGCGACCTTGACCTTTGACCTAGAGGTTGCCATTCTCGAAAAAAACTTTAACCTTGGCCATTACTTTTGAACCATAACAGATACGGCTACCATATTTCACATGTGTATTCCTTGTGACATGACCTTTCTGTCAGTACCAACATTTTTGACCTTGCGACCTTGACCTTTGACCTAAATGTTGCCATACTAAAAAAAAACTTTAACCTTGGCCATTTCTTTTGAACCATAACAGGTACGGCTACCATATTTCACATGTGTATTCCTTGTGACATGACCTTTCTGTCAGTACCAACATTTTTGACCTTGCGACCTTGACCTTTGACCTAGATGTTGCCATTCTCGAAAAAAACTTTAACCTTGGCCATTACTTTTGAACCATAACAGATACGGCTACCATATTTCACATGTGTATTCCTTGTGACATGACCTTTCTGTCAGTACCAACATTTTTCACCTTGCGACCTTGACCTTGACCTAGATGTTGCCATTCTCGAAAAAAACTTTAACCTTGGCCATTTCTTTTGAACCATAACCGGTATGGCTACCATATTTCACATGTGTATTCCTTGTGACATGACCTTTCTGTCAGTACCTTGCGACCTTGACCTTGACCTAAATGTTGCCATTCTCGAAAAAAACTTTAACCTTGGCCATTACTTTTGAACCATAACAGGTATGGCTACCATATTTCACATGTCAGTACCAACATTTTTGACCTTGCGACCTTGACCTTTGACCTAGATGTTGCCATTCTCGAAAAAAACTTTAACCTTGGCCATTACTTTTGAACCATAACAGATACGGCTACCATATTTCACATGTGTATTCCTTGTGACATGACCTTTCTGTCAGTACCAACATTTTTGACCTTGCGACCTTTACCTTTGACCTAGATGTTGCCATTCTCAATTTTTTTTTTAACCTTCCCCACTTCTTTTGAACAATAACAGGTAATGCTACCATATTTCACATGTGTATACCTTGCGACCTTGACCTTTGACCTAGATGTTGCCATTGGGGGGCATCAGTGTTTCACAAACACATCTTGTTTTACTTAGAAATTCTGGTTAAAGTTTTGCGTGCAACTAAATTAAGAGTCCATATCTAAGTATTTACTTGATGCATTGCATTGAAACTTTCTACAACCCTACCCAACTATTACACTTATGTAGATTATCAAGTATGATAACTCTATTCTGCATTTTATGCGAGTTATGGCCCTTTTTTTACTTAGAAATACTGATTAAAGTTTTGCGTGCAACTAAATTAAAAGTCCACGTCTCGGTATATACTTGATGCATTCCATTGAACCTTTATACAACCCTACCCAACTATCACACCTATGTAGAATATCAAGTTAGATAACTCTATCCTGCATTTTATGCAAGTTATGGCATTTTTTTAACTTAGAAATTCTGGTTAAAGTTTTGCGTGCAACTAAATTAAGAGTCCATATCTCAGTATTTACTTGATGCATTGCATTGAAACTTTCTACAACCCTACCCAACTATCACACCTGTGTAGATTATCAAGTATGATAACTCTATCCTGCATTTTATGCAAGTTATGGCCTTTTTGGACTTAGAAATTTAAGTTAAAGTTTTGCAACTACATTTATAGTGTAATCTCAGTAACAGCTTGAAAAATTGTATTGAAACTTTATACAACCTTTCCCAATTGCACAACTATAAACACAACCAATTAAGATAACTCTATCCTGTATATGGTTCAAATTGTTGCCCTTTTTTTACTTAGAAATTATGGTTAAAGGTTTGCATGCAACTACATTAGAGTCCATTATCTCAGTAACTTAAATAAGCGGTGGAATAGTCGAGCACGCTGTCCTCCGACAGCTCTTGTTTTAAATATTTTAAATTCTGTATATCACCACTGTGGTGTAGTCACGAAGGGTCCTCCTTGGGTGCAAGGGTTGTTGGTTTGATCCCCAAGCCAGGTCATACCAAAAACTTGCAAGAGGTAGTAATGGTTTTACGTCTTTCGCACTCAAGACTTTGGGGGTAAGTATAACAACTTTCAAGCTGGTGTAAGGTTAAATGGACCAGTAGTTGAAAACCTATATACAAAAACGTGAAAAATTTCCATAAATGAGAGTTGAAAACATTGTGGCAAAAGAAGAAATTGCTTGTTTTGAGCAATTTCTTCTTTTGTCACAAGGTTTTCAAAAGACATCTGCTTCAGAGGCGTCAGAAAGCGTCTATATGAGGGAAAGGGCTCACTTCTCATAAATGTTTGATTCAGTAAATTCTATATGCTTATGTTGTAGACCCTGGCTAGAGGATTGGTCATGTGGGATACAGTGTTACCGTCGTTCACCTATTTACAAGATAATATACCACAGGTAAATAACTACATAATAGTAAGCTTTGTCCCCTGTTACCGTTGTTTTCCTACAAGATAATATACCACAGGTAAATAACTTTACATACTACCCGGCTGTAGCTTTTCCGGGGACTCTTAACAGAAAATACAAAAATACACGGAAAATACAGGGAAACCATGGAAAAACCATGGAAAAAACCATGGAATTTAATTTTATTTTATTTAATGATAAGATGCGGAAACGCTGGAAATGGTCCGAATAATCCGGGGTCCACGGAACCATTCCAGGGTGTTCACAGAACCGTTCCAGGGTGTCCATGGAACCGTTTCGGGATGTCCATGGAACCGTTCCGGGTTGTCCATGGAATTTCCGGGTTTTCCTCTTAAATATGCTGGAGTTTCCATGGAAAGTGTCAGATTATCCCAAATTATCCCTGGAAAGTTGTCTGAATACTTTTCCGTGGATTTTTGTTAGAGTCCCTGGAAAAGCTACAGCCGGGCAGTTAGCTTTATCCCCTTTTACCGTCGTTCTCCTATCTACAAGATAATATACCACAGGTAAATAAACTGTACATACAAGTAAGCTTTATCCCCTTTTACCGTCGTTCTCCCATTTACAAGATAATATACCACAGGTAAATAAACTCTACATACTAGTTAGCTTTATCCCCTTTTACCGTCGTTCTCCTATCTACAATAACATATACCACAGGTAAATAAACTCTACATACAAGTAAGCTTTATCCCCTTTTACCGTCGTTCTCCTATCTACAAGATAATATACCACAGGTAAATAAACTCTACATACTAGTTAGCTTTATCCCCTTTTACCGTCGTTCTCCTATTTACAAGATAATATACCACAGGTAAATAAACTCTACATACTAGTAAGCTTTATCCCCTTTTACACTCTTCTTTAACCCTTTTCCACATACAACAAATCTGAAGCAGACGACTTTGAAAACCTTTAGTCAAAAATAAGGAAAACTTCTGTAATCAAAAGTATTGTTAATCAAAAGAGTAGAAAACATAGTGGCAAAAGAAGAAATTGCTCATCATGAGCAATTTCTCCTTTTGTCACTATGTTTTCAAAAGTTGCTGCGGAGGTGTGAAAGCATCTAGATGTGGGAAAGGGTTAATGAAAACCATTGCACTGACCCTTTCCCACATACAACCAATTTATGGCAGACGACATTGAAAACATATATGCATGACTATTGAAAATGTTTATAAATGAAAAAAACAATAATGGTCTAAATAAAGTCAATAAAGTATCTGTATGTGGGAGAGGGTTAAAGACAGGAAAAGTTTGCTGAATTGATCTTATTGAAACAATGCTGGAAAAGGAAAAATTGCTCACTCACTTTATTCTTCACCACATATCTCTGTAACTACATCATTGAATATTAGGGCATGTTTTTACCGTCGTCAGATAGTCTCACTTACCCAAGTTACATAACTCTTGTAATTTAGGTATTTTCCCTGCTTTCTATCTTAAGGTATTTTCCCTTTTTTTAGCTTCAAAGTTTAGTGTGCGATATAATATTTCTTTAACTACAATTTGTAATAGATTAAAAAAAAGAATATAAGGGAAAGCAACCTCTGCCTGTTCAGAAGAAAACTTCAGAATACAAGACAGAAAAAATAAATGGGAATGATTTGTTTACCTTAACATATATACAATCTTATTTAACCCTTTCTCACATACAAACGCTTTCCTATGCCTCTGTAGCAGACAAATTGAAATTATCATGGCAAAAGAAGAAATTGTTCATAATTTTGATCTCTATTCATTGGTATACTTTTAATTGTAAAGATTTTCTACATTTTAGCTTTGATATTATCTCAAATTTGTTTCCTGCAGGGAAGTTAACGCTTTCCCACATACAATAAATCCGCAGCAGACGACTTTGAAAACGTACCAAAAAAAATTGGAAACTCCCTTTTTAAAAAGTGAAAGTACAATAATTGAAAAAGAGTTGAAAACATTGTAACAAAAGGAGAAAAAGCTGTCTGCTGCAGAGGGGTCAGAAAGCGTCTATATGAGGGATAGAGTTTAAATAGATGTTACAACTAATTTCCTTAGATTCTTAGACAACTTCAAAGTAGATGTCTCTGAATATGATATAAGTTTTTAACATTGTTCTTTATTGTTTGTAGATATTAAAAGACTATGCATTTCATGAAAGTCAAGACACCAATGATGATAGTGATATAGACTATGAAACAATGAGGTTAGTAGGTCTTTTATACTTTCCCATATACAGATGCTTTCTGGCGCATCTGCAGCAGAAAACTTTTGAAAACATTGTTGCAAGAGAAAAAATTGCTCATAAAGAGCCTGTTCAATAGTTATACATTAATTTTAAAAAGATTCATTCCATATGTTTGTCTAGATATTTTCAAAGCCTTCACTGCAGAATTGTTGTATGTGTAAAAGGGTTAACTTATTTCCACATATGACAAATCTGCAGAAGATGACAAACATCTAGGTAAACATATTCGAAAATCTCTTTCAATGACAGTGTAATTATTGGATAGAGTTGAAAACAATGTGGCAAAAAAAGAAAGAGAATGCTGCATATAGGTCAAAATGAAGTGAAATTATTGTTTATTGAGTTTTCAATCACTCTTAGTAATGTTTTTTGTGCTCTCTGTGTGTGAGGGAGGCATTTAACCCATTCCCACATACAAAAAATCTGCAGCAGACGACTTTGAAAACATTTATGTTAAAACATGGAACATCTCCATAAAAGAAAGTATAATAATTAAATAGAATTGGAAACATTGTGGCAAGAGGTGAAATTGCTCATTACATGTATGAGCAATTTCACCTTTTTGCCGCAATGTTTTCAAAAGTTGCCTGCAGCAGAGGTGTCAGAAAGCGTATACATGTGGGAAAGGGTTAAGTTAGCCTATATTCATCCCTGAGTACATCCCAGATATTTGTGTCCAAAATAATGTGACCTAGAATCATGAAACTTTATGGTTATGTTTTTCACAATGTGTAATTGTATACTTGGGATATGGTTTTGACATTCAAGCAGTAATACCTTAGCTATGGCCCTTGATATGCTATAATTAAACTGGGTGTATAATATGATGTTGTCCATGGCCTTTGGATAAAATAATTGTTGAGTTGAAGACATTGAGAGACTTGATTGGTCTTTTACATCGTTTTCAACAATATTTCAGTCATATCATGGCGGCCAGTTGTCTACATAATAGTCTTTCCAAACAACTTGATGCTTTTCCACATAGACTATTTTATCACTGCTATAAGATGGATTAGGTGTACATCAATGTCAAACGTTGGAAATTAATTTGGCCGAGCTGGTGTTGAACTCACAACCCCTGGATTGACAGCCCAAATAGCTACTGACTGAGCTACCAGGGCTACCAGGGCTTAGCATATTTAGAAGCATCATGCGATTTGGGGATCAATGAAGGACAGTCCATGCATACAAATGGTCTAACCAGTCTTCTCTGTCGGCCTATCCGTTATATAGAACTAAATGCATCCCCTGACATATACTGGAACTGATGAGGCAATAAGACCACAAATTGCCAGACATGCCTCATTTCTAACCATGCTTTTTATACCCCCGAAAAACAAAGTTTTGGGGGGGTATATAGGAGTCACTGTGTCGGTCGGTCGGTCGGTCGGAAGCCATATTTTGTCCGGACCATATCTTAACAATGCAACATAGGATTTGAACGAAACTTCATAGGATGATACAACACATTGAGAGGAAGTGCGGTGTACAGGAACCATAACTCTATTTTATCTAAATACAAAGTTATTGCCCTTTGTTACTTTTTCTTATTCGTAGTCTTGTCCGGAGCATAACTTTAAAACTAATTGTTGGAATTTAATAAAACTTCATAGGATGATACAACACATTGAGAGGAAGTGCAGTGTATAGGAACCATAACTCTATTTAATCTAAATAAAGAGTTATTGCCCTTTGTTACTTTTTCTTGTCCGGAGAATTACTTAATAACTAACAGATGGAATCTAATAAAACTGCATACAATGGTAGAGCATAATCAGAGGAAGTGCAGTGTACAAGAACCATAACTCTAATTTACATAATTACAGAGTTATTGCCCTTTGTTACTTTTTCTTATTCGTAGAGTCTTGTCCAGAGCATAACTTTAAAACTGATTCTTGGAATTTATTAAAACTTCATAGGATGATACCACACATTGAGAGGAAGTGCAGTGTACAGGAACCATAACTCTATTTAATCTAAATACCGAGTTATTGCCCTTTGTTACTTTTTCTTGTCCGGAGAATTACTTAATAACTAACAGATGGAATCTAATAAAACTGCATACAATGGTAGAGCATAATCAGAGGAAGTGCAGTGTACAAGAACCATAACTCTAATTTACATAATTACAGAGTTATTGCCATTTGTTACTTTTTCTTATTCATAGAGTCTTGTCCAGAGCATAACTTTAAAACAAATTGTTGGAATTTAATTAAACTTCATAGGATGATACAACACATTGAGAGGAAGTGCGGTGTACAGGAACCATAACTCTATTTTATCTAAATACAGAGTTATTGCCCTTTGTTACTTTTTCTTGTCCGTAGAATTACTTAATAACTAATAGATGGAATCTAATAAAACTACATATAATGGTAGAGCATAATCAGAGGAAGTGCAGTGTACAAGAAACATAACTCTACTTTACATAATGACAGAGTTATTGCCGTTTGTTACTTTTTCATATTCGTAGAGTCTTGTCCGGAGCATAACTTTAAAACTAATTGTTGGAATTTAATAAAACTTCATAGGATGATACAACACATTGAGAGAAAGTGCAGTGTACAGAAACCATAACTCTATTTAATCTAAATACAGAGTTATTGCCCTTTGTTACTTTTTCTTGTTTACAGAGTTATGGCCCTTTTGTTGGTCGGTCGTAAACCATATTTTGAGTCAAGGTGCTGTTTTGGGGGTATTTATCATCTTCAGTGATATTTCTAGTTTTGTTTGTTTTATTCAAGTCAAGCCTATTGTAATGTGATAGCTGGAGCCTGTATGGTGATTGGTTTAAAGTTTGCTGGTACAGCCAATCAGGCAGCGTTTAACACTTTAGTAAGTAACAAATCAATGTGTTTGATTGTCATTAGTTTTATGTGGATCCCCTTAACCGTTTCCCACATACAGACTCTTTTTGTCACTTCTTCAACAGACCGCTTTTGAACGCATTGTTAGAAAAGGAGAAATTGCTCAAGACAAGCAATTTCACCTTTTTCGACAATATTTTCAACTTTATACAATAATTAAACTTAATTCATAGAGATTTTCCATCTTTTTGCTTTGATGTTTTGATAGTCATCTGCTGCAATTTTGCACTATGTGGTAGATGGTTAACAGCTGATCAGTCTTATACCAAATAATTGGATATCAGTAGCCTAAATATCAACAGTAAATTTAAAAAATGCTTTTTTCCCACAAAATCAATGAAATTCAACATTTTGTAAACCTTTAACCCTTACCCTCTTATAGATGCTTTCTGGCCCATCTGCAGCAGACAGCTTTTTGAAAACATATTGACAAAAGAAGAAATTGCTCAAAACAAGCAATTTCTCCTTTTGCCACAATGTTTTCCACTTGTAGTCATAGGTTATCCATTCAATAACAGAGATTTTCTATTTTTTGACAAAATATGTTCAAAGTCGTCTGCTGCAGAATTGTCGTATGAGGGAAAGGATTAAACTTTTTCAAGTTCGACATCATGGGTAATTTTGGTTTAATCTAACCTTTCCCACATGCAGATGCATTTTGATATAACTGCATTGTAATGATCAATTTTTCCTTTAGTCACAAAATTTCAACGTTATTCAATAAATAAACTTTCGTTTATAGTTCATAGTATTGCCTTGATGTTTTTAAAGTCGTCTGCAGCAGATTCGGTGCTTATGGGAAAGGGTTAATCTTAACATTTGCTCCATAGATCTAAACACTTGAGATTAGCCATTAGGTCTTTCTTTTCTCTCTTTAACCATAGTTTTGTTTTATTCAGCAAATTTTCCTTTTGAAACTATTGATAAAAGATAGTACCTGCATATGTGTAGACCTTTCCCTTTTGTGTTGACATTTTCAACTTGAAACAGTTAAACCTTTTCCGCATGTAGTAAACATGCATCAGTAGACTGAAAACATCAAGGCAACAATATAGAAAAATCTTTTAAAGATCAGTATTATTACTGAATCAAATTGAAAAATAAAATGTTACAAAAGTTTCATTTTTTGCCACAATACTTACAAAATTTGTCTGCTTTCTCAAAATGCGCCTGTATGTGTAATAGTGTTAAAACCTTGCATGTTTGCATTATTCTTTTTCTAGATGGAATGTATGACTCGTTCATTGAAGATCATATCCATACCAGCCCTTGTAGAACAGCCTGGAAAGAGTACTGTAGAAAACTGTATGATGACAATACTTATATCCATGGCAATGGTTAGTATCACATTTATCAACAGGCTTCATTTGTTCATCATAATACACATATTATTATCACACAATAATGTTGTGTGCCGTTGACATGGCTGTCTGTTTTATGTCATCTCAGAGGTCTATGTAATTTTGTGTTGGTATCACCTTGATATTAACGCTTTTCCACATCCCAACAAATCGGCGGCAGACACCTTTGAAATATCCAGACAAAAATATGGAAAATCTCTACAAATGAAAGTATGATTTTTGGATAGAGTTGAAATTGTTGTGGCATAGGGAGAAATTGATTTATTCTGAACAATTTCTACTTTTGCCATAATGTTTTCACAAGTTTTCTGTGGCAAGCTCATCAAAAATGGAGAAAGGGTTAGACATTGACATACACAAGCAATTACATTAATCTTGAGTTCCTTTCCACCAGATTTTTCTTCTATATGGATCGATTTGCTGTAAACTCTTTTTTGGCTAAAACTGAAAATTATATTGATTTAACTTCATCATTTCTAATTTGGAAGGGTCGTATCTTCTGATATCCAATAAAAGCTGGTTTTACACTACAGTTTTACACTTCAGTTTTTCACTATAGTTTTTACACTACAGGTAATGGCTGGTACTGGTAACCTGGAAGTATTACGGATGTGTCGCATGTTTCGATCAAGAATTTGTGCACGCTACAATCTCTATGTAATGTATGGTTCGCACATGGCTATCAGTATGGCATTAGGTCTGCTCTTCTTAGGTGGAGGAAAGTAAGTGTGATAAAGCCCATGCTCAAGGCAGACCCTCGTCTGAATATTTTTGATTAGTGCAATTAACCCTTCTCCCATATTCAACAAATCTGCAGAAGACGACATTGTAAAGAATGAGGAAAATATATGATGATTATGATTGAAAGTGAGTCTACAAATGGGTAATGGTCAAAGATCAAAGAGAAAAATCCACACCATTTCCTTGAATTTTTCACAATATCGCAGTGTCATCATGAATTCTTTGTTGACTTACAAGTGCAGATCAAGATCAAACTTAACGGATGTGCTGGATGACCTCATTCAGTCATGCTATAGAAATTTGTGATGACATTTTTATGTGTTGATATTAAAAAAAGGTAAAGCAAAACTATACAAAAAAGGCCTCTACAACAAATCTGCAGCAGAATTAATGAAAAATTATAGTTGAATAAAGTTGAAATTATGAGCAATTTCTTCTTTTGCCACAATGTTTTTCATAAGTTTTCTCTGCCTTTGGATTAACTGAATTTTTAAAAAAAGGTAAACAATGTTTTAGGAAATAAGAGATTGCACATTACTGGCATCTTCTCCTACTTGTACAATGTTTTCTGTATCAACGTCAAAGTAATTTATTTTATTTACAGATATACATTAAGTACCAAAGAAGAGTCTATAGCAGTCATGCTTTGTGCATTCTTTCCTAAATTTCCTACACACAGTAATGATAATAGGTAAGATAATCCATAACCGTATATGCCTCTTCTTTTGCCATAAAATCAAAGATTCTTGGCATACAGTGTTGTTCTGTCTGTCTGTCTGTGGCAAAAAGATTAACAATGGCCATATTTATTGACCTGTCAGAGAAAGGTATTGTAGGCATGGGCATTCCTCTTGACAAGTCCTTTTCGTTGACATTTGGCATTCGTATTGTCCTTTAACCTACCTTTGAAAAACTTTGACACTGTCCATACACTTTTGACCAGTCAGAGACTAGCTAAAGATTAGGCATGTGTATTTGGTATGATAAAACCGATCCATTGAAACCAAAGTCTTTAACCCCCTTTCCCACATACAACAAATGTGCAGCAGACGACTTTGAAGATATTTTGTATGAAAAGTCTATAAATGAAGGTGTTGGTGTTTTACAAACATATCTTGTTAGTGTAGTCTTCCTTTATAATCCGAAAAATATATCAAAGTTCTTTGATAAGGACTTCAAAACATTGAGGGAAGAGGAACATTTGATCATTAATTCTTGGTATTGATGTCTGCTGCACAGACATCATATGTCATCTGTATCGAGAGAAAAATGGGCCATACTATAGATTTGTTAAAATTAACGCTAAATTAAATCTGATTTGTTGTTCTATTTCCAGATATCATTTACAAGCATTCCGACATCTGTATGTTTTGGCAGCAGAACTGAGGACTGTTTTACCCAAAGATGTGGATACAGGAATACCTTGTTATGTGCCTGTAGAAGTCATATTCAAGGTCAGTGCCTGTATTTACATTTCTTAATCCTTTCCCACATACAACAAGTCTGCAGCAGACGATGTTGAAAACATTTCATCAAAAAAATGAAAAATCTCTATAAATAAATGTACAATTACTGAAAAAAGTTGAAAATATTGTGGCAGAGGTGTCAGAAAGCGTCTATACATGGGAAAGGGTTAATCAATTCTAATTTCAAATTCTCAAAGTAACATAATTTGTGATTGGCTTAGCCATCTGTGGTTTAGCTGATCAGAAATTTTGTTATATTGAAACTAAGAATTAGATTTGATTTAGAACTGTTTGTTAATACTGGCCTCATTTTGTTAACAAATGAGCAGCGTCAAACAAAATGTTTCCTGTGGCGTGTCTGTATATATCTTTTGTATGTACATGTCTTCGATGCTGTAGGGATATCTTGAGCAATTTTAGCTCCTCTATTCAGAGAATATGAGAGCTATTCTACTCACCCTGGTGTTGGCTTCACACCTTGGATATGGTTTCGCATGCAAATTACATATATTTCACCATAGCTCAGTTACTACTTGATGTATTTCATTGAAACTTTCTACAAGGCTTCCCAACCATTACAGATATGTAATTAATCAAGTAAGATAACTTTACCCTGCATTTAAAGAAAATTATGGCCCTTTTTTTACTTAGAAATTCTGGTTTAAGTTTTGTGAGCAACTACATTTAGACCCCATATCTCACTCAATAACTACTGCATTGAAACTTTATACTACTCTTCCAAACCATCACACCTATATAATTTATCAAGTAAGATAACTTTGTCTAGCATATAATGGTCCTTTATTTTTATGCCCCCGGAATCTCCGATTCGGTGGGCATCTAGTTTTTGGCCTGTCTGCACGTCTGTCTGCACGAAAAAAACTTTAACCTTGACCACTACTTTTGAACCATAACAGGTACGGCTACCATATTTCACATGTGTATTCCTTGTGACATGACCTTTCTGTCAGTACCAACATTTTTGACCTTGACCTTTGACCTAGATGTTGCCATTCTCGAAAAAAACTTTAACCTTGGCCATTACTTTTGAACCATAACAGGTACGGCTACCATATTTCACATGTGTATACCTTGTGACATGACCTTTCTGTCAGTACCAAAATTTTCACCTTGCGACCTTGACCTTTGACCTAGATGTTGCCATTCTCGAAAAAAACCTTTAACCTTGACCACTTCTGTTGAACCATAACAGGTACGGCTACCATATTTCACATGTGTATATCTTGTGACATGACCTTTCTGTCAGTACCAACATTTTTCACCTTGCGACCTTGACCTTTGACCTAGATGTTGCCATTCTCGAAAAAAACTTTAACCTTGACAACTACTTTTGAACCATAACAGGTACGGCTACCATATTTCACATGTGTATACCTTGTGACATGACCTTTATGTCAGTACCAATTTTTTCAAAATGTTCACCTTGCGACCTTGACCTTTGACCTTGATGTTGCCATTCTGTTGACCTTTCTGTCAGTACCAACATTTTTTACCTGGCGACCTTGACCTTTGACCTAGATGTTGCCATCAGTGTTTCACAAACACATCTTGTTTTAATTAGAAATTCTGTTTAAGCATGGAATAGTCAGGCACGATGTCTTACAGACAGCTCTTGTTTATCAGAGGATACTATTTTTGTTTGTAAGGTGTTTTTACAGTATTTCATATCACAGTGTTTCTATGGTAAATTACCAGTACTGCTTATCCTGACACCAACATCTCAGTACTTTTCAAGCCTTTGGTATGACCTGACTGAATCAAACCCTGGTCTACAGCCCTAAACCACTTTACCACCGAGATGGTCATTGAATATATTTAGGGTTATAATATTTATGTATTACAGTGAAGGCTGTGTGTATGACCAGAGTCTTGACTGTATTATACAGAATGCAACATGATCCAAAAGCACCACACAAGGCTCGAATATGTGTTATCTTTTAACCCTTTCCCACATACAACAAATCTGCAGCAGATGACTGAAAATGTCTACTCAGAAATATGGAAAATCTAGTTCTAGGTATAATTACTGAAAAAAAATGTAAACGTTGTTGCGAAAGGAGAAATTGCTTGTTTTGAGCAATTTCTCCTTTTGTTACAATGTTTTCAAGAGTCTTCTGCTGCAGAGGAATCAGAAAATGTCTATATGTGGGAAATGGTTAAATTAAATTATAGATTCTGAAAGATGATTACAGATCTGGAGAGACCTTCAAACTGAAATAACTTAGAAAACATTGTGGGAAATTGATGATATATCCTAATGTATATATTTATAACAGGATACCGAGTTCTATAAGAATGAGTCCTATATTACCAGTGCTCCATGCGCTTTGCCAGACCTGAAGCTTTTGCAAGAGGTATGTACAATTATTTAACAACAAATCTACAGAAAACAACTTTGAAAAAGAAAAATTGTTCAATAGAATTGAAAACATTTTTTGGCAAATGTCAAAATGTGACTATGTGGAAAAAGTCAAAATGTGACTGTATGGGGCAAAAGTCAAAATGTGACTGTATAGGGCAAATGTTAAGGGGCGTGTTTAACCCTTTCTCACCTAGAGATGCATTTTGACGCATCTGTAGCAGATGACTTTTGAAAACATTATGACAAAAAGAGAAATTGTTTGCCACAATGTTTTCAACTTTATTGTCCCCCGCTTTACGAAGTAAAACGTCGGGGACATTAAATCTCATTCGTCAGTCCGTCAGTCCCTCCGTCACGCTGTCACAAAAACTTTAACCTTGGTCATAACTTCTGAACCGTAATAGGTACTGCTTTCATATTTCACATGTGTATTCCTTGTGACAACCCCTTTCCATCAATACCAATTTTTTTGACCTTGTGACCTTGACCCTGACCTTTGACCCAAAGCGGGGGACCATAATTCTCTGAATTTGCTTGTTTTAGTAAGTATACCTTCCTTTCTAGAGATTTTCCAGATCTTGAGTGAATGTTTTCAAAGTCGTCTGCTGCAGATTTGTTGTATGTGGGAAAGATTTAAATTTCACATGTTAAAAATGCTTCTCCATGCATCTGTAGCTGACCACTTTTAAGAACAGAAAAGGAGATATTGCTAATAAATAGCAGCTAATCCATTGTCTTTAAATTTGTTTTCTCTGTCTAAACAGTTAACATTCCTCTTAACAGGTAATTTAGATTTTAAGAGTTTTAATTAGCAGATGAGGTCATTGTTTGAGTAATTGACTCTGACATTACAATGCATATAAGTTTTAAATTCCTTCAAATTGAATATGCAAAAGATATGAACAATTGGATGTATAAATTTGATGCTAAGTTGAAAACATTTAGGGAAATAGTGAAGTTGTCGATCTTAAGTATTTTTTTTACTTTTATTAATACATAAGTGTTTAAAACATCAAAACTTTTATCAAACTTACATGTATTCCAGGTAAAGATTCTAGGACCTAGATACTGGCCTATTGTATTTCGCTGTGATAAAAACTGGGACAGTCTTAAGTAAGGAATACTTTGTTAACACAACATCTCATATTTTCTTGTTAGGCCTGCTTGGGCAGGTGACACTTAGGGATTCAATCTTGGTTGTCCGTCTGTCCGTCACAGCAGGACATATTGGCAGATGACAATATTTTATAGTCTGCCTTGACAGATTACACTCAGGGATTGCTTCTTCATTGTCTTTAAATCATATTTTCGCTTGATTATAGTTTTTGGCTGTTGGTGGGTGACACTTATGATCCTTGGAACACTCTTGTCTGTATACTCATTTAAACAGAACTGGTCTGAAACAATTCATGAAATACCTTGCTAATCCAATCTGAATTTTAATACAGAAACTAACAATTTTGAGTATTAAAGTATGTTTCAAGTTGGATAAGTCTTGGGTGTATTTAATGCAAAATATGGTCCTACGGGGTGATTGTTTTGTTTTAACAATGAATGTCAACAAACCTCTGTAACCTCCGTTCATTTCCTAATCAGGTCATAGTATGTCCCAAAAGGGGCATAGTTCAGTCAAAATCTGATGCTGAATTATTAGTCTTGTCAAGTTTCAAAGCATTAACATCTGTGTTTTGTGATCAAAATTTGCTTTGTTCACAAATTACTTATATTACTTTATTAGAAGATTCTGTCTCATCGTGTAGATTCTGAAATGACGCAATAGATGGACAGAATTGATCGGAATCTATCCTGTTCACCTAAAGCCAATTTGTACCTTTACGCATGATTGGGATCAATCATCTTTTTCCGCCTTGGTGGTATAGTGGTAGAGGTTCCGCCTCAAGTGCAGAGGTCTTGGGTTTAATCCCCGGTTTGGTCATACCAAAAACTATATAATGGTAGTAATGGCTTTCCTTCCTTGGTGCTCACAGTTGTGGGGTTAGCATTACGACTGACTCGCTGGTGTCAGGATAAATGGACCAGGAGTACTGGTACCTTTCCCGGGAAATGCTGTGATATAACTGAACAATTGTTGAAAGCAGCATAAACACCAAACAAATAACTCATTTTCCCTTAATATTTTCGAATGTGTGTTTCAGAGGCATAAGGCTTTTCCTGGTTTTCACTTTTGTAAATCAACTATCTATTGAGCATGAAAATATTTTATTTTGCATAATGCATTTATTTCTAGAATGTTATTGAAACATAATGGTACCCTGTATGTGAAGCAGAGAGCTGGGCACCTGTCTTATGTAGAGGATCCAAAGGTAATTTAGCATAACAATTTTAAGGGGAACATGAAAGATTTGAACCAAAAGTGACATATACTTGTATTGTGTAAGTTGATATATTCAAAAAATAAAGATGGAAAAGCTGGTGATTTAAATGTCGCTCACCTTGGTAGAGAAAATACACAGGGTTCACGTCTCCATTAATTATTGAAGGAGATATGGAACTTTTCTTGAAACATTTTGAACAGCCCACCTCGTATCCATCTTTAAAAGCTTCCACAGGCGATGGCTTTTAACCCTTTCCCTCATACAACAATTCTGCAGCAGACGACTTCGAACATATTTTGTCAAAAAATAGAAAATCTCTATAATTGAATGGATAACTTATGACTAAAGGTGAAAAACATTTTGTCACTATGTTTTCAAAAAGCTGTCTGCTGCAGAGGCGTCAGAAAGCGTCTATATGAGGGAAAGGGTTGATAATGTTGTAGGACAAGGAGAAATCTTTCAATTACAACCTATTCGCCATTTTAGCTGCCCTGGCTAGCTTATGTTATGACAAATTTTCTGTTGTGCATGCCTGCATGCTTGCTCAAAGTTTCTGCATTATATGGCTATATAAAAAACTTTAAAAAAAAATCCTCTCCTTCTAAAAAATGAAGCTGATTTCCAAGTAATTCGAATTTTAGTATTCCAGTGCCAAGGATGTCATAAATCACACTGTTAGTGCTGTTAGACTGACCAAGCAGTGCCTTCCCTGTCCCTTATTGGGCACGAATGTCACCAATGTCACAAGGAGAGAAAAACATGCAGCCAGTCAGGGCAAGTACTCTACCGACTGAGCTAATCGGGCCGCTTGTTGTACAAGTTTGGACTGCGACATAACCTTATCGTTTCACTGATAATTGTCAAATTCATTTCAGGGTTACAGAAGTATTCTTGCCAAATCATTGACTGTTGATCATTCTTCACAAACTAGTGTCAAAGTAAGTCGACCCATATCAAAAAGCATATGAATAAACTGTTTGCTGCATTTTCATGCATCTGCAGCAGTCAACTTTTAAACATGACGAGTTCTTCATTAGCCACACTACTCAATATAATTCATAATTGATACTTTCAGTTATATAGGTTACTTTATAGTTTTACTTACCTAACGCAGACGAATTGAACATATTTTGTCAAAAAATAGAAAATCTCTATTATTGAATGGATAACCTATGACTAAAAGTGGAAAACATTGTGGCAAAAGAAGAAATTGCTTGTTTTGAGCAATTTCTTCTTTTGTCAATATGTTTTCAAAAAGCTGTCTTTGGAAGTTGGAGTTGGAAGTATTATTATTTATGTCGAATTAAAAGCATCACATGGAAAAGAGAACTTGCTTGTTTTTAGCGATTTCTCCTTTTCTCCCATTTAAATATTAACCCTTTCACACATTTCAACAAATCAGCAGCAGACGACTTTTAAATCATATATTTTTCAAAAATATGGAAACTATATTTGAATGAAAAATTATTGAATAAAGCTGGAAACATTATAGCAAAAGGAGAAATTGCTCGTTATGTGCAATTTTCCCTTTTGCCACAAGTCGTCTACTGCAGAGGCACTAGAAAGCGTCTGTATGTGGGAAAGGGTTAAGCGCATCAGGTTGAAATAGTTTTTTAGCTCGACTATTCGAAGAATATGAGAGCTTTACTACTCGCCCCGGCGTCGGCGTCGGCGTCTGGTTAAAGTTTTAGGGCAAGTTGGCATTTTCATTCATAAGTATTTGTGCTAGGGCTTTAATATTTAGAATATAGTTACATCTTATACCTTTCTTCACATTGAATGTTAAAGGTACTGAGTGTGACCTTCTTTTTGGGGTAAAAAACATGATTTTCGGTGGTTAAAGTTTTAGGGCAAGTTGGAATTTTTTTTTTTTTTTTTTTTCTCAATAAGTACTTATGTTAGGGCTTTTATATTTGGAATATAATTACATCTAATACCTGTCTTCATATTGTATCCTGAAGATTCTGAGTTTGACCTTCTTTTTGGGGTAAAAGACGTGATTTTGGGTGGTTAAAGTTTTAGGGCAAGTTGGCATTTTCATTTAATTTTTAGCTCACCTGAGCTTTGCTCAAGGTGAGTTATTGGGATCGCCTTTTGTCCGGCGTCCGGCGTGCATCGTCCGTCGTGCGTCGTCCGTCGTGCGTCAACTTCTTCTCCTCAGTAACCAGTGGGTCAATTTGGATGAAACTTCACAGAAAGCATCCTCTCAATGACCTCACCAGAATTCCTTCAAATTTTTGGGATCCATGCAAAATTCTGGTTTCCATGGCAACGAAACCGAAAAAACTTCAAAATTCTTCTTCTCCCAAATTGGTTGGCAGATTTTCAAATAATTTTTTAGAAATGTTCCTTGGATGACCCTCTATCAGATTCCTTCAAGCCGTGTTGATTGGTCGAAAAACATGGCCGCCAGGGGGGGCGGGGCTATTTTGCCTTATATGGCTATAGTGAAAACTTAAAAAATCTTCTCCTCCGAAAGTGTCAGGCTGATTTTCAAATGATTTTGTAGAAATGTTCCTTGGGTGACCCTCTATCAGATTCCTTCAAGCCATGTTGATTGGTCGAAAAACATGGCCGCCAGGGGGGTGGGGGGGGGGGGGGGGGGCGGGGCTATTTTGCCTTATATGGCTATAGTGCAAACTTAAAAAATCTTCTTCTCCAAAAGTGTCGGCCCGATTTTCAAATAATTTTGTAGAAATGTTCCTTGGATGTCCCACTTTCAGATTCCTTCAAGCCAAGTTGATTGGTCAAAAAACATGGCCGCCAGTAGGCAGGGCTATTTTGCATTATATGGCTATAGTGAAAACTTAAAAAATCTTCTCCTCCAAAAGTATCTGGCCGATTTTCAAATAATTTTGTAGAAATTTTCCTAGGGTGACCCTCTATCAGATTCCTTCAAGCCAAGTTGATTGGTCGGAAACTATGGCTGCCAGGGGGCGAGGCTTATATAGCTAAAGTGAAAAAAAAAAAAAAAAATCAGGTGAGCGATTCAAGGGCCATCATGGCCCTCTTGTTTAATTTTTCTCAATAAGTATTTGTGCTACGGCTTTAATACTTGGAATGTAGTTACATCTTATACCTTTCTTCACATTGAATGCTGAAGATGCTGAGTGTGATCTTCTTTTTTGGGTAAAAAACCTGATTTTCAAGGGTTAAAGTTTTAGGGCAAGTTGGAATTTTTTTGTTATTTTTTAATTTTTCTCAATAAGTATTTGTGCTACGGTTTTAATATTTGGAATGTAGTTACATCTTATACCTTTCTTCACATTGAATGCTAAAGATGCTGAGTGTGACCTTCTTTTTGGGGTAAAAAACATGATTTTGGGTGGTTAAAGTTATAGGGCAAGTTGGAATTTTTTTTTTCTCAATAAGTACTTATGCTAGGGCTTTCACATTTGGAATATAATTACATCTAATACATTTCTTCATATTGTATGCTGAAGATGCTGAGTGTGACCTTTTTGCGGCAAAAGACATGATTTTGGGTGGTTAAAGTTTTAGGGCAAGTTGGCATTTTCATTTAATTTTTTAATTTTTCTCAATAAGTACTTGTGTTAGGGCTTTCATATTTGGAATATAATTACATATAATACCTTTCTTCACATGGTATGTTGAAGATGCTGAGTGTGACTTTTTGGGAATAAATAACATGATTTTTGTTTGATTTTGAGAATTTTAGATAAATTCATAATTTTTGGTTACATTCCTTTCTAATTGTGATCATTCATTTATCAAATATAATTCTTCAACATCATGCTTTTTTTGGACTCTGTCAGTTTTAACATTTGCGTTTAGCTCAACATTAAAGTTTCATAATTCAAATCACTTCATACTTCACACATTTGTTAAGGACCATCGTACAATTAGGTTAGATAACTCCATTGTATCCTAAATATGGAGTAATGGCCCTTGAATTACTTTTTGCCACAATGTTTTCCACTTTTTGTCATAGGTTATCCATTCAATTATGGAGATTTTCTATGTTTTGACAAAATATGTTCAAAGTAGTCTGCTGCAGAATTGCCGTATGAGGGAAAGGGTTAATAGTACTTAAGTGCAATATAATGAAATAGTGCTTTATGTGAATAAGCGGCATATAGTCGAGCGCGCTGTCCTCCGACAGCTCTTGTTTACTGCATAGTAACATATACCTGTATTTCTTGTTGTTATTTACAGCCAGACGTGATTAAAGCATTCACATCCGCACCTAAGATTTTGGCACTGACTGAATACTTTTTTGGAAATAAAGCCAATGCAGTAAGTAGTGTTTACATTGGTAACACCACTTCCTTTCAGGCTGGGGTCCAGTAAAAATGGATTATTGTGTTGTATAGCGATACATTGATTTGTATTGTACTACTAGGAGTGTGGAAGAACTGACATATTGTGAGACTGAACGTCGAGAGAGATGTAAATTTTTTAACTTTTAAGACAAAATAAAGAAAGAATATTAATGCCACTACAGCATATTGATTGACGTGTAATTATATTTGGTACTGTATTTGACCTAGTCCAAGACGGAACTTTTATCCGTTGTGTTGTATTTGCATGTGACAATCTGCATGTATATTTGGGGGATATTATGTGGGTTAATAACTGTTTGTGTCCTGTGCTGTATTTAGATTCATTTTGAAAATGTATGAGGAAAAAGATACATTGCGGAGCATTTTAACTTTGTGATTATCCTAAATTCATGATGTCATTATTCTCACTCTTATTTCATGTGTCTTTTGTTCTAGCAGTCAACTGAGAAGTGTTGAAATATCTTCTAATGTCTTATCTGTTGTTCTGTGAATGCTTAGCCTCACAGACTTTGGAGAACTGAGAATTTAAAGATTAGAAACTTTGGTAAAAAATGTTGTTTTGAAAAGGGAATCTACTGCAGAGGCATCAAAGCTCATTTGAACCAGATGATACCTATACACTATCTTCATAATTATTGAGATTTGAAGGTTGGAAAATATAAATCTAGACAAATAAAAATTGTGTGTGAAAAAGAGGCAAATGCTTGAAAGAGAGGCATGTTGGGATCATTTCTCCATTATCTATTTGTCACACTTTCACTTACTGGCCTATTGATGACTGACAGGGGTTGTGAGTTTGAATCCTAGCTCAGTCAATATTCTTTCCAACATTTGACAAAATAAACTGTGACATGCCTCATTCGTCTTCCACCAATGGGCAATTAACAGTCTATGTGGAAAAGCAGCCAGTTGCCTGTAAAGCATGTTGTGTGGAGTTCTAGTGTGAGAAAGCCAGGAAACGCGTTAGTAGATGAACTGGCCGCCCTGATATGACTGAATAAATGTTGAAAACGGCGTAAAACCCTAATCAATCATTCAATTGATGATTGATGGGTAAATTTTTGTTTCAATCAGATTATCTTAAATATTTATATGCTTGTAACAACATTACTCCTCCTGATTGAGAGTCTTATTATACTCACCTTCAGTTGTGGCATAAATGAACAAGTTTGACAGCATTCATTGTGACAAAATGTACGACGTTTCATGTTTATTTCAGAATGAAGATTTACTGCAGGTGTTGTCAGATATTTTATATGAATGTGTTACCATGGAAAAACCAGAAGCAATACCATCCCATATTAGAATAGATCAGGTATTGGGCTTTAGTATTTCAATTAACTATTTCTCACAAACACACGAAATCTGCAGCAGACTACCTTGAAATTATCTAGGCAAAAATATCAATCATCTTTTTTAACACTTTCCCTCATACAACAATTCTGTATGTTGTCAAAAAATAGAAAATCTCTATAATTGAATGGATAACCTATGACGCAAAGTGGAAAACATTGTGTCAAAAGGAGAAATTGCACATTTTGTGCAATTTCTTCTTTTGTCACTATGTTTTTAAAAAGCCGTCTGCTGCAGAGGCGCCAGAAAGCGTCTATATGAGGGAAAGGGTTAATGAAAGTATAATTATTGAGTGAAGTTGAAAACATTGTGGCAAAAGGAGAAATTGCACATTATGAGTCATCTGTTGCAGAGGCTTCAGAATGCTTCTGTATGTGGGATAGGGTTAACATGTTTGTAATGGCTTCCTTCCTTGACTCCATGAATGTGTGTATAGCAATATGACTGATGCATTCATGATGTCAGGACAAGTTTACCAGTTATAATGACAATTTTCACAGGAAAATGGAAATAGTGTTGAAAGTGGCATAAATTAAACAAATCTGTTTTATGTAAACAAAAGTAAAAGTCAGTTCTTTCAAAACATTAATAACAAGCAATTGGTTATATCTGTTTTTAAAGAAGGTTTAGCTTCTTAACATGTTTAATGATCACCATTTGTTTAAACTTATTTATTTTACATTTATTGCGAAACAAGCTTTCAGCTTATAGTAATCACACTCGATGTTTGCTTCCTTGAGATTCTCGCTGTTTGTGTGGAAAAATCCCAAAGTATGAATCCGCTCATCATAGGACTCAAACCTGTGACCTTTTGTACAAGAGGCCAATGCTCTACCTCTGCACCACAATCACGATTGAAAACCTTTATTCTCTTTCTTTGCTACAACAGGTGATACGGCGGTCCGACTTCCAACTCTCAACTCTCGGCGTGAGTCAATTAAAGTTAATAGATGCTTACTACAACTTGGAGCACAGTGAAACTATATTGAAGGAGGACAATAATCTCATGGTAGACAATGCTGTGTTTCAAGGGCAGCCCTTATTGAAACCTGAATTCATCACATCTATAAAGAACAGACTGAAGAAAGTGTTTGACAAATGGCAGAACGGTAAGTAATTGAACTTTAACAGATTTAAACCCTTCCCCAAATACAACAGATTTATTTTGGACGTCTTTGAAAACATCTATGCAAAAATATGTAAAATCTTTATACATGAAGTATATTTATTGAATTGAGTTGAAAACTTTCTTTTTTGCTCATTTTGAAAAAATTTGCCTTTTGTTTTTTAAAAGTAGTCTGCTGCAGATGCATCAAAGTGTGTCTGAAATGATTAGTCCTTTACCTTATATGTAATTTTAATAGTCATCTGCTTTGGGAAATATTTGAAGAAAAAAAATGGATGTATGTTTTTGACAGCATTGTTAGAGAAGGAAAAAAGTGCTTGTTTGGAATAATTTCTCATTTTTCCACAAAGTTTTTCAAGTTGTCTGCTGCAAAGGCATCAAATATCTGAATAAACAATATGTTCTAATTCCTAGCCATGTTTATGACCCTGAGTCATGTATGGAAATTAAGTTTTTTAACACTTTCACACATCCAGTCATGGTGGAGTGCCCTTAGGCAAGGCGCATTTTCTAGCCTTGTACTGGTTTGTTTACCCAGGGATCATGAATAATTAAATTTAATTGCGCGCTAAATGACCTTAGCTGTCGATGCGCCATAAAACAATATACATTCATTCATTCCCACATCCAACAATTTGAAATCTGCAGAAGATGACTGAAAACATATAGACACAAATAAATAAGAACTATAAATAAAAGTACCGTATGATAATTGAATACATTTTAAAACAAAAGGGGAAATTTTTCATCATGACCAATCTTTAGCTCGACTTTTGAAAAAACGAGAGCTATTGTCATGACCCTGGCGTCGTCGTCGTTCGGTTAAGGTAAAGGTTTGTTTCAGTCGAGCGTCTGTGCCGTACGCGGTGCTCTTGTTACCTTTTGCAACAATGTTTTTCAAAAATTGTCTGTATGTATGAAAGGGATCTTAGTTGTGTTGTGTAATGTATAATGTTGTAATGTGTAATTGTTGTTATGCATATTATAGTCTTTCTAGTATTTAGTTCAAGCACTGTAAATATCATAACACTTAAATTATACCTTTCCCAGATGCAGACGCCTCTGCAGTAGACAACCTTTGAAAATATTGTGGCAGAAGGAGAAATGGCTTAGAATGCTGCAGATTTATTTTATGTAGATAGGGTTGATATTGGAGTAAAAACTGTTACCACATCCAAAAACTCTACTGCAGACGAAATTATATAGAAAATTATATAAATATATGTTTAATTATTGGAAAGTTGAATACATTGAGACTAAGAAGAAAATGCTCATCATTAGCAATATTTCCTTTTGTTACAAAGTGTTTTGATCATTAGTTGTCTATTGCATATGCGCCAAATTGCTTCTACATGTTCGGGGAAAGGATGTCTTGCCAAAATGTTTTTCAATAAACATACTTTAATTTGCAATGATTTTCCATAATTTTACCTTTATGTTTTCAAAGTCGCCTGCTGCAGTTATGTCGTATAAGGGAAAGGGTTAAATAGTTTAATTATCTATTGCAGAAAACAGTTTGTTATTATTGAAGTATCTAAAAGGAGAGCCAGTCAAGGGAGGTAACTGTAAAAACTTGTCTGCACTGCTGTCCTGGTATGACATTCCAATTGCAAGTGATCTCAACCAGATCAACATTCAAGGTATGCAGACTTATGATTGCTTCTGTGTGTAGATATGAGCCGTATTACGAGAAAACTAACAGTGTGCATTCTGCGAAAAGTATTGCCCCTGATCAGCCTAAGCATGCCGCGCAGGCTAACCCTGACAGACACTTTTCTGTTAAAGGAATCACTACTCCATACCTCTATCCCCCTGAGAGAAAAAGCTTATTAGCCTGCGTGAGTCCACAATGTTGGTTTTCTCACGGAATAATAATGTTTTAGTTCTCATTTGCGAAGTTCAGTAAAATTTATGCTATTCCCCCTGTGTGTTAACTTCATCGTTTCAGTAAGTCTTGATTCTGTACAGTCTTGGTTATTTTAACCCTTTCCCACATACAACAAATTTGCAGCAGATTACTTTGAAATTAATCCTGCAAAAGCTTAAAAAATCTCTATAAATGAAAGTATAATTACTGGAAAAAAGTTGAAAACTTATTGACCAAAGATAAAATTGCTGGTTTTGAGCAATTTCTCCTTTTGTTACAATGTTTTCAAAAGTAAATTCGCTTACCGCAGATGTGTCAGAATGCGTTTACAAGTGAGAAAGGGAGGGTAAAGAAGTTTTGTTTATTCAAGCCAATAACATTGCAATTCAACTAAGATTTACAGTATGTCAACAGCTTTGTAAATTTTGATAACATCCATCTTGCTGGATTAATGCAATTGTCACTTCCAACCTTTTTCATTTCATTTTCCTGATGTTATAGTTTAAGATCACCTAAGCCGAAAGGCTCAAGATGATCTTTTCTGATTACTCTCTGTCCATCGCCCGTCGTTAACTTTTACTTTCAAACGACATCTCCTCCTAAACCAATGGACGAATTTTAACAAAACTTCACAGAAATGTTCCTTTGAAGGTCCTATTTTAGAAATATTCAAAGATTGAAATTCCTTGTAGAACTTTTATTACTGTGGAATCAGAAAGGGGGAAAAAGTCACAATCTTTTAAAAATATTCTCCTCTAAATCTGTTTATCTGATTCAAAGTTAATTTAGTAGAAATATTCCGTGAGTGATACTCTTCAAAAAAATTCAAGCCATTTTGATTGGTTTAAAATCATGGGGACAAAATGACAAATCTTTAAAAAATTCCATTCTTATGAAAGTGGTTGTCTGATTTCAAGATAATTAAGTAGAAATGCTTCGTTAGTGGGCTTCTACTTAATTTGATTAAGCCATATTGATTGGTTGAAAAACATAAACACCAGGTGGCATCAGAAAAGGGATAGAAAGAACTTTTAGCTTCAAAGACATCTCCTTAAACCTCCTTTGGTGGTCTCCTTTCAAAATTGTTTTAAGATTTAATGCCGTATTACTAATGTCCTTACTATTAAGCTGTTTAATTTACAGTGTCCACTTCTTGCAGTTTCATTCCCGCTCTTGATCAATGTTTCGTGGATATTAGTAGTTACACATTTGCTACCATACACTCACTAAGGCGATCAATTTAGGGCCACGTTGTTAACCCTTTCCCTCATATAGACGCTTTATGACGACTCTGCAGCAGACGGCTTTTTGAAAACAGTGACAAAAGAAGAAATTGCTCAAAACGAGCAATTTCTCCTTTTGCCACATTGTTTTCCACTTTTAGTCATAGGTTATCCATTCAATTAAAGAAATTTTCTATTTTTGTCGAAATATAAATATATTCAAAGTCGTCTGCTGCAGAATTGTCGTATGAGGGAAAGGTTTAAGTTGTCTGCTTTGAAAACAGCGGAGAACAAACTTGTAACATATTGAAAATTGGTTGCATTCTTTCAATACCTACGACCTCCCACACGCTCTACCACTACAGCACCGAGAATATACAAGAGAGTGTGGACAAAACTCTGCCGTAACTAGGTCTCTGTATTATAACATTGTGTTTATCTATACTTCAGGTGCCCCGTCCCTACCTAGTTTACACGAAGCGTTGCCACAGCTCCAGACGAGTACACTGATGTTACTGTTGAAAGCCTGGACCACTGACAGATGATGGAACCAAAGCCTGGATCACTGAAAGATGATGGAACCAAACTTTTAGCTTCACATATTGGGAGTCTACTTTAAACCTTTCCCATTTACAAACAAATCTGCAGCAGACAACTTTGAAATCATCTAAGAAAAAAAACGAAAATCGTTTTTTAAATGAAAAAATAATTATTGAGAAGTTGAAAACATAGCTAATTATGAGCAATATCTCATTTTGTCACAAAAATTGTCTTCTGCAAAATGCGTCTATATGTGGGAAAGGGTAACGATGTAGCAGATAAAATCTTGTTTTCTGCTTCTCCGAGACTTAACCAGTATTTGTGCCAACGATCAGGATAATCATTAATGTTGACCTCGGCCATGACTGGCTTTCAATGCGAGACCTTCGGGTCACAAGGCCTATACTCTATCTCTTAGCGACTGTCTCTTTGAATGGAGATATTGCCTGTTACATAATGGAGGCTTTTGATCTCAGTGTACGGTCAAAGTTATCAATATGAATGGACTAATGTTATTGATGTCACAAGAAAATAATCCTTTAGAACTTTGTCTAAAGCCAGATCCGCAAAACTACTAAGCAGATGTCTTAAGAATATCTAATAAGAAAAAATGGTCAAAATTTAAGTTATTTTTAGATCACCTAGAGCCAAAGGCTCAAGGTGAGCTATTCTGATCACTCTGTGTCCGTCGTCCGTCGTCTGTCGTCCGTCGTTAACTTTTAGCTTTAAACATCATCTCCTCCTGAACTGCAAGAACAATTTCCACCAAACATCACAGGAATGTTCCTTTGGTGGTCCTCTTTCAAAATTGTTCAAAGATTTAAATTCCATTGAGAACTTTGGTTGCTGCGGCATCAGAAAGGGGACAAAATGTCCAAACTTTAAAAATCTTCTCCTCCGAATCTGCCTGTCAGATTCAAATATAATTTGGTAGAAATATTCCTTGGGTGACCCTCTATAAAAATTGTTCAAGCCATACTGATTGGTCGAAAAACATGGCAGTCAGGCGGCATCAAAAAAGGGGCAAAATGACAATACTTTGATAAAGCATCCTTATAAAAGTGCTTGTCTGATTTAAAGATAGTTTTGTAGAAATGTTCTTTCATTGATCATCTACATACTTTGTCAAGCCATATTGATTTGTTGAAAGGCATAGCAACCAAGCAGCATCAGAAAAGGAGTAATTAAACTTTTTGCTTCAAATGACATATGGTTATTAGATTTATGGTCTAAGGGAGGTAACACTTGGCAGAGTATTATGCAAGGGCAATCTCCTTCGCAGAGTTGTCGTTCCTTACATGTATCAAAACATGAGTAAAACGACCAAACTTTAAAATCCTTTTCCTCCATAATCTGCTTGTCAGACTCCAAGATAATTCAGAAGAAAGAATCCTTAAATGCCCCTCTAAAAAAACTGTTCAAGCCATATTGGTTTATATTAAAAACAGATCAAGAAAGGTGCAAAATGACAAAAACTTAATAATTCAATTCTAATTGAAGTTCTTGTTAGATTTCAAGATATAAATGACCTTTACTTATAAGCTGTTTCTTGAGAAGTGTTCACTCCTTGAAGTTCTAATTGCACTCCTTGATCTTTTTCCCAGATATTTCTACTAATTTACTATCAATCAGGTGATCGATTTAGGGTCATCTTGGCCCTCTTGTTTATATTTTCATATACCATTTTCACCAGGATATTTTAAGAGTTGTCTGCTTGGAAAAAGATTTGAGTATAATAATGATACAGAGTTGAAAACATTACAGGAAAAGGAGAAATAACTTATTATGATAAATTTCTCCTAGTCCCACAATATTGTCATGCTTCATATGTCATCTGTATCGGGAAAGGATTGTATTTGTTTTTGTTTATTGGTGTTTTATGCCGTTTTCAACCGTATATCAGTTATATTGGGGTATAAGTTAAATTTTCCATGAATAATGGATGTCTAAGGAACTATGCGTGGCACAAGGGCACTGCAACATGTCAAAATAATTGACTGGTCTTTCAGAGGAAGGACATACAAACTGTCAACTAAGACATGCTGCCTCGGGACATCGTATGAAATAATTAAGGATATTTTTCAATTTTCTTACTCTTATCTATGGTCACAGTACCTGTGCAGGATCCTTTTACGACTAAACAGCACATGGAAAAGATTATGATCAGACTGGAGGCACAGGTCGATCTGGATCTACGATTGCTGCAAAGATCTGAAGGCCGATTGTTTTCAAGGCATGGCAAATTGTCTGTATCAGGGAAAGAGTTAAATCTTTCCCACATGCAGACACATCTGCAGCACCACTTAGTAAACATTGTGACAAAAGGGGAATTACTCCAACTGGAACTAGCGATAATCTGCCCATCTCATCTTGTACTGAAACCAGAGTTCCCTGCAAGCAGTTGCCGAGACATGTTGCAGACAGGAAAAAGAAGCATAAAAAAAGCAATGCTGAAACATTCATCGAGGTAAAGTAAACAGTTGCCGAGAAATATCAGTGGTATAAAAACAGGATCATCAGACAGGCATACCTCTATGAACCTTTACGTTCTTCTGAAATATCGACAATCATAAAAAGGGGAAATTCCTTGTATCTGGAAAAATGATATATACTTGTACATGTATGTAAGACAACTTGGAACAAAATTAGTTCTTGCTTACTAATATTATCTCAAATTATATTAACATGACCTATGCCTTTGAGGAGTTTGCATTCTAAAAGAGACATCATGTCTTAAACCTTTCCCTCATATAGACGCTTTCTGATGCCTCTGCAGCAGACAGCTTTTTGAAAACATAGTGACAAAAGAAGAAATTGCTCAAAACGAGCAATTTCTCCTTTTCCCACAATGTTTTACCACTTAGTAATAGGTTGTCCATTCAATTATAGAGATTTTCTATTATTTGACAAAATATGTTCAAAGACGTCTGCTGCAGAATTGTCGTATGAGGGATAGGGTTACATGGGATATTTTTGGTTTATTGGTGAAAAAGCAATTTAAGCAAATACCATTCTGGAAGTAATAAATATTTTATTGTAAACATATTATTTGTTAATACATGGATGCATTTCATAATTTCATTAAATAACTGCATGTATCCTTATGATAAAATACATATAAATAAATAGCAAGTGTATATGTGTACTTGATTTCTATAAAACTGAATTTGAACCTTGGTCAAGAGTTCAAAGACACCAACAAGTAAGACGGAATAAAAAGTGTAAAAGAATAATAAAGTTTTTTTCAGGATTTCAACAAATGAGCTCATTGTACATAATATTTTGCTCTTACAAAAGAGTGGTATTCAAATATCCATTATATCATTACAAACAAACATGTAAATACAACTCTCATTTTTTTTTCCTTTCCCACATAAAGAGGCATCTGTAGCCAACAACATTTGAAAACAGTATGGTAAAAGAAGAAATTGCACAAAATGAGAGGCTGTTTTCAACTTGGTTCAATAAATAAAATTTATTCAGAGATTTTTCATATTTTCAGAGTCGTCTGTTGCAATTTTGTTGAATGAGGGTAAAGGGTTAACCCTTTCCCTCATACGACAATTCTGCAGCAGACGACTTTGAACATATATTGTCAAAAAATAGAAAATCTCTATAATTGAATGGATAACCTATGCCTAAAAGTGGAAAACATTGTGGCAAAAGGAGAAATTGCTATATTTAAGCAATTTCTTCTTTTGTCACTTCGTTTTCAAATATCCGTCTGCTGCAGAGGCGTCAGAAACGTCTATATGAGGAAAAGGGTTTAACTGTCAAATTAAACTTTTGTGTGATATGGCGTTTTATGAATCTCCTGCTTTGAAAACATCTAAAGGGAAAGAACTATCTACCGATCTTCTATGTTCGTGATCGTAATTATCGAGTACTAAATGAATCTTCATACATCAGAAAATAGTGACACACTTCTCAATTGACGGCTAATACAAAGTCATGGGAGAAAAGCACAAAAATAAAGATGTCAAGAACTAAGTTAGATCTCGAAGTTGGAAGGGCTCTACGATACAATTATGACAACAATTGAAAACAAAATTTTAGTTATTTCTCATTTTCCACAATGGTTTACAGAATTGTCCGCTGCATAAGCTTGAACATTTTCTTTTAACATGATTTATTTTTTCTCAGTCAAAGAAGCTAGTAAGCACTCTCAGCCATATCAATTACAGCTTTGTCGGTTTGTCTATCTAGCCATGCTCAAAACTAAATTACTACATTTCAATTTATTGTGCTACAAAAGGAATAAAAAGTCGACTATACTAGGAAAAGGTTTATACGGTAATAGCGAATTTCCCACAATTAGTTATACGTTTCCTGATGCCTCTGCAGCAGACATCTTGAAAACATTATGACAAAAGGAGAAATTGCTCAAAACGAGGAGTTTCTCCATTTGCCACAATGTTTTCAACTTTTTGCAGTAATAATACTTAATATACCTTCATTTATAGAGATTTTTCGGGTTTTTGCCAACATGTTTTCAAAGTCATCTGCTGCAGATTTGTTGTATGTTGTTGGAAAGGGTTAATAATGTTGGAGTTTGCAAAGTCAACAAAATGCCTTGGTTAATGGGAATCATGAAGAAACGGTTTAAACAAATAATGAACTTGCAGCCTTAACAAATGCACATAAAAAACAAACATAATTGCAACACAGAAAACTTTAAAAACATTGTGGGGAAAAAGGAGAAATTGCTCAAAACAAGCAATTCTTTTCCCCTATAATGTTTGAACCTTTAAATACAATAGAATTTCAGATTCTGAAATGTTTTCGAATTACAAATTTCTTGAAAACATCTAGAAATACAATACCTGCATTCTTGAGACAGATAAAAAAAAAAAGTTGGAAATTGACAAAATGAAATCCCAAATAGAAAGGACAGATCATCAATCTGTAGCTAACAGCTTAACCCTTTCCCTCATATAGACGCTTTCTGAAGCCTCTGCAGCAGACGGCTTTTCGAAAACATACTGACAAAAATAAGAAATTGCTTAAAACAAGCAATTTCTTCTTTTGCCACAATGTTTTCCGTTTTTATCCATTCAATTATAGAGATTTTCTTTTTTTTGACAAAGTATGTTTGAAGTTGTCTGCTGCAGAATTGTCCTATGTGGGAATGGGTTAACCCTTTCCCACATACAGCAGGGCTGTAGCAGAAGACTTTGAACATGTCTACGCAGCAAATATGGAAAATCTCTATAATTGTAGGTATAATTACTGAAAAAATATGAAAACTTTGTGGCAAAAGGAGAAATTACTCACTTTGAGCAATTTCTCCTTTTGTCAAGATGTTTTCAAAAGTCGTCTACAAGTGGGAAAGGGTTAACAATAATAAATAGCATAACAATGTATAATTTGAAAATAATTGTGTGACAATAAATAATGGACGGAACAGAATTGTAGAAAAAGAAATAGTAAAACTTAAGGATAAAAAAGAAGCATTAATAACACAAAAAACAACACAAACTGTCAGTGTAAAACAAACCTCAGCTGCAACATGAACGAGACATCTAATTTAACCCTTCCTCATATATAGACGCTTTCTGACGCCTCTGCAGCAAATGACTTTTGAAAACATTGTGACAAACGGAGAAATTGCTCAAAACGAGCAATTTCTCCTTTTGTCACAATGTTTACAACTTATTTCAGTTATGATACCTTCATTTATAGAGATTTTCTGTGTTCTTGCCTAGATGTTTTCAAAGTCGTCTGCTGCAGATTTGATGTGTGTTGGAAAGGGTTAAAATAATACGGGAGTAATACAAGAAACTTGAGCCATGTCTAACAAAATGGATTCTGGCATCACAGAAACTAGACAAGAGTGACCGATTGATTGTTATCACCTGCCAATATCTCACTCATCCCTTTCCCACATACAGATGCTTTCTGATACATCCGCAGCAGATGATTTTGGAAAACATTGTGACAAAAGGAGAAAATACTCATAATGACGAGACTGCTTAATGCATAAGCAAACAAATACAGGTTTTTACCACCACATGTCTTAAATGTGCATTTAAATTCAACTGTAAAATAATGAACATATAGCAAGGTCAGTTTACACATACACATATATATATATATTTATGTGTATGTGTGTAAACTGACATTATGTATCTTCATGTGACAGTTGGGATTCATACGGACTATGAATGTGAAGAATTGCTAAAGCAATCCTTCAAACACTGTCACAAAATATATTCTCAAGATGAAACAAATAAATTATTCTAGAATAACCATATCAGGTAAATGGTTAACCAGTTTCTTCAATCATGGATGTAAATAAATGAATACAATGAGGAAAATGGTTAGAGCCAAACTTGATAGTATGCATTTATAAATATATGGTGTACTTGTTTTGAGCATTTTTCTTCTTTCCCAACAAAGTTTTCGAAGTCATCAACAGTTCTCTTATCAGGAAATGGATTAAAAACATCTTGGGGAAAGCAGATTTTGCTTATAAAAAGCCAGAGCTGCTTAACCATAAATGTTTTGGGGACACTTGCAGCAGACAACTTTTGAAAACATTGTGGCAAAAGCTAAAATTGCTCAAAATGCTGCAGATTTGTTGTATGTAAAGACTGGTAGAAAATATGTTGGATATTTCCCTTGCTAATGACTAGTGACAAACTAAATGATCTGTGACTGACTTTGGTCCACTGTAATTCTTGGTATGTTGATAGCTGTTGTAGGAATTCGGAAGCAACACCATTATGCCTAATCTTGAACTGAAAGAAACAAGAAAAGTAAGTCAACCGTTTCTGATAAACAAAAAGTCTGCAGCAGACAACTTTAAAAAAATCTCTAAAATTAAAAGTCAAATCAACTAATCATTGAATTGAATTGAAAACGTTGTGGCAAAAGAAAAGATATTCCTCATCATAAGCAAATTCTCCAATTGCCTGAATGTCGTCTGCTGCATGTGGAAAAGTGTTAAGAAAATTAATGTCTGTATGTGTTTTATATCACAACCCTTCTAGGCTTTGCAACCAGGAAAGATAACTAGAATGGAGTGCTCCGCGGAGCATGTGTATCACCTGCACCTGCTCATTGAAAGTGTGACGGACAGACGCCGGACAAAAAAAAAAGTAATCACTAAGTGCCTACCATGCTACGCAGGGTGACACAAAAATTGTCTTCCGTAATCCCAATCAAGTCATACAAGTGTCCTTTTAACCCTTTCCCACATACAAAACATCTGCAGTGGACGACTTCGAAAAACATACAGGCAAAACAGTATGCAAAATCTCTGTAAATGAAAGTATAATGAGTAAATAGTGTTGAAAACATTGTGACAAAAAGAGAAATTGTTCGTTCTGAGAAAAACTTCTCCTTTTGTCACAGTGTTTTCAAAAGGTGTCAGAAAATATCTATATGTGGTAAATGGTAAAACCATCTTCCACATGCGACAAACTTTCGATAGACAACTTTTAATAGACCTTGGAAAATATATGGAAAAACTTTAGAAAAATGAAAGTATAATAATTGAATAGATGTAAGAGCATTGTGCCAAAATGAGAAATTATTCATTTACACATTCTCACATTTTTACAACAATGTTTTGAAGTCGACTGCTGCAGATGCATCAAAATTTATTCCTTTAGAAAAGGGTTAAAACTCCTAAATTTATTCTCTTAGAAAACTCCTGACATGATATGTTTATTTAATAGTCTGGTTTTAAAATAATTGGTAAAATAAAAACTTGATGCATCTTGAAAAAGAAAACATACCTCTGGAATAGAATTGCAAACAGCAGGGACAAGGAAAAATATTGCTCCTTTCTTTTGAAAGGCTATCTCTCCATTTTCCACAATGTTTCCACAAGTCACTGTTACAGCTTATTTTGCTTTACTCACATTTAACATTAATTCCTTGTCATAAGAGCACCACAGATTTTGCAAATAAACATTTCCACCTTTCCCACATACATATGCTTTTGGACGCCTCTCAAGCAGACACTTTTTGAAAATATTGTGCCAAGAGGAGAAATTGCTCATAATGAGTAATTTCCCCTCTTGCAACAATGTTTTCAATTCTATTCAATGGTTACAAAAATGTCTGTTGCAGATCTGTTTTAAGTGGGAAAGGTTCAAAATATCATTTGCAGAAAATGTATTCGCCTTTATTTTATTCCTTCTTAAAAAACAAAAGACTATTCCACAAATATGAAAGAGCTTCTCAAGGACCAATGGTGGATATACAAGGTGCAGCAATTCAGCAGTATACGGGCTAACTTTCTGAACCTTTGCAGCAGACGACTTCTGAAAACAATGTGACAAAATGAAAAATGAATCATAATAAGCATTGCTCCTTTTGCCATAATGTTTTCAACTCTTCAATATTAATACCTTCATTTACAGAGACTTTCCACATTTTTTCGAAGCTGTTTTCAAAATGTAAAGTATAATTGAGTGCGCCTTGATTAAAACCAACCGCTAGGCGTTTGTGACCTGTGATTAACCAGATCAGCCAGCACATTTGCAGCCTGATATGGCTCTGCACCATTAGCTAATAATTGTAGAGGGGTTCAAGAAACTTATAAAAAGTAGTTTCCATTTTCATTCCTAGCAGACCTTTTTTTCCCACACATGTAATAGGTATGTTAAACCTTCTTCCACATACAGACGCATCTGCAGCAGACAAGATTTTCAACTCTATTCAATAATGATACTTTCATTTAACCCTTTCCCACGAGCAATTTCTCCTTTTGCTACAAAGTTTTCAACCTTTTTTCAGTAATCATACCATCATTTCTAGAAATCTTGAGTAAATGATTTCAATGTCGTCTGCTGCAGATTTGTTGTATGTCGGAAAGGATTAAGGTTGGTTCTCCTGGAGCACCAAACATTTAAGTCATTGCCTTACCTAAATACTGTCACGTTTAAATCTTGGACTGAACGTATCCGCTGAAGCCACTGCTACACAACACATTCTATCGAGCTTGTTTCAATAGTAACTAATATCACAAAAAAATAACACTTAATTTTGGCACCAATAAATGTGGAAGTATCACAGTTAAATATTTTGTGTAATATCTTGTCTTGTTAGACTCATACCACCATGTTTGTTATGTACATTATGTTAAAATACTTGTGTGTTTATCAACAATGCAGAAATAATTTTGCAGCTGTAGATGCATACTGGATTTCACATAAACATCATTAGTAATACTTTGGTACGTTTTAAGTACCATGGTTACAACAGAAAAGAGTTTCCTTGTCAATCTTTTGAAGATTCTGATTACATCTGGTATTTGACATTGATAATTGTCTACACATCTTTACAGTTTGTGACTGTCTATATAAGATTATACAACCGTATACACAAGTGAAACGTGAAAGTTACGAATATGCATGTGCATTTAAATGTACCCATAATGCCATTTACTTTCAATACGAATGCTATCACTAGCGATAAAGTTTTGTTATTTTCACGTCAGCATTATTGCTCTATGATAATTGTTTCACATTATGAATGAAGCAACACATTATATATTCTTTGAACACATTTTTCCTAGTTATATAATTGATAACAATCAACTCCTTCTTTTCAGTAACATCATCGTTTGTGTCGCCCAATCCTTGCCTTGATGTCCGATGACTGAACGGGTCGTAATCGCTTCACAGATTCCTCGTCTAGTCCGTGAAATGGTCCCGAATCAGAATGTGTGTCTGATCCAAATGAAATATTAGATGACGTATCTGACCTGTCATCATAGAGTTGATAACTACCCCTTAGAATCCCGCCAGAGGACCGCTCGTTTGGTATGATGTGTTCTCTGGCGTAAGCAGAATAAGGGCTGTACGGTCCATGTGTATCGTCATGTAGGCTGTCTAGGTTGAGTGATAGGGGCTGTAAAGATTAAATAAACCAATATTTAACACTTTCACATTAACGCTTTCCCACATACAACAATCTTCAGTTTTGAGCAATTTCTTCTTTTGAAACATTGTTTTCAAAAGTCGTCTGCTGCAGAGGTGTCTGTATGAGGGAAAAGGTTAACACATTCAGACAAATCTGCAGGAGACAATTTATAACGAGCTATTTTTGCAACAATGTTTTCATATCTTTTCAATAATTTTACTTTAAAGTATAGAGATTTTCCAAACTATTTTAAATTATCTGCTGCAGATTTGTATGTGGTGTGTACAATGATATGCAATTAATCTAGTCACCCATTTGACCCTTTCACTGCCAAATTTTACAAAGTCGACTCTTCCATGTTAAAAATTTGACTAATCCATTTTTGTCCAACAGGAAATTTGGTAAAATTTAATGTCTAAATAGCAAACAATGCAGATTTCAGGAGAGACAGCTCGTTATGAGCTGTCTCACATGAATCTGCATTGTTTCCAAAAGCCTTTAACCCTTTCCCTCATATAGACGCTTTCTGACGCCTCTGCAGCAGACGGCTTTTTGAAAACATAGTGACAAAAGAAGAAATTGCACAAAACGTGCAATTTCTCCTTTTGCCACAATGTTTTCCACTTTTTGTCATAGGTTATCCATTCAATTATGGAGATTTTCCATGTTTTGACAAAATACATTCAAAGTCGTCTGCTGCAGAATTGTCGTCTGAGGGAAAGGGTTAATTGCCTTTGGCAGCGAAAGGGTTCGTCAACATCTAAAGCAACAGGTGAAATATCTTTGAAAATTTGCAAGAATGAAACTAAAAGACTTGATAACACTGTGGGAAAAGGCGACAATTCTAGTGTTGAGCAACTTGTCTGTTCTCCCACTGTTTTCAAGTTATCTGCTACAAATTAAAGGTAACTAATGTCTCCTGTATAAAGAGTAAACTCGGTCCTTTGTACAGAAAACTGTCAAGGCATCTGCAGCAGACAGTTTTGAAAAAATAATTACAAAACAATCATTTCTTCAATATTTTCAGCTCGATAATAAAATTACACATCAAATTATCAAGACGTTTTCCCCTATTTTCTCCCTACTGTTTTTAACCCATACAACAAATTTACAGCAGAAGACTTTGAAATCATGCATATAAAATATGGCAAACGTCTGTAAAAAGAAACTATGACAGTTGAAAACATTGTTCACCCTTTGCAACAATGTTTTCAAAAGTCTTCTGCTGCAGATACGTCAGAATGAGTCTGCAGATGGAAAATAATTAAATAGGGAACTCCTGGTTGAGTATACTGCTAACATATATGACATTTCTGATGAATTGGTCTTAATTAACCCTTTCCCACCTTGACAAATTTTGACACACCTTCAGCAGACGACTTTTGAAAACATTATGACAAAAGGAGAAATTGCTCAGAACAAGCAATTTCTCTTTTTGCAACAATGTCTTCAACCTTTTTTAATAAGTAATACCTTCATTTCTTGAGCTTTTCTAGGTCTTGAGTAAATGTTTTCAAAGTCGTCTGATGCAGATTTGATGTATGTGGGAAAGGGAGGAACTGTCAATTCATAAAAAAACTGTAACAGTATAGAGGGTGGAAATGTTAACTCTGGAAACTCACATTGTCATAT
Source organism: Serripes groenlandicus (assembly GCA_031761405.1). NCBI lineage: Eukaryota > Metazoa > Mollusca > Bivalvia > Cardiida > Cardiidae > Serripes > Serripes groenlandicus. Next base: position 52,332,720 of record JASEVX010000001.1, read on the forward strand.
CTATGTGTAGTATCAGGTGACGAGTGTCTGGGTCGCGAAAGTCTTGGATCTGACTGGGTCCGTGGTGATATGCCAATCTCTGCTCTAGAGGAACTGCTCCTGCAATACATACATACAGTTATGGTTAAGCCTTGCCCACATGCAACAAATCTGCAGCAGTTGATCTTAAAAACATCAAGGCAAAAAAATATGGACATTGTTAAAAATAAAAAGTATAATCATTTAAATAGCATTGTTGAAAAGAAAACAAACTTTTGCGCCTTATGATCAGTGTCTCTTTTTGCCATGATGTTTTTTTCATTGTCTGCTGCATATGTGATTGTATGTTGGAAAGAGTTAAATAGATACATGAACATTACATTATACAAATCTTAGCTTACACACATTAAACCAGGTTAATATGATATTGGTAGATGTATGTGTCATGGAGGATACACACATTATATTCAGACAGGGAAAAGGAACATATCTTTCCTTTTCCTGCAATGTTTTACTACTGTAACAAGTCACTGTTATTAGCGGAAAAAAGGTTTAATCATGACCACATAATTATAATAGTTATAGAGGTTTTCAAAAGAATTGGAAAAAATGAATTAGATAAAAACTACATCAAAGGCTTTGAAAAATGCTACCAAATACTATTAAAAGTCACTGTTGAAATTAAAATAGGAAAAAGCACTATAAATCAAATAGATGTGTATGAAGTCTACTTGGAATTACTAAGATTATTACACTATTGAGGTAGCAATGATGAATGATATGAGAATATAAATTATTTTATTTTAACATTTTTTTTAAAGAAATAATTGCATCTAATAAGTTTTATACATTGTACTTTCATTTATAGAAATTTATAGATTAATAGATTCTCTAGATGTTTGTAAAATTGTTGGCAGCACATTTGTAATATGTGGGAAAGGGTTTATCTAACACTACCTATACAGATCATTGACAATGTTTTTACAGCAGATGATATTTAAAAACAATGTGAGAACAGGATAACTTTCTCTTAATGAGATAATTTATCCTTTTGCCACAATTTTTTCAACTTTATTCAATAACTTACTAGCTAGAGCTCTGTACTCATTTATACAGATTTTACATTTGTGCGCCCAGATGATTTTAAAGTCGGTTTGCAGAAAATTTGTTGTAAGTGGGAAAGAGATAATAACAGGATATATCCATCTAAAGTATACATCTATAATTGAACCAAGTTGGCCAATTACTGGACTTAGTAATTCTAAAGAAATCACTTCATATTTTTCTAATGAAGAAGGAGAGAAATCCTACAATTTAACAGGATTAAAGAAAGAAAGAAATATTTGACTTTTTAAAAGCATGATAGTTGATTTTGAACCCTTTTCGGAAAAACAAAAAAACAACATTAAAAGCATTACATTTCAAAACAGGTACTTTATTCTTATCTCATAGTATTCTCAACTGTAGCAAATCTTCCAGATCTAATTCATGCACAGACGCTTCAGTCTGAAACAGCTCTTGAATTTACAGAAAGTAACAGTTAGTACATTATGTATATAGGAAGCTGAACAATTTCTCCTTTTCCGATAATCTTATCAACTTCTATATCAAATTACAGGTTCCAGATGTACCAATGTGGAATTAAATATTTCCATAGCAGACAACTCTTAACCCTTTCCCACATAAAGACGCTTTCTGATGCCCGCTGCAGCAGAGGACTTTTGAAAACGTCGTGACAAAAGGAGAAATTGCTCATGATGAGCTATTTCTCCTTTTTGCAACAATCTTTTCAACCCTATTCAATAATTAAATCCTTATTTAAGGAGACTTTTAATGTTTTTGTCAACATGTTTACAAAGTCATCTGCAACAGATCTGTTGTATGTGGGAAAGAGTTATTTGGCATAATAAACAATGTGTTAATTCCATTTGCATATGCAAAAATTCAAAAATAATCACTGCAACTATTGTAATTATCAAAATATTCAAGCAAAAGTAGTTAAAATACATCTATTTATGTAATACAATTTTCCTTCCTCATGCAGTGCAATGACCAATACAAACGAGAGGGTCATGATGCTCCTGGATCGCCCACCTGACGTATGTAATGTGATTAGTCATGCCAACCACAATAATTCATTTTGCCTTCAGGTACACTAATACAAGAGGCCAAAGAGGACTGGTATAGCTCTACTGCCACAGAGAAAATAACCAACACCCTATGTTGTCTGACTTTTGTCAAGCTAATATAATTTAGAAGGTCACCAAAGAAATGTTTTTGTACCAGTTAGTATTTGAAAAGAAGATTTTCAAAGTTTTTCACTTTGGTAGAGGACCACTAGACATTGATACACACCAAATATCTAAGCTCTAACCTTACGGTTTCAGACAAGAAGATTTTCCCTTCATATCTGGATGTATAACAGGTGAACCCTGGGGAGGGGCCAATTTTTACCAAAAGCGCATAATTTGAACGATCTTGGTTGAGGACCACAAGACAAATACTACACACCAAATATCTAAGCTCTAGGCTTTTCAGTTTCAGGCAAGAAGACTTTCAAAGTTTTTAAAAACAAATCCTTTCTGTTGCCATGGTAACCGGAGTTCTGCATGGAATTAATTTCTTTAAACAATTTTGAAAGGGTACCACCAAAGGAACATTTATGTCAAATGTCATCAAATTTGGCAGAGCGGTTTTAGGACGAAATGTCATTGAAATTGTTGACAACACAAGATCGCAAACGGCGAACACAAGATAGACAAATGGCGATCACAATGGCTCACCTTGAGCACTTAGTGATTAGGTGAGCTAAAAACAGGTTATTTGTATTTTAATTTACAGCAATATTATGACAAGCCCTGGAAGGCTCACTTGATTTAACTCATTACTTCACATGACTTTTCAAAGGTCGTCTGCTTGACAATCATCAGACGAACAATTTCACCAATCTAGAAAACTGAAAGATTTATATTGATAAAGAGTTGAAAACATTGCAATAAAAGATGAAATTGCTCGTTTTGAGCAATTTCATCTTTTGTTGCAATGTTTTCAAAAGTCGTCTGCAACAGTAGGTGTCAAATGTCGTCTGTGTGAAGTAATGGGTTATGCAATATGATTTGTAATGCAAACCACAGTAACTCATTGTGTTGTCAGGGTAAGCTGATACAAGAGGCAAAATGTCAAGTATAGCTCCACTTGCCACAAGGCGAAATAACCCAACCAATGTTGACTGTCTTTTGTCAAATTAATATGACTTGTGGAAATTGATAGGTCTGTTTCAGATAAAAATGATTTTTCAGAAGTTTCTTGTATCTCTTTATGTTAAACAGTTGACCTCAGGGGCAGGGCCAATTTTGACCAGGGCATAATTTGAACAATCTTGGAAGAGGACCACTAGAAAATGCTATATACCATCTAATCTATGTAAAACAGGTGACCCCAGGGGCGGGGCTAATTTTGACTCCAGGGTCATAATTTTGTAGAAGACCAATGCTACACACCAACTATCTAATCTCTAGGCCCTTTGGTTTCAGACAAGAAGATTTTCAGTCTTTTTGCAATATATCTCTATATAAAATATGACCCAATATGCAGGTCCAAATTTATACCCAGGGACATTATTTGAACAATCTTGGTAAAGGACCACCAGACAATGCTACACACCGAATATCTAAGCTCTTTGCCTTACAGTTTTTGTCAAGAAGATTGTTCAAGATTTTCCTTTCATTTTCCAATTGGTTGCAATGGAATCAATTTCCTTGAGTAATTTTGGAAGGGCATCACCTAAAGAACATCCCTGTGAAGTTTCGTCATAATTGGGCAAGCTGTTTAGGAGAAGTTGTTTGTAGGAAAGTGTGAAAGGACATTTAATTGTTCTGATCAATGCAACTTGATACTTTCCAATTTAAAGTGAATCTTCATTAAAAGAACAAGTGCATATTCCTAGAAGCCATGTATGTTTTTTACGAACAAACTTTGTATAGGGTCTCCTCAGGAACATTTCTGCCAAATTATTTTGTCAATAGGAAAGCTCAACAAATGATGTAGAACTTCACCTAAGGAAGATTTCTGCTTAATTATCTTGAAATTAGACAACCCCTTTCAGAGCTGAACAATTTAAATCCTTTACATTAAGTGTCCACAATATATTTTTTATTAAATTTGGCCTAGTGACCTAGATTTTTATTCAACTTGACCTATGGTCAAACTTCACCCAGATATCATAATTACAAACAAACTGAAATATTTTGATTGAGATTAGATGAAAACTGTGGTCTCTAAGTTGTCCACAATCCAATTGTAGACATGGAATAACAAACAAAGTGCAGTCACAATCGCTCACATTGAGCTGAAATTATGGATAAAAATAATTGATATATTCAGACACTGGCGCTTTTTAACATGGGCTCTCCTAAACTTCTTTGTGGTGAGCTAAAAATGTTATGTTAATCAACTGCATACAATAACTACAATTGAAAATACATTGACCTAGTATATATATAGAGTGTAATTAAATGAAGATGATAGTAAACCTTTCCCCAATTAACGATCTTTGACATCTTGGCATCAGACAACATAGGAGGATATAGAATTATAGAGGGCAAAAAGGATTTTTGCTTTTCTCATTATATTTTCTATTCTCTATTTCGGTTTCATTCATTAAAATATTTCAGTTTCATTCATTAAAATATTTCACTGCAGAAAATAACTCTACAATGAACTGACCTGACCCTATACAAATACAGCTTATCCCTTTCCCGTCTATAGACGCATTTTGACACATCTGCAGCAGACGACTCTTGAAAACATTGTAGCAAAAGGAGAAATTGCTCAAAACAAGCAACTTCTCCTTTTGCCACAATGTTACAACTATTTTCAGTAATTAAACCTTCATTTATAGAGATTTTCTATAGCTTTTACTAAATATCTTCAGTCGTCTGCTGCAGATATGTTGTATGTGGGAAAGGGTTATACTGTTTACCTAATAGAATATTTCAAAAGTTGTCTGCTTAAAATTATTCTACCACAAAAATCTGAAATATTTGAAAAATGTTTTTAATTTTATGAATTGAAATCAATGTAGGAGATATTACAGTAGAATTTGCTCATAATGAGAAATGTTTCCTTTTCCCACATTTTTTTCCATATGTTCTCTGATGCAAAGGCGTCAAAGGTTGTCTTTAACAGGGCAAAGGGCTAGAATAACATGAGAGCTATAAATAGTAAGCATTAAGTGCAGTCTGAATGACATGCAGAGGAAGAGTACACATAATAAGCGCATGATATGCTACTTGTTTATTGTCAGGGTGCATTGCATGGGGTGCCGATGTTTACCTTCGTATACGAACAGAACTGAACAATGTCATAGGGCCTACATACATGCTGAAAACAAGACAGGGGCACAGTCAAATCTCCTATCTTTCAATCATAAAAATAATTATATTCTCACATAACCCAATTTTTTATATCTGAGCCTACTATAGAGACTTTCCTACCTCTTTTCTCATAGAAATGACTGTTGATACCATCTGCAGATGCATTTTGATGCCTCTGCCATAGATTACATTTGGAAACATAATGGCAAAAGAAGGAAATGCTCATGTTTATAGACGTTTTTCCTAGATGTTTTCAAACACACATGGTGGATGAATCTGGGAAAGGGACAATACATTATGGAGAAGAAGAATCAGCTCTAAACAATTTCTGCTTTTCCCAAAATATATCCAACTTTGTATCAAAACTAGATAACCATTTTTTCTACTATGGCTTAATCTTATTTAACCCTTTCCAACATAAAATAAAAGAGGACTTCAAAAACATCTATGGGAAAAAGATTGAAAAGATCTATAAATTATTTTATTATTAAACAGAGTTAAAAACATTTGGCAAAAAAAGACGTGCAATATTTCCTTTAGTTAACAATTTTCAAAATGCATCTTTGAAAAGTCATCTGCTCCCATTCTCAAAAGATTTTTAAAGACATAAGCAGGAGTAAAAAAATGTCAGTAACAGCTTAAGTTAAAATCATAAAAGATGAAAGTAATATTAAATTCCAATATTACTTTCATCTCTTAAAGTCAATATCATAGAATGCCTTGAATTTTATTTTAACCCTTTTTTAATGTTTTTATTATCATTTTATTTTAGTAATATTTCCTTTAGACAAGATTTTGTGTTTTCTTTTTTCACGTTGGCTGCAATGAATGACTTCTTAAGTTGTCTGAATCTGGTAAAGGTTTAACCCGTTCCCTCACGTAAATCCTTTCTGAAGCCTCTGCAGCAGCAGATAACTCTTGAAATCATTTGGCAAAAGAAGAAATTGCTCATCATGATCAATTTCTCCATTTGCCACAATGATTTCAACTCTATTCAATAATCAAACTATCATTTATAAAGTTTTTCTATATTTTGAACTTATTCATTTCAAAGTCGTCTTCTTTATTGTATGTGGGAAAGGTTTAAAGAAATGATTAAATACATTCTCGGGACAAATAAGGAAATTAGATCCCTTTCCCACATGCCAACAAAATTGAAGAGGATAATTTAAAATTCTAATAATTGTATTTTCATTTACAGGGAATATCCATATCTTTTTCCTTTCCTGTTTTCAGTCTTCTGCTGCAGATGTTTTGTATGTTAGTAAGAAAGGGAAAAAGAACAAGAAAAAATTAAGAAGTCAATCAGTGAATCATTCAAACAATATAATACTGTGAGCCAAGACATATAGGAATAATTAAGCAAGTTTTTGTGAAAATCTGTTAAATGCAATGTTTCTGATTTGAGTGCGATTCCATTTTTAACAGTTCATGTATTTTATCACATAAAGCCCTCTCTGGAAGTGTCAAAATCCCATTACATAAATATTTTATGACAGTACTAGCTTGGTTTTCCGTTTAACACTTAAGTCTTTGTTACAACGCGGTTACCAATCTATGAAAATGACGCCACATCAGCGTAAGTCATAACGTAAGTCACTTTGGCGCCCAAACAACATTTTGAAATATGCTAAAAGTTAAGTACATTTTTTCGAAATACGCCTCATTTATCACTTTATGTGATAAATATAATATCTCATTCATGTTTATTTATTATCACTTTTATTAAACTCGTTAACTAAGCTGAGTATGACGCTCGCCAAGGCCGGCGGCATATAATCTTAGTAAACTTGTTAAATAAAAGCTGGGACTACAAATACGGGGAAGAGAAACGAGCGTGATAAGCGCCAATTGCTTGTCGTCTTTACCAAACTGTTTGTGTACGTAAACCTCGATAAGCTGGTACATAAACTGTGTACAGGTAATGCGGAATATCGATCGATGAGAACGACAAGCATATTATATAGCGCTATATAGCTTATCGCACTCGTTTCTCTTCCCCGTATTAGTAGTCCCAGATAAAAGTGATAATAAATAAACACAGATGAAATATCCTCTATTTATTCTATCACAGTGTTTTTAACTCTTTATTAACCCTTTTCCTCATACGGCAATTCTGCAGCAGACAACTTTGAACGCATTTTGTCAAAACATAGAAAATCTCCATAATTGAATGGTTAACCTATGACAAAAAGTAGAAAACATTGTGGCAAAAGGAGAAATTGCATGTTTTGTGCAATTTCTTCTTTTGTCGCCATGTTTTCAAAAAGCTGTCTGCTACAGAGGCGTCCGAAAGCGTCTATATGAGGGAAAGGGTTAAAAACGTGCTTTTCATTTCCCAGTTGTTACAAAATCGTTCTTATTCTTACTCTAAAAACGCTTTATCAGGTAAACAGTTATGCATTAACCCTTTCCCACATAGAGACATGTTCTGATGCCTCTGCAGCAGATGACTTTTTAAAACATTATGACAATAGTAGAAATTGCTTATTATGAGTAATTTCTACTGTTGCAACAATGTTTTCAATTTTATTCAGTTATTATTCTTTCATTTATAGAGAGTTTCCTTATTTTACTAAATGTTTTCAAAGTCGTTTGCTGCAAAAAAAAAAAAATGTGGGCAAGAGTTAAGACAGATTTTGCTCATCACATGCTTCACATAATCTCTTACCTATGGCTACCACTGGATGAGAACGAAGACCGTCTTAACATCTCTTCTAAAGGAGCAGACATGCCTGGTGATCGTTTCTTCATTTCTTCAATCTCTCTCACAACCCGGGCAGATTCTTCCGGTGAGTATATACTCTCAGCAACCATCCTTGAATCCAATGCTGAGGGCGGTGACAAGTGTCTGCCACGTCGGGGAGGGCTTATACTTGTGTGGTAAGAATGTGGTCGGATACCATCCAGTGATACAGATCTAGGAACTGCTGTTACATCATTTGTACCTGGATGTACAATGTATGTGTTGTATTGTGGATATGAGTGTTCAGGGTAATCCGTCAGGGAGACAGAAGCCTTGGGTGAGTAGCCTAGATGTGGCTGTGCATGATTTCTGTATCTATGGTTGACGGGTGAATTTGGCAAGTAACCTAAATGTGTTTCTAGTGGACTTCTAAACCTCTGTTGTGACGTATTAAACATGTCTACGGGGGAATCAGATCTATGAGTGTACTCTTCTTCTGCTATATCCCTAATAAGCTGCTTCCTTAGGTCAACCAGATGGTCTCTGTGTTCGCTTGGGGTCATGTATCCAGGGATATAGGTGGGGCTTGAACTTCTTGACCTTTCTGACCTTGGTGTCACCACTGGACTGTTACCCATTAGAGGAGTGTTACCTCTCAGAGGAGTGTTACCTTTCAGCGGTGTATTTCCTTTCAGAGGTGTGTTTCCCCTAATAGGTGTGCAGTGACGAGAACTGTCATAGTCATGCTGTTCTCTCATTCTCTCGAGCTTAAATGCATCTATAAATGCCTGTCTTTGTTGATTAAAAACATCCCTCTTTCTGACAGAGTTTCTCCCTCTTCCCATTCCCGTTCCTTTTCTGTGAGTGAGTTTTTCTCTACATTCCTGGATATCGTGTTTGGATTTCTTCAGGTCAGCTCTGTATTTTGAGATATAGTCAACAGTCCTCAGTTGTTCTCTTGTATATGTTACTTGAGTATCAGAGGAGGTAAACTCATCTTCCACATTTTCCAAGAGCAAATCTGTCTGTCCTATACAGTAATTTAGTTTTGCCTCCAGTAGTTCCACTGTCAAACTTGTTGGTAAATAACTCAGTCCTAGAAGATCCAAAATGTGTAGTCTTTCCTTTTGAAGTTTTTCAAGATCTTCCTTAAGTCTTTCTGAAGCTCCACTCCTTGGCTTATGACCCTCTGTTTGTCTAGGCATATCTGCTGCTTTGGAAGTTCCTTTAGTTGGGAAATGTTTACTACCTGTTTGAGGAAGACTGTTTATTTGTGCTACATTATCAGGTTTAATGTCTGAAATGATGCTGTTATCATCAGTTTGAGTAAAATCATCTGAAAACTCCATACTGACTTGTGTTGCGTCATCTGATTTCCCAATCCTTGGAGCTTTCTGAGATAATTTAGTTTCAGTTTGTGCCTCAATGGAAGTTTTTGGATAACCAGACATAGTCTCATATTTAGATGGATGTTTACTACCATCTCCAACATTGTTTTTGATAGATTTAATGCTATCCTCATCCCTAGGTGAAATGTCTCTAAATATTGGAACAAATTTAGGTTTATATTCAATAATTTCAGTAAACGACTCATTAACTGTATCCATACTGGTATCACTTTTACCATCAATATCATCCTCCATTAGGTGCATCTTGTAATCTGGTCTCTCATTAGTTCCAAATATATCGGGACTCCCAGAATCACTTGGTGGTCGTCCTTGCAAATTTCTTGTTGCAAATTTGGGACTTGTTTCACATATTATTCTGTTTTCATGTGGAGCCTTTCTTCTTGACAAAATTTCTGTATCAGAATCTTCTTGATCTATAGGTGTACTCATTATATGATTTAGTATTGGAATAGTTTCTGCTCTGGAATGAACTGTTGGAATGATGATATCTTCAGTCTGGGTAAAATCAGGTTTACCCTCGCCACTGGTGTCGGAGGTATCATGGTGATCTGTATTTCTAGGGGTCAAAAGATCATCGCTCAGTACATCATCAACATAATCCTCATCTACAAATACAGGATTAAATGCTCCAGCTCTCCCTTTTAATGCATTTGGTTCATTGCCTTTCCCTGCCATAACTCTAGCGACTTCTGAGGAAGCATTGGTGTCAATGGAAGAGTGAGATGCATCACTTTCAGAGCGCATCCTGCTGCTGCTACTACCTAAAATAGGTCTTTCCTCTGAAATGGCCATGACCTCATTACCATTTAATTTCCAGGTATGTTCATGTCTATTACCATGTTCCTTAGTTTCGTTCTTAGGGACATCCTTATTGACATTTGGTTTTGACTTTGAAGAATGTTTATTCTCCACTTTAAGGCCCTTATCTGGATCTACCTGTATATTTATTTCCACCAAATCATTTGAATCTGATGGTTTCCTGGAATCTTTTCCTTTCAGCGTCTCATTTGCTGGTTGGAATTCTGATAGTCCAACCTGCGCCATCTCGTTAGGACTATCCTCATTTGGAACATATGAACCTGGACCTACAATCCACATTGATTGTGGTTCATCACTTGTTTCTTGTATAAAAACACCTCGCCCTGTTTCTGTTATCTCTACATGAATATTATACTTTTCCTCGTCAGTTTCTTCATTTTCTGCTTTATTTATAACACCCTCTTTATTGCTTTCATTTTCGTTATTATTATCAGAATTTAATTGGTCAGGTCTTGTATCTAAACGTGTAGGAAGAACAGCTTCGTTACCATAATAATCAATAAATTTTCCTGGACCTACTTCGTAAACCTCAACAACTTCTGCAGGATTTTCATTAGCATGTTTGATACTACATTGATTATCATTTTCATTTGGATTTTCTGTTGGCTGTGGCTCGGAAAACTTTTTATGAGTCTGTTTCTCAGGGTTGGTAACAGGGAGAATGGCATCTGTCCCATCAGGGTCGAAATACTTTTCAGGATCAGGTTTGATTATTACTCCTAAAGTTGCACCTTCATCTAGCCTAGATTGCTCATTAGATGGTATATCAGTACTTTCTAAATTAGGATGGTCTTCATTCTTCCTCACTGGAAGAACAGCATCTGTCCCGTCAGAACTGAAATACTTTCCAGGACCGGCTTGGGTTATTTCAACATTTTCATAAAATGAACTTTCATGAATCTTTACATTCTTGGTTTCAGGCATATCACTATTTAAAGTTTCAGTTTCTGCACAAACTGGTAAGACTGCCTCTGTTCCATCCTCATATAAAAACATTCCAGGGCCAACTTCACTTACTACAATATTTTCTATTACATCTCTAGTTTTTTGTACATTAGGATTTACGTGATTTAATTCAGCATCCATATCATCATCATCATCAATTAGCTCACTTTGAACCTGCTTTCTTGACTTTATTTCAGCTTTTCTGTTTTGCCTCTTTTCAGAAGCTTTTCGTAAGTTATCCATTAGTTTAGCATGCTCTTTTCTTAAATCTTCAATTTCTTTTGTATTTGGTAGAGTAAATCCTGGCAAGAAGGTATTTTCTCTTGGGGATCTCTGTTCAAATGGTGTGTCAATTGAAATCTCATTATCTGTTTTATTATTTAAACCTAACTCAGATTTTATTTGTGCAATGAATTTACCGTCAGAGTTTGCTAGTGTTTCCTTCTGTGATTCAGAATTGATGTCATTCTCTGGTCTTCCTTTATCCTTGGTACATTCTAAAGACTCTCCCTTCTCTGGTATATTTCTTTGATCAGAATTATGAGCCTGAGGCAACATTTGAGGAACAGTGACTGGAGATCCAATTCCTGAAGTAGGATTTGCTGAACTCATTTTTGGTTGGTATAAAGAAGTACTCTCGGCTGGAACAACCATTTCTTGTTCATCAACTTTAATTAAATCTGTGACAGTATCATACAATGTAATAGGGTCCGTTTGAATTGATATTTCACAAGAAATCCTTTCTGATTCTTCTGGAAGCACGTCATGCATTATTGTTGCGCTTGCATCCAATGGTTTCATTCTGAATTGAGCATCAACTTGGGTAGATTCATTGACTGTTTCAATAACTTTTGCATGTTTAGGTTCAACATCATCTTTGAGATCAATTACACTTTCTTCAAAATCCTCTGTTTGAAGTCCAACAGTTTGTAGGTTTGTTAAAGACGTGCCCGTTTGAATACTTATTTCCTCCCACTGCTTGAGGATAGCTTGACTTTCATTACTTGAGCTAATTGAAGTATTTCTATCCATGTCTGGCAATCTATCATTTATACTGCGTAACAGATGTGTAGTTTCTACCATTAATTCACTCATTTGTACCCAACTCATTGCTCCTTCAGATAACTGTAGCTTTTCTGCACCAGTGCCAAGGCCAAAACTGTCCATACTTTGAGCGCGAAATGGTGCTGCTAATGCTGGAAGTATATATTCTTGCCTAATCTCTGATGAATTGCAATCTAAAGGAGTCTCATGAATGTCATCAAATGAAGTCTGCATGCCAATTGAAACAGATATAGGTTCATTTTCAGTCTCTGTTGACACACCTCTATCAACAAGTTGAGGTCTAGGTAAAATGAACTTTTCAACAGTATCCAATACATGTTTTATGTGAGCCTGTCTGTCCTCAAGGGTTTCAATATCAATTTCTCCCTCTGAGCTGGTCGAACATGGCTCTTGTTTAATGCGCTTTCTTTTGTTTCTATCCTTACTGTTGGAGTAATTAATGACAATTTCCTCATATGATTCTTCATCAGAAGAAGCTACACTACAAACAGATCGCACCCTTGCTGATGCTAAACTATCACTAGATGAGGTCTCTAAACCTGAAGATGATCCATTGGACAAGGAAGCCCCAATCTCTGATACAGTGCGCTGCGAAATTTGGTCTAAACCACCATCAGACATTGTTCTTAGAGAAAACGATGGGTCTGTGCGATCTTCATCATATGATATAGGAGCTGGAGGGAATATACCACTTTCTGAATCCTGCTCCGGTTCGATACCAACATCAAGCATACCTGTTGACCTTGACCTCTGAATGTCCTTGTATCCTGCAAGTTGCTTAGGAATGTTATCTGCTGACACCGATCTTTCTGAGATTGGCAGAACTTTTTCATCAATACCAAATTTATGTCTCAAAGGAGATGTATCACCATCAGGAAAGTAATTTCGATAAATTTGTGTACTGTCTGTATTTGAAACAGGTGACTCTCCAGAACTTTGTGCCGAATTATTTCGGGGCACTAAAAATTCAGCAATTTGACTCCCTCTGATAATGATTTCTTCTATTTCTTCACTGGCACTGTGAGAAGAAGAATCATCCGCCATATCCCCTACACCTGCCATATTTCCAGATTCACCAGAGGCACTTCGACTTCTCAAAGATTCCATGTTAACACTGCTACCGGATGATGAATGACCACGACCACTTATATTTACAACATCAGTATTACCCTTCACCTTTACTTGTTCATCCAGTTTGGAGTCTGCAGACTGGCTATCTGAGTCCGAGTCCCGTCCACTACCACATGGATCATAACCATCAACATTATTACCATGTTCTTCAGTATCAAATGCTTCTGCTCCATTGTTAAATTCCTTTCCAACAAAAACAAAAGTAATACTGTCATTAGAGTTTGCAGAAGAATCCAAACTTTCATCATAATCATCTATATTCCCCTCAGACAATGATCTGCGGTATTCTTTTTTTATGTCTTCTTGTATGTGGGAGAATGAGGTTGACTTTGTATGCATGGTTCGGGGCATTTGTGGAGGAATGTTCTCCTTATCAACATCATAACCATTGCGGGGATCAACTATAAACTCACCTGGAGACAAAGATCGCTGCTCCATGCTCTCGAATGAATCATCAGTGTTGTTAACTATAATCTCTTTATCTTCTTCAACAAGTTCTTTGCTCTCAGGTGATTTAGATTCTCTAACAGCTCTTGATCGACTAGTACCTGTATTTACCAATGTAGCAATACTATCAAGGGACAAACTTCTCTTAATTGGGAATGGCTTTATAGCTAATGCAGCATCTATTACATTTTCTGGAAATTTATCAATTTCTTTCACAGGCAGTACATCTTGGCGTTCCTGAATCGAATCTGATGTCTTTTGTTTTGTATCATTGTCATCCTGAGTTATAACTTGTTTTGCATCTTCTGATTGAGCACTGTCATCTTGTTCCTGATCATAAACATTACCAGAGTCATTAAATGGAAATTTTCTAACCACTGGACCATCAAAATTAATAGCTGCATTCAATCTTATTGGAGATGCCTTTGCTGGGGCTTTCTCCATCTGCGTTTTACATCTCTTTTCTGAAGAAAGAGGTTTATCAAAGTCATAATGTTTATTACTTCTTGGAGACAGAGAAGAGGAATCCCCATCTGTGAAATCTGAACTGATTGCAGAGTCACTCAAACTGCGGTGCTGGTGTTGAATCTTGGCAATCTTACTTTCTATCTCTTTCCTAACAGCTTCGATCTGACCCGGATCATCACCTGACCCAAATATTTGGGATATCTTGGCCACTGTCGGTGCCACAGGAGTGGTTGGAGTAGATGAACTATCAGTATTTACCGATACAGTTCTTACATTTGTTGGTCGCCTTGGTGAAGATGTATTCACTGGGCCTGACATGAGGAAAGGTCCACTGTTGTCAAATCGTGGTGTTGTGGCAAGAGCCTTGTCTTGGCTTACTGTGTCTGGTATGACCACTTCCTCTACCTGTGTTGATATTTCCTCAGTATCGTGAAAGTTTATGGGTGATTGCTGTGGAGTTCTATACTCTGAGGAACACGAGGAGGTTTCTACTTGTTCAAGTGAAAGGAAAGAGTCTTCAGCAGAGCTACATGAGCTTGTGTCGTCTCTTTTTCGAGGTGAACAGTTTGGAGGGGTATTATTTCCAACACTCACTTGAGCATATTCTGTATCTTCGTCTACAGGCAAGTATTCTTGGTGAGCTGAATCATTCAGACTTGGTACATTAATGATTAATTCCTCTGCACTACCCATAAAAACTACCTCTCCATCAAAAAGTGTCTCTTGTGAGGTCACCATAGCATTTGGTCTAATAGTGCTTACACTACTTGCATCCATCTCCATTTCATCTTCATCCTTCTTTTCGTCATCTTCATGTTTGTCACTATTATACTTGTCATCACCTTTTTCTCCAACAGACTTGTCTTTACTGGATTCCTCACTTGATGAAGAAGTATTTAATGGCCTAAGGTCATCCAAGATTTCCTCTGCTTGTTCATAGTAATCATTGTCATCTAAAGTTCCATGCCTGAGTTCATAAAGATGGGTTCTAGGTTCAGAAGCTAAAGTCATTTCAGTTGTAGCTGCTATTGCTATTGTAGGTGATTTGATATCTTCTGTGGTGCATAAGCTTTGTCCCTGGGCAGGCAACGCACTGACATTGTGTTGTGGAGTCTCAAGAGTTTCTTCTTGGGCAGAGGTATAGGAACTTCCCAAATTACTCATACAAGTCCCATGAACAAGTAACAAGTGTGGTGAAGTTGTTCTTGCTGAACCACATAGCAATGAATCATCCTCAGAGTCAGAGGTGAATGAAATAAATCCTTTTCTACCATCAATGGAAGTAATGGTACCATAATCTGAGGTACATTCAGAATCGTCAAGTTGATCTTCTACAGTTTTTAGAATGTCTTCATCATCCCCTTGTTCATTGGGATCATCATAACTTGTTGCCCCTAAAACCCCAGAAGATTGTAACTGCACACTTTTCTTTTTCACAAAATTCTGGTCCCTGACATGTGCAGGCAGAATATAATTATTTGATTCTTCTGTCTGTTCACTTTTACTGGCTAGTTGTCTAGTTTTGCTCCCTCCCTTTTCAACTTCCATTTCCTGTTCTGATGAATAGGAGGACCTGAATGACTTTTCTATCACAATACTATCATTGTCATCATTTGATTTATTCTCTTTCTGCAGATGTACACTTTCTGTTTTATGAGATTCAAATTTTTCCTGAGATATAGAGGAAACATTTTCACGTATATTTACATGGATCGATTCAGGAATTATACCAGGATCTCTATTAGTCTCTTGATTTCTTAATGCGTAAGTTCTATACTCTGTCTTTTCAACATTGTATGATATATTAGTGTTATCCTCATGTATGGTCACTTCAAAAGTTACAGGTGTGTTTGTATCTATGTTTGTCACTTGCTGTATTTGTGATTCCGGAAATGAAATATTTACATTGCGTCCTGACCTTGGAGTGCTACAATCCGGTCTGTCTAATGACTGTTCTCCATCCTGTGATGGATGCATTACAAACGAAGGCTGAACTTCCTCAGCATAATCTAATGAGGAAGCCCCAGGACTCATGATTTCTGTTTCCATTACATATGACAACTCTTCACGAAAGTTAGGCACTGGGTGTAAGTCTGATGTACTGGATGACCATACCTCAGTTGGTCCTCGGTCAAGATTACTTCCTTGCGAAACGAAACTAGCACTTGACCTTGAACCTGACCTTTGTGTCTGTGACATGCTTTTTTCTAGGTCACTGAGAGTTCTTATGATTCCAGATGATGATGACGAATTTCTTTCACGATCTTGTCTGTCCGAGTTCCAAAGACTGACAGGGGACATAACCATACCACCGAATTCTCCACCAGCAAAACTGTTCTCGATATCTGACACATCTGTCCGCACACTACTACTTGAAAATCCTCTTGAATGTCCGTTGAAAGTTTGAACACCGACAGACCTAGAGCTTCCATCAAAATTTTCGATTTCTGCAGATTCCTGATTTTGTTGGGCATGATGTGGAGAATGTCTCTCATGACGCCTTCTTAAATGTCTTGGCAACATTTCTTCACCTTCCCTTTGAAAACTGTTTATATCAACATCATCAATACTTGGGGGTAAATGTTTATTAGGAATGTATCCATTTTGCCCTTCAGCCTGTTTTGAGTTTTCTACTGACTCATCAGAGAATAAGCTGTCATTCTCAGAGCTGTCGTAATCATCGGAGGTGTGATCTTGGTTTAATCGACTGTTTCGGTTCGTTGTTGGCCGTTTCCGTCTACGTGATCCAGAGTCTGGCCGACTAGAGGCCCTGTTGGGGGTACCTGCAATTACAAATAAAATATTGTACATATTTTTGTATGACATCCATTTCTTTTATATTCCATGCACTAAAGCTCTTGAGAACATTCTCTGTGCACAAATGGCAGATTTTATTTGTTCATTTTAAGAACAAGCATGTTTCTGACAATAAAATGAGTGTGCACAAATTTGGAGCATAGTTAATGGTTTTACAATCTTAAGAACTGCATTTCCTGCCAATTATAATTTTTCAATATCATGGAAATCATATTTGTCAAGCTAATACAGGTCTCACCATGCTTCCAACGAGTGCAAGTTAAAGTGAGACTATGATATAGTAAATTTATCCAAGTATGGAAAAAAGTTTTAATTGTTATTTTTAAATGGAATTGAAAACATTGTGAAAATAGAAAATGAGCAATTTCACGCTTTTCCCATAATGGTTTTCAGAGGAAAACAGTAGAATACCATTTTAATGGGCATAACTGAAAAATGGCTTAAGAGAGGTTAATTTACTTTTCTTACAATTCTTTCTAAAGTAATCTACTGCAAATCTGAAGTTGCTCATGGTAAGCATGTTTATTATCTTTGCACATGTTACAAATGCTGTCTTAAACATTTTACATGTGCAGCAGACAACTCTTGAAAGCATTGTGGCAAAAGGAGAAATTGGTCACAATATCCTAATTCTTCTTTTGCTACAATGTTTTCGACTTGATTCAATAATCAATTATTCATTTCTCATGTTTTCAAAAGTTTTTGTTGCATATTGGAAAGGGTTAATCTTATAAATTTCTTCGTCCAGACTGGTTTTTTTTCCATCAGATTTTCTATATAGATAATCATATAATCATAGCATAATAGTAAAGTAACCCTTCCCCTAATATAGACAACATTCAACCCTGCTTTAGGCTACCAAGTATTTTGACAAACAATGTTACAGTGGAGAAACTGTTAACCCTTTCCCTCATATAGACAGACGCTTACTGACGCCTCTGCAGCAGACGGCTTTTTGAAAACATAGTGACAAAAGAAGAAATTGCACAAAACGTGCAATTTCTCCTTTTGCCACAATGTTTTCCACTTTTTGTCATAGGTTATCCATTCAATTACGGAGATTTTCTATTTTTTGACAAAATACGTTCAAAGTCCTCTGCTGCAGAATTGTCGTATGAGGGAAAGGGTTATCATAAATCAATTTCTCATTTACTTTCAATTTGTACTGATATTGATTCCATATGCAAAATTTGTCCATTGCTTTCCTCAAATGTTTTAAAAGCGGAAAACATCAAACCTTTTCATTTAAACTTAGTTTTGTTGGGGTTTTACAACATTATTTAAGTTCTCTCAAGGTGACAGTTCACTTATTATGATGATGATGAAGATGATGAGGATAATGATCCCCGGGTAAACAAACTAGTACTAGGCTAGGAAATGTGCCTTGACCAAGAGCACTCCACAATGACCACAGCGCCGCGACTGGGGATGTAAACTTATTAAGTACAGTGTTATTATGTTATAATAGAACATCGTACACATGTCAATGACCTAATCCTTTCTTACTCATAGACTCATCTGCAGCAACTTTCGAAAACATTGTAGCAAAAGGAGAAGTTGCCCATAATGAGCATATTCTCCTTTTGCTACACTGTTTTTAAATCTATTAAATAATTATGTACTTTCATTTATAGATAGTATCAATGCCGTCTGCTGCAGATTTCTTGTATGCATGTGAGAAAGAATTAATGAATTCAGAATAAATATCAAAATGTCTACACAAGGAGGAGTAGTCGGCTATTGTTAATGGTATCTCTTATATTCAAACCGAAAACAATGTTGGTTGGCATCATCATGGTAAAAGATTATTATAACAAGTCTCAATAACATAAGGTTGAGTGATAAATTAATACTTCTGAACCTTTGGTTTGTGTATATAAATGAATGAATGTATATTGTTTTATGGCGCATCGACAGCTAAGGTCATTTAGCGCGCATTTAAATTTTATTATTCATGTTCCCTGGGTGAACAAACCAGTACTAGGCTAGAAAATGTGCCTTGCCCAAGGGCACTCCACCATGACCGAATTGCCGCGACTGGGGATCGAACCCGGGACACCCGGTTGTGTATATAAATACCAATACAATTGGAGTCACATAACACTAAAACCAGCATTCGTAAATCAACTTTAAACCACTCCAACACATACTGCTTTGGAAACATTGTGGCATAGGGAGAAATTGTTTATAATGAGAAATGTCTCTGTTGTCCGCAATGTTTTCAACTTTTTTCAATAATCAACATTTCTTATACAAGGATATTTCATATTTTTGTCTAAATATTTTCAAAGTTGTCTGCTGCAGATGTACTGTAGGTGGACAAGGGTTAATTTTAATAGCTGATCATAACCGTTTTCATGCAAAAACGACTAAATGGCTAACAGGATAGACTGAGATCAGGCTGTGCAGAGGCAGAGGCTGATCTGGATGTTCTGTGGTCTTGATATCTAAAAGGTCAGTTTTATGATGTGTAAGGAGATCATTAGAATTACCTCTGAGACGTCTACGTCGGCAATACCAGATAATGCCACAAACACCCACGGCAGTTACGCCAAGTAATATCCAGTTTTGTTGCTTCATTTTCACAATCAGCTTCCATTTTTATGACACATTAACTCCATTTATGTATGGTTATTTTTCTCTGGGAACTTACAAAATATTGACTAAGCCTATATTCTTGTCAGATCTATCATTGTCACACACTCATTTATAATATCATTCAGTCTCCTGATAGTAATCCATGTATATTTTGGTTTAGCTTCAATTTCATTGCTCTGAGTTCTGTTTTTAGTGGTTATTAATATCTTGATTATTAGAAGTATGACCCATATAAAAAGTTAAAAACATTGTGAAGAAAGCACAATTTACTCATTTTGAGCAATATTTCTCCTTTTCCAACAATGTATAAGTTGATATCAATAACTGATTAACCTTTTCAAATGTGGAAACTCATTGGATGCAGACGACTTTTGAAAACATATCAAGCAATTACTAAGATTTTCCTTCTTCTTTTTTTTTAATCGAGATGTTAAAAAGTCATCTGCCGCAGATTTGTTTTATACTAGATATATAAACACCTTCCAATACATGTTAAATCGCAAATAGTCCTGTTCCTATCACCTGAGCATAATACCAGTCAATATTTCATCCAATCACTGATAATCTTCTTCCATCAATCACATTAACAATGGTTGCATGACAAAAGCTATTGTTACGAAATCAAAAAGCTTTCATTTAACCTTTTCCCACACACAACAAGTCTACATCAGATGACTTGATTTACGTCAACAATATGGAAACCCTCTATAAATGACAAAAAATTTATTGAATAAAGTGGAAAACATTGTGGCAAAAAGAGAAAATGCTCATTATAAGCAATTTCTTCTATTGCCACAATGTTGTAAAAAGTCATCTATTGCAGAGGCATCAGAAAGCATCTGTATATGGGGAAAGGGTTAACAAATTAACAATACTTTTGCTAACAACATCAGAACCACTTGAATCCGTTTGTTAAACACTATAAGTTGACACTGCAAGTCACATATTTCGCACACATATATACAATATACCATACCACTCCATTTGAAAAATATTTAAATCCCCTAGGAAAACACATCAAACCTTATCCAGTTTTCATAGACACAAGTTCAAAATCAATAGACACACCCTTTCACATTTTCAAAAAATAGTGCAACATGAAAATGTTGTCAATAAATATCCTGTCATAATTTATTTATTGACATATTTTTTTTTTTTACTCATATACCAATGAAATGCTTTCAAAAATTAAAAAGTGAAATTTCTACAGATCTCAACGTTAACCCCCTTTTCCATTATCCCTTTCCCACATACAGACGCATTTGAAAACATTGTAGCAAAAGATGAAATTGCTCATGATGAGCAATTTCTCCTTTTGCCACAATGTTTTCCACTTTTAGCTATTGGTTATCCATTCAATTATAGAGATTTTCCATTTTTTGACAAACTATGTTCAATTTACGTCTGCTGCAGATTTCTTGTATGTGGGAAAGGGTTATACAGGCGACATATGGCACCTTTGCAGAAGATGACTTTAGAAAACATTGTGGCAAATCATTTGCAATTTCTCCTTTAACCAAAATGTTCTCAACTCATTTCAATAATATTACTCTCATTTATACAGATTTACAAGTCTTTTGCCTAGCTGTCTTCAAAAATGTCTGCTGCATAGTTGCTGTAAGTAGGAAAGGGTTTAGAAGAATATTAAATTGCACCAGGGAACTTTTCAAACCTTTTCTTCACTGAAATACGTTGAAATCCTTTTTAGCAGATGACTTTTAAAAACCTTATGGGGAGAATACAATTGGTTCAATAGGACTAATTCTTCTTCTTTTCTCTCAAATTATTCCCATTCATTTAAAATTGATACAATAATATATCATAATTTTTCATAATTTTCTACAAATTTTCCAGTATTGGAGAATCCAAACCTAGCATGTCTCTATTGAGGTAATTTGATTGGAAATGGAAATCTATTGATTAAAATCAAACGCTATGATATTTTAACCCTTTCCCACATACCGACACTTTCTGAGGTCTCTGTAGCAGAAGACTTTTTTGACAACAATGTGACAAAAGGAGAAATTGCTCATTTTGTCACAATGTTTTCATATTTTTGCCAATGGCTTTTCAGTCATCTATTGCTGATATGTTGATTGCAGGAAAGGGTTAACCCTTTTCCTCATAAAGACGTTTTTTGACGTCTCTGCTTCAGACAGCTTTTTGAAAACATAGTGACAAAATTAGAAATTGCTCAAAACGAGCAATTTCTATTGCTCAAAACGAGCAATTTCTCCTTTTGTCACAAAGTTTTCCACTTTTAGTCATAAGTTATCCATTCAAATATAGAGATTTTCCATTTTTGACAAAATATGTTCAAAGTCGTCTGCTGCAGAATTGTCGTATGAGGGAAAGGGTTAAAGGTGTAAGGCCATGGTGATAGTCATGTTCGTTTGAGTTACCTTAGTGCTTATCAGCAGTGAATTTGCCTAATCCTAGATCGATTCATTGAATTATGGGTTATTCAAAATTGAAAACATAGTTGAGAAATGTAAATATGGACAAAAATGAAAGTAAATATTGCATGTAAAATACTTTTTAGGAAAAGAAGAAATTGATTTCTCCTTTTTCTGCGTCTTTTTAATTTGTAAGCTGCAAAGTCATAATTTCTGTATTCCTTTATTTTTTATTTACCTAGCCTGTAGATCTCTTAACTTAACCCTTACTCTCATATAACAATATCAAAGAAGACAGTACTTTTAAAACATCTAGGTTAAAAATGCTTAATTGCTCATTATGAGCCATTTCTTAAATTGCAAAAATATATTTTTAACTTTTTTGATGCAGCATATGCGTCAAAATGCATCTGCATGTGGGAAAGGCTTACAAACACTTCTTTTCATGAATTAAAAAAATCAATCCTCTTATAATCAATAAAATGTCCGAAAGTTCCTTTGTCAACTTAATTAAACTATGGAACATGTACCGTCATGCACTTTTATTAAAGACAAAAACACTTCGAGAATAACACTATGACAATCTAGCACCTCTTGTCACACAATAGGTTATCACAAATCATCAGATTAGTCAACTGACACGAAAAATTCATATAGTTTATATATAGTATACTTTATCAAATTAATTGACACGAAAAATCAATCCTTTGATTCTATCATAGTATCTGATTAAGTCATAAATTATTCAGACATATCAGTGGGGACCAGTCCAAATATACACAAATAAATGCACATGTCAAGGAACCAGACAAGACTGAATGAAAAAGGCATCTAGACTTGAATGTTTGCCAATGTCTTTACAATGAAATCTGTCTAAAGTAAGCATTTTTACAACATTTGCATGTGCTGCCAAAATTAGACTTCAATTGAGAAAAGGATCAAATAAAAAATATTCTCTACCCACTTCTACTTGCACACATTTTGACACATCTACTCTTTTTAAAAAATATGATTTTTAAAAATTGTGGTAAAAGAAGAAATTGCTCATAATGATTGCCGATATGTATTCAAAATCCTCTGCTTCAGATTTGTTGAATGGGGGGAAGGTTGGCAGGATGAATTTGTTTATCCTCGCCATGCAGAATTACAGTGGTGTAAAGGGATAAAAATATTTACATTAAATAGTTTTATCTAATCCACATACCAAGTGAAACACAAAACTGTTTTCCACTGATACTTCAGGTTGTGTATTTTGTCCATGTCAATGTTTCTATAAGTGTGATTAACCTGATATATATAAATCACACATTGTATTTGGAATGTGGATTTGGTATATAGAGTAAATAGCCCACCTCAGCCTTTTCGCTTCACAAAAAGGGCAATAACTCCTGATGTCTTGGTGACACATTACCAGTTTATATACTAGACCAATGGAACTTACCGGAGCTCTGCTACATATTCAGCAGAAACCCACAGAATTCACAATTAACTAGTGTAACTTTAACTCCCATTTCCCACATACAACAAATGTGCAGAAGTCCACTTTGAAAACATCTAGGCAAAGCTATAGTAAATCTCTTTAAATGAAAGTGTTATTGTTTAATATAAATGTAAATTGGGGGAGCAAGTATTCCTTGGGCACACATGTTTAGAAAAGTCGCCTGCACATGAATCTGTAAGTAGCTAAGGATTTATGAAATATAAAACCTTTATAAAAATACACTCATCTTTAGCAGAGGATATTTCAAACCAGGATACCCCGGTTTAATCCAGTCACAGTGGTCATGGAAGTGTGCCCTTTGTCAAGACTGGTTTCCTAGCCTAGTACTGATTTTTTTTTACCAGAAATTGTATGTTTATTACATCAATATGCATTGTGAATTCTATATACTAACAAATACCTACTAATAACATATTTATTGTAGGGTATGAGGGAGGAGTGGCCAAGACCTTCCCAACCTTCCCATACCAATGCACATGGCTAATAAAGTTATATATTTAAACAAAAAGAGTAGGTAAGGATTGAACTATTCATACTTTTGTGCCATTAACTATTAGGTCAAGACAAAGGCTTATATTGACCGAGAAACAAGAAATAATCAAAATGAGCATCTGTGTAAAATGGCCTTTCAAAACTAACCAATACCTATCAGAGAAATTTAATCCCTCAGTATATAAGATTGGTAATCAATACAAACTCTATTAATGTCTTATCTTGTTACTCAGTTCTTTATCTTTAAGGTCAAACTCATTCTTTTTTTGGCAACAATTTGTGAACATTAGCCTAGGTCTTTCTTATTGAAATGTACTAAGCATATATTAACCCTTTCCCACATACATCTAATCTGATGCAGATGACTTGAAAACAGCTGGACAAAAAATGTGAAAAATCTCTGTAAGTGAAGGTATAAGTATTTAATGAGTGTTAAAAACAGGTCCTGTTAAAAACACTGTGTGACTAAAGGAGAAACTTCTCCTTATGTTTTCAAAGTCATCTGCTGCAGAGGCATTAACATAATTACATCTATATGTAGGAAAGAGTTAAGTCAGTTACAAACCCCTCTATGTTCAATATGACATTAAAATATGATATTTTTCTTTAAGAGTTTCAGTGTACCTTCCATCTGTTATCAGAACAATATTTTATGAAAAGAGCCATTTACCAATTTAAAGCAAAGCCCTTACAACAGTTAGTTTCTGCCACCAAGGGACCAGATAAGATAATGTTCATGAGAGTGTTCACTCTTTATTGCCATCAAAGCAATTTTTATATGATATAACAGCACATTTATTAAGTTAGTATCTGCCATGGTCTCACATTGTATGGCAGGAACACTAATGACTTTTGCCACAGGGCCCAGCCAGGTCATACCAAAGTAATGGCTTTCCTACCTTGGTTCTCTTGATTTTGGGGTAAGTAATACAACCGATTTCGCTGGTGTCAGAATAAATAGATTAGAAGTACTGGTAACTTGTCCAGCAAACACCATGATATGACAATTTTTGTTGTTGAAAGTGGCATAAAACACCATGAAAATAAAATAAGTCTCAAAGACGTGAGTGATTCATATGGGGGAAAAGTTGACTGAGCCGGGATTCAAACTCCAACCCCTTGACTGAGAGCTATTGGGGCTCATCAATTGAAATGAACATACAAGAACATAAGTAGCCTCGAACCATTATTCAAAATAACATTGTCATCTATATTTTTACAGCGCCATGGTGTTTGTATATTGAACCTGTTGAGATTAAAGTAATAAATTGCGGAGTAAAACTTGACCAGAGATTTCACAAGTTCGTCAGGTATTTATTACAAATTCAAGGGAGGTCTTTCACACTTGTTTCCATACTTGGTAATAAAACCTCTGACCTTTAATATTAATCCTTTCTCTGATGGAGATATCCTTTGATGCCTCTATAGCAGATAACTTTTTAAACATTCTGGAACAAGCAAAAATACAACCAGATTCTACGCTCTTGGTACAGCAGTTTATTAATACATTCATCTTCTCATGCGTCTATTGTAATTTGTGTTTGTTGTTGTTTTTTAAATGGTGATTTACGTCGCTGTCAACTATTTTTTGTTACTTCATGGCGTTTCCTGGGTAAGTTACCAGTTCTACTGGTCCCTTTATCCTACCACCAGTGAAACATTAATAATGTTCACCCCACAATCCTGATCGTTAAGGAGGAATATACATTAATTTACTACTATTTTTAAGTCTTTTGTATGAACCAAACTGGGGATTGAACCTGTGACAGCAGAACTCTACCACTACACTACTTAGGCAGTCTTTCTGTAACTAATAGGCCTGACACTTTTGGAGAAGAAAATCTTTTTAAGTTTCCACTATAGCCATATAAGGCAAAAAAAAACCGCCCCCTGGCAGCCATGTTTTTTGACCAATCAACATGACTTGAAGGAATCTGATAGAGGGTCACTCAAGGAACATTTCTACAAAATTATTTGAAAATTGGCCAACCAGTTTAGGGGAAGACATTTTTTAAGTTTTTTTTTGTTTGGTTGCCATGGAAACCAGAATTATGCATGGATCCCAAAGATTTGAAGGAATTCTGGTGAAGACATTGAGAGGATGCTTTCTGTGAAGTTTCATCCCAATTGACCCACTGGTTACTGAGGAGAAGATGTTCATGCACGCCAGACAAAAGGCAATCTTAATAACTCACCTTGAGCAAAGCTCAGGCTATGAGCTAAAAACCTATTTGCTCAGGCTATGAGCTAAAAACCTATGTAGGAAAATAAAATTAAAATCATGGGAAAACCAGCTCTTGTCTAGAGAGAATTGTTTTACTATAATTTTAGCAATGTCATACAAAAATTGACTTTCAGGATGAAGCGACCACTAAAGATCCAGATCATCCAGTATTTCGTTCTCAATCAGGGAATTTATAATAGATTATTCAACAATTTTTTGTCATTTGCTGACATGAGCAAAATGGGAACCAATGAGAAAATGTAGATCAGCATTAATTGATTGATCGAATAATCTCATGTGCCCAATAGATAATCTTTCTGTCTAGGCCAAAATAAGGTACGTTATATCCCTTATTTTTCCTATTATCCCTTTCCCACATATAGACGCTTTCTGACGCCTTTATAGCCGACAACTTTTGAAAACATTGTAGCAAACTGTTTGCCACAACATTTTCAACTCTATTTAACCCTTTCCTTCATACGACAATTCTGCAGCAGACTACTTTGAACCTATTTTGTCAAAAATTAGAAATTCTCTATAATTGAATGGATAACGTTACTATGACTAAAAGTGGAAAACATTGTGGCAAAAGGAGAAATTGCTCGTTTCGAGCAAATTATTCTTTTGTCACTATGTTTTCAAAAAGCTGGAGAGACTGCAGAGGCATCAGAAAGTGTCTATATGAGGGAAAGGGTTAATAATAAAACTCTCATTTATGGGGATTTTTCACACTTTTGTCAACATGTTTTCAAAGTCGTCTGCTGCTGATTTGTTGTATGAGGGAAACTTTTATTTTTTTAACTCTTCCTCTGATACCTGGTGTTTGACGTGTTCACTGTTTACAAAAATATTACAGAAATAAACAAACAAGAGTCGAGTGACACTTAAATACACCACTAAGCCAGCAAATTGTCAATTGAACAGTCTGTATAGCTATGAATTTTTGAAGGAAAATAGCTCAGCTTACAATAGTCACCCAAAAGGAACATAATTCTAATTTGATCTTTATCTTGTAGGAATATTAAATTCCCTTAAAAATAAACATTTATTGTCAACACAATAACCATAAATTTAGAAATTTACAAAGTCGTCC
The DNA here is from genome assembly GCA_031761405.1 of Serripes groenlandicus. NCBI lineage: Eukaryota > Metazoa > Mollusca > Bivalvia > Cardiida > Cardiidae > Serripes > Serripes groenlandicus. Next base: position 52,360,165 of record JASEVX010000001.1, read on the forward strand.
AAGTCCAAGGGCAGTAACCAGCACTTGATTGAAAGATTGATTTGGGTTTAACATCATTTTCAACCATTTTTAGTCATATCTTGGCAGTCAGTTAATGTGTTTCCTGGTTTTCTTATACAAGTAATCCACACAACAGTCTTTCCAAGCAACTGACTGTTTTTCAACATAGACTGTCAGCCCATTGGTGGACGACAAATGATGCTTGTCGCATTGACTATATTGTAAACATTGAACAGAATTTTTGGCCGAGCTAGAGTTTAAACTCACGACTCCTGGATTGTCAGCCTGCATTGCTACTGGCTGGGCTAAAGGGCCAATAAACTAGCAATAAAATGCCAACATGACCTGTATCTTTTGATAATACATTTACCCACTAACTGTCATAGAATTATCTGCATCCATTTCAAACAAAATGTTTTAAAACAAATTATGGTAGAATTTGAGATAGAAGAATGGACAAACATACAGGGAAGGGCAACACTATATGCAGTAGGAGAGAAACAGGGTCAACACTGGTTGCCTTACAATGCTTTTAAACTTGGATGTCACAGAAAAAAAGAAGCTTATTCAATATTAAGATTATTTGGAAAATTGCTCAGGTGGATTTAAAACAAAAATTCAAGATATCTAAATTCTTCATTAAAGTACACATTTATTCTATACCTGACAGCTTAATATGCAGATGACAACTTTTGAAATAATTCAGCAATTTTCTCTTATCCCACAATAGTTTCAAAATTCATCTGCAGCAGAGACGTCAGAATGCATCTGTATGTGGGAAAGGGTAAAAAGTATCGCTTCCTCACTAGATGACAAATAATGAATGTTGACACAGCAAATATGTGAAATTATCTTCATCAATGGTCCCCACCCCTCTAACCCTTTCACACATACAAGTTTGCAGCAGACGACTTCGAAAATATCTAGGCAAAAATGTGAAATATCTCAATATAAAAAATGCTGATTATTGTTTATAAGAGTTGAAAACATTGTGTCAGAAGGAGTTCGTTATGAGCAATTTCTCCTTTTGCCACAATGTTTCAAAAGTCGTCTGCTGCAGAGGCATATGGAAAGTGCCTGTATGAGGGGAAAGGTTATGCAAATAAATTTGGCAGTAAAATGTATATAACTGGCAGACATTGTAGTAAGTAAATAATGTAAAATGTGCCAACACATAAGAAAACCTTTTTTTTTATCCTTTTCCCTATAAGAAGACACCTTTTGACACTTTTACAGCCGACGCAGATTATAAAACATAGTTGGAAAAGGAGAAAGAGCCTGTTATTATATACATTTCTCCACTTCCCTTGCTGGTCTAAGAATTGTCTTTTTTCTGGTAAAGGGTAAAGGCTTGTTTTACAGTCCATTAGAAACAGAGTTTATTTAACTTTTGGAACTAGAAATCAGTTCATTTACCATTGAACTTTAGATACTTAAAATCAGTTCATCTACCTTTGACCTTTTTTTAATCTGTCCAGCGTAATAACTGTGCCTGTATAACAAACAAGGGTGTCAGCATAAGTTTGCTTTTGTTGTTAAGTATCAACCCAATCCCACATACAGACGCCGGTCATACCAAAGACTTTGGTAGTAATGGCTTTCCTTCAATGACGCTCAGGGTTGCGGTATTAGAATAACGCCTGACTGGCTGGTGTCAGGATAAATAGACCAGTAGTACTGGTAACTTACCAAGGAAACCCCGTGATATACTGAAACATTGTTGAAAGTGGCATAAACCAGATCGAGGACTTGGCGTGAAACGGTTGTAACTGAAATTGATATTTTTTTACCAAGGTTAGTCACCTCACCATTAAGTCTTAATAAGCGTTAAATCATTTTTCTTGGTAAATAATGGAAATTTAGGTGCATTGCTCGTTCTGAGCAATGGCAGCTAAATTTGCATTGTTTACAAAGGGGTCAAAATTGCCCCTAAACCAGGGTTTTCAAAATAGGTTTTTAGTTACAACCGTTTCACGCCAAGCCCTCGAGATACAAACATGTAGACTCCTCTGCAGCAAATGACTTTTGGTAACATTGTGTAAATAAAATAAATGGCTCATAATGAGCAATTCCTCCTTTTGCCACAATGTCTTTAAATCTTTTCAGTATTTAATTAACCCTTTCTCTCATACGACAATTCTGCAGCAGACGACTTTGAACATATTTTGTCAAAACATAGAAAATCTCTATAATTGAATGGATAACCTATGACTAAAAGTGGAAAACATTGTGGCAAAAGGAGAAATTGCTTGTTCTGAGCAATTTCTTCTTTTGTCGCTATGTTTTCAAAAAGCTGTCTGCTGCAGAGGCGTCAGAAAGCGTCTATATGAGGGAATGGGTTAAACATTTCCTTCTTCAGATTCTCCATAGTATTGCCTAGATGCGTTCATCTGCAGCAGATAATGCTGTATGTGGGAACACATTAAGAGGGACAGATATTCCAGTGTCAAAGGTTCAACATTAGATGAATTATACATCATATTTACAATCAGTGCATATGTCATTTCTCCTAATTTGGTAATCTTTGATTAATTAAGCTGTGTTATTCTTGCTTTGATGGTGCAAACAAAATAATATTGCATTGTCCGTTGTGATGTCTCTTTTTCCCATAGTATCTACGAATCTTCTCATTCAGAAATGAACATCACACGAAACCCATGGCCGGCCGCGCAACCTTGTTTTCTTTTTGAAAATAATGGAAACCTTGATCATAATTTCATACATGTACATGTATAGCTAGGTTTTTTTAGTCATAACTGTTCTCCAGAGGAATCTAAGATGCATAAAAGATGCATCGTACAACAAACTTATCCTGATTAGACTGCACTAGGCACATTCTGATCAAGATCTTCATTGGACGTAATCTCCCGAAGGTTAGTTTGAGTGTTACATGGCTCCTAAATTAGGATTATTTGTAATTCGTGTAAATACAAGACGTTGAATTAGAATTAACTGCACTTTCCAAGATACAGATTTCACGGAAAGTTTTCATGCAAATATTTATGAAAGAAGAACACAAGAACCCAGATCAATTGACATTTTCACTGACTCTTTAACCTTTTCCCTCATAAAGACACTATCTGATGCCTCTGCAGCAGACGGCTTTTTGAAAACATAGTGACAAAAAAAGAAATTGCTCAAAACGAGCAATTTCTCCTTTTGCCACAATGTTTTCCACTTTTAGTCATAGGTTATCCATCCAATTATAGAGATTTTCCATTTTTGACAAAATATGTTCAAAGTCGTCTACTGCAGAAATTTGTATGAGGGAAAGGGTTAATTACATATACTTTTTTCACAATCAATTTATTGAGGTGGTTTATTTTGCAAAAAGAATGTGTGCCTGTGATGAAGCTACAATGGACTGATCAATTGTGGTATCTACTTAACGACTGTTACATAACAAAACAACCTATTTACGCACCATAATATAAATAGATACATAGTGACACATTGGTGCATGAAATCAATAAGTTAATTGATTGAAAATTATTTTTTATTTTCAACAACTCTTCAGTCTTATCGAGGCTACTAGATCACCTATCCCTGTGTTTTCGGGCTTTCTCACACCAGTAATCCACACAACAAGGTCATTCCAAGCAATTGGATGCATTTCCACATTGACTGTTTTAGCCCATAGCTACAGTGAAATCGGATTTCGCATTCCAATTGATAAAATATGGAAGGTTGAATTTTGAATGATTTTATGATTGGCACATAACAAAATATAATACATGTATATAATTTTATACTGAAAATTATCTTAGTTCATTGATTCTTCGATGTACCAATAATTAGTAATGGTAGATTACTTTAACCCTTTCCCACATATAACATATTTGGAGAAGAAACCTTTACAAAACATTGAGGAAAATATATGGAAACTAGAGATTGCTTTTTTGAAAAAGCGCTTGTCTCCCCATTTGTGTGGCCGTAGGGGAGGAAAATAAATGATGGAGATGAATTGTGTAATTTTGGACTGGAGATGAAGCAACAGTGACAATCCTCAGTTATTGAGCGGAAACTATTTTTCAGCTGGAGGTTACCATGACCTTGGCCTTTGACCTAGTGACCTCAAAATCAATAGGGGTCATTTGCTGCTGGTGACCAACCTGCACACCAAGTATGAAGTTCCTGGGCCCAAGTAATCTTCAGTTATTGAGCGGAAGCCATTTTTCAGCCCGAGGTCACCGCAACCTTGACCTTTGACGTACTGACATCAAAATCAATAGGGGTCATCCACAGGTTAGGACCAAGCTGCACACCAAGTATGAAGTTCCTGGGCATAAGCGTTCTTGAGTTATTGAGTAAAACACATTTTTCAGCTGAAGGTTACCGTGACCTTCGGCATTTGACCTTGTGACCTTAAAATCAAACAAATTCAATAAAGGTCATCTACTGAATAGGACCAACCTGCACACCAGGTATGAAGTTCCTCAACATAAGCATTCTTTAGTTATTGAGAGGAAACCATTTTTCAGCTGAAGGTTACCATGACCTTGACTTTGACCTCAAAATCGAACAAGATGAATAGGGTCTTCTACTGGGCATGGCCAACCTGCATACCAGGTATGGAGTTCCTCAGCCCAAGCGTTCTTCAGTTATTGAGCGGACACCATTTTTTACCTCACAAGGTCACCATGACCTTGACTTTTGACCTTCAAAATCAATAGGAGTCATCTACTGGTCATGACCAACCTGCATACAAAGTATGAAGATCCTATGCCAAAGCGTTCTTCAGTTATTGAGCGGAAACAAGTGTGATGGATGTGACCTTGACCACTGTGACCTTGACCTTTGACCTAGTGACCTTAAATTTAATAGGGGTCATTTGCTGGTGGTGACCAACCTGCACATCAAGTATGAAGTTCCTGGGCCCAAGCAAAAACTATTTTTCAGCTCATTGTCACTGTGACCTTTCAAGCTCATGGTCACTGTGACCTTGACTTTAGACGTACTGACCTCAAAATCAATAGGGGTCTTCTACCGGGCATAGCCAACCTGCATACCAGGTATGGAGTTTCTTGGCCAAAGCGTTCTTCAGTTATTGAGCGGAAACCATTTTTTACCTCACAAGGTCACCATGACCTTGACCTTTGACCGTCTGTTATCAAAATCAATAGGGGTCAGCTACTGGTCATGACCAACCTGCATACCAAGTATGAAGTTCCTACGCCCAAGTGTTCTTCAGTTATTGAGCGGAAACAAGTGTGACAGACGGAAGGACGGACGGAAGGACGGAAGGACGGACGGAACGGGCAAAAACAATATGTCACCCCCATGTAATGGGGGAGACATAATTCTCTATTATCAAAAGCATAGAACATTCTTGAATACTATAGAGTATAATATATAGTGGCAAAAGTAGATTGATTAATTGCTTGATTGTGGTTTAACGCCATTTTCAACAATTCAGTCATATCGCGGCGACATGTTCACCTACTCATGTCTTTCCTGGCTTTCCCATACCAGTACTGCACATAACAGACTTTCAAAGCAACTGGCTGCTTTTCAACATAGACTGTTAGCCCATTGGTGAAAGACAAAAGACGCTTGTCACAGTGACTTTTGTTGCAAAGAAGGTAGGCCAAGCTGGGGTTCAAACTCACAACCCCTGGATGGCAACAATATTCTCAGGAGTCGTCTGGTATATATGTGTAAAAATGTTGTCTACATCATGTGGGAAATTGTAAACAGGTTAATACATTAATCCTGTAGTTATTACAGCTGTATAATACCATTCAATTAAACCTATTCAAGACTAATTAATACCACATCAGGTAAAAAGGCGTCCTACTTCATCCTCGATTGTCATCATTTAACCCTTTCCCTCATAGGACAATTCTGCAGCAGACGACTTTGAACATATTTTGTCAAACAAGAGGCCCATTGCTCTACTGGCATTGATCTGGCTGGTTTCAAAAGGAACCAATATGTCATCAATATTCAAATACCATCTAAGTTTGGTGAAGATCAGATAGTAAATGGAAGCTCACAAGCTGTATTATAGTAATTTTGACAATTTCAAGGGCCATAATCCAGCCATGCATGGGTATATCTGGCCGTTTTTTAGAAATGAACCAAACTCTCATGGATATCTAACTACTGTATAAATTTGATTGAGATACAATCAAAAATAAGGACTGTATCATGTTAACAAGCCCTATTATAGCAATTTTGACAATTTCAAGGGCCATAATTCAGTCATGCATTGGGCGGATCTGGCTTGTTTTCGAAAGGAACCAAGCTCTCATGGATATCTAACTACTGTATAAGTTTGGTTGAGATGTACAATCCAAAATAAAGACTGTATCGTGTTAACAAGCTCTTTTATAGCAATTTTGACCATTTAAAGGGCTATAATCCAGTCATGCATGGGCGGATGTGTGGCTGGTTCTCGAAAGGAACCGAGCTCTCATGGATATCTAACTACTGTATAAGTTTGGTTGAGATACAATCAAAAGTGAAGACTGTATCGTGTTAACAAGCTCTTTTATAGCAATTTTGACCATTTCAAGGGCCATAATCCAGTCATGCATGGGCGGATGTGTGGCTGGTTTTCGAAAGGAACCGAGCTCTCATGGATATCTAACTACTGTATAAGTTTAGTTGAGATACAATCAAAAGTGAAGACTGTATCGTGTTAACAAGAAATTGTTTACGGACGCACACACGACGGACAAATCGCCACGACATAAGCCCTTCTGGCCTTTGGCCAGTAGAGCTAAAAATATAAAATCTCTATAATTGAATGGATAACCTATGACAAAAAGTGGAAAACATTGTGGCAAAAGGAGAAATTGCAAGTTTTGTGCAATTTAGTCTTTTGTCACTATGTTTTCAAAAAGCCAACTGCTGCAGAGGCGTCAGAAAGTGTCTACATGAGGTAGACGTATTTTGATTCATCGGCAGCAGATGTCTTTCGCCCCAATACTTTTAACTCTATTCAATAATAAGGGTTTAGGGGTATGTGAGTGAAACCAGCGGGGCTAGAAACCCAGTTTTTTTGGAAAGGTTACCTCAATGTCTCTACTAAACATAGGTGTAAAGTGACGGTTCACCTGAGACTAGCCAATTTTTTGGTTAGACCTTCCCCATATAAACAGACACCCTCTGACGCCTGGACTGCAGTAGACCCCTCTCAAAATTAGCAATTTCTCCTCTTGCCACTATGTTTTGAGAATATTTAACTAGATGAAGTAAGTCGTCTGCAGCACATTTAGGCACTTTTATTAACTTAGTACCGTTTAGGCACAAAGGGATCATGAAAGTAAGTGTTCCATTATAGAACTGAACCACTGTCAGCAATCAACAACTGTATGAAACCCTAGTGAGTCAAACAAACAAATTTCACCAGAGCCGACACTGTACACTGTACACATATGCATTAAGACCCCTTTTTGCCTGACATGCACATTTTCTTAACTTATGATTTTTTAAGTCGAAATAATTATAGAATTATATATAAATGAGGATTTAAATTTGTCCAACCGTTTCAAATCCAAAATCAAAAGAGAATTAATTACTTGACATACAATTCATGCTATGAGAGCACAATTATTTTTGTATATCTTGGACATATATAAAGTAAACCTTTCCCACATATAACAAATCTGCAGCAGATGCCTTTGAAAACATCAAGGCAAAACTATAGAAAGTCCCTACAAGTTAAATTTAGCAAACTAATGGAATAGAGATGAAACATATTGACATCTCTCCTTTTGGAATAATGCTTTCAAAATATGTCAGCAAGTGGGAAATGGTTCAGACTTCTCTAACCTAAATAGATATTTGAATCAATTTGGCAAATTCCAGTAAAAGTGACAACAAGCAGATTGCCAGGCTGCCTCTAGATGAGAGAATGGAGTCAACCTAAACAGATAGGTGTTGGACAATTTGGAGAATAGTTTTAGAACAGAGTTGACAACATTGTGGAAAAGGGCAAATGGCTCATTATAGGTGATTCTCTTTACATTTTCAAAAGTTGACAGCTGATAAGTTATCAAAAGGCATCTGTATCAGAGAAAGGATTAATGATAACCCTTTCCCACATACAACAAATCTGCAGCAGACAACTTTGAAAAGATCTGGATAACAAGAGGCCCATGAGGGCCTATGCTCTACTGGCATTGATCTGGCTTGTTTCAAAAGGAACCAATACGTCATCAATATTCAAATACTCTCTAAGTTTGGTGAAGATCAGATAGTAAATGGAAGCTCTATTGTGTTCACAAGCTGTATTATAGCAATTTTTACAATTTCAAGGGCCATAATCCAGCCATGCATGGGTAGGTCTGGCCGTTTTTTAGAAATGAACCAAACTCTCATGGATATCTAACTACTGTATATATATAAGTTTGATTGAGATACAATAAAAAACTAGAATTGTTTTGACAAAAACATATGTCTCCCCCTCAAATATCTGTCAAAATCTCTCAAAACATTCCAACCTATAAAGCAGACAAACAAAAATTTGACCAAGTTGGACAGTACTCAATTTTTAATTACTAATGTTTTGTCTTGACCTGGTACAAAGTGGACATGATTTCAAATGGTTTACCGAAACACATATTTTTACTGCAGCTGTAACATTCAAGACTGAAGTATTCTTCAAAACAGTTAACAACTGTTGCTAAACATAAGCAATGGCAAATAAAAACTAAAATTGTTGCTTATGATAAATATCATCAATTATCATTATGATATTTCACAAACCATACCAAGTTGGCTACCTACATATCGTGGGCTTCATGCAAAACGATTGTAACTACATCTTGTTACAAGATGTAGTTACAACCGTTTTGCATGAAGCCATCGATATGTAAAAGGTTTGAAATATTATGTACAATGTTTCAAAATGTACTTGTATGTGCTGTAGATAAATGTTTGCTACAGGAGATTCCAATCAGTCTGATCAGATGTAAAGGGGTTGCACTGTTCCAGTCTTGGTTCTGCATACTGACTAAAGTTACATTCTAATTTCAATAGTTGAGAGTTAACTTAACATTGGTTTTTTTTCTCCGACAAAACTTTATAAAGTTCACAGTTAACTTATCATGGTTTTCTCTCTTAGGTAGGCCAAGATTCTATTGTTGACAATTAACTTAGCACCGGTTTTTTTCTCTGACAATACATTATATAGTTGACAGTTAACTTTACACTGTTTTTTCTCCAAGGTAAGGTTCTATAGTTGACAATGAACACTATATAGAAGGCATGAGCAATACATGATAACCCTTTCCCGAATATAGCAAATATGCAGCAGACGACTTTGAAAACCTATGTACAAAAACGTGAACAATCTTGATAAATGAAGTTTGATTATTAAAAAGAGTTGAAAACAGTGTGGCAAAAGGAGAAATTGCTCAATTTGAGCAATTTTTTCTTTTGTCATAATGTTTCCAAAAAACATCTGCTTCAGAAGCGTCAGAAAGCGTTTATATGTGGGAAAAGGAAAAAAACCAATATTCACATTTGATGCTCTGGCAGCAGACAATTAACTTTTCAAAGTTTTGATAAATATTGTATCAGAGAATACATCAAATTTTCTTTTTCCTTAAACATTACTGTCAATTTGAACGTCTTCAAAGATTGATTTCTTTGTAGTGTAGTTTACATATTTCTTGGTCAATATTGATACAAAATAAAGCCTCAAACCTTTGACCTTCAAACGTGACCTTGACCCGGTATGGTCGAGACGCGGGTTATGCACGTCGCCTTGATGAGGTGAACATGTGACCCAAGTTTCATGAAAATCTTTCAAGCCGTCTTTTGAGATATGGAGCGGACACGAAAAAAAACCTCAAACCTTTGACCTTCAAGCGTGACCTTGACCCTATGTTGTGGAGATGCGGGTTCTGCACGTCGCCTTGATGAGGTGAACATGTGACCCAAGCGTGACCTTGACATTGACCCTATATTGTCGAGATGCGGGTTCTGCACGTCGCCTTGATGAGGTGAACATGTGACCCAAGTTTCATGAAAATCCTTCAAGCCGTCTCGGAGATATGGAGCGGACACGAAATAAAGCCTCAAACCTTTGACCTTCAAGTGTGACCTTGACCTTGACCCTATATTGTCGAGACGCAGGTTCTGCACGTCGCCTTGATGAGGTGAACATGTGACCTAAGTTTCATGAAAATCCTTCAAGCCGTCTCGGAGATATGGAGCGGACACGAAATAAAGCCTCAAACCTTTGACCTTCAAGCGTGACCTTGACCCTATATTGTCGAGACGCGGGTTCTGCACGTCGCCTTGATGAGGTGAACATGTGACCCAAGTTTCATGAAAATCCTTCAAGCCGTCTGGGAGATATGGAGCGGACACGAAATAAAGCCTCAAATCTTTGACCTTCAAGCGTGACCTTGACCTTGACCCTATATTGTCGAGACGCGGGTTCTGCACGTCGCCTTGATGAGGTGAACATGTGACCCAAGTTTCATGAAAATCCTTCAAGCCGTCTGGGAGATATGGATCGGACAAGATTTTGGGGACGAACAGACAGACAGACAGACAGACAGACAGACAGACATCAAGGACAAAAACAATATATCTCCCCTGTATACAGGGGGAGACATAAGTTTCATGAAAATCCTTCAAGCCGTCTGGGAGATATGGATCGGACAAGATTTTGGGGATGAACAGACAGACAGACAGACATCAAGGACAAAAACAATATATCTCCCCTGTATACAGGGGGAGACATAAGTTTCATGAAAATCCTTCAAGCCGTCTGGGAGATATGGATCGGACAAGATTTTGGGGACGAACAGACAGACAGACAGACAGACAGACAGACATCAAGGACAAAAACAATATATCTCCCCTGTATACAGGGGGAGACATAATAAGGACTGTATCATGTTAACAAGCCCTATTATAGCAATTTTGACAATTTCAAGGGCCATAATTCAGTCATGCATGGGGCGGATCTGGCTTGTTTTCGAAAGGAATCAAGCTCTCATGGATATTTAACTACTGTATAAGTTTGGTTGAGATACAATAAAAAACTAGAATTGTTTTTGCAAAAAACAGATGTCTCCCCTCAAATATCTGTCAAAATCTCTCAAAACATTCCAACCTATAAATTTGGGACAGATATGGAGCGGACACGAAATAAAGCCTCAAACCTTTGACCTTCAAGCGTGACCTTGACATTGACCCTATATTGTCGAGACGCGGGTTCTGCACGTCGCCTTGATGAGGTAAACATGTGACCCAAGTTTCATGAAAATCCTTCAAGCCGTCTGGGAGATATGGAGCGGACACGAAATAAAGCCTCAAACCTTTGACATTCAAGCGTGACCTTGACCTTGACCCTATATTGTCGAGACGCAGGCTCTGCACGTCGCCTTGATGAGGTGAACATGTGACCCAAGTTTCATGAAAATCCTTCAAGCCGTCTCGGAGATATGGAGCGGACACGAAATAAAGCCTCAAACCTTTGACCTTCAAGTGTGACCTTGACCTTGACCCTATATTGTCGAGACGCGGGTTCTGCACGTCGCCTTGATGAGGTGAACATGTGACCCAAGTTTCATGAAAATCCTTCAAGCCGTCTGGGAGATATGGAGCGGACACGAAATAAAGCCTCAAACCTTTGACCTTCAAGCGTGACCTTGACCTTGATCCTATATTGTCGAGACGCGGGTTCTGCACGTCGCCTTGATGAGGTGAACATGTGAGCCAAGTTTCATGAAAATCCTTCAAGCCGTCTTGGAGATATGGAGCGGACACGATTTCGGACAGACAGACAGAAGGACAGACAGACAGACAGACAGACGCCAAGGACAAAAACAATATATCTCCCCTGTATACAGGGGGAGACATAATAAAGACTGTATCGTGTTAACAAGCTCTATAATAGCAATTTTGACCATTTCAAGGGCCATAATCCAGTCATGCATCGGCAAATCTGGCTGGTTTTCGAAAGGAACCGAGCTCTCATGGATATCTAACTACTGTATAAGTTTGGTTGAGATACAATCAAAAGTGAAGACTGTATCGTGTTAACAAGAAATTGTTTACGGACGCACGCACGACGGACGAATCGCCTTTGGCCAGTAGAGCTAAAAATGTGGAAAAAATGTACAAACAAAAGAATGGTTATTGTAAAGAGTCGAAAACATTGTGGCAAAAGAAGAAATTGCTTGTTATGAGCAATTTCTCCTTTTACCACAATGTTTTCAAAAGTCATCTGCTGCAGGGAGTCAGAAAGTGTCTGTATGTGGGAAAGGGTTAAAGCAATTTTAATGCTTAGGATTAGAAAATCTGCATGACAGTAGAAAACCAATCATGTTGGATATTTTCAAACATTTGTCAATCAATAAAAGCACATGTTTAACCCTTTCTCTGATATAACTCTTTAATTCTCTAATGTATTTTCAAAGTAGAATACTTTTGAAACAGGGATAGGGGGTAGGGGAAAGGAGACATTTCCCATTATGATCTTTTTCTTCTCTTGGGCACACTGTTTTAACTCCATTCATTTATTATAGTTTCATTTAAAGTAAGCTTTAAAGGTGACTTCCATATTTTTGCTTAAATGTTTCATTGTGGTTTTACGCCATTTTCAACATTATTTCAGTTATATCATGACGACTGTTCACTTATTCATGATCACTGGGTAAACAAACCAGTACCAGGCTAGGAAATGTGCCCTGCCCAAGAGCACTCCACCATAAATGTTGGGCTGTGACTGGGAATCGAACACAGGACGCTGGGTTCCACAACTCGGCCACGGCAGACTCCTTGTACGTTATGAGAAAGGGTTAAAATATCATACCAGGTTAACAAGTTAACACAGAATATACAGAAAGTCTTGTATATAATTATTTAAGAATATTGAACAGCTAAAACTTCCATTCTATTCAAAGACATTAAATATTTTATAGGTACATTTCATAGTCCACCGAACAATAGGAAGGATTGGTATAAAACACCTACTGGAAATGGAAATGAATTAACCTTTTTCCACATGTAGATGCTTTCTGACACCTCTACAGCCGACGACTTTTTAAAACATTGTGGCAAAGGTGAAATTGCTCATCATGAGCAATTTCACCATTTGCCACAATGTTTTCAACACTATTTGTAAAGCTGTGTTACAAACCCTTGAAGCAGAAGACTTTTAGAAAACAATTCAGGTTAAAGGAGAATTTCTATTTTTGAGTGATTTCACTTTACTCTAAAAATGACTTTGTATCAATGAAAACATATTTACCCTTTCCCTCATATAGACGCTTTCTGACGCCTCTGCAGCAGACGACTTTTTGAAAACATGTTGACAAAAGAAGAAATTGCTCAAAATGAGCAATTTCTTCTTTTGTCACCATGAGTTCCCTACAGAAAATCAAACTGGGATCCCACCGGGATCCCAGTGGGATCCCAATGGGATGATCATATCCCAGCGGGATGTCATCATTTCAGTGGGATAGAAATTAATCCCAGTGGGATACTGGTGACCGGGATCCCAGTGACTGGGATCCCGGTGAAAATGACATATCAATCCCACTGAGATTGAGTAGATTTCCCAGTGGGATCCCATTAAATTTTCACTAGAAAATTGACATTGCATGCATGGTACTTCAATTATACTTCTAAGACTTATACTTTGTCTACTTTGATAAAACAGTTATTAATGAACTTAAATTTATTTGTTGTTGTTGATTTATTGAAAGAAAAAACATATTTTTTTTTTTTTTTCAATTGTCTGCAATTTTAATATGGACATTTAGGTATTCAAATTAGATCACATGAAATCAGGAATCATAATCTGAACTTAATTTGAAGAAAAAAATCACACTAAAAAAAAATGCTTGCCTCAATCCTTTTTACAAACAAATCTTCAGCAGACGATCTTTAAACTTATAGGCAAATTGTTGATTATCTCTTCAAACATAAGTTGAACAGTATATGTATTGTCCCTGGGTGGAATGAATAATAGAGTTGAAAAAATCATAGTTAAAGTAGCAATTTCTCCTTTTGTCACAATGTTATTGAAATGTGTTAGCTGCAGATGCATAGAAATGCGTCTACAAATAGGTAAGGGTCAACTTATTTACCCAGGAAAAAACTCTGCAGCTCTGACCTACTTCTTTCCTCCACAAATGAGCCACGTCATACACAAATGACAAAAATGACATTTTGGGTCTCTGCAACCAGTTGATATTCATATAGTCTGGTCAGGATCTTTGGTTTTCGCCATTCATATTGTCACAAAAAACATCTTTAACTCCACAGGGGAATAACAATGACTCAGTGAAAAGCTGACATAGAAGTATGAAATGTGATCGTAGCTCATTGATAAATAATGTGGGTTTTCATATGACGTGGCTCAATATCCGGGGAAATTAAAACAAAGGGCTGTGAATATGTTAGGTCACGTGATTTAGACAGCCACACTTGCATAAGTAAAATGGATTTTTCAAAGCATTTATATTCGGGTCAGTTCAAATTAATTAATGTATGACATGTCATCAACTGGATTTCCAAATTGCTTAAATACATGCCTCTGCGCACATTTGTCCAGATTTTTTTATAAATTCTTTAGGTTGAAAAAAACACAAAACACTGATCATTGGAAAACAGCACCCACCTAAACATTGTTACTGGGTTTCTAATAAGCCATTCTGGGATTTGACGCAGGAGATACTTTCAGCTAACAAACTTTTAATTTTAAAATATTGTGAGAAAGGAAGACACTTTTTGTCTGCTTTAGATACATAAAAAATGCGTCTACCAATTCATTGCATCCCATCGACCGTCTTTATTTTTTTAACATGAATTATTTATGTTTAAAATATGGTACGTCATTGGCGCGTGGCATGACGTCATAAATAAAAGATCGAGCGTCTGTTCAAACCATGATGGCGACCATTTTCAACACGGATGCTGATTCACGGATTGTATATGCAATTTATCGCCGATGCTTGCATTTATTTTTGTTTGGTTGAGGGATAAAGTGTTCTAGAATGTTCGTAAGTAAATACTTTTCCTTTATCTTGCATTATTTCATTTGTATTGCAATCAAAAAGCTGTGACGAAGATCTCAAAATTCCCCCTCTGTCCCAAAAGATTAATATTACAGAAATATTTTAAAACATTTATTTGATCATCAGTGTTTTTTCTCGCTGTTTTGTGACCAGGGCCCTTTCCATTGTGAAAATAGTGACATGTTAAATGTGATAAAAGGCAAATTTTGTGAAATTTAGACCTACTTTTGTGAAAAAAAAGAGAATTAAGTCTTTTTATTGTGAATGTCGGCCCAAATTTGGGTTAAAAAACCCACAAAACACTGATCATATAATTGGAATATGTTAACCTGCGTACAGCACCCACCTAAACATTGATGCAGGAGAAAACTATTTTTTTATTAGTCCCTTACCGTTCAGTGACCGGATGGGGACTATAGGTTTGGTCGATTCTGTCCGTCAGTCCCACCTAACTTTGTCCGGCCCGCATCTTAACTATCCATCATAGGATTTCAAAGAAACTTGGCACACCCGTTAACCATGCTGAGGTGGCCTGGCGTGCACAAGACCACGGCCTGTACCTCAAATGTGCAGGTCACACTTAGAGGTCAAAGGTCAAAATGAGTACAGTTCGATAGGACTACCTTGTTCGGCTCATATCTAAACCATGCATCATAGGATTTCTAAGTTACTGGGCACACATGTTCACCATGATGAGGTGGCACCCAAGACACAGGCCTGTACCACAAAGGTCAAGGTCACACTTGGAGGTAGGGGACTTTTGTATTGATTGCAATATGACATTAACTTTTGTTTGATTGATTGGGGTTTAACGCTGTTTTCAACATAGTTTCTAAGCAACTGGTTGCTTTTCCACATAGATTGTTAAACAGCCCATTGGTGAAAGACGAATTATGCAGGTCACAATGACTTTTCAATCGTCGGAAAGAATGTTGGCCGAGCTTGGATTCAAACTCACAACCCTTGGATTGACAGCCCGCGTCGCTAGCGACTCACTGAGCTACTGGGGCTTGGATCTGATTTGTTTGAACCATAAATTTTTACTGGAGCAGAATGCACAAATTCAAGACACATTCCCACATTTACAAATTATATTTGCCTAAACCAGCTGTTCAAATTAATTTGAATTAATACTTGAATGCATACTTTTCAGAGGAAGCGGGCAGAATTAGGAAAACATTCTAGCTTGGGAAAACTGACAAAAGTTTCAAGGACACTACCACAGTAACCTGCTCCCGGTGTTCCAGATAAACTATTGACAACAAAGGTGAATATTTTATATTTATATACCTGACTTGAGGATTAAGTCCTCAAATGTAAATTTTCATACAGTCCTGTCAAATTAATGAAAATTAAACCTATTATTTGAAAGAGTGCAATATTCAACCATGAATATTTAGAAAAGTATTAAGAGATAAGTTTGCAAACTTACTTTATATAATTACTTAGATATTTACCTTACATGAATGTCTATGAAATTTGAAGTGTTTTTTTGTTGGAGTCTTTAGAATATTCTCAAAAATGGTTGCTGAGTTCGAGGCCTGAGTCTTTTCAATAATGTTTTGTTAAAGAAATCCTAACAATCGCTTTATACTTCTTCTGACAGTTGTCAGTTCCTTTCCACATATGAACTGTCCAGCGAGAAAACCAACATTGTAGACTCTGCGTAAAGTGACGATCCGGATCATCCTTAGCATGTCACGCAGGCTAACTTGGACAGACACTTTCCACCTCCTGTGGATTTTATGTTTCATGAATCATTACTAATCAGGCTGACCTGGATCCATACATTACGCAGAGTCGATGATGCTGGTTTTCTGGTGGAACAGCTCATATTGAGACAATGTCAGGACATCATAGAAATGTCTGTAAGGTAATCGTTAAAGTAAAACATCATTTAGTATTGCAGATGTTTTCATTCATCTTGCAGATATAATTATATGTGACGCATCAAAATAAGCAAAGACGCAAAATCGACCTAAACCAGTAAATATTTAGGAAAAAGTATTATTAAATGAAGGGGTATATAGGAGTCACTGTGTCGGGCTGTCGGTTGGCCAGAAGCCATATTTTGTCGGGCCTATTTCTTACAACCACTGGGTGGAATTCAATAGAATTTTACATGAGGAGATGTGCATATCCTAAAGGGGTTGCGATTGCATGTTATTTTACAGAGTTATGGCCCTTTTACTTATTAAGTTATGGTGTAGGTCAAGGTGCTGTTTAGGGGGTATTTATCATCTTCAGTGATATTTCTTGTTTGTTTATTTATTATATTAAAGAAATCATGTTTTTACTTGTATTTCACAGTACTGTTTTACTTTAAAGTAATTAATTGCGCGCTAAATGACCTTAGCTGTCGATGCGCCATAAAACAATATACATTCATTCATTCATTTACTTTAAAGTACTGTATTTCATTTGCCTTGCATTAATGGCTCAATGATAACACAAATAAATTAAGTATCATGTAAATCATTAATGGCAGATTTTTTATCTCATGGTTAGAATGAGCTAGGGTACTGATATTTATGGTTGTACATGCAGTATAATTATGTCTCCCCCTGTATACAGGGGAGATATATTGTTTTTGTCCTGGGCGTCTGTCTGTCTGTCTGTCTGTCCTTCTGTCCGAAATCGTGTCCGCTCCATATCTCCAAGACGGCTTGAAGGATTTTCATGAAACTTGGCTCACATGTTCACCTCATCAAGGCGACGTGCAGAACCCGCGTCTCGACAATATAGGGTCAAGGTCACGCTTGAAGGTCAAAGGTTTGAGGCTTTATTTCGTGTCCGCTCCATATCTCCCAGACGGCTTGAAGGATTTTCATGAAACTTGGGTCACATGTTCACCTCATCAAGGCGACGTGCAGAACCCGCGTCTCGACAATATAGGGTCAAGGTCACACTTGAAGGTCAAAGGTTTGAGGCTTTATTTCGTGTCCGCTCCATATCTCCGAGACGGCTTGAAGGAGTTTCATGAAACTTGGGTCACATGTTCACCTCATCAAGGCGACGTACAGAACCTGCGTCTCGACAATATAGGGTCAAGGTCAAGGTCACGCTTGAATGTCAAAGGTTTGAGGCTTTATTTAGTGTCCGCTCCATATCTCCCAGACGGCTTGAAGGATTTTCATGAAACTTGGGTCACATGTTTACCTCATCAAGGCGACGTGCAGAACCCGCGTCTCGACAATATAGGGTCAATGTCAAGGTCACGCTTGAAGGTCAAAGGTTTGAGGCTTTATTTCGTGTCCGCTCCATATCTGTCCCAAATTTATAGGTTGGAATGTTTTGAGAGATTTTGACAGATATTTGAGGGGAGACATCTGTTTTTTGCAAAAACAATTCTAGTTATTTCTTGTTGTCACATGAAATTTACAACATATTGTCATTTGTTTTAGGTGAACTGTTCAACAACTTTCATTTGACTGCCACAGAGGAGGAGAAGACCAGGATCTGGATGGAAACAGTGGTTCCCAAGCTCAACAACAAAATAGGGGCATCCGAGATAATAAATACAATTAAAAGATTAATTAAATAAAATAAAACTTTGTTAGATATTTGAGCTCATAATTTATAGTTGATTTAAACTGCATGACTTCTAACTACACCTGAGCACAAAGTGACGGGTGAGCTATTGTGATCACTTGTCGTCATCTATCTGTCTGTTCACATTTTTCTACAATCAGTTTGTAATTATGTTTTCCTTTCAATTCTAAATTTTTATGTATATATCTTTTGAACATTCACAGAGGTCACAACACTGATTTTAGATGTTCTTGAACACATTTTACTCAAATTTCAATGTTACTTTGCACCTTTCTCTGACTGAAATCTCATTGAAATCTCAACAAAACCATGGGATGCGGGTGGGACCCACTGGAAAAATGTGTTTGAATCCCACTGGGATGATGGTGGGATCCCACTGGGATAATGATGAGATCCCACTGGGATAAAGGTGGGACCCACTGGGAAAATTGGTCGAGATCCCACTGGGATAGGGTGGGATCCCACTGGGAAAATTGGTCGGGATCCCACTGGGATAAGGGTGGGATCCCATTGGGATGATGGTGGGATCCCACTGGGATAGGGTGGGATCCCACAGGGATAAGGGTGGGATCCCACTGGGAAAATTGGTCGGGATCCCACTGGGATAAGGGTGGGATCCCACTGGGATGATGGTGGGATCCCACTGGGATAAGGGTGGGATCCCACTGGGATAAAGGTGGGATCCCGACCAATTTTCCCAGTGGGACCGGTGGGATCCCAATTGGAATCCCACTGGGATCCCACCCTCATCCCAGTGGGATTTCCAGTCAAATTTTCTGTGGGGTTTCTAATTGTTTTTGGGTATGTCTTTAAAGTCGTCTGCTGCAGATTAGTTGCATGTGGGAAAGGGTAAAAACATTAAAGAATGAAAAAAGAAATTAAATTCAACCCTTTCCAACATTCAGATATATTTGAAAAGATCTCCATTGGACAACTTAGAAAACATTATTGCAAAAGGAGAAATTGCTCATAATGAGTAATTTGTCCTTTTAACACAATGTTTTGAACTTTACTTAAATTATACTTTCATTAAAAAAAGTCGTCTGCTACAGATTTGTTGTATGACAGATTTTGATGCATCAGTAGACAACTGCCACAATGTTTTTAAATCTATTCAATAATTATTCTTCCATTCAACAAGATTCCATTCAACAAGATATTTTCGCTAATTTTACCAAGATGTTTTCAAAATTGTCTTTAACCCCTATTCCAAAATACGACAAATCTGTAACAAGACTACTTTGAAAATATCTCCGTAAAATTATGGAAAACTTCTAAAAAGTGTAATTATTGAAAAGAATTGAAAACAGTGTGGCAGAAGAAGAAATTGCTCATGATGAGCAATTTCTTCTTCTGCCACACTGTTTTCAAAAGTCGTCTGCTGCAAGTGTCAGAAAGCCTCTGTACATGGGAAAGAGTAAAGTATTAGAAAAATATATGTGGGAACCATCCCTGTAGACTATGGATTAGCCTGATTGGTTCCTATGATCAATGGATGGTATTAATTTACAGTCATTATCTGTTTGTACAATACAAACAGATTGGATAGCACTACCAAAAGGACACAAAACTATTGACTGTATTGTTAGTATGATTCTTGATTGATTGATTTATTATTTATTACGCAATGTGAAATAGTAACTTAATATAAGTCCATGCATTTGCTTTTTTTTTTTTTAAATGGCATTTTACTACATTTTCCACATTTTTTTTTTCAATATGGCATCTCCTGGGTAAATTACCTGCATCTACTAAGAGTTTCTCCTCAAAAAGTTGCATTAGTTATAATATCATTCACTCTAACCCCCTTGTCACGATTAAGATTTCTCAAGTCTTTTAAAGTATGACCTAATGAGGATTGAACCCTTGTCCATCACTCTGCAAGCAGACGCTTTAACCACTACACCAAGTCAGATAGTGACATGTATTTGTTGTCTCGATTTATACAGAAAAAGCTCAGCCCAGCCGAGCTTCATCTAGAAACCGACCTACAGGGCTTTGCTTTGCCTCCATGCAGTCAGATCAGTTTGTCTTCGAGTCAGCCAAATCTCCTGGATGTCTCTTAACCTTTTCCCAAATGCAACAAATATGCAGCAGACGACTTTGGTAACATCTAGGCAAAATCCCTTCAAATGAAAGCTTAACCCTTTCCCTCATATAGACTGATGCCTCTGCAGCAAACGCTTTTTGAAAACATAGTGACAAAAGAAGAAATTGCTCAAAATGAGCAATTTCTCCTTTTGCCACAATGTTTTCCACTTTTAGTCATATTGACAAAATATGTTCAAAGTCGTCTGCTGCAGAATTGGCGTATGAGGGAAAGGGTTACACAAGATTATTAGATCACAATTAACCACCATTAATTGCCAAACCTCTAAACCTTGTAAATAATTATATTGACCCTTTTACCCTCTGTTGTGGGTGCTCAAGAATCACCTCACTGAGACAAATCTTATGAGTACACACAACATAGAGTTACAATGAGGGAAAAGAACAGATTACTGTCTCTGATCTAGGACTCTGATAGGATTTGGCCCATATTGGTTCCCTGTTTTGTGACAAAAAATACTTGACTAACCTGATCTAGGGGATTCGTCCGATAATTGTCCAACCCCATCAGAGTCGCCTGCCCTGAGTTTTTGTCGGATCATGGCACGCTGTCTGGCTGCGCGCCGTGCTGTTGACAACTGTGGACCAGGGGGCGCAGGCCTGAAATAAATGAAAATCTATATCAATCAAGGATAAGAGTGTATAAGAAAACCTAATAAATGAATTCTCTGAATGCTTTCACACATTCAGATGCATTTTGAAGTATTTGAAGCAGATAACTGCTCATTTAAGAAGCAATTTTTCCTTTTGTCGCAATATTTTTAACTGCATTCAATGATTATACACTCATTTAAAATATTTTCCAAAGTTTTGCATCAGGGTTTTCAATCGGCCTTGTAGATTTTTTATATGTTGGAAATGATAAACATAAAATATACAACTTTACCTTTTAACAAGCAAGATATTCAACGTAACCAAAAAGACAACAACCATCACCAAATAAACAGTAAACTGTTCATACATTATGACCTTGTGTAACTATATCATCCAAATTTAATTGATACATCAATTTCTCAATCACCGTAACAATCCATTCTAATTCCTGAGACACACTGGTCAGCATCATCACTGACCTTCAGATATATGGAGTGAAGGTCAACACAACCAGACATGACTAAAACAGTTCGGCCAAAAGGTGCTAATTAAATCAATCCATTCCCTCATAAAATATCACTTTTACTGACTTCTGCAGCAGATGAGTTTCGTAAACACTGAGGAAAAAGAAGATTTGCCTCATCACTTTTTAAAACTGTCATCTGCTGTATCATATATCATCTGTATGTGGGAGAGGGTTAACCTTCTCCAACATACAGACTCTTTCTGATGCATCTGTAACAGCTGACGACTTTAGACACAGTATGGCAAAAAGGAAACATGCTTTCATCTTTACTTAACCCTTTTCCTCATACGAAAATTCTGCAGCAGACGACTGAACATATTTTGTCAAGAAATAGAAAATCTCTATAATTGAATGGATAACCTAAGACTAATATTGGAAAAACATTGTGACAAAAGGAGAAATTGCTTGTTTTGAGCAATTTCTTTTTTTGTCACTATGTTTTCAAAAAGCTGTCTGCTGCAGAGGCATCAGAAAGCGTCAATATGAGGGAAAGGGTTAATAGTTGTAGTTTCATTTATGGACATTTTCTGTATGTTTGCATAGTTATTGCAGATTTGTTATATGTACTAAAGTTTTAATTATTTTTGTCAACATTTTGTGTCAAAATATTTAGGTATTAATTAATTTTTCCACAATGAAAAGATCAGACACCACGAAGACAATTTAATCACAGTTTAAATGTCCCCTGAATGTATAATAACTTTAATATGACATTGCTGTCTACACTGATATCTCCCTGTTTCTTTGATGATACCTCCCTGACACATCTTATTTATATAGACATAAGCTGAATACCAAACAAAAAACCTAGGAATTCTTTATCGCAAAATATTTTAGCCTTTATGTCATTATCAGACCCTTTGACAGTTTTATAGCAGATAGCGTATGAAAACATTGAGAGAAACGAAGAAAGTGATCACCCTTCATTTCAACTTTTTTCTCAAAATATCCTATAGTTTATTTACATTAATTGCAACTATTTTCCATTCCTATCTAATGACGTTTTCAACATTGAAACACAGCCAAATATACAAACCATTATGAAGTAATGGATTGCACTTATTGATTTACTCTAAAAATACATACTCCTTTATGCCATGAACATTCAAACAAGTATCCATTAGTAAGGGAAGGCCATGAAGTACTCATTTTCCATGCCACCGTTTGAAAAATATATTTGCCTGGAGAGGACTGTTTGTTTGCTAAGCTGTTGAGAAGTTTCATTGTATGGGAGGTAAAGCCTGGCCTGTATCCCAGTGTACAAGTATTGAACATTCTTATATATATAAAACCCTTTCCAACATACAACACATCTGCAATATGTGAATTTATGCATAGGGCTTCCTTTGCTTGGCCAAATTGTTGTAATTTTTCTTGCAGCAGACAACTTTGAAGGTATTTGATAAACACTATAGAAAATTTCTATAAATGAAGGTATAATTACAAAAAATAATTGAAAACATTGTGGCAAAAGGAGAAATTGCTTGTTTCGAGCAATTTCTCCTTTTGCCACAATGTTTTCAAGAGTCGTCTGCTGCAGATGCATCAAAATGTGTCTATAGGTGGGAAAGGGTTAACCCTTTCAAACATGCATTTTGTCGCATCAAGAGTAGATGGCTTTTGAAAACATTGCGGCAAAAGGAGAAATTGCTCATCATGCTCATTATGAGTAATTTCTCTTTTTGCTGCGTTGCTTTCAACTCTTATTAAAGATTATACTTTCTCTAACAGATGCTTTCAATAATTGTTGCCAATATGATTTCATTGTCATCAATCTGCAGAAGATTCAATGTAAGTTGGAAAGGGTTGAATAACAGTAGGTAATTATATATTGATTTGATTCTGAAGCTGATAATCAACCAGTAGCTCTTAGTATAAAGAGAAGATATCACATGAAAAGTACTGTTACACTGTTTGTGTTATATACATCAGATTACCCTCCCTTTTCCCTTTTACAGCAGACAATTTTTAAAACATTGTGTCAAAAGGAGAAATTGCTCATTACCATATCCCACATATAGACGCTTTCCAAACGCTTCTGCCGCAGACAACTTTTTGAAAACATTGTGAAACAAGAAACCGCTGAAGACGGTAAGGCCGGATTGTCGAAAATAAAAAAAAACCAAGGTCAAGGTCGAAGTAACCATAGAAATTAATAGAACTTGTTACTGGTTACCTTCAGGCTTCAAGTTTGTAACCCTTTCCAGTGCTGAGATTTTGCCTCAACCTGAAACTTTAACCAAAATGTTGACGGACAGACAGACAGACGGACGGACATCGCCAATCTATAGACCGGAATTCAAAGTAACCATAGAAATCAATAGAACTTGTTACTGGTTACCTTCAGGCAAAGTTTCAAGTTTGTAACCCTTTTCAGTGCTGAGATTTTGCCTCAACCTGAAACTTTAACCAAAATGTTGACAGACAGACAGACAGACATCCGGACAGACAGACATCGCCAATCTATAGACCGGAACTGCTAGTCTGACACACGGCTGTTGAAATTTCCCTGTAAGGAAACCATAGTTAGAAAACTGTAAGATATCATCCCTTATGTCAAAGATAAATCATATTGATGAAGGTTCAATGTTGCATTTTCTGTACACTGTCGAATTTTCGGGTTATAATAGTCCGATAAATAGTATAGTTTTAACTAATTCTCAAGTTTGCCACAAATAAAACATACACATAGCTAAATCCATTGTAAATGATGAAACAAACACGGTGTGAAGTGTGTGTTAATTCTGTCAATCAATATTAATGTCCCTTATGTGACAGATAGATATCAGTAGGAGCTGCCACATCACCTGTGACAATCATTAGCCACTAGAGTTGTATGTGGACAGCAATGGGGAAAATATGCAACGCTCATTTAAATGAGTTTAGATCTGTAATAGGTTTCAAGTCTTAACCCTTTGTCACACGAGAAAACTGCAGCAGACAACTTGGAAAACATTTAATGAAAAATGTAGAATTTCTTTATAAATGAACTAACAGTTATTGAATAACGTTTTGCGCAATTTTTTCCGAAAGTCGTTTGCCACAGATGCCTCAGAAAGCATCTATATGTAACACATTTTCAAGCCTATGGAGCTAACACCTTCTCAAACAAGAAAATGTGTCCATGGAACACGGATGCCCCGGTTGTTAACTATATTTTAAAACGGACGGACGAACAGTTGGTCCAACCTCAAATTGATACAATTTTTTAAACAATGATATGTTGATTGTCATTTGTGTGAAGTTTCATAATGATAGGACATCAGGTTCACTAAAATCTAACTTGACCAAAAACTTTAACCTGAGAATGGAATGGACGAACAGACAGACGAACAGACGAACGGACGGACGAACAGTTGGTCCAACCTCAAATTGATACAATTTTTTAAACAATGATATGTTGATTGTCATTTGTGTGAAGTTTCATAATGATAGGACATCAGGTTCACTAAAATCTAACTTGACCAAAAACTTTAACCTGAGAATGGAATGGACGAACAGACAGACGAACAGACGGACGAACAGTTGGTCCAACCTCAAATTGATACAATTTTTTAAAGAATGATATGTTAATAGTCATTTGTGAGAAGTTTCATCATGATCGGACATCAGCTTCACTAAAATCTAACTTGACCAAAAACTTTAACCTGAGAATGGAATGGACGAACAGACAGACGAACAGACGGATGAACAGTTGGTCCAACCTCAAATTGATACAATTTTTTAAACAATGATATGTTGATTGTCATTTGTGTGAAGTTTCATAATGATAGGACATCAGGTTCACTAAAATCTAACTTGACCAAAAACTTTAACCTGAGCGGGACGGACGAACGGACGGACGGACGGACGGACGGACTAACAGACCGGAAAACTATATGCCCCTCATACTTCGTATGCCGGGGCATAAAAACATTGTAGAGAAAAAACATAAGCAGTTTCACTTCTCTTCTCAAAATCATTTAAAATCTGCAACAGACAACCACCTTGGCAAAATTATTGGCAATCACTATCAATTAAAACATAATTATTGAATAAAGTTTATAATCAGCTTTTTAGTTCACATTTGCCACAATATTTTCTTAAGTCCTCTGCTGCAGATGAGTCTGCAGGTGTAAAAAGGGTCAAAATGAACAACTCCTACACTAAATCAGGCTAAAGCAAATTAGTCATCATAATTAATTAATTGATCCCTCAAAGGAATTAATTGGCTTTATCTATTTTATCCTTTAAATTGACCCTTTCCCACATTACTTGTTTTTTTTCCACGAAGACGCACACACCTAGATCAAATGCAACCATTGATTTCCCCGATATACGGCTGAATATTTATACTCCTAGATCTGCACCTGATATCTTTTGACAATAAGAGCATTTCTACTTTACATGCAATGTTTTCAACTGATGTATATACCCTCTCCCACATAAAAATTCTTTGCACTAGAAGACTTTGAAAATATCTAGGCAAAAATATGGGAAATTTCTACAATTTGTCACAATGTTTTCAACAGTCACCTGCTGCGGATGTAATACAGTAGCGCCACAGAGTGAACGTTAACACTTTTTTGTTTTTTCTAAGTAAAAATAAGGGGCATTCCCGAATAATTGTTAAAGCAAGAGTTATGTGACTTGGTATAGACATGCTTATTGTTTCTAGGAACATGTGTACTAAGTTTCATTTGAATGTGTGTAACTGTTTTAGAGTTTTGATGCATTCCGACACATTTGCAGCAGATGACTTTTGAAAAAATTGTGGCAAAAAGTATATCCTTTTGCCTCAATTTTTTCAACTTGATTCAATATATTATTTTCATCTATAGATAGAGATTTTCCTACATGTTTTCGAAGTAGTCTGTGGCAGACGTGTTGTATGAAGGAAAGGGTTATCTCAGACAATTTCTATGCAAAGAAAAAGTATAACTCCAGGTAAACAGTTGAATAAACTATTCACCATTCTTATAATCCTTTCCTTCATACAACATACCTACAGCAGAGTACTATTGAAAACATAGAGACCAAAATATGGAAAATTTAAGTAAATGAGAGTATAATTATTGGAGAGATGAAAACACATTGCGACAAAAGAGATATTGCTTGCAAGCAATTTCTCCTTTTGCCACAAAACCTTCAAACATTGCTTGCTGAAGAAGCGTCAAAATAACACTGTGTCTTCAAGATGGAAAGGGATAATGATTGCAAGATCATGCATGCTGACAGAATAATAATAAGAATGTATACATTTATCCTTTTATGTACATATCTGGTTACCTTACAATAATTTAATACTTTCCCAATTAGAGAAATATTTTGAAACATCTGTAGCACAAGACTATTACATATATAAATTGATTGTAAACATGGTTACAAAATATATTGATTGTAAACATTGTTACAAAAGGAGAAAAAGTTTATTGTGAACAAATTCTCCTTTGCCACAATGTTTTCAAATCTCTTCAATATCTACTCTTTCATATATGAAGAAAATTCCTTAATTCTGCCTTAATATGTTTTCAAAGTCGTCTGCTGCATATTTGTAGTACAAGGTTAATCCATTCAAAGTTGTATAAAAGATTGTCAACAACTCTGCAGTATACAAATTATGAAAATATTGTGGAGCAAGTGGTTTTTTTTATTCAATAAATGTTTTCATTTATCTAAGTATAAAATGTCTTGCCTTTTCTTTACATTGTTTTCATCAGGAAGAAAAGAGTAAAAATATCTCATCAGGTAATGGATTTAATGATGTGTTGATTTTTTTTACGCCACTTTCAATAATTTTTCAGTTATATCACAGCGTTTCCTGGGTAAGTTATACTGGACTATTTATACTGACACCCAGCAGTCAGTTGTTATGGTAAACCTGCAACCTTGAGCAACAATGAGGGCAGCCATTACTACCCTTTTGTTAAAGTTTTGGTATGACCCAACTGGGGATTGAACCTGTGACATCCCGCACCTGAGGCGGAGGATTTAATGAACAAGAAAATAAGTTTGCATATTATTGTATTCTGATCTGTGTGCATGTGCATCTTTCAACCAATATCAATATAATTAGCTTAACCCTTCCCCACATACAATAATTCTGCAGCCAACAACATATTGGCAAAATAATGGGAAATCTCTAAAAATGAATGTTACATTATTACTGAATGTCTCCTTAAGTCACAATGTTTTCAAAAGTCATCTGCTGCAGAGATGTCAAAAATTGTCTATATGTGGGAAAGGGTTAACTCTATCATTTATAAACATTGCAAACAGTGAGAAGTCGACATTGTTACCATGTCAGAATGTTAAGGTTATCGATGTTTTGAGATTATTTAAAACAGATAAGGAATTATTAGATTTCATACCATATATGGCAAGGCAAGGTCAGGGAATACAATATACCACAAAACATTAATTGATTAACCCTCCAATTCCTACATGCAGATGCATTTTTACACATCTGCAGCAGACAAAAAATGTGGCAAAGTAATGAGCAACATCTCTTTATGTCTTGATATTTTCAACTCTATTTAACTCTTTCCTTCATATAGACGCTTTCTGATGCCTGTGCAGCAGACAGCTTTTTAAAAACATAGTGACAAAAGAAGAAATTGCTCAAAACAAGCAATTTCTCCTTATGCCACAATGTTTTCCAATTTAAGTCATAGGTTATCCATTCAATTATACAGATTTTCTAATTCATGACAAAACATGTTCAAAGTCGTCTGCTGCAGAATTGTTGTATGAGGGTAGGGTTAAAAATTACACTTTCATTTCAACATATTTTCCTTGATGATTTTAGTGCCGTCTGCTGCAGATTTGTTGAATGTTTGAAAGGGTTAAACGACATAATTGATGTTTGTGAAACTTAAAACTTATGGAAAGATTGAGGAAAACCAATGATGACCCATCATCCCTTTCCCACATACAATAAATCTGCAGCAGATGACTTTGAAAACATACCCAAACTCCCTTCAAATGAAAGTTTAATAATTAAATAGAGTTGAAAACATGGTGACAAAAGAATAAATTGCTTGTTTTGAGCAATTTCTTCTATTGCCCCCAAGCAAGCATCTATATGAGGGAAAAGGTTAAGTGCAATTTCTTTTTTCTCAAAATGTTATATACAATATTGTCTTGATATCATACAGAATCAATTCATTTCATTCCTTTTACAAAATTATAAAATGTAACAATTTGATTTAACCCTACACAATTTTGTAAACAACAAATAAAACTGTCAAAGACTTTTCCTCATATGACAATTCTGCAGCAGACGACTTTGAACGTATTTTGTCAAAACATAGAAAATCCCCATAATTGAATGGATAACCCATGACAAAAAGTGCAAAACATTGTGGCAAAAAATTCATCTAGAGTAAACCTTTTCCCTTATATAAACTCAAAATCAAGCATTGAATAGGGATTATGTGCTATCAGCTCATAAACCCCTATTCCACTTTCAGCAGATGACTTTTGAAAACATTGTGATAAAAGAGGTAAAGAGTAATTTTATTCATTGATTATAAGTTGTCTGCTGCATACTTATAGCAGCCGAGTATGAGAAGATTCTTTAGGCCACGGCCCATTGTTTGATTTTTTGTTTGATTTTCAATTATACAACAAACTATTTAGAATGCCTGCATGTGGGATATCATTCTATTTTAACACTTTCCCACTTGTAGACGCATTTTGACGCATCTGCAGCAGACGACTTTTGAAAACAGTGTGACAAAATGAGCAATTTTTCCTTTTGCCACAATTTTTTTTCATATCTATTTAATTAATTAAACTTCTAATTAAAGAGATTTTCTAAGTTTGCCGAGTTCATTTTAAAGTGACGTCTGCTCCAGATTTGTAGTATATTGGAAAGGGTTAAAATGGTAGACATGGTTAATATATATATATGGGCCATGCTCCAGGAAAACCAGCCTAAATGCTCTGCCTGCATAATCATCACATCTGATTCAGATATCTACGGTTCTTCTAAGGTTCTTCTAAGGGAGTGATCATAAGCAATAAAATAAACTTCATTGTCAAGTACTAAATGAATCTTCAGACATCAGAAAATAGTTACACGCTTCTCAACTGACTGCTAATACAAAGTCATGGTAGAAAAGGACAAACATAATGACGTCAGGAACTTAGGAAGATCACGAAATTGGAAGGCTCTACGATATGTATAGAGTTTTCTAGAGTGCTTCTGTCCCTAATAAAAGGTTAGTTTAGCCTTATTTGTATTATATCAAAGTACTTCAAGTTCTTACAACTTAACCCTTTTCCTCATAGAGATGCTTTCTGACGCCTCTGCAGCAGAAGGCTTTTGAAAACATGGCGACAAAAGAAGAAATTGCTCAAAACGAGCAATTTCTCCTTTTGTCATCAAGTTTTCAACTCTATTCAATTATTGTATTAATTCATTTAAAGGGAAATTTAAAAGCGGCGTCTTATCTGGAACTGCACTATTTTCAACAGAGTATTTATGCGGTGAAAGGGTTAATAATCAATATTACAAAACTAAAGGGGTGTCATTTGTTATTTCTTAAATAACACAGGAAAAATGTGAATACTAGGTTTTGCTTCTTAAACCAACAGTGAAACAAATACAATAGATATCTTGACTCTTCTTAAAGTGGAGCTAAAATGCATGGATAATTATGTATCAGACAGTGTTATAATAAATGTAAATGATTTTATACCATATTTATTCAGAAGTTCATTGCAGGATGTTGGTTCATATCACATTCAAGTTTCATCAAATTCTAGCAGCTAGTTACTGAGAAATAACTGTAGGCGTGGATTTTTTAATAAATCAGGGGCAGTAACTCTAAAAAAATTTAAGGAATCCAAAAAAGAGTTGGAGGGGAATAATGGCAGGAAGTTGGTTAATATTACATTCAAGTTTCATCAAATTCTAGCCGCTAGTTACTGAGAAACGGCTGCGAACGATTATTTTTTAATAAATCAAGGGAAATAACTCTAAGAAAAATTGACTAATCCAAATGAAAAATGAACAGGCATCATCCCAGTATAGTGGTTCATATTTATTTTAAGTTTCATGAAATTCTACCCTCTAGTTACTGAGAAATGGCTGAAAACGCAGATTTTTCAAAAAATCAAGGGCAATAACTCCAAGGAAAATTGACTAATCAAAAAAAAAATTGGACGGGCATCATCCCAGTATAGTGGTTCATATTTATTATAAGTTTCATGAAATTCTACCAGCTAGTTACTGAGAAAATGCAGGTGACGGACGGACGGAAGGACGGAAGGAAGGACGGACGGAAGGACGGACAACGCCATTTCAATATACCCCTCCCTTTTTCATAGGCGGGGGATAATAATGTACAACATGCAGAGGCATTTGACTCAGATCTGCAACAACCAACTTTTGAAAACATTGTGACAAGAGGAGAAATGTTCATAATAAGCAATTTCTCATTTTGCAACAAAGTTTCAATTCTTTTCAATATTGACATTTTCATTTATAGATTTTCAACATTTTAGCCAAATGTACCCTTTCCCAATTATTGATGCATCTGCAGGAGACAACTTTTAAAAACATTGTGCCAAAAGGATGAATTGCTCATAACGAGCAATTCCTCCTTTTGCCACAAGTTTTCAACTCCATTCTATAATTATACTTTCAATTTTCGAGATCTTCAATTGTTTGCCAGGATGTTTTCAAAATCATCTGCTGAAGATTTGCTGTGTGTGGGAAAGGGCTAAGATCAAAGTACCAGAAGTATGACAGTTTACCTGACTTTGTTGTGCTTAAACTTCCCCACACAGATGCCCATCATTCTATCACATTAATCCCCAACTAATAAATCAGCAAGTTCTCGATCACACACCCAAAATGATAAAACTTTCACACCATGATGACCCCTATGCCTCCGCCACTTGTCTGCATTATTATCATACAGGTTCGTAATTACTGTCTGTTGAACTTAAAATCCAATTTCAAATGGGATTTTGAAGAATACATCCCTTACTACGCAATATAAAACAATGAAACTGCCCATAATCAATACGCCAACCCAGTCATGTTTGAAAGGTTTTATTGGATGCACAAGCTGCCTTTATTGTTTGATGAGAAATCATAACTGTTTCCGCACTGTTTTATATAAAACGTTTATCGAGGTTTTTCTAAACAATGAAGAAACAGGTTCTATTCTTCATTTAAATAATCACAGCTATGCTGCTTTTTGACCCCTGTAAGTGAAGTTTTACTTGATAAGTAACTAGCTTATCTATAACATTGTCAATCAAAATTGATTTTAGTTGAATACAATAACAACCCATATAAGTGCAAAGGTTAACCTATGGCTCTACCCTTTAGATTGATAAAATATTGCATGTATATATATAGAAAGACCATGGAAAGAACAATGACAAAACCATGATGAAACATCACAAAAACAAAACAAAATTCCTGGAAAATATTGTGAGATATATCAGATACCGGTAATATAAAAGTAAATTATAATTTTCCAACAATATTTGTTCTACTTCCGTAAGCTCTCACACTGCATTCCTCAGACAAACACAAAGAAAGGGACGATCGGAGATTCAGATAATTTCCCTTGTGGAATCAATGTCTTAATAGGTCCAGTCTACATTTACAAAATTGGGCTTATCCTTTACAAAATATTCAAAAGTTGAGAACAGAAAAAAGTAATATAAATTCCTTATTTAAATTATAACATACTTTCACAAAATTCCAGTTCTTGTAATTCAAAACAAGAGGCCCATGAGGGCCTATGCTCTACTGGGATTGATCTGGCTTGTTTCAAAAGGAACCAATATGTCATCAATATTCAAATACCATCTAAGTTTGGTGAAGATCAGATAGTAAATGGAAGCTCTATTGTGTTCACAAGCTGTATTATAGCAATTTTGACAATTTCAAGGGCCATAATCCAGCCATGCATGGGTAGATCTGGCCGTTTTTTAGAAATGAACCAAACTCTCATGGATATCTAACTACTGTATAAGTTTGATTGAGATACAATCAAAAGTGAAGACTATCATGTTAACAAGCTCTATTATAGCAATTTTGACAATTTCAAGGGCCATAATACAGTCATGCATGGGCAGATCTGGCTTGTTTTCGAAAGGAATCAAGCTCTCATGGATATCTAACTACTGTATAAGTTTGGTTGAGATACAATCAAAAGTGAAGACTGTATCGTGTTAACAAGAAATTGTTTACGGACGGACAAATCACCACGACATAAGCCCTTCTGGCCTTTGGCCTGTAGAGCTAAAAGTGAAAAGAAATAGTAGTTTTAACACCTTTTCTGATACAGATGAATCTCTCTTTTTCCCACAATGTTTTCAATCCTCTTTTAAAAGTGTATTCTAATTTTCCAGGATGTTTTCACTCAGATATTGTAAAAGTAGTCGTCTACAAAATATCAACTAAGGTAAACATTTAAGAACTATGGACAAAACAAATATTATCCATTAGGAATAACGACTTTTATTTATAATTGCTTGGAAAGGGCCTTAACCCTTTCTGATGCCTCTGCAACAGACGACTTTTGAAAACACTGTGACAAAAGTAGAAATTGCTCAAAACGAGCAATTTCTCCTTTTGCCACAACGTTTTCAACTTTTGTCAGTAAGTGAACCTTCAATCCTATATTGAGATTTGTTCGTGTTTTTGATGGGATATGTTTTCAAAGTCCTCTGCTGCAGAATTGTGGTATGTGGAAAAGGGTTAACCCATTACTTCACATGGCTTTTCAAAGGTCGTCTGCTTTGCAATCGTCAGACAAACAATTTCAACAATCTAGAAAAATGAAAGAACTATATATATATATTGATAAAGAGTTGAAAATATTGAAATAAAAGGTGAAATTGGTCGTTTTGAGCAATTTCACCTTTTATTGCAATGTTTTCAAAAGTCGTCTGCAATAGCAGGCGTCAAATGTCGTCTGTGTGAAGTAATGGGTTAATTACTGTTTGTCCAAATTACAGCTACAATTCAAAATCTATACGAGGATTAACCTTCATAACCTATGCAAATTAGATTTTCCAATTCATTTAAAAACATTGGCTCATTTACCTTCGAAAGATCTTTTGACATTTTCATTCAAAATAGTTTAAACTATACAGTACTGATTAAGAATACAAAGCAAGAATAAAAGGTTATTTTTTACATATGATTTTCAAAAATTCTAAAACATTTCTCATTAAAAACATCATATTTTAGTTTTAAAAAACCCACAAAGATAAAAATGTTGATCAAATAATAATGCTCTATTGTATGCCCATGCTTTTTTAGAGCAATATCACCACAATGTTTTCAAATGCCTACTGCAGCAGAGATTTCAGAATAATTGTCTGTAGCAATAAGAGACGTACCCCCATGAATGGAGGAACATTTCAGGATGATATCTCTTTCCCACATGCAGACAAACTTCGACTCATCTGCAGCTTTAACCCTTTCCCACATACAACAAATCTTCATCAGACGACTTTGAAAACGTGAAAAATCTCCATAAATGAGTTTAATTATTACAAAGAGTTGAAAATATTGTGACAAAAGGAGAAATTGCTCATTTTGAGCAATTTCTTCTTTTGCCATAATTTTTTCAAAAGTCGTCTGCTGCAGATGCGTCAAAATGTGTCTACAAGCAGGAAAGGGAAAACATTGTGGCACAAGGGGAAATGTTTTCAACTCTTCTGAATAACCATCCTTTGATTTATAGAGATTTTTTCGATATTTTCGCCTAGTAATTGTTTACAATTAAGTTGTCTGCTGCAGATTGTTGTTTGTGGGAAAGGTTTAATAGAGATTTTATGTAGTGTGTTGCAGGTTTGTCGTATGAGGGAAAGGGATATCTATTGCATGAAGTGAGCAGGATTATGGTCATGATTACACCTATAATTAACCCTTAATGAATACCACATACAACTCATCTGCAGCAGACGACTTTGAAAACATCAAGCTGAAACTAGAAATATCTCTTTAAATGAAAGAATAATGATTGAATAGAGTTACAAACATTGTGGCAAAAGGAGAAATTGTTTGTCACAATGTTTTCAAAAGTTCTCTGCTGCTGTAGGGGCGTCAGAAAGTTTCTAAATGTGGGAAAGGATTAATTAATGTACATTTCAACTTAATGACCAGCTCACACCTCATAATGACACAATAGTCATCATCCTGGGACAATTAAAACATTGTCATGTCAATCTAATAATCTCACATCAAATCTCTATGGATTTCCAGGAAACAACCATAACCCTTTCCCTCATATAGACGCTTTCTGACGCCTCTGCAGCAGATGGCTTTTTGAAAACATAGTGACAAAAGAAGAAATTGCACAAAACGTGCAATTTCTCCTTTTGCCACAATGTTTTCCACTTTTTGTCATACTGGTTATCCATTCAATTATAGAGATTTTCTGTGTTTTGACAAAATACGTTCAAAGTCGTCTGCTGCAAAATTGCCGTATGAGGGAAAGGGTTAAGGACACCTTGTATCAATATACAGCTAGTAACAGCCATTCTGAATGGACCTGACAATCTGTCCATGATCAAACTATTGTGAATGAGTCAGCCATCAATTACTCAAATTAGATTAATACACTGAACATTTGAAAACTCTTCAAGAAGTGTTAGAAACACAAAGTTCCAATAAAATTTTATGTCTATTTTCCTCTCCCACTTATAGAACCATTTAGACACACTTGCAGCAGACGACTTTTGAAAACATCATGATCACGTGAGCTCCAATTTAACCATCATATATATATCATATACAAATCATTACAAAGTATTAAATTCCTTCCCCACTTACAACAAATCTGCAGTAGACAACTTTGAAAATATCTGGTATAGCATATTGTATAGCATATTGAAAACCTCTAAAGCTTAAATCTTAGTTGTTGACAAGAGTTGAAAATATTTGCAAAAGGAGAAATTGTTCATAATTAGCAATTTCTCCTTTTGCCACAATGTCTTCAAAACTCATCTGCTGTAGATATGTTGATTGATTGATTGTTTTGTGTTTTACGGGGCTTTCAACATTTTTCCATTTATATCATGCATTTCCTGGGTACGTTACCAGTACTTTCTGGTCCATTTATCCTGACACCAGCCAGTTAGTCGTAATGCAAGCCCTGCAACCCTGAGCGCCAAGCCATTACTTTGGTTTTTGGCAGATACATCGAAATGCATCTGAAAGTGGGAACAATTACAAGTTCGTAGGAACAAAACAAAGAGTTTTAAAAATTGTCCACAGTTCCAGTTTTACTCCTCTGTTTATAATGCTAGTTTTCTCAGATTCTACGTAATTTTGGCTACTTTGCATGTCAATGTCATCAATTAATTAAGGAAAATCAGACACAAGAATGTTTATTGTGAATATGTGGGAGATTCAACCCTTTCCCACCTACAGATGCATTTTGATGCATAATTTAAGTAGCAGACGATTTTTGAAAACATAGTGACAAAAGAGAAATTGCTCAAAACGAGCAAATTCAACTTTTGCCATAATATTTTTTTAGTAATTTATAATACTTTGATTTACAGAGATTTTCCATGGTTTTGTCTAACTGTTTTTAAAGTCATCTGCTGCAGATTTGTTGTATGTGGGAAAGGGTTAATTTTCTAGCAAAATATAGTTCTGTCACTGACTGATCCGTCTGATTGGACGACAAAAATAAAGCGGCCATCCCACTTTACCACAGTGATTTGTCGTAGATTTTCAACTCAAAGTAATCCTCATTGTTCATTAGAACAATTTACAGAATTGTGTTAGAATTATTAACCACTATTCCACATGCAGACACAATTTGACACAGCAGAAGACTTTTAAAAACAGTGTGGCAAAAGAAGAAATCAGATTTTTCAGAAAGGCCATCTTGTTCATATTTTTTTCCCAGTACATGTTTGGCGAGCTGGTGTTTGAACACATAATCTACTTTGATTGACAGTCTATGTCATTACAGACTGAGCAATTGGGGTGCTTGACTGTAAAAATATATAAGCCTTATGTTAACTGTATTGAGTACAGTTCATTATTTATTGATATTCTGGGCAGGTCATCCGCGCTATATCTATGATTAATAAATTTATAGAAGGGGAAAGCAGTGTTGTAAAACTTATTACTTAATAACCCTTTCCCACATACAAAACAAATCTGCAGCAGAGGAGGCTTAGACATATACTATAGATGAAATGTTTTTTAAAAGTAGTCTAAATCTGCTGATCAGTCAAAATGCATCAGCAGGTAGGAAAGGGTAAGGTGTCATCCTTAACCCTTTCCCACATATAGACATTTTCTGATGCCACTGCAGCAGATGACTTTTGAAAACGATGTGACAAAACGAAGAAATTACTCAAAACAAGCAATTTCTCCTTTTGCCACAATGTTTTCAACTCTTTTCAGT
Source organism: Serripes groenlandicus (assembly GCA_031761405.1). NCBI lineage: Eukaryota > Metazoa > Mollusca > Bivalvia > Cardiida > Cardiidae > Serripes > Serripes groenlandicus. The sequence goes on from JASEVX010000001.1 coordinate 52,397,328, forward strand.
AAATATACCCTCATGTTTAGGGATTTTTCCATATTTTTGTCCACATGTTTCAAAACTCGTTGTATGTGGGAAAGGGTTAACTGGTCAGTGTTTTTACCCTGGTCCAGAGCTCTGAAGTAACGGCATGTTTTTCCATCAATGTTTTCATTTTTGTATGAATATTATCCTTCAAATATTCAAGGTTATAATACTTATCATAATTTACCTCAACAGTTTTTAAAGTAAATGACTGACTATGAAAATGTCATATCTGAGGTAAAAGGTAAAAAAACAATTCACAGATTACTTCAAATTAGAGGACACCTCTTAACCATTTTCGACATATAGATGCATTTTATTTGCTTCTGCAGCAGACCCCTTTTGAAACAAGAGGCCCATGAGGGCCTTATTATATGCTCTACTGGCATATTTCTATGGTCATTTTCTAAAGGAACCGAGCTCTCATAACTACTATCTAAGTTTGGTGAAGGTCAGATAAGAAATGGATGGTCTATTGTGTTCACAAGCTGTATTATACCATTTTGACAATTTCAAGGGTCATAGTCCAGTCATGAATGGGTGGATCTGGCTGGTTTTCGAAAGGAACCGAGATGTCAACAATATTTAATTACCATCTAAGTTTGGTGAAGATCGGATAAGAAATGGATGGTCTATTGTGTTCACAAGCTGTATTATACCATTTTGACAATTTCAAGGGTCATAGTCCAGTCATGAATGGACGGATCTGGCTGGTTTTCGAAAGGAACCGAGATGTCAACAATATTTAATTACCATCTAAGTTTGGTGAAGATCGGATAGTAAATGGAGCCTCTATTGTGTTCACAAGCTGTATTATAGCAGTTTTGACAATTTCAAGGGCTATAATTCAGTCATGCAAAGGCACATCCGGCTGGTTTTCGAAAGAAACCGAGCTCTTATCAATATTTAATTACTATCTAAGTTTTGTGAAGATCAGATAGTAAATGGTTTGCAAAAAGGAACCGAGCTCTCATGGATATCTAACTACTGTATAAGTTTGAATGAGATACAATCAAAACTGAAGACTTTATCGCGTTCACAAGCAATTGTTTACAGACAAATGCATGTCTGCACACGCAGACAACGGACACAAGACCATTGCATAAGCTCTTCTGGCCTTTGGCCAGTAGAGCTAAAAATATGCAACAGGAGAGATTGCTCATAATAATTAATTTCTCCTTTTGCCACAATGTTCACAACTTTATTTTGTAAATTGACTGTCATTTAGAGATTTGCCATGTTTTTGTATAACTAATTTTTTCAAAAGTCTGCTGAAGATGCATCAAAATGTGCCTGCATGTGTGAAAGGTTTTAAATAGCTTTTGGTGAATTATAAAGGACCGTATAATGTATTACAGTAATAATCTTTTTGTCTGCAAACAGCCAAGGGAATCAATTAAGTTTAAAAATATTCCATAACAAAGGTAACACTGACCTACAAACCATTGGGATCTGTATGGCAGTCCATAATAAATACAGATCTACATAATAAGGCAGGAGGGATATGACCCTGATATCTTTATTTTCTTCCCATATACAGACGCTGAAATCTGCAGCAGACAACTTTTGAAAACATTGTCGCAAAAAAAGAAATTGCACATAATATTAGCTAATAATTAAGTTGCTATTTTGCTGCAATGTCTTCTACTTTTTTCAGTAACTATTATTTCATTTGTAGAGAGTTTCCCTATTTTTGATGAAATGTTTGAGACATATAACTTGAACACCTGTTTTTGAAGTGAGTTGATGCATATTTGATGTATGTGGGAAAGACTGAACTTTTCACCTAAAGTATGAAATTAATCTGCATTGAAAATATCATAAGAAAAAAAATCTTATTTGAGCAGTTTCTTCCTTGCTCATAATTTGTCTTTTTTCAAATGCAGCAAGTGATAGATACATGTACAAGTAAGGGTTAATTTTTTAACCCTTTTCCACATACAACAAATCCGCACATACAGACGCTTTTTCTGACGCCTTTTAACCCCTTTCCCTCATACGACAATTCTGCAGCAGACGACTTTGAAAATAGAAAATCTCCGTAATTGAATGGATAACCTATTACAAAAGTGGAAAACATTGTGGCAAAAGGAGAAATTGCACGTTTTGTGCAATTTCTTCTTTTGTCACTATGTTTTCAAAAAGCCGTCTGCTGTAGAGGCGTCAGAAAGCGTTTATATGAGGGAAAGGGTTAATGAGCAATTTCCCTCTTTTGCTACAATGTTTTCAACTCAAAATAACATTTCCATTAGTAGATATATAAGTCATCTGCTGCAGATTTGTTGTATGTGGGATAGTGTAATGAAAGCATTATTATGTAAGTGTGACGATTTTTCCTTTATTTCAAAAGTTGTCTAGTGCAGAAGAGTCAAAATGTGTCCGCAGGTGGGAAAGAGTAATGCTGGTGACAGTGGTTCAGATCAGAGGTAATTAATGCACCAAAGCTTGTGTAAAAAGATACCAGGTTCAAATTCTGTGACAGCTGCCTAAAAACTTTGATATCTACAAAACACTTGGTATGAAAAGCATGGCAAAAGAATTCCCAGTCAGCTAGAACTACATTACCCTAAAAACAAAGTCTGCTCTTGCACCAAATTTCTTAACCCATTCCCATATCTTCAGCAGATAACTGCGAAAACACTTCAGTAACATAATAGAAAATCTCTATTTTAACCCTTTCCCACCTGCAGACGCAATAGCAGCAGACGTCTTTTGAAAGCATTGAGGCAAAGGTTAAATTACTCATGACAAGCAATTCCTCCTTTGGCCACAATGTTTACAACTTTATTTAACAATTAAGCAATCTTTTATAGAGATTTTACAGGGTTTTGTGATGAGCCATCTGCTGCAGAGGTGTCAGAAAGCGTCTATATGAGGGAAAGGGTTAAAATACGACTAGGTGGGAAATGTTTACAGGTCAGATTGTATTCAAGTTAATTGTTATACATTCATCAGTATTCATGAACAGGTATTCCAAATACAAAAGATGAATTCATTTTGGTTTATTGGCATTTTTACAAAATCTTTAATTGATCATCATAATGTACACACCTACAACTACTACAAAGTTTATCCATTTAGGGTTATCTGCGTTCTTCTTCTTACAGGTTTTGTTCATTGCCCAATTTGGGGCATTTTGGTACAATTGCATTGAAACCATCTGGGTAAAAAAAATATACTTACTTAGAAATGTAAAAAAAATGCTCACCATGGGCATAATATTTCTTTTCGTGTAATAATTTTAAAATGTTTTCCACAGTAGAGATGATAAAATAAGAGTTAACCCTTTCCCTCATAAAGACGCCTCTGCAGCAGACGGCTTTTTAAAAACATAGTGACAAAAGAAGAAATTGCTCAAAACAAGCAATTTCTCCTTTTGCCACAATGTTTTCCACTTTTAGTCATAGGTTATCCATTCAATTATAGAGGTTTTCTATGTTTTAACAAAATACGTTCAAAGTCGTCTGCTGCAGAATTGTCGTATGAGGGAAAGAGTTAACCCCTTTCCACATATAAAAATCAGCAGCAGATGATTCAGAAAACATACAGGCACAGATCAAAATTAAATATTTAATAGTATAATGGTTGAAAAATCAACTATATGATTGTGATGTGGCAGGACTAAGAGTCTATTTAGCCAGGTCATTATAACCAAAGATGTTTAACCCTTTCCCACATACGGCAATTCTGCAGCAGACGACTTTGAACGTATTTTGTCAAAAAAAAAAAAAATCTCCATAATTGAATGGATAACCTATGACAAAAAGTGGAAAACATTGTGGCAAAAGGAGAAATTTTGTTTTGTCACTATGTTTTCAAAAAGCCGTCTGCTACAGAGGCGTCAGAAAGCGTCTATATGAGGGAAAGGGTTAAGATGGAAATTAATAGTGGATATGATATATACTCATACATTGTAAACATTGTAGAAAAAGAATAAATTCCTTCCAATAGGCACTTTTTCTTTTTGTCACACAATGTTTTCAATTCTATTCAATAATAAATACTTTCACTTCTAGAGATTGATTGTTCGTATTCTAGCGAAGGTGCGTGTATTCAAAGTCATCTGCTGCAGATTTGTTTTTTGTGGTAAAGGGTGTAACACCTGTTATTCAAGATGAAATACAATTACCCATAGTTTGAAAAGTGAAAAGCTGACTTTTTCATAGAAATTGCATGTTTTTAAAGTTTACAAACGTTCAAATTATTTTACATCATTACTTACCTCCATATTGAATTCCGAAATTCCCAAGTATTACAAAGTATTGTTACCAGACAGGGATATAAATCTCTCCTTTCACAAAACTAGAAATCCACGAGTTTGTTCATAAAAACTTTGAAGTTCCTAAACAAGTTTAAAGAAAATTTAGTATAATCGAACAAAACTCTGTTTTACCACAGTATATAGATTTAACTTATGATGCATACAATTAAAGCAATCAAAATTTCTTAAGACAAATACAATGGTGGAACTTCATAATAAATCCAAAAGTCAATCACAAATATTTTCAACGAACCAAAGAATTTAATCCATGACTATAATGATTCTTACAATATGATCTGAGTACCGATTTTTTTGGGGTTATCCAAATAGTTCTATTTAAACCTTAGACAAGCAAGTTTTGATCAAACCAAATTAAAGAGCCAGAATGACCTAATCCTGTTTCTTTATAAAACTAATATTATGACAACTCTGGAGCAATTGGCTTTTGAAAAACATCATGGGAAAAAAGAGAAATGGAATAAAATGAGTTATTTCTTCTTTTCAATGCATCTTTCATCTTAGAATCACATTTTCTTGGCAAGTGTTAATGTACTTTTTGCAGAAATTTTCAATGTAAAATAGTCTTAAAATGGTATTATCAGGCAATGGATTATTAAACCCTTATACGGCACTTGTGAACTCTAACAGCCATTATCACAATACCTAAATCTCTTTCAATCCAGATATATCAAATATTTTGGTTTTTAGCCAGACAATCTAATCCTTCACTGTAATTCTTTAAAACTAGATCGTAATTACAGAATTGGAATGTTTGGGTCTGAAAACTTATTGTCATATGAAGCAATTTAAATTCCACCTTTAAAGAAACACATTTAATCAAAATTGAATGAGGGAACTTGGTTCAGAAATCAATTCGGCTAAAACATGTAGCGCAGCCTTTTTTGTTTGTTTTGTTTTTAATTGACAACAATATTTTCCAAATAATCTGAATCAGACAATATTTCCAAAGAAATTGAAAAATGAAACAATGTGGTGACTTTTTCCACATTACTTTAGCTTGTAATAAGTCCGCAATTAGTGAACACAAATTAACAGGGCTTTTTCACAAACAGACACTTTCTGACCCTATGCAACAGACATCTTTTGAAAGCATGATATCAAAAGAAGAAATTACCGATGAGCAATTTGTCTTTTGCCACAATGTTTTCAACATTATTCAATAATTATTATAACCATCATATATTTTTGCCAAAATTTGTTCAAAGTCGTCTGCTGCAGATTTTTTGTATGTGGGAAAGGGATAATCTACAGTCACTCCAAAAAATACTGTTTGTTTATCGCTCATTTGTCAAACAAGTTCCTTTCAATCCAGATCGATATTGAGATAGAACTCCTTCTAACATTAAACCTTTAGAGGCGTCTACAGGAGACAAATTTAGAAAACATAATGGCAAAATTAGAAATTGCTCATCATGAGCAATGAGCAATTTTTAATTTTGCCACAATGTTTTAATTGTACTTTCATTTGTAGAGATTTTTCATATATTTGCCAATATGTTTTCTAAGTCTGCTGCAAATTTGTTGTATGTTGGTAATGGGTCCAAATGAAATTAAGAATTTCACACAAAGATTTCGTCTTTTCCTATTATATTATCACTAGACTAAAGAGTCATTACAACAATGTTAATTGCAAGAACTTTAATTAATGAACAAAGTATGCCAAATAACACTGTATCTAAGTTGAATATGTTCAGAGAAAACCTAAGTCATTCTATTTAACCACTAACTTTCACCATACATCTAACCATTTAAATTTAACACTTGTAGAGAATAAATACAAAACCAAATCTACATATTCATGATATGGAAAAACTAATGAGTAACAAGATTACCTATATATAATCCTTCAACCTGGGATTATCCAACAGAAAAGGGGATTGGTATCCATTAATAAGGTAAAGGCCAAGGCCCGTAGAAAGAGTCTATTCAGTGTTGTGTAATTTGCATGCAAACACAGGCATTTCAGTTCATGCCAATACATTTAATAACTGAAAATGTACAAATAATGATTGAATTTGTAAAACATTTAACTATGAATTCATATATATTTCATTTTTAATGTTTTAACCCATTCCCACTTGCAGACGCATTTTGATGCATTTAAAGCAGACGACTTTTGAAAACAATTTGGTAAATGGAGAAATTGATGAGCAATTTCCCCTTTTGACATAATAACTTATGATTCAACTCAATTCAATAATGATACTTTCATTCATAGAGATTCTCCATATTTTTGTCTTTTGTCTCAATGACTTCAAAATGGTCTGCTTCAGATTTGTTGTATGTGGGAAAGGGTTACGCAACCTAGGAGGCATAACAATTAACCCTTTCCCACATACAACAAATCTGCAGCGGATGACTTTGAAAACATCTCAACAATAATATGGAAAATCTCCTTAAATGAAGACATACTTATTGAATAGAGTTGAAAACATTGTGTCAAAAGGAGAAATTGCTCGTTTTGAGCAATTCTCCTTTTGCCACAATGTTTTCCACTTTTAGTCATAGGTTATCCATTCAATTAAAGAGATTTTCAATTTTTTGACAAAATATATTCAAAGTCGTCTGCTGCAGAATTGTCGTATGAGGGAAAGGGTTAACACTTGCAGAATAGAAAACAATGTGAGAAAGGTCTTCTGCTACATATGTATCAGATCCCCTCAGTGGTGTAGTGGTTGAGCATCTGCCTCTGGAGTGAAAGGTTGCGGGTTTCGATCCCTGGCCAGGTCATTCTTAAAAACACTTAAAAAATGTTAGTAATGGCTTTTCTTTTTTCACGTTCAGGATTTTAGGGTTAGCATTACCACTGACTTGCTAGTGTCAGGATAAATGGACCAGTAGTGCTGGTAATTAAATTACCCAGAAAACACCGTGATATAACTGAACAAGAGCGCCGTGGAGCAAACGCCAACACTCATCTGTTTTCTTTGGAAAAGGGGAATTACTGAATTATTATTAAAGCCAGAGAAATTTTACTTGGTATAGACATGCGTATTGTTCCTAGAAACATGTGTTCCAAGATAATACATATGAAAATGTTGAACATTTTTTAGCTATGAGGTAAGGCTAAAGTTTTGCGACGATGCAATCACAATACCCCAACTTTTTTTCTCTGAGTAACACAGGACCTAAAAATTGTTGAAATAATTGATTGATTGTTTGGTGTTTTAAGCCTCTTTCAAAAAAAATTCAGTTATGTCATGGCGTTTCCAGGGTAAGTTAACAGTACTACTGGTCCATTTATCCTGACACCAGCCATTCAGTGGTAATGCTTACCCTGCAACCCGGAGTGCAAAGAAGGGCAGCCATTACTACCATTTTTATAAAGTCTTCGGTATGCCCCGCCAGGGATCCAAACTGCGACCTTCCGAACCCGAGGCGTACGCTCTACCACTACACCACAGAGGCAGTCTAAAAATTGATGTATCATGGAGAAATTAAGGGTTATAGTTCAAAAATAATTATAGATTAGAGCTTATTACAATAATTTTTGTACAGTGCTATTGTAATTATGGTTAAAGTGGATTATCCCCTTACTTCACTTTATTAATAAATGTTTCTTAACCCTTTCCCACATAAAACAACTCTGCAGCAGACGACTTTCAAAATTTATTGACAAAAACCTGAAAAATCTCCATAAAAAAAGATAGCTTAATTGTTAAATAAAGTTGAAAACATTGTGGCCAAAGGAGAAATTGCTCATCATGAGCAATTTCACCTTTGGCCATAATGTTATCAAAAGTCGTCTGCTGCTATTGCGTCAAAATGCGTCTGTAGGTGGGTAATAGAAATGCTACTTCAAAAACAGAATGAAAGCAGGAACTGTTCTATTTGCATGTATGAGCATGCAAACATAAATCTACACATGCTTTTAATTTTCAAAAAAATATTTGACGGACTTAATCAGAAGAATGAATAATGAACAATTTGACAGACAAAGTTCAGAAGTTAAGTAAAACACTCAAAGTTCAGGATAGGAAAATTAACCTGAATAACTATGCTTACCTTTTGTTGTTTTTATATAACAAAAGTCAGTATATTTAAAGTTTTTTTGTGTAACACAAGATTCGTACATTCCTTAATAAGTCTAATAATCATACAACGCATTGATCGTCAATTCAATACTCTAAATAATCATCTTCTTTCATTATTTAACCCTTTGCCACATACAATGAATCTGCAGGGGACAAGTTTGAAAACAAATTGGCAAAAACATGGAAAATCTCTATAAATGAAATTACAAGTATAATTACGGAAAAAAGTTTTGAAAAAAATGGCTTAATGCGAAATTGCTTGTTTTGAGCAATTTCTAACTTTTTTGCAATGTTTTCGAAAAAATCTTCTGCTGTAGAGGCATCAGAAAGTGTCTGTATATGGGAAAGGGTTAAAAACCAGATTTTGATCCTTTTCTGTTATGATAGTAAGATCTCTACTTACAAAAGATTTTTATTTAACCCTCCCTTTCACACATACAACAAATTTGCAGGAGACGACTAGGTAAAAATATGGAAAAATTCTATGTACAAAAGAAGTATTATTTTTAAACAGAGTTGAAAACACTGTGGCAAACGGAGATATTGCTTGGTATGTTTTCAAAAGCCATCTGCTGCAAATGCGTCTTCAAGCGGGAAAAAGTTCATAAAGGATTTTCAAAAACTCTATGACTACCTATACTAATGTTTGATCTTCTAACAAATAGCCCTGTGAATTACAAAAGTTTTGCAAGGCGATCACATATTTCCAATTAATTCTTTTTATATATTTCATTTGCTCTGATAAAAAATGGATCAACCATCATAACAAGGTTATTCCAGTCATGTCATGGCAAGGTAAGGAACATGTAACTCTTCCTAAATGTAAATGCAATTTGCAGGAGACAACTTTTGCAATCTTTGTGATGAGTAATTTCTTCTATTGCAACAAGGTTATACACTCTGTTCCATAAATTTACTTTAACCCTTCCCTCATACGACAATTCTGCAGCAGACGACTTTGAACGTATTTTGTCAAAACATAGAAAATCTCCATAATTGAATGGATAACCTAGGACAAAAAGTGGAAAACATTGTGGCAAAAGGAGAAATTGCACGTTTTGTGCAATTTCTTCTTTTGTCACTATGTTTTCAAAAAGCCGTCTGCTGCAGAGGTGTCAGAAAGCGTCTATATGAGGGAAAGGGTTAATTGATAGACTTTTAATATTATTGCCTAAATATTTTCAAAGTTGTCTGCTGCAGTTTTGTTTTATGTGGGAAATGATTAATTTCAACCATTTCCCAATTTTAAGGCCTTAAATGTCTGCATATAGAAATAAGGCTTGTTTTGTCAAGTGATTATACAATAATTACAGGAATGGTAAAATATTGACCCAATTCTCTTTACCCTCTCCCTCATGTTGACACATTTTGATGCCTCTACAGCAGAAGAGTTTTGAGAGCATTGAAACAAAATGAGAAATAGATTGTATTGAAAATATCTCCTTTAGCCACATTTGATTTCAACTTGATTGAATTATTTTACTTTCGTTTACACAGATTTTTCATATTTTTACCAAGTTGTCTTGAAATTCGTCTGCAGATTTCTTGTATTTGGGAAAGGGCTAAGAACATCTAATTATGTCAACTCTTCAAATGATATGACAGATTTGAATACCGATTTAAAATTTGCCAATCTTAAATTATATGACCATTTTCTTTAACTGCAATCTATAACACTATCTATAAAGTCTTTCACCACCTCGGTGGTGTAATGGTAGAGCGTCCACCTCTGATGCAGGAGATTGTGGTTTTGATCCCCAGTCGGGTCATACCACAGACTTTAAAAATGGTAGTAATGGCTGCCCTCCTTGGTGCTCAAGATTGTAGGGTTAACATTTACGACAGACTGGCTGGTGTCAGGATAAATGGACCAGAAGTACTTGTAACTTATCAAGGAAATGTCATGATAAAACTGAAATATTGTTTAAAAAAGTGGCGTTAAACACCAAACAAGAAGATAAAGTCTTCCAACAATTTTCAGTTATTTTCCCACAGGTTCATTTTTCCCGACACCAGTAAGTCAGTCATAATGCATATCCCACCATCCTCAGCACCATGGAGGGAAAGCCAATCCAACCATTGTTAACCCTTTCCCTCATATAGACGCTTTCTGACGCCTCTGCAGCAGACAGCTTTTTGAAAACATAGTGACAAAAGAAGAAATTGCTCAAAACGAGCAATTTCTCCTGTTGCCACAATGTTTTCCACTTTTAGTCATAGGTTATCCATTCAATTATAGAGATTGCTACTTTTTTACAAAATATGTTTAAAGTCTTCTGCTGCAGAATTGTCGTATGAGAGAAAGGGTTAAAAAGCCATCAGGTTTCTAAAGTATTTTTCATGTTTGTCAAAGTAGACTAGGTCTCAAATTCAATGATCCTTAACCCATTACTTCACACAGACTACATTTGATGCCTGCTGTTGCAGACGACTTTTGAAAACATTGCAATAAAATGTGAAATTGCTCAAAACAAGCAATTTCACATTTTATTGCAATACTTTCAACTCTTTATCAATATAATTCTTTCTGTTTTCTAGATTGGTGAAATTATTTGTCTGATGATTGTGAAGCAGACGACCTATAAAAAGTCATGTGAAGTAATGGGGTAAAAATATCATTCTGCAGCAGACAACTTTGAACGTATTTTGTCAAAAAATAGAAAATCTCTTTAATTGAATGGATAACCTATGACAAAAAGTGGAAAACATTGTGGCAAAAGGAGAAATTGCACGTTTTGTGCAATTTCTTCTTTTGTCACTATGTTTTCAAAAAGCCGTCTGCTGCAGAGGCGTCAGAAAGCGTCTATATGAGGGAAAGGATTAAAATATCATATATGCTACATGATTAAACCACAAACATTTCAGCTAATTCTAAAAACAATGCTTCAAGCCTTTATGTCATTACAATAATTAACTATTAACTTTCGACTTAAAAATGTTAGATAATATCAAAAATTGCCATAAACATATCACATAAAATACCTTCAATCAATGCCAACAGTAGAATCCATTCTAGATCTATAGAGTCTTAATTATAAAGTCTTAGTGTTTTTAAAAACCCTCCTGTAAATCTACAATAAACCCTTTCCCACATGCAACAAATCTGCAGCAGACGACTTTGGAAACATGTGGACACAATATAGAAAATCCCTATAAATGAGTGTATATTTACTGTAAAAAGTTGGAAGACATTGTGTCAAAAGGAGAAATTACTTGTTTTGAGCAATTTCTTCTCTTGAAACAATGTTTTCAAAAGTCGTCTGCTGCAAAGGCATCAAAATGCGTCTATAAGAGGGAAAGGGTTACAGCAAACAATATTATTGTTAAAAACTTGTGATGCTCCAATGGATGAATCTATTGTTGTATTTATGTTTTATCCTATTATATGTATAAAATCCCTTCCCTTCATATAAAAACACTTTGAATAACTCTGCAGCAGGCATAATTAGCAATTTTCGATTCTGATTTTGACCAAACCGGTTCGAGCTGATAAAAATTACTCCCATCATTTTGTCCAGATATTTAGTTCTTTAAGACTTCAATTGTGGAAGACAGTGGTACAGTTGTAGAGTTTCGGCCTCATAACAAAGGTCTCTGGTTCACATCCTGTGTTTAGCTGGTTCTGCATTCAAATTTTTTCAATTCAAATAGGGTACCAGTACAGTACGGTTATTTATCTCCAGTAAGCAGACATTCGGAATGATTAATATAAGCTGAAAGCTTCTTTTGAAATCAATTAACAATAATGTTTTTGGACTGGACTTAATTCGCTTTTTATCATTGGGAAATAAAAGTAAAAGTAGAAAGGTAGCCATTTGCTACTAGTAAACAAGAGGGCCATGATGGCCCCGGAATTGCTCACCTGATTTTTTTTTTCACTTTAGCTATATAAGCCCCGCCATCTGGCGGGCATTTTTTCCAACCAATCAAATTGGCTTGAAGGAATCTGATAGAGGGTCACCCTAGGAACATTTCTACAAAATTATTTGAAAATCGGCCTGACTCTTTTGGAGGAGAAGATTTTTTAAGTTTTCACTATAGCCATAAAAGCCAAAATAGCGCTGCCACCTGGCGGCCATGTTTTTTGACCAATCAACATGGCTTGAAGGAATCTGATAGAGGGTCATCCAAGGAACATTTCTACAAAATTATTTGAAAATCAGCCTGACACTTTTGGAGGAGAAGATTTTTTAAGTTTACACTATAGCCATATAAGGCAAAATAGCCCCCCCCCCCCCCCCCTGGTGGCCATGTTTTTCGACCAATCAACATGACTTGAAGGAATCTGATAGAGGGTCACCCAAGGAACATTTCTACAAAATAATTTGAAAATCGGCCTGACACTTTCGGAGGAGAAGATTTTTTAAGAATTTTGAAGTTTTTTTCATTTCGTTGCCATGGAAACCAGAATTCTGCATAGATCCCAAAAATCTCAAGGAATTCTGGTGAGGACTTTGAGAGGATGCTTTCAGTGAAGTTTCATCCCAGTTGACCCACCGGTTACAGAGGAGAAAATGTTGACGGACGTCGGACGCCGGACATAGGGCGATCACAATAACTCACCTTGAGCACTTCGTGCACAGGTGAGCTAAAAACTAGAACTATCATTGAATGTGATTAATACCCCTGAACGTAGCGCTGATAAGAAAGGTAGTGGAATATTAAGAAACCCCACCTTAAATTCCAACTTGTAGTTTTAAAGATAATCTCCAGACAAGAAACAAGAGGGCCAAGATGGCCCTAAATCGATCACCTAATTGATAGTAAATTAGTAGCAAATATTTAACTGCAAATATCTGGAAAAAGGATTGCAAATGAAACTGCAAGGAGTGGACACTTCTCAAGAAACAGCTTATCAGTAAAGGCCATTTATATCTTGAAATCTAACAAGAACTTTAATAAGAATGGAATTATAAAGTTTTTGTCATTTTGCACCTTTCCTGATGCCGCCTTGCTGCCCTGTTTTTCAACGAAATCAATATGGCTTCAACAGTTTATTTAGAGTGTCACTTAAGGAACATTTCTACCAAATTATCTTGCAATCGCACAAGCAGATTATGGAGGAAAAGGATTTTAAAATTTGGGTATTTTTCTCACTTTCTGATGCCGCAGCAACCAAAGTTCTCAATGGAATTTAAATCTTTGAACAATTTTGAAAGAGGACCACCAAAGGAACATTCCTGTGATGTTTTGTGGAAATTGGTCTATTGGAATGGTAGGAGTTGGTTGTCATTTGTAGCTAAAAGTTCAATTTACCCCTTTTGTGATGACGCCTGGTTGATATGATTGTGTAACCAATCAAAACGGTTTAAACAAATTAAATAGAGGATCATTACAGTAAGATTCGTATTATATTTTCTTAAAATCAGACAAACGCTTTCATAAAAATGGAATTTTCAAATTTTGTCATTTTGCCCCTTTTCTGATGCCGCCTGACTGCCATGTTCTTCGACCAATCAGTATGGCTTGAACAATTTTCATAGAGGGTCACCCAAGGAACATTTCTACCAAATTATATTTGAATCTGACAGGCAGATTTGGAGGAGAAGATGTTTAAAGTTTGGGTATTTTTCTCACTTTCTGATGCCGCAGCAAACAAAGTTCTCAATGGAATTTAAATCTTTGAACAAATTTGAAAGAGGACCACCAAAGGAACATTCCTGTGATGTTTTGTGGAAATTGGTCTATTGGAATGGTAGGAGTTGGTTGTCATTTGTAGCTAAAAGTTCAATTTACCCCTTTTGTGATGACGCCTGGTTAATATGATTGTGTAACCAATCAAAACGGTTAAAACAAATTAAATAGAGGATCATTACAGTAAGATTCGTATTATATTTTCTTAAAATCAGACAAACACTTTCATAAAAATGGAATTTTCAAATTTTGTAATTTTGCCCCTTTTCTGATGCCGCCTGATTGCCATGTTTTTCGACCAATCAGTATGGCTTGAACAATTTTTATAGAGGGTCACCCAAGGAACATTTCTACCAAATTATATTTGAATCTGACATGCAGATTCGGAGGAGAAGATTTTTAAAGTTTGGACATTTTGTCCCCTTTCTGATGCCGCAGCAACCAAAGTTCTCAATGGAATTTAAATCTTTGAACAAATTTGAAAGAGGACCACCAAAGGAACATTCCTGTGATGTTTTGTGGAAATTGGTCTATTGGAATGGTAGGAGTTGGTTGTCATTTGTAGCTAAAAGTTCAATTTACCCCTTTTGTGATGACGCCTGTTTGCTATGACTGTGTAACCAATCAAAACGGCTTTAACAAATTAAATAGAGGATCATTAAAGTAAGATTCGTATTATATTTTCTTAAAATCAGACAAACACTTTCATAATAATGGAATTTTCAAATTTTGTCTTTTTGCCCCTTTTCTGATGCCGCCTGACTGCCATGTTTTTCGACCAATCAGTATGGCTTGAACAATTTTTATAGAGGGTCACCCAAGGAACATTTCTACCAAATTATATTTGAATCTGACATGCAGATTCGGAGGAGAAGATTTTTAAAGTTTGGACATTTTGTCCCCTTTCTGATGCCGCAGCAACCAAAGTTCTCAATGGAATTTAAATCTTTGAACAAATTTGAAAGAGGACCACCAAAGGAACATTCCTGTAATGTTTGGTGGAAATTAGTCTTGCGGTTCAGGAGGAGATGATGTTTAAAGCTAAAAGTTAACGCCGGACGGACGGACGGACGGACGGACGGACGGACGGACGACGGACGACGGACAAAAAGTGATCAGAATAGCTCACCTTGAGCCTTCGGCTCTAGGTGATCTAAAAAGTAAGAAAGGTTGATGAGAATTATTCTACGAACAAGAAAATGTAACAAAGGGCAATAAATCTGTTATTAGCTAAAATAGAGTTATGGTTATTGTTCACTGCACTTCCTCTAAATGTGTTGTAACATAGTATAAAGTTTTATTAAATTCCTTCCGGTAGTTTTGAAATTATTCTAAGCTCAACAAAAGGTAACAAAGGGCAATAACTCTGTAATTAAGTAAATAAGAGTTATGGTTCTTGTACACTGCACTTTCTCTCATTGTGCTCTATCATTGTATGAAGTTTTATTAGATTCCATCTTTTAGTTATTAAGTAATTTTTCGGAAAAGAAAAAGTAACAAAGGGCAATAACTCTGTATTAAGGTAAAGTAGAGTTATAGTGTCTGTACACCGCACTTCCTCTCCATGTGTTGTACCATCGTAGGAAGTTTTATTGAATTCCAACAATTAGTTTTAAAGTTATACTCTGGACAAGACTCTACGAACAAGAAAATGTAACTAGAATGGAGTGCTCCCCGGAGCACGTGTGTCACCTGCCGGCGCCTTGTCAGAAATCTTTCATTTTTTGACAGAAAAGGGGCAATAACTCTGATATAAAAATATTTCGATTATCCCCCTTTTGTGAACCCATCACAAAGATTGATATAAACATTTGTCAGAAGTTTCAATCCAATCCTTTGAGTAGAAAAAGTTATTTGAAAACGTGACGAAAAAGTGTGATAGACAGACAGACAGACAGACAGACGGACATATGGATGGACGGACGGACAGACAGACAGACGCCGGACAAAAAAAAAGTAATCCCTAAGTGCCTACCAGGGGCAATAACTCTGTAAATAGGTAAATTAGAGTTATTGTTCTTGTACAATGCACTTTTTCTCATTGTGCTCTACCATTGTATGAAGATTTATTAAGATTCCATTTATAAGTTATAAAGTAATTCTACGAACAAGAAAAAGTAACAAAGGGCAATAATTCTGTAATTAGGTTAAGTAGAGTTATGGTTCCTATACACCACACTTTCTCTCAATGTTTTGTATCATCGTATGAAGTTTTATTAAATTCCAACTACTTGTTTCAAAGTTATGCTCCGGACAAGACTCTACAAACAAGAAAAAGTAACAAAGAGCAATTACTCTGTAATTATGTAAATTAGAGTTATGGTTCTTGTACACTGCACTTCCTCTCATTATGCTCTAACATTGTATGCAGGTTTTTTTAGATTACATCTATTAGTTATTAAGTAATTCTCCGGACAAGAAAAAGTAACAAAGGGTAATAACTCTGTATTTAGGTAAAGTAGAGTTATGGTTCCTGTATGTTATATTGTATCATTGTATGAAGTTTTATTAAAATCCAACAATTGGTTTTAAGGTAATTCTCCGGACAACTCTACGAATAAGAAAAAGTAACAAAGGGCAATAACTCTGTAAGTATGTAAATTAGAGTTATGGTTCTTGTACACTGCACTTCCTCTCATTATGCTCTAACATTATATGCAGTTTTATTAGATTCCATTTATTAGTTATTAAGTAATTCTCCGGACAAGAAAAAGTAACAAAGGGCAATAACTCTGTATTTAGGTAAAATAGAGTTATGGTTTCTGTACACCGCACTTTCTCTCAATGTGTTGTATCATCGTATGAAGTTTTATTAAATTCCAACAATTAGTTTTTAAGTTATGCTCCGGACAAGGAAAATCACAACCGACCAACCGACCAACTACAAGGTGACTCCAAAATATCCCCTCTAAACTTCGTTTATCGGGGGTATAATAATATGGTAGTGTTTTCAAATTGTAGACTGCTATTGCTTCAAAAAATATTTCAAAATCCATAAACATAACAAACACAATGTTTAGGTATTGGAAAAAGATTTCAAATATGATAATAACCTAAATAACTTATGATTCAATATAAGTGTCTAATAAAAGAGCACAAGACAAAACATTTGCATAATATTAAGAAAAGAAATTATCGAACAAAGCCGTTGTACGGGTACCGGTACATATTATAGAACTCTATAAAGCGGCCCGGACTACCTCCATTGTGATTGAAATCAATGATCATCAGATCTATTGATTGGTATTTTTAACACCTTTCCACATACAACAATTCTGCAGCAGACGACTTTCAAAACATATTGACAAAAACCTGAAAAATCTCTAAAAAAGATAACTTAATTGTTAAATAAAGTTGAAAACATTGTGGCCAAAGGAAAAAGTGCTCTTTTTGATCAATTTCTCCTTTGGCCTCAATGTTTTCAAAAGTCATCAGCTTTAACATGTGTCTACAGGTGGGAAAGGGTTAATATAATCATATATATGCGTAAATTTATTTTTGTCTCTTCTTCCTATTTAAATTTATTCAAAAGAAAGAACAGAAACATTTCTACAGAATGAGTTCATTGATTTTTAAACCGACTAGAAAATGTTAGGTGAAGATGAAAATTTGATGGTTTTATAAGCATCTATTCCTTCATGCACAATGTTTACAAAATTGTTTATATGGTTAGCCAAACAGAACTTGTATTACTTTGCAGCAAGTAATTCAATACTATATACGAGCCATTCCACGAGAAAACCCTGAGACCGAATGTGTCGGTCCGGATTAACCTGCGCAGACTGATCTGGGTCGATACATTAAGCAGAGTACATAATGTTGTTTATTTTTCATCTATATCTTCTATAGCCTTTTCATAGACAATTTTGGAAGCCTTTGCAGTCGACAACTTTTTAAAGCATTGCGAGTAATTTCTTCTTTTCCCATAATGCTTTTAAGTACTTTTCCTACATTTGACAAATCTGCAGAAAGCAACTTTGAAAACAAGTTAATAACATGAAAACTTTCTTTAAATGAAAGATCATTAATGGGGTAGAGATAAAACATTGTCGCAAAAGGAACAAGAGGCCCATGAGGGCCTATGCTCTACTGGCATTGATCTGGCTTGTTTCAAAAGGAACCAATATGTCATCAATATTCAAATACCATCTAAGTTTGGTGAAGATCAGATAGTAAATGGAAGCTCTATTGTGTTCACAAGCTGTATTATAGCAATTTTGACAATTTCAAGGGCCATAATCCAGCTTTCTGATGCCTCTGCAGCAGATGGCTTTTTGAAAACATGACAACAAAAGAAGCAATTGCTCAAAACAAGCAATTTCTCCTTTTGACACCATGTTTTCAACTCTATTCAATTATTGTACTTTCATTTAAAGGGAGTTCCCAAATGTTTTCAGGTATGATTTTAAAGTCGTCTGTTGCAGATTCGTTGTATGAGGGAAATGGCTAAAAGGTTCTTAAAGATATTTCCAAATGATTACTTACTTTCTTTCATGCAGAACATTGAGATAAAAATCTTTAATTACATTGAATCTTTGACCCACCCCATACTATCAAAGTTTCCCATTAAGCTATTTCCAATATTTCTATATTGTACTTTACATGGCTATCAAAACCAGCCCTAGGTTGAACTTCTGAAAAAGGCCAGAAGTTAATTCTTACAAAATCTGTTGTTAACCCTTCCCTACATGTGCAGCAGATGATGACCTTTGCCATAATTTCAACTGTATTCAATAAATACCCTTTTACTTATAGGAGATTTATTTTTTCCCCGTATAATGAGCAATATTTTGCCACACTGTTTTAAAAATGTATTCCATAATACTACTTGTATTTATGGCCTTTCCATAATAATTTCATAGATAATATCAAAGTCATCTACTGCAGATTTGTTGCATTTGTGAAAGGGTTAAACCTTGTGTTTCAGACATCATGTTACTTGCAGGACAGCAGATTGCAAAAGAGCAATAACTCCAGTTATACTAGTTTCATTTATGCCCCTTTGTCACATGAGAGAAATGGGTTAAAACCTACATAATCTGTTTGTTAGCTCATTGCCAAATACAACTTTAAACATTTTATTTGCTTAATATGTTTGATTTATTTAAACCCTTTAACACCTGTAGGCACATTTTGACGCATCTGCAGCATTCATCTTTCATTTGTCAGTATTTTGTTCCTGAATAATGTTCATTTATACAAAACAGCACAAGTATAAATAACCTGTTTTCTGTTATGATATTTGAGCTTGTGCTTTGGAAAATGTACACATTGGCATATTTGTACTATGTAGACAAGATCAGCCTGTGCTTCTTATCCAAATTTAAACTGATCACATTTACTTACACAAGCCTGTCAGAAGCCAGGGTTCTTCCATCAACTTGCGTAGGTTCTGATGAGACAGCTAGAGCAGATGGGCAGGCTGGTCTAAACATACACTATTTAATAATGGCAATGTGTACCTTTTCTTAAGAACTGGCTCATTTATTAGAATACTTCCAAGAAATAAAATATAACACCTATACAAAATTCAGAGCTGCAAACAGAGAAAGAAGAATGGAAATTGCTTGGAGTTTTTTGCAATTTATCCTTTCCTTATAATATTGTTTTCAATTTCATCAGCTGCAGGGGCATCAAAATAAGCATGGTAAAGGTTAAATTCTAATCAATCGATCTATATTCTCCTGAAAACATTATTGAAACAATAAAAATATGATAATATTCCTGGAGGACATTCAATTGTGCCAAATTTGGATTGTTTGTTTTTTTACCAATTACAAATTTGATTACCTTTTCTTTTTCAAAAGTCTTTTGCTTTGAAAGAAGCCTATTTGGAACAAAGTGTACAATCTGTATCAATGAAATGTGGAGTGTAATTTTTTATAGAATAAAAACATTTTGGTAAAAGGAGAAATGGCTCATATCTCCTTTTCTAGAAATGTTTTCAAAATTTGATGAACACTACAAATTCCTCAATTGTTCATAAGCTACATATTACAAAACAAACAGGATGATACCTTTTTCGTATAATTTTAAAAACTGTTAATATCCAGCCTTTTTTTTTTGCACTGTGTGTTTTAAATGTTCCACAACTTCGTAGTGAACTAAAATATTATTTATATCAAGAGACCCATGGTGGCCCTGTAACACTCACCTGAGTACAGTGGCTCTGTTTGATAACTTGTTCAGCAATAAAACAAATAAAATATGTGACCACAAATGTTTTCTTAAATTTGACCTAGTGAACTAGTTCTAGACTAAAACAAGAGCACCGTGTACGGCAGAGATGCTCAACTGATAGGGAGAAAACAGAAAAAAGAAAAAAAGCTGAGCTGAACAAAAAACCTTAACCGGACGACCACGCCGCCGACGCCAGGGTCATGACAATAGCTCTCTTTTTTTCAAAAGTCGAGCTAAAAATGACCCATATTCAAACTTATCCAAAATAACATGAAGACAAACATTCTGACAAAGTTTGATGAAGATAAGAAGAAATTGGAGGCCTCTTAGCGTTTATAAGCAAATTGTTGAGGACAGTCGGGCTACTAACAACAGATGAACATTAAAAACTGGAGAAAGGGAGATCACAATATCTCACCTTGAGAATATTGTGCTCAGGTGAGCTTAAAATGGCTGTCAAATACAGAAAAGCAATCATTTGTAAAAAATTCCATTTTTTTGTTTACTCTTGGGATATTAACCTAATTGAAAGTTTTAAATTGAATTACACTATCCAAATAGATTTCTAAAGCCCCACTAGGGCTATAAATGGTTTTATTTGACCCTTCAAATGATCATGTTACATAATGTCTTTTGCACCCAAAGAAAGAAAGATCAGTCGTTTTAGAACAAAATTTATGTTGATTAGTAGATGTTTTGTTCAAACATTGTGGCAAAAGGAGAAATGGTTCATAATACACAATATCTCCTATTGTCACAATGCTTTCATCTCTTACAATAATTGAACTTTCATTTTTAGAGATTTTTATATATTTTCCTAAAATTCAAAAATAGTCTTTCCTTTATATTGATAAAGTGTATTTTTCCTACAATTTATCAAGGTTGTCTGGGGGTAATTTTATTCAATGTGGGAAAACGTTTTCAAGATCTAAAGAATAATCCCAATGTTGATGAAGAACATGCTGTAGAACATGATTTTGAAGAAGAATAGAAAACATTGTGCAGTGTTCAAAGGAGAAATTATTTTCCGATGATTCTCATTTTCTGTGAGAATCTCTATTGATATATTGTCATTACATAATGCATACTAGTGGTTTGCAAGCTATGACAATTTTAGAGATATATGGGACATTAGTTGGCAAGTTAATTTGCCAAGGAAACCAAGTCAAAATAAGGATAACACTTACTTTGCAGGTAGTTGATCAAGAGCTTCTTGCAGTACTTGAAGTTCTTCATTAACATCATTGAAAGAGTCATTGGAATCTGCTACATCTTCTAGGGAATCTAACAGGTCTGGACTTGTGCAGATACCAATAGTTCTTGTTCTTTCATCAACAACAATGTTAGCTATCTGTTCAAGTTCTGTTTCTTCCGTTCGTTCATTTTCTTGAGACAGTTCAGGAATCAGATTGTTATTAGGGTCTATGTATGTTCCAGGTTTTGATTGGGGTGATACAGGTGCAGCCCCACCATCAAGCTCTGTGCCAAATGGATAATGTGATGTGACATTACCAGCATCATTATGACTTGTCTTGCTTTTGTCTACTCCAGTTTCATTCTTATCTGTTGCCACAGCATTGTCAATAATATCAGGATTGTCCCAAATTGACGCATCACTTTTATCATCTGTTTCAAACATATCATCGCTTTCACAATTATCTTTACTCACATTGACTTGATATTCAGGACTAGTATCATCCACTAGTGTTTCACAACTCATATCAGCATAAGTGTCTTGTCTATCTATTTGATCCTGTAAGACATTAAAACCTAGAATGTTTTGGTTTCTTTCAGAATCGGGTTTGATTTTCGAGTCCAATTTATCAGGCATGTTTGAATTGCTGCTACTATCTACAGACATATTTGCACTATCTGTGTTTATTTGGCTTTCAGGACTAATCTGAGAGAAACCAATTTGTACACTTCCCTTGTTATCAGTTGTATTTCCTGTCTCTTGCTGTTCATTCTGATACGGGTTGTCATCATGCTCAGAAATTTTACTTGCATGTTTTTTATCATCCATTTCTTTTGAGCAGATTTCCTTTATACAGGTGCTTTCTGCTTCTTTTTGTTTGATATCATCATCTCTTTGTGGAGACTCTGTATTATCCGTTTTATCTAAGCATCTTTCTTGAGCATCTGTTAAAACACCTTCAACATGCATTTTAATAACTCTTTGTTCTGAATCAATGTCTACATTATCGCTTTTGTCAACATACATTTCTTGGGCACCAGTAATGACATCCTCTACATACTGTTTAACATCTGGAATTCCAGTAACATTATTTATTTCAATTCCACCATCAGTGACAGATGTAGGCTGAACACCATTGGTATCTGTTAGTGATCTTGCACTTCTAGAGGTTCCTTGAATTGATTCTACATAATGTTCTTCAACATCACTTTTAATATCAATACCAGCAGGAGCTTCACTCTCATTATCATTGCTTGTATTTAGCACAGACTCTTTAACAGTTTCTATGGTTTCTTCTGTATTCAAAGCTTGCTTTTCAGTTAAAAGATTTGCCTCAGACAATTCTACAGATTTTACTGAAATCACACTGTTTTCATTAAAGCCAGACATATTTAACAACAGATTGTTTCTATCCATATCTGCACATAAATTAACTTGTGGGTCTGTATGATCTACACCTTCTGTCATATCTTTGTGAACTTCAGTTTGTCTCTCACTACCATTTACATTAGTATTGGTTATATTTATATCAATATTCGTTTCAGTTGTATTTAATCCAGAGAGTTCCTTATCTCCGTGTGTGAACATTTCATTATTTGATGTGTCTGATATGTTCTCCTCTTTTCCCTTATCAGTTACAGAATTGTTAGCATGTTTAATATCAGTTTCAGAATCAGATATCTCAGATTTTTCTTGACTTTCCACAATACAGTCTTCAAAATGGTTATTATCCATGGGTTCAGTAAAAGAAGAGTTAACAATAGAGAGATACTTGTCTTCCTTTGTTTTCAATTTATCATCAGTGTTCCAGTTGTCTTGGTTACCATCATAAGATGACACTGAAGAAATTTGAAGCTCAACAGATTCACTTGACAATGGTGCAGCATTTGCAGTTCGATCTATAAACAGAACATTGGTAGCAGACATCTCAATAGGTTCCTTTGACAATGCTGCAGTATTTGTAGCTTCATCTGTAAATGGAACATTGGTTACAGACATCTCAGTAGGTTCACTTGACAATGCTGTAGTATTTGTACCTTCATCTGTAAATGGAACATTGGTTACAGACATCTCCGTAGGTTCACTTGACAATGATGCAGTATTGGTACCTTGATCTGCAAATGGAACATCGCTTTCCGAGATAGATTCACCTGACAATGCTGCAGTATTTGTACCTCCATCTGTAAATGGAACATTTGATACAGACATCTCAATATGTTCACTTGTCAATGTTGCTGTAATTAAACCTTGATCTGCAAATGGAACATTGGATACAACAGACATGTCAATAGGTTCCTTTGACAATGTTGCAGTATTTGTACCTTCATCTGTAAATGGTACATTGGTTTCAGATATCTCAATGGGTTCACTTGTCAATGTTGCAGTAATTGTACCTTGATCTGCAAACGGAACATAAGTTTCAGACATCTCAATAGATTCACTTGAGAATGCTGCAGTATTTGTACCTTGCTCTGCAAAAGTAACATCTTTTTCAGAGATCACAATAGGTTCCCTTGACAGTGCTGCCATATTTGTACCTTGATCTGCAAATGGAAAATTGGTTTCAGACAACTCAATAGGTTCATTTGACAATGTTGCAGTATTTGTACCTTGATCTGTACATGAAACATCCGTTTCAGACATCCGATCCAATGTTTTTCTTTCATTGCCCAATGAGTCAATGTTATCATGGCACACAACTTGAGAAAATGCTAAATTAATAACTTTATGGTCAACATTTGAAATATTGGAATTTCCGTTTTTCTGTTTTACTTCATGATTAGCAACTTTTTCACTATCATCTTTATTACTAGAATCTGTTTCCTGATTTTTAAAGTCAGGTTTAGAGTCATCTGTTATATTATTCTTAATACACTGCATATGGTCCCCTGATATTGGTGCATCTGGATTATATTGTGGTCCTACTTTATTTTGTGACTTACTTTCATCATTATCAGGATCTTCAAGAGAATCATTAAAATAGTCTTCCGAATTAACTTTATCACCTTCAAACAAGTAACATGGTAGACTTTGTGTCAATCTTTTATTGTTAAGTTGATCACACTCTTGCTCAAGCGAGTCATCACTTAAATCTAAAGAGTCGTCTGAACACGAAAGATTTCTATCTAAATTTGCTACATTATCTTCCAAATTTAAATGCCCTTCATCTTGTGATTTTACTTTTTTTGAAGGAACAACATCAAAGTCCTTGTCATTTATTAAATCATCTGAATCAGGAATGTGTTCTCGTTTCCCTAGAACAACCTTATCACCATCTTGCACACTTTCCTTTGAAGAATACATTTCAATAGGACTTTCGTCTGACGGACAACTCTGAATACCCGATTCTATCATTTTGGTATTATCTTCCTTATTTTTCATATCATCTTTTACAATGACAATAGAATCATTGTCGACTGTATCCATTGAATCACTTATGTCAGATTTGTCATCACTTGTCATATCAATGCCTGATTCAGTCCCCATTACACAAGTCAGTATTTCAGCTGGATAATCCAACCTTGGTGAGTTTATTAACTGAGAATCATCTACAGATACAGATGTGTTGAATGTAGGCACCACAGAATCTACAGTTGTTAGTCCAACAGTCTGTTGGCCATTCATTGCATCTGTATATTTATCTAGAGCATCAGCCATTGCTTGCGAATCTGGAGCAGATTGTGTTCTAAATTCATCATCATCCCAATTTGCCCTCCCTCGCCTATTTCTTCGTTTAATCACAGTTTTAGGCTGTAGCTGATCCCCTGTGTCATCTGTACCTTCGCTCATTGATTCCGGAACACTAGCCAGATTTGATGCACTAGCCATTTGTCTAAGTTTACCTGAAGCGCCCAACCTTGAACTAACTGGACTCAAGTTTGAGGCTCTGTCGGGAGAACTACCTCCCGGTGATGAACTTCTACCTGGAATGTTACTAATTTTTCCTGGATCATGACCTAATTTAGACCCAGTCTTGGTCTTTTTCTCACTATCTTGTTTTTGATTGGTCCCCTTATTACCTGTTTTACTATTCCTTTTCCCAATATCTCTTGTTGGTGAAGGACTGGGATGTTTATGCACCTGTCTTTGAGGTGAAGAGCTATGACCTTTGCTATTATCTCTGACAGTTCGAGAGGGACTACTTCTTGCATGTTTATCAATGTCCCTCTCTCTTGTCACTCTAGTCCTTGCTGCAGGCTTCACTTCCTTCTCTTTCTCTTTTGGCACATATTTAAATTTAGGCTCTGGTGGTTTGTAAAGTCTACTTGTAACACTTTTAGCAGTATTAGAAATTTTAAAGTCTTTCTTTTCTTTGTTGTTTGTTTTGTCAGCCATATTTGACTTCTCACCCATCTCACTTAATTCTGACTCTAATGATTCTGCACTTGCTGACCTTTGTAATGTCCTTCGAGAATAAGGCAATCTGTCAGACTCCTCTTTGAAGCCACTCTGAAGAAGAAAGATAGATTACATTATCCCTTTCAATATATACAATCAATTGCAGCAGACGACTTTGAAAAAAATCCATGTAAAATTATAAAAATTCTCTATAATTAAAAGTACAAGAAATAAACATGTAATTTTTATACTTCGACATTTCAATAAAAAAGATCAGGGTTGCAGTGTTAGCATTACGACTGACTGGCTGGCGTCAGAATAAATGGACCAGTAGTACTGGTAACTTACCAAGGAAACACCGTGATAAAACTGAACAATTGTTAAAAGCGGCATCAAACACCAAACAATCAATTAAAAAGATAAATTGAGCATTAACTAAAAAAAAAATATTAAAATGAACTGGTCCAGCTTTGCATTTAAATTAAACTTATTTATTTCACATCAATTTCGCAATAAGCTTTCAGCTTATATTTATCACTCTCAATGTCTGCTCCACGGAGACTTGACCAGTACTCGCACTGTTTGTGTGGCAAGTGTTTGGAAGAGTCCATAGCCAATTCTAGGAAAATCAAGAGATTTTTATTTTAGTTGAGCTGCCAACAATATAGACCCTGGTTAGACAGAGCTATTTTCTAGTGGCACAGGTTTCACAAAATCAGTACCAGCATTCAAAGAGGTAGGAACCTGACATTTCTCCTTTACACACAATATTTGCAAGTCCTCTGTTGCAGCTGAATCAAAAGAAATTGAGGCGAAGGATTGAAACCTATGCATGTGCAATAGATGCAATCAATTAACCCTTTCCCTCATATAGACGCTTTCTGACGCCTCTGCAGCAAACGGCTTTTTGAAAACATAGTGACAAAAGAAGAAATTGCTCAAAACGAGCAATTTCTCCTTTTGCCACAATGTTTTTTCACTTTAAGTCATAGGTTATCCATTTAATTATAGAGATTTTCTATGTTTTGACAAAATATGTTCAAAGTCGTCTGCTGCAGAATTGTCGTATGAGGGAAAGGCTTAAATCATAAATCTTACCCATGTATCATGTAAAGGGATATAACCCAAAATGAAACTTTCTTAATCTGAACTTCCCTTTTTATATCTATTCTTATTCAGATGATTTAAATACAAGACTTGAAGATGCATTCTGAACTATCTGCATCCAACGAATTTTCGAAATATTGTGGCAAAAGGAGTTGTTGTTCATAGTACTGGTCCATTTATCCTGACGCCAGCCAGTCAGTTGTAATGCTAAACCCCACAGCCCTGAGCCCCAAGGAGGGCAGCCGACCTTGGATTGAACCCAAGACCTCCTGCACCTGAGGTGGACGCTCTTCCACTACACCATCGAAGCGTTGTCCCCTTTTAACATACTATTACCATTGGAATTTTATGTCAGCATATAATATTGTGTCTAAGAAAGAATTTTAAGGATGCAAAAGATATTAATCTCTTATAATCACTCATGTTTTTCAATGTTTAATAAACACCAAAAAATGTTGCAAGTGATAAGTATCATTTACCTCTATCATAACACAAAACATGGCAGAAATCTTCATCAAGACCCACCAAGGCAGTTCAATCTTTCCCACATAAAAATGATGATCAATTTCTCCTTTTGCCACAAGGTTTTTAACTTTGTTCAATAAGTGTTCTTTTTCTAATATAGTGTTTCAATATTTTTAACCCTTTCCCTCATACAGATGCTTTCTGACGTCTCTGCAACAGACGGCTTTTTGCATGTGGGAAACATTTAAAGCCATTCTTAGAATACATACCTGAATATTCTGTAAACTGGCTGTCTTTTGTTCGTAGTTGTCAGGATCTTCTAAAATTTGACCAGCGAGGGAGAGTTCACTACTGGCGCTGCGGAGATGGGTCGGTGCGCCTGTACCAACATTGTTGAGCTCCTCTTTCTCTTGGATGTAAACCTCGAGTTGGGCTTCTTTCTTGTGTAAATCTTTCAATTGTTCTGCCTTAAAACACAACAACAGTGAATGAAACTATGATGGATAGACAAATGGATAGAAAAAAGAGAAGTGGTCCCAAAAAGAAAAAAATTCTAGCAAAAGTAAAAATCGCCGTTTCTCAATTTCTCACAATGTTTTTGTCTCTATACAATAGTTATACTTATATCATAAATGACGTCGCCGGGATTGTAATAAAGCCATTGAATAAATTGCGTATTCAACTAGACTAGTGTAATAACAATGCTACGTAACGTCATAATGAAAAGTCTTGAAAATGACCGCGCTATATAGCGACGTTATATATATTTCGCGCTAATAATCGTCGAATTGGAATTTAGGATATAAATAGAATATAACATTCGTGGTCATTCAATACAAAATTTTATTAAACTCGTTTTCTAAAATGTCATATTGAATGACCACTCATGTAATATCCTCTGTTTTCATTTAGATATTCTCTATATTTTGGCCTAGATGTTTTTAAAGTCATGTACTGCATCACTAAACAATTCTGGCAAAAGTAGAAATTGCAATTTCTCCGTTGGTCACAATTCTTTTGACTCTATTCAATAGTTATACATGTACTTTCATTTAGATATTCTCCTTTACCTTGATGTTTTTAAAGCGATGTACTGCATATTTGTTGTATATGGGAAAGGGGTATAAGTAAGGAAAATGGTTCAATTTGACATGGCATATCAGGTATTGGTTAATTCTTTTCCCTCATATAGACGCTTTCTGACGCCTCTGCAGCAGACAGCTTTTTGAAAACATAGTGACAAAAGAAGAAATTGCTCAAAATGAGCAATTTCTCCTTTTGACCACAATGTTTTCCACTTTTAGTCATAGGTTATCCATTCAATTATAGAGATTTTCTACTTTTTGACAAAACATGTTCAAAGCCGTCTGCTTCAGAATTGCTGTATGAGGGAATGGGTTAAACAATAAGACTTGTATTTGCTTGCCTTGATCTTCAACTTTCCAAGAAGACGATACGCAGACTTTTCTGTCCAAAATGAATATTGAAACTCGGCATTTAAATGCTAAACTCCTGCATATTTTGAAATATTATGTAATACTTGATGGATAAAAATATTCTCATTGCAGCAGAAGACTTTTGAAAACATTGTGATGAGTTTTTACATTTGCTGTATGTGGAAAAGGGTTGGGCCTGGTGCTGAGAGCATTAAATGCAATTGCAGCGGACAAAGTTCAAAACCATGGTGGCAAAAGGAGACATTTTTCAAAACAAACAACTTCTCCTTAGCCCACAATGTTTTCTACCATGTGTCAAAGTTCTATTTAATACAAAATATTACTTTCATCCTTATGTTTTCAAAGCTGACAACTTTAAAAATATCATTTACTGGAAATGGTTCAAACTACAAAATTCATTTTACTAACCTCAAAATAACTAACAAGATTTGTAAAAACACCATTCAATAATTAGAAATAAATTCCAACTTTATCCATAATTTATGAATGCACATCCACTCTCAGCTTGTCAGGTTAATCTAACCAAATGTTAATACAACTTCGAACTGACACTTAATTGAGCCTATTGCAAGCTTTAAAGAGCTTTAGGTTTGTTGTTACCTTTCATGTACAACTTTTAAAAACCCTTTCCCAATTGCAGACGTAATTTGGTACATCAGCAGAAGATGACTACACAATGTGGCTCTTAAAGAGCAATTCCTCCTTTTCACACAATATTTTCAATTCTATTCAATAATTATATTTTAATATAATGTTTTCCTATATTTACCCAGATCTTTTCACAATTCTCTACTTCAGATTTATTATATGAGAGAAAAGGGTCAACCCTTTCCCACATACAGTAAATCTGCAGCAGACGTCTTGTAAAATGTCTACTAAAAAATATGGAAAATCTCTATAATTACTAAAACAAACTTGAAACCTTTTTTTGTGGCAAAAGGAGAAATTGCTCGTCTTGAGCAATTTATGTCGCATTGTTTTCAAAAAGCCATCTACTGCAGAGGCTTCAGAAAGAGCCTACATGAGAAAAAGGGTTACCTAGTGCATTTATGTCCATGTCTATGTTTGACTTACAATAGATAAAATCTGATGTTATTAATCCTTAAAATCTTTTCAGTCATCAATAGATTAAAATATTAAACATTTTACAACCTAATGTTATATCCTTCTATACTTATGATAATCTTCAAAAAATAACTTTTATCTAACACAAAATCAAATATTGTATTAAATCTTTCCCACATGCATTTGGAAATTATGGCATAATGTATTTGCAGCAGATGTGTTTTGAAACAATTGTGGCAAAAGGGGAAATTGATAATGATGGAAAATTTCCTTTTGTCACAATGTGTTTAACTCTATTCAATAAGTTCACTATGATAAAGATTTGGCTACATGTTATCAAAGAAGTCTAAAGCAGATTTGCAGTATGTGGGAAAGTTTTCACAAGAGGACAATGATGGTCTAATATTGCTCACCCGATTTGACAGAACTTTAATATTTTCAAATGTTCCTAACTCTATAAACATATGGAAAATAAGTCCAGCCCCCCGGTGGCCACGTTTATCAATGGATTAGAATAATATAAAAAATCTTGGTAGAGGGTCCGGTGCCCCAAGGAACATTAATTTTGCACCAAATTATTTTCAAATTAAGCCTATACTTTTGGACCAGAAGATTTTTAAAGTGTTTACTTAATACATACATGGAAACCAAGCCCTGCCCCCTGGCATCTATGTCTTATCAACAGATCAGAATAATTTCTACGATCTTGGTATAGGTTTTTCCTAGGATGTGCCAAATATTTGTCAAATCAGGTCTACATTTTTGGTCAAGAAGAATTTTCACTATGTATACATATAAGGAAAACAAGACTTTGCCCCCTGTCGGCCATGTTTTTTCTACAGTTCGGAATTTGAACAACCTTGGTAGATGGTAAACCCTATGAATATTTGTGCTAAATCATTTTTAAATCAGGCCAGTTCTTTTGGACAAGAACATTTTTAAGTTTTTACTTTACACATTATATTATTAGGAAAATAAGCTCTTCCCACTGGGTTCGATCCTCAGTCGCGGCACTACGGTCATGGTGGAGTGCCCTTGGGCAAGGCACATTTTCTAGCCTAGTACTGGTTTGTTTACCCAGGGATCATAAATAATTAAATTTAATTGCGCGCTAAATGACCTTAGCTGTCGATGCGCCATAAAACAATATACATTCATTCATTCTGCCCACTGGCGGACATGTTTTTCAACGGATGGAATAATTTGAAAATATTTGGTAGAGGGTCATCCAATGGACATTTGTGCAATTAAATTTTAACTCTGGTCAGTACTTTTAGTCAAGATTTGTAAAAGTTTAGGCATTTTTCTCCCTGGTGCAGATGAATCAAATTATTTCTTCATGCAGGAATAGATTAAGGAAATAGTTAAATATGTCTGTAATAGTTTTTAATAGAGTATTGTCCAACAAAGATTTACAATCCCCAATAAAAATGTGTGAAAACATTTTTCTGAAATAAAACTCTCTTGATAATTGATTCTTTCACTGTATATGACCATGAACAAAAGATGTGTGATATTGTTGTATCAATGCCTTTAACATTAATTCCCACTTGCCAACAAACAAGAAATCTATAGCAGATTACTTTGGAAATACCTTGGCATCTCTTTAATTGAAAACATTAGTTTTATATGGTTTTAAAACTTGTGGAAAATATCAGCAATTTTTCCTTTTGCCACAATGTTTTCAAAAGTCTTCTTCTGCGGATACTTCAAAAAGTGACGACAAATGGGGAAACAAGGGAACAAAATAGGGGCTGTAAAGCTAAACTTTCAGGGCTTTGGCATTTTATTTGGTTAGTTTAAACAAGAGGGATGGCCCTAAATCGATCACCTGAATGATAGTAAATTAGAAGCAACTATTTAACTGCAAATATCTGTGAAAATTTAATCAGGAGTTAAAATAAAACTGCAAGGAGTGGACACTCAGTAAAAGAAATAGTTTATCAGTAAAAGCCATTTGTATCTTGAAATCTAACAAGAACTTTAATCAGAATGGAATAATAAAGTTTTGTCATTTTGCACCTTTCCTGATGCGGCTTTGCTGCCCTGCTTGTCAACGAAATCAATATGGCTTGAACAGTTGTTGTAGAGAGTCACTCAAAGAACATTTCTGCCAAATTATCTTGGAATCTGACAAATGGATTATGGAGATGGAGGTTTTAAAAGTTTGGGTATTTTTCTCAATTTCTGATCCCGCAGCAACAAAAGTTCTACATAGAATGTAAGTCTTTGAACAATTTTGAAAGAGGACCATCAAAGGAACATTCCTGTGAAGTAACGTTGAAATTGGTCGAGTGGAATGGTAGGAGTTGTCATTTGTAGCTAAAAGTTCAATTTACCCCTTTTGTGATGACGCGAGGTTGCTATGATTTTGTAATCAATCAATACGGCTTGTAAAAATCAAGTAGAGGATCACTGAGGTAAGATTCCTATTCAATTTTCTAAATATCAGACAAGGACTTAAAAAAAAAATGGAATTTCCAAATTTTGTCATTTTGCCCCTTTTCTGATGCCTCCTGACTGCCATGTTTTTCAACCAAACAGTATGCCTTGAACAATCTTTGTAGAGGGTCACCCAAGGAACATTTCTACTAAACTATATTGGAATCTGACATGCAAATTCAGAGGAGAAGATTTTAAAGTTTGGACATTTTGCCCCCTTTCTGATGCCGCAGCAACCAAAGTTCTCAATGGAATTTAAATCTTAGAACAATTTTGAAAGAGGGCCACCAAAGGAACATTCCTGTGAAGTTTGGCTGAAATTGGTTTTGTGGTTTAGGAGGAGATGATGTTTAAAGCTTAAAGTTAACGAGATGATTTTGCCCCTTTTCTGATGCCTCCTGACTGCCATGTTTTTCAACCAAACAGTATGCCTTGAACAATCTTTGTAGAGGATCACCCAAGGAACATTTCTACCAAACTATATTGGAATCTGACATGCAGATTCAGAGGAGAAGATTTTTAAAGTTTGGACATTTTGCCCCCTTTCTGATGCCGCAGCAATCAAAGTTCTCAATGGAATTTAAATCTTTGAACAATTTTGAAAGAGGGCCACCAAAGGAACATTCCTGTGAAGTTTGGATGCAATTGGTTCTGTGGTTCAGGAGGAGATGATGTTTAAAGCTAAAAGTTAACGACGACGGACGACAGACAGACGACGGACAAAAAGTGATCAGAATAGCTCACCTTGAGCCTTTTGACTCTAGGTGATCTAAAAAAGCTCAAATCTGAGTTGACACAACTTTCAACTAAGCAAGATGTGAAAGAGAACTAAAGTGTATGTGGGAGAGGATTACTGAAGTGATGATTGCTCATATCTTACCTGAGTTTTGATCTCCTGTAGATGAGTCTTGTCCAGTTCCTTGTACTCTTCCTCTATGGCTTTTATCTTTAATATCTTGGTCTGAATTTGATCTTGTGTTTGTAGATACTGATCCTCGATATCCTCCTCCTGAATGGACAGACTTTGTTCCGTCTCGCGGTATGACATGCGACGAGAAAACTCGTTCTCTTCCAGCTCCTTCAGCTGAGCTTCAACTGACATCCTTCTAGGGACTGTAGAACATATAACATGTGTTTTTAACCCTTGACCTTATACTGACGACTTTAGAATGAGAATTGAAAACATCATCAGAACAAGTGGAATTACTCAAAAAAACAAATTTCTGCTTTTTTTTCACAATTCTTTCAACTCTGTATCAAAAAGACATATCGAAATTCTGATTGATTGATTGGGGTTTAACGCAGTTGTCAACGATCAAAAATTATGTAATATCATAACGGCCAGTTCATCTACGCATGTGTTTCCTGGTTTTCTCAAACCAGTACTCCACACAACAGTCTTTCCATATAGACAGTTAGCCCATTGGTGGAAGACGAATGTCACATGTCGCATTGATTTTTATCAAACATCGGAAAGAATGTTGGCCGTCTGGACTAACAGCCTGCTTTGCTACCGACTGAGCTACCAGTGTTAAATATATCTGACACATATATTAATGCAGGCATATCTTAACATATCATATCAGTTAAAATATTGACCAATTATATAATAGTTATGACTCTTTCCAAACATAAAGTATGCTATATCAGGGATCTATGTTCCTCATTAATTATAAGACATAGAAAATGTATAATATTTAGATAAATAACCCTTTCCAACATACAACAAATCTGCAGCAAACAACTTCGAAAACATTGAGTAAAACAAATGCAATCTCTCTATAAATGAAGGACAGTTATTGAAAATAGTTATCCTTTTACCACAATGTTTTCAACAGTTGTCTGCTGTAGAGGCTAAGTTAAGTGTACAAAATATTGTAGGTGGAGCAAGTTCTTTTCCTCCATCATTTCCTTCTATTTCAAATACATTTTGTAGGAGAGATTCAGTAGCTATAAAGTATGTTAAAACAAAGTAATTTAACCCTATTCCACATACAACAAATCTGCAACGGACGACTTTGAAAACATCTTATCAAAAATGTGAAAAATCTCCATTAATGATAGTTTAATTATTAAATAGTGTTGAGCAATTTCACCTTTTGCCACAATATTTTCAAAAGTCTTTTTCTAACATAATAGAAACACTAAATATATACAGAAAGAGTAGGAATGTTCTTTTTAACCCTTTCCCTCATATAGATGCTTTCTGACGCCTCTGCAGCAGACGGCTTTTTGAAAACATAGTGACAAAAGAAGAAATTGCTCAAAACGATTTTCTATTTTTTGACAAAATACGTTCAAAGTCGTCTGCTGCAGAATTGTCGTTTGAGGGAAAGGGTTAAAAGTTTATTGATTTTGGTTTCCTTTGCACACATTCCTACTACTATTTATTGTGTTTTCAAATTCTAAGGTTCAAAGTCAGCACATTAATTCTTTCGAAGCAGAATTTTTTCGAAATTGACTTGTCAAGCTATACATTCGGAAGAGTCCACAGTCATTTCTAGGATTATCGATATAAAAATGTGAGTAGCCAATAGAATAGATCCTGATCAGTTGGCCCCCATGCATAAGCTTGCCCGGCTCTAAACTGGTACCAAATTTTAAGGCATCACAAATTGGTACCAGCAGGCAAAGGGTCAAGTGCTATATAGTACATACCAACAATTTGTTTTAAAAAAAAGTTGTTGTCATAAAACTTAATTCCATCCAAGTCATTATGATACAACTATGAAACCTTACATTTAGATTTGCTAGGATTTCCATCGCTGTGAGGGTGGCTATCATCATCAGATCCCGTAGAGGTAGTAGTAATACTGGGAGAATCTGTCTGAAAACCGGAGGACTTTAATTTCTGATCTTTCTCCAATTGTTGTAATTCTTTAAGACGCTTCCTTTCTGCATTCAGTTCTTCTTGAACTGAAAAGAAAATTGCAAAATATTGTACTTCATCACCAGATGTAAATTTTCGTCTTTCAATTTGAAAAAGTCTAAAGA
Organism: Serripes groenlandicus; assembly: GCA_031761405.1. Classification (NCBI taxonomy): domain Eukaryota; kingdom Metazoa; phylum Mollusca; class Bivalvia; order Cardiida; family Cardiidae; genus Serripes; species Serripes groenlandicus. The sequence continues at coordinate 52,432,539 of JASEVX010000001.1, forward strand.
ACTAAGAGGCAAATCTTCACAACTGATAGTAGAATTCTAAGTCAGAGATGTACAAAATGTGTGAAAAGGAGAATTTGCTCAGAATTGGGCAAATTACCGAAATATTTTTTACAATACTTTTAAAGCCATATATGACTTGCAAATGTGTCACAAACCAGTATATATAAATGGCAGCATTACCCTTTCCCACTTAACGATGCTTTCTGACGCCTCTGCGTTAGAAGACTTTTGATAACATTGTGGCAAAGAGGAGAAATGAAGAACAATTTCTCGTTAGGCTACAATGATTACATCTCCTTCCAATAATTATACTATATCATTTATGAAGATTTTTCTCATTTTAACTGTTCATATAGTTTTCTGCTGCAGATTTCTTGTATGCAGGAAATTATTGAGTTTAACCTTTAAAACATACAGATAAGTAAATATATACAAACATTCAATACTTTCACTAAAATATGCCTGTCAGATGATAAGAGATTAGTTTAACAAAATCTGACCTTACTGTGGTTTTAAAATTAATGGCATATGACAATTTGCTGAGTTGATATTTGATCACAACCCTTTCCCACTTGTAGACACATTGTATAGCTTCTTCAGCAGACCAATTTTGAAAACATTGTGGCAAAAGAAGAAATTGCTCAAAACGAGCAATTTCTCCTTTTGCCACAAAGTTTTAAACTTTTTTTTAATAATCAAACTCATTTATGGAGATTGTTCATGTTTTTATCAATATGTTTTCAGTCATCTGCTCCAAATGTGTATGTGGGAAAGGGATAACTAATATCCAGAGGTCTCCAGGATGCATGCAAGTACAATTTGGTGCTTGACATGGAAGATCTTGATTAGACTGCATGGAGGTGCAGGCTCCACTAGATCTTTTTTAATGATTGCAGTGTTCCAAAAAGTTCTGTTCTTGTGGTGTTGCTTAATTTAATAATTATTAAAATGCAGCAGATAATTTTTCAAAATATTGTTGCAAAAGGAGAAATTGCTGATGATAAGAAATTTCACTCTTTGCCACTATGTTTTCAGGTCTATTCTAAAATTGTCCTATCATTTAGAGAGATTTTTCTTTTACCCGTAGGTAATTTCATCATCATCGTCTGCTGCAGATTCTTTCTACTGAGAAAGTGTTAGGTAATTCCCTTGACCATAGCTAATGTGTGCTACAATATAATTGATAGTGAAAGAGTTCTTGTCGAAACAATCTTTCTGCATCATTTTACAAATTGCTGACTTATAGAATACAATAAAAATATCTAACTCATTTCCCAATACCCTAAAGCATTTCCGGCTTGCCAACATATTTTGACGCATCTGAAGCAGACGTCTTTTGAAAAAAAAAATCAACTCTCTTTAATAATAATACTTTCATTTACAAAGGTATTCCATTTTATTACCTGGATATTTTCAATGACGTCTGCTGCAGATTTATTGTAGGTGCGAAAAGGGTTGATTGAGCAGTGCTCCTGAAAAACCAACCTTAGTATATTTAGGACAAGTGTAGATACAGATTCTCCTTTGTAAACTGATACAAATGGATTATGTCATTTAGATGTTTCTCGAAACCTTGTGTGACTTATTGACAACAAGAGGGCCATGATGCCCTGGAATCACTCACCTGATTTATTTATTTTCACTTTAGCTATATAAGCCCCACCCCTGGCAGCCATAGTTTTCGACCAATCAACTTGGCTTGAAGGAATCTGATAGAGGGTCACCCTAGGAACATTTCTACAAAATTATTTGAAAATCTGCCCGACACTTTCGGAGGAGAAGATTTTTTAAGTTTTCATTATAGCCATATAATGCAATATAGCCCTCAGCATGCCCACTGGTGGCCATGTTTCTCGACCAATCAACATGGCTTGAAGGAATTGGATAGTGGGTCACTTAAGGAACATTTCTACAAAATTATTTGAAAATCTGCCTGACACTTTTGGAGAAGAAGATTTTCTAAGTTTTCACTATAGCCATATAAGGCAAAATAGCCCCGCCCCTCCTGGCGGCCATGTTTTTCGACCATTCAACATGGCTTGAAGGAATCTGATAGAGGGTCATCCAAGGAGCATTTCTACAAAATTATTTGAAAATCTGCCAACCAGTTTGGGAGAAGAAGATCTTTTAAGTTTTCACTATAGCCATATAAGGCAAAATAGCCCTGCCGACTGGCAGCCATGTTTTTCGACCAATCAACATGGCTTGAAGGAATCTGATAGAGGATCACTTAAGGATCATTTCTACAAAATGATTTGAAAATCGGCCTGACACTTTCGGAGAAGAAGATTTTTTAAGTTTTCACTATAGCCATATAAGGCAAAATAGCCCCGCCCCCATAGCGGCCATGTTTTTCGACCAATCAACATGGCTTGAAGGAATCTGATAGAGGGTCATCCAAGGAACATTTCTACAAAATTATTTGAAAATCGTCATGACACTTTCGGAGGAGAAGATTTTTTAAGTTTTCACTATAGCCATATAAGGCAAAATAGCCCCGCCCCTTGACCGCCATGTTTTTTGACCAATCAATATGGCTTGAAGGAATCTGATAGAGGGTCATCCAAGGAACATTTCTACAAAATTATTTGAAAATCTGCCAACTAGTTTTGGAGAAGAAGATTTTTAAAGTTTTTTTCATTTCGTTGCCATGGAAACCAGAATTATGCATGGATCCCAAAAATTTGAAGGAATTCTGGTGAGGTCAATGTGGGGATGCTTCCTGTGAAGTTTCATCCCAATTGACCCACTGGTTACTGAGGAGAAAAAGTTGACGGACGACGGACGCCGGACAAAAGGCCATCACAATAACTCATCTTGAGCACTTCGTGCACAGGTGAGCTAAAAAGTGCAGTCAGATAAAAATGTACAGATGGTGCAGATCTAGATCTATTTTTGCTGTAAAGGATTAATGGTTGATTTTCCCACAGCACATCTCATTTCAACAGATCAGACATCTCTATTAGTCCCCCTTCCAAACAATTTCTCCATTTGCCACAATTATTTGAATTCTAATCAATAATCATACATTTATAGACATTTACTATATTTTGGACTTGATAAATCAAATGTGACGTCTGCTGCAGATTTTTGATTGTGGGAAATTGTAACAATATTCCATAAGATCAGGTATTGGTAAATATGTAACTTAATCCTTTCAAGGATCAATCATTCAAATGTCAAGCTTTGTATTTGGAAGAAAACATATCCACTTTAAGGAATATTAAGAAACAAGAGGGCCATGATGGCCCTGGATCGCTCACCTTAATTATACAATGTACTGCAATGCAAAACACATCAAGACAATTATTCTGAATGCAACCTCCACAGTGCTAACAATATTTTCCTTCATTTGGCCTAGTGATCTATATTTTTTTTACCTGATATGACCCATATTCCAACATGGACTAGATATCATCAAGACAGCATTCTGACGTTTCAACTTGCTCAAAGTAAAAATGCGGCCTCCGGAGTTTGAACCATATTTTCCTTTATTGACCTAGTTTCTGATCCAATATGATCCATATTCGAACTTGACCTAGATATAATTCAGACAAACATTCTGACCAAATTTCAAGCTGCTGAAGCAAACAATGTGGCATCCAAAGTGTTCACAAGATTTTCATTCAATTTGATCTAGTGACCTAGTTTTTGACCCAGCATGACCCATATTCGAACTTGGCCTACATATCATCAAGAAAAACATTCTGATAAAGTTTCATCATGCTGAAATTTAAAAATCAGTATCCAGAGTGTTAACAAGATTACCCTTCAATTTGGCCTAGTGACCTAGTTTTTAACCCGGCATGACCCATATCCGAACTTGGCTTAGATATCATTTAGACAAACATTCTGACCAAATTTCAAGCTGCTGAAGCAAAAAATGCGGCTTTTATAGCGTTAACAAGATTTTCCCTTAATTTGGCCTTGTGACCTAGTTTTTGACCCTGCATGACCCATATTCAAACTTGGCCTAAATATCATTCAGCTCAACATTCTGACCAAATTTCAAGCCACTGAAGCAAAACATGCGGCTTCTACAGAGTTAACAAGATTTTCCCTTCAATTTGGCCTTGTGACCTAGTTTCTGCTCCAATATGACCCATATTTGAACTTGACCTAGATATCTTTAAGACAAACATTCTGACAAAATTTCAAGCTGCTGAAGCAAAAAATGCGGCATCCAAAGTGTTAACAAGATTTTCCTTCAATTTGGCCTAGTGACCTAGTTTTTGACCCGGCATGACCCATATTCAAACTTGGCCTAGATATCATTCAGCTCAACATTCTGAACAAATTTCAAGTTGCTGAAGCAAAAAATGCGGCATCCAAAGTGTTAACAAGATTTTCCTTCAATTTGACCTAGTGACCTAGTTTTTGACCCGGCATAACCCATATTCGAACTTGGCCTAGATATTTTTATGACAAACATTCTGACAAAATTTTAAACTGCTTAAGCAAAAATTGCGGCCTCTGGAGTGTTAACAAGATTTTCCTTCAATTTGACCTAGTGACCTACTTTTTGACCCGACGTGACCCATGTTTGAACTTGACCTACATATCATTAAGACAAACATTCTGATAAAGTTTCAACATGCTCAAGTTGAAAATGTGGCCTCCAGAGTGTTAACAAGATTTCCCTTCAATTCGACCTAGTGACCTCGTTTTTGACCTCATATGGCCCAGTTTCGAACTTGTCCAAGATTTTATGGAGATGAACGTTCTGATTAACTTTCATGAAGATTGGATGTAAAAAGTAGCCTGTAGAGTGTTAACAAGCTCAAATGTTGACGACGCACGACGGACGACGGACGGACGCCGGACAAAATGTGATCCCAATAGCTCACCTTGCACTTCGTGCATAGATGAGCTAAAAAATGACAAGTTGGGCAGCCAACACACACGTGAACGTGTTCCACTAAAAAAGATTCGTCGTAAGAACTCCGTGACAACAAAAAATGGCTAATCCTCCGATAAAATGAATTTATCATGCACCTCTAAATATATGAGTTACACTCGTATAATTATTTTTTATTGATCTATGATCTATTTTTTTTCTAATCAAATAGGTGCATGCTCGCTTGCGGAAATCACAACCAACAAGAACTTCGCGCATGCGCACCAGATCTCAGTAAAGACCGTACGAAATTCTTTAAACGAAAAACTGAGTTGTGGTATTGGATTCACAAAATCAGTTCCAGCATCCAAAGGGTTAATATAAATATTGAAACAAGAGTGCCGCAAGCGAACACCAATGCTCTTCTGCTTTTACATAAGTCTAAAAAAGGGCATTACTGAATAATTTTTAAAGCCAGAGTTATGTGACTTGGTATAGATATGTGTACTGTTCCTAGGAACATGTGTATCAAGTTTCATTTGAAAATGTTGACTGTTTTTTGAGTTATGAGGTAAGGTTAAAGTTTTGTGAAAATGCAGACGATGACGCCAAGGGCATTACAATACCCTGACTTTTTTACTTTGAAAAACAGACAAGCTAAAAATGAGTAATTACTACATTGCAAAGTTTGTTTTCTACACAATGTCTATTTTTGTACGATATGAAGAGGTTATCCTCAGAGGGTATATTGTACATCAGACGTACATGGCATGTTGAATAGTTTCCTGACAAATTTATCAATAAATGCAGAAATTATTACGTGCTATGCAGGAAAGCTATGATGAGAAAAAGCAGATCCACAGACTAGATATAGAACATTCTGTAACAAAGTTACATCATCAAACTACCTCCAGGACAATTCTGTTCTATTGGAATAATCAAATATTCTAGGTTAGAATTAGTGAAGTTGTTCTCCTTTATACAAGTGCTACTTGCAGATGCATTTTGACGCATCTACAGCAGGCAACTTTTGAAAACATTGTGGCAAAAGAAGAAATTACTCATCATGAGTAATTTCTCCATTTGCCACAACGTTTACAAATCTATGCGAAAATATATTTCCATTATTTGAGATCTTCCATACTTTTTGCCAAGATGTTTTTTTCAAAGTCGTCTAATGCCCATTTCTTGTAATGTGGGAATATAAGTGTTGTACAAGTCAACCTTAAGACAATTTTCTCGAAATGGAAAGTCAATTTATCAAGTGGTTCAATTTGTTTAGCAGCTCCATCTCTCTATGCCTTTCTGCAAGCAATCACTGGAACAAACAGATTGGAGGTTAGATTAAAGAAGAGGGCCATGATGGCCCTGGATCGCTTCCTACAGTAATACCAACCACATAGTCAATTTTGTGGTAAGCTAAACTAATACTAGTGTTAACCCTTTCCCTCATAACCCTTTCCCTCATATAGACGCTTTCTGACGGCTCTGCAGCAGACAGCTTTTTGAAAACATAGTGACAAAAGAAGAAATTGCTCAAAACGAGCAATTTCTACTTTTGCCACAATGTTTTCCTCTTTTCGTCATAGGTTATCCATTCAATTATAGAGATTTTCTATGTTTTGACAAAATATGTTTAAAGTCGTGACTGCTGCAGAATTGTCGTATGAGGGAAAGGGTTAACAAGATTTCCCTTCAATTTGGCAAAGTGGACTTGTTTTTGACCCCACATGACCCATATTTGAATTTAACCTAGATATCATCAAGAACAAGAAGGCCATAATGGCCCTGGATCGCTTACCTGATTTTTTTTTTTTTTAACTTTAGCCATATAAGCCCTGCCCCCTGGCGGCCATAGTTTTCGACCAATCATCATGGCTTGAAGAAATATGATGGAAGGTCACCCTAGGTACATTTCTACAAAAATTATTTGAAAATCGGCCTGACGCTTTCGGGGGAGAAGATTTTTCAAGTTTTCAATATAGCCATATAAGGCAAAATAGCCTTCCCCCCTGTGACGGCTATGTTTTTCGACCAATCAACAAGGCTTGAAGGAATCTGGTAGTGGGTGACTTAAGAAACATTTCTGCAAAATTATTTGCAAATCGGCTTGACACGTTAGGAGAAGATTTTTTCAAGTTTTCACTATAGTGATATAAGGCAATATAGCCCCGCCCCCTGGCGGCCATACTTTTCAATCAATCAACATGGCTTGAAGGAATCTACAAAACTATTTGAAAATCGCAAAATAGCCTGCCCCCTGGTTGCCATGTTTTTCGACCAACAAACATGGCTTGAAGGAATCTGATAGAGGGTCATCCAAGGAACATTTCTACAAAATTATCTGTAAATCTGCCAACCAGTTTGGGAGAAGCAGAATTAAAGTTTTTTTCGTTTTGTTGCCATGGAAACTAGAATTCTGCATGGATACCAAAAATTTGAAGGAATTCTGGTGAGATCATTGAGGGAATGCTTTCTGTGAAGTTTGATCCAAATTGACCCACTGGTTACTGAGGAGAAGATGTTGATGGACGGACAAAAGGCGATCACAATAACTCACCTTGAGCACGAAGCTAAAAATAGGGCTTTCAGAGTGTAAAAAGATTTTATTTCAATTTGGCCTAGTGGCCTAGTTTTTGAGTGGACATGGCCCATATTCAAACTTAGCCTAGATATCATCAACACACCTATTCTGACAAAGTTTCAACATACCCAATTTAGAAATAGGACCTTACAGAGTGTTAACAAGATTTTCCTTCAATTTGGCCTCGTGACCTAGTTAGATATCATCAAAACAAACATTCTGACAAAGTTTCAAGTTGCTGAAGTTGCGGTCTCAAGAGGAGTGTTTATTATTTCACAGATATTAAAAATTATCCTCATATGTTTAAAAAGTAGACCACACTTGAAACACCATATCAGCTAAATTGTTTATTTTATGTCATTGATGCATACAATATATGTATGGTGCAAGAGAAATGCCAGTTGCGAGTCCCATTACTATTTAAAAAGTGGCAAGTATGAAATTAATTGGGTGCGAAAGACCAGATTTTCTTTATTTCTAAAATCAGTTTATCAGAATTTGTTCTTTTCTTAATTTATTTCAAGCCAAATAAACATTTAATATCACATATATTCAATCATTTAAGTGTGTAATATTAACTATCTATCTGTAATATTAGGTGTTTGAGCATTCTTTCGAAATGTTGACCTTGTGTCAAGATCGAGTCATTGTGACATCGAAGAAAGTGAATAAAAAATCAGGCAAAGCTTTAGTGCATGTTTTATTCCACTGCATTAAAGAGAGAAAAAAAGCATTTCTATATTATCTTTCATGTGAATTTTATATTTTGTGTTAAATAAAATGATTTGAGTCTTTGTATCGTGACGTATAAGAAATCAATTTTTCGAGCGACATTTTTTGTCTGCATAACTCGTCAATGTTATGGAAGCGCTTTTCTAAGTTTACATTTTACTTCCGGTTACTTCCCTTTATATTTTGGCAATATGAAACTAGGTCATGAGCTGAGGAACAAGAACAAGAGTACCGCAAACGGTACATAATACGCCCGTCAGAAACTTGTAAGTTTCCTCTTTGTTTTGATATATTGTTTGTTTGTAAAACGTTAATAAAGTCGTTCAGGAATATGTTGTTAAAGAATAATGGGAAACTATGAAAAATGCATAACTCATGCAGAAATTGACAAATATTCTAAGTCCAAAAAGGGGCATAACTCATTCAAAAATTGACGAAATCCAAGGAAATGTGAACTTGATCTGTGACACATGATTACAAAGCCATATACAAAATTCCAGGTCAATAGCTCAAAGTATGTAGGAAAGAAGTGCGGAAAACCAATATTCTAAGTCCAAAAAGGGGCATAACTCATTGAAACATTGTGAACTTGATCTGTGACACTTGATTACAAAGCCATATACATAATTTCAGCTCAATACATCAAAGCATGTAGAAAAAAAGTGCGGAAAACAAATATTCTAAGTCCAAAAAGGGGCATAACTCATTCAAAAATTGTCGAAATGACAGGAAATATGAACTTGATCTGTGACACATCACTACAAAGCCTAATACACAATTTCAGGTCAATAGCTCAAAGTATGTAAGAAAAAAGTGCGGAAAACCAATATTCTAAGTCCAAAAAGGGGCATAACTCATTCAAAAATTGGCGAAATCCGAGGAAATGTGAACTTGATCTGTGACTCATGATTACAAAGCCATATACACAATTTCAGGTCAATAGCTCAAAGTATGTAGGGAAAAAGTGCGGAAAACCAATATTCTAAGTCCAAAAAGGGGCATAACTCAACTTGATCTGTGTCATTTGATTACAAAGCCATATACAAAATTTCAGGTCAATAGCTCAAAGTATGTAAGAATAAAGTGCGGAAAACCAATATTCTAAGTCCAAAAAGGGGCATAACTCATTCAAAAATTGACGAAATTCGAGGAAATGTGAACTTGATCTGTGACACTTGATTACAAAGCCATATACATAATTTCAGCTCAATACATCAAAGCATGTACAAAAAAAGTGCGGAAAACAAATATTCTAAGTCCAAAAAGGGGCATAACTCATTCAAAAATTGTCGAAATCCCAGGAAATATGAACTTGATTTGTGACACATCACTAAAAAGCCTAATACACAATTTCAGGTCAATAGCTCAAAGTATGTAGGAAAAAAGTGCAGAAAACCAATATTCTAAGTCCAAAAAGGGGCATAACTCATTTAAAAATTGACGAAATTCGAGGAAATGTGAACTTGATCTGTGACACTTGATTACAAAGCCATATACATAATTTCAGCTCAATACATCAAAGCATGTAGAAAAAAAGTGCGGAAAACAAATATTCTAAGTCCAAAAAGGGGCATAACTCATTCAAAAATTGACGAAATCCCAGGAAATATGAACTTGATCTGTGACACATCACTACAAAGCTGTATACAAAATTTCAGCTCAATAGCTCAAAGTATGTAAGAAAAAAGTGCGGAAAACCCGAACGGACGGACGGAGGGACATGACCATACCATAATACGTACCGTTTTTAAAAAACGGTCGTATAAAAAGCGTAATGACGTTCACGACCGATAAACAGGTATATATTTGCGACATATTATCAAAATAGTTCTTAGTTTTGTTTATGTTACCAATTTATGTTGATACTTAGCTAAAATAAAATAATATTTAGACTCGCTTCTTCATATCGAAATGTGAATGCGCGAAAATCGATGTTAAAGGTCACGAAATTAGGACACAACAGGACACTATATTTAGCTTAGAAACAGTTCCTATTTTAGATATATATGGATTAACATCATTAAATGAATTCTACACAAATCAATACATCTCTTTGAACATGAAAATAACATTCAGTAAGTTGAAATTGCTATTAAAAAGAGAATTCGACGTGATTTTTATCTCGATATTGACACATAACAGTCTGCAACAAGTCTAATAGTGACTCTTTTGTCTTCGTAAATAAGACAAAAAAAACATAAATGCGAGTCAAAATAAAGAAACTGCAAATACTTAAAACATCGGATTATTTATTTCATTTTAGATGTGTCATTACTAAGTGTTTTTTCAACAAACACAATTGTAATATGTTCCATGACATTTTAATTTGTTTTTTCTAATAATAACTCGTCCTCCCATGTCATTTCCGAAAAGCTATTAAAAATATAAGTCGCAGGCTTCTGCCTGGCGAATAATAAAAGAAGAATCATACAACTTCCCAAGCAAAGATAATTGGCAATGGTTGGGAAGTTATAAAGAATAATTAATTACAGAATGAGAATATTCTATTAAAGATAATCCCCACTATCAGAACAGAATATCCATACCGAACATATATTTAACTGTTAGATGATGTAACTTTGTTACAGAATGTTCAACAGTGGTCTATTGCTGAGCCAGGGGCTTCAAAATGTGTCTGTATATCAAATTAACCCTTTCCAACCTGTTGATGCATCAGCAGCAGATGACTTTTTAACCCTTTCCCACACATAGACGCTTTCTGACGCCTCTGCAGCAGACGACTTTTTGAAATCATAGTGACAAAAGAAGAAATTGCACAAAACGTGCAATTTCTCTTTTTGCCACAATGTTTTCCACTTTTTGTCATAGGTTTTCCATTCAATTATGGAGATTTTCTATGTTTTGACAAAATACGTTCAAAGTCGTCTGCTGCAGAATTGTCGTATGAGGGAAAGGCTTAAATCATAAATCTTACCCATGTATCATGTAAAGGGATATAACCCAAAATGAAAGGGTTAAAACATTGTGGCAGAAGGAAAAATTCCCCAATGTCCCCCTCAGCCATAATGTTTTCAACTCCATACAATATTTTAATCTTTCATACAAGTTTGTCTGCTGCAGATTTATTGCATGTGGGATTTTAAGAGTTAATTAAAGGACCTAATTCTATTACATTACATGTATTATATAGATACAGAACATCAACTTGACAATCTCAATTCAGTTAACTGTAAGGTAACCTAATGGGAACACTGCAGCATTAGAAACCGTTACCCCAGACGACTTTGGAAAAATTTGTGGGAAGAGAAATATATAAACAACTTGAAATAAGCAATTCCTCTTTTGCTCACAATATTTTCAATTCTGAGTTCCCTATTTGTTTAGATGTCACATTTTCTGAGATGTTTCAAAGAAGCCAATATTAAGATAAAGACATGAAAATGGAAGCTGACAAACAAGAGAATTTGAAAGACACAATATAATGTCTGTTTGAATGTATGAATGATTGACAGACAAATTATTTGAATGAATGCATGGATAGGGATTTTTATCTTTTAGAATTTAATATCATTCCAAATAAAGATCTTTCTATTGAGACATCGGCATTTATTTTGCTTCATTGGGCTTATATTAAGATTTATAAATTATAGTCCATGACTTATTCATGATCCATGGTTAAAAGAATAGTACTCAAACTAAAAACTGTGCCTTGCCCAAGGGCACACAAATATGACCACCACATGCAGGGATGCAACCCGGGACCCTGGGGTCAAAAGCCCTATGCTAACCAGCTGGACGATTTCCTTATCAGCATTTAGAGACAGAGTCATAATGCGGTTGTTCCTCAGTGTGAATGATACATGGTTTAACATATTAACCCTTTCTTACTTAAATGCTGACAAATTCTGATGCATCTTAAAGCGGATGTCTTTTGAAATCATTGTGGCAAAAGGAGAAAGTGCTAATGATGAGCTTTAATTAAAGGTATAATTACAGAAAAGAGTTGAAAACATTGTAGCAGAAGGAGAAATTGCTTGTTTTGAGCAATTTCTACTTTTGTCACAATGTTTTCACAAGTCGTCTATGGCAGATTGGTCAAAATGTGTCTATAACTTGGAAAGGGTTAAATAATCTCAGTAAATGTTATTTCCCTCATATAGATACTTTCTGACGCCTCTGCAGCAGACGGCTTTTTGAAAAACATAGTGACAAAAGAAGAAATTGCTCAAAACAAGCAATTTCTCCTTTTACCAGAATGTTTTCCACTTTTAGTCATAGGTTATCCTTACAATTATAGAGATTTTCTTTTTTTTGACAAAATATGTTCAAAGTTGTCTGCTGCAGAATTGTCGTATGAGGAAAAAGGGTAAGTTACCACAGAATAATCAATAATTTGACACAAACATTGACATTGGGTAAAGTTAATTTCTATTCCTCCCACTCAAAGCCTTGTATCAACGTCTTTCATCAATTCCCTGGCAAAAATCTCAGACTGAGAAAAGAAGAAAATGCTCATCATGAATAAATATTCAATATTAATACGATTTAGGGTCATATTGACACTCTAGCCAGCTGTTTGGCGTCAATTAAAGTTATATTGGCGTACAATTAGTGACAAAATACGTTCAAAGTCGTCTGCTGCAGAATTGTCGTATGAGGGAAAGGGTTAAAACATTGTGGCAAAAGGAGAAATTGCTCCCTATAACAGATTTCCCTGTTTACCACATTGTTTTCAAAAGTTGTTTGCTTCTGATGTGTCAAAATGTGCTGCATTTTGGAAAGGGGGATTAAATTAAAACACCTTAATCCTTTCCCTCATACGACAATTCTGCAGCAGACGACTTTGAACATATTTTGTCAAAAAATAGAAAATCTCTATAATTCAATGGATAATCTATGACTAAAAGTATAAATCATTGTGGCAAAAGGAGAAATTGTTCGTTTTTAGCAATTTCTTCTTTTGTCACTATGATTTCAAAAAGCTGTCTGCTAAAGAGGCGTCAGAACGCGTCTAAATGAGGGAAAGGGTTAAACAGAAATGAACATACCATTTGAAATAAATCATCCATTTCAGCTGACCACTTGAGACATGAATGTATATTGTTTTATGGCGCATCGACAGCTAAGGTCATTTAGCGCGCAATTAAATCACTTGAGACAGCAGTGTCACAAATAAAATTTCTTAGAACTGTTTTAACTAAATTACACAGCCACAAATTTAGTACATTTAAAGTACCTTTTTAGGTACAAATGAAGCATCTGTAGTGAGTATAAAGGAAGCATAGTTGAAAGCCCAGTTTCGAAGTCCACACCAAGTTAACATATGTTGAACAATTTCTATTCCACATTCCAATCCTAAACCCCGAAAATCCTTTAACAAATTTTTCAAATACAAACTTGTATATTCTCAAATTGTTATCAAGATCTGAATGATCCGAAAAAAGAATGGAGAAAATATCCCCAATCCTCTCAAGAGAATAAATTAAACATAGCTCCATCCATTACACAAATATAATCATCGGAACAAGATGAAATTCTTATTTTGTCACTTATAATTATCAAGATTTCTCAAGACTTCAGACAATCCAAAAATATCAGGCAAATTAGCCAATCAAAAAGTAAAACGTCGGAAAGGCTTTAGATGAACAATGTCTCTTTTCACCCACATTGTTTGAAAAGGTATTTGCCGCTGATGTATTTTAACCCTTTCCCACATACAGTAATTCTGCAGCAGACGACTTTGAAAATTAGAATATATATTATATTTATAAATGATAGTATGATTATCGAAAAGAGTTGAAATTATTGTGACCAACGATTTCAAACGTTGTCTGCTGAAGAGGTGTCAGAAAGCGTCTATTATGTGGGAAAGAGTTGAGAAAAAGTGAATTTCTGTATTCCAATAGTCCTGAACTAGGCACAGCCTTACCAAACTATATTAAACACATCCACTTATAAGGCTAATGTGTCTAAATGGAGTATCATGTTTTTTGACATTAGTAAACCACAATCTTGTTGAATCATCAATAATTTCCCGTCATCCAATACAAGTTACAGAAATAGTAACGATGCCATGGCGATTTTCTGCTTTTAGAGAAAAAGCCAATATCTTTCTGTATACAGATAAGCCTGCTATTTCTAAAAGACCCGACTTTTATAACTCTTTCTATGTAAAAAGATGACTTTTAACCCTTGCCCTCATATAGACGCTTTCTGACGCCTCTGCGAGCAGACAGCTTTTTGAAAACATAGTTACAAAAGAAGAAATTGCTCAAAACGAGCAATTTCTCCTTTTGCCACAATGTTTTCCACTTTTAGTCATAGGTTATCCATTCAATTAAAGAGATTTTCTATATTTTAACAAAACATGTTCAAAGTCGTCTGCAGCAGAATTGTCGTATGAGGGAAAGGGTTAACCTTTCTGTCACAGACAACGAATCTGCAGCAGGTGCCTTCTAAGACAAAGAGGCAAAAATATACAAAAATCACTATAAATGAAAGTTAAATCATGAAATATAGTTATAAACATTGTGACAAAAAGAGAAATGCTCATGCTGAACACATAAGAACACATTTTTGCAGCAGATTACTGAAGACAACTACATTTAACCCTTTCCTAAATACAACCAAGCTGAAGTAGATGACTTTGAAAGCAGCTAGGCATATATACAAAATGGACAATTTCTATACATCAAAATATGATTATTGTGTTGTTGAAACCATTATGGCAAAAGTCTACTGCTGCTGATGCGTCAAAATGTGTCTGTATGTGGGAAAGGTTTAACCTTTTCCCTCATACGACAATTCTGCAGCAGACGACTTTGAACATATTTTGTCAAAAAATAGAAAATCTCTATAATTGAATGGATGATCTATGACTAAAACTGGAAAACATTGTGGCAAAAGGAGAAATTGCGCGTTTTGAGCAATTTCTTCTTTTGTCACTATGTTTTCAAAAAGCCGTCTGCTGCAGAGGCGTCAGA